>JBCNJP010000025.1:11344939-11361423 GCA_039602395.1 Deinandra increscens subsp. villosa | reverse complement strand
ATGATGTCCTCAAAAAGACTAGAATCATTCCTAGGAGTGTTGAAGCTCAGTGTCCTGGGACGAACATGAGATACAAGAGTCTGATCCCTGTCTCTCAGTTTTGATATCAACCTTGCCATTTCACCGATCACATCCTGGTTCACTTTATGTTGTTGTTCCATGTAGTGCTGCATTTTTGCAAACATGGTGAGGAATCCGTCATTTGACATCAGGACTGGAGGTTCCGTGCTGTGCCCTGATCCCATGAAACCATAGCTAAGCGATTGGCCAGTGTTGTGATTCAGGGTTTCTCTGGCTGAAGTGTTGAACCGTGGTAGTGGAGGAGGAAGAATGGAACTGGTTAATGATGAGGTGTTTGTAGGAGCCGATGCATTCGAGGAATTCAGTTGTGTTGGCATTTTTTGATGAATTTTTGTAAAAATCAAGATTAAAACAAATCTTGTAAATGTTTGAAAGAAGATAGACACCAATTGCCCACGGTGGGCGCCAAATTGTTTTGGCTAAAAATAACAAGTATCGAATTTCGTAACCAAATTAGTTTGTGAGGATTGGTGCCTAGGATGCAAAGCTTAGTAATTTGATATCGGGAATGAATGTTAAGATAATTATGATGTAAAAACAGATCTAAATCAAATACAACCAAAGAATTCCCAGGATGCAAGTACCAACACCAGGATTTATACGAGGAAAAAGCCCTAAATCCTTGGATGTCTCCAAGGATCTCCGGCATAAAAAACCTCGAGCAACGATAACACACGTTGCTGATTTTATTTCACTAAAAATGTATTGATTACAGTGGTTTGCGGCTGATTGCTAAGTGAGTGTGAGTACAAGAACTGATAACGAACAAAAAAATGTGTGAAAATTAAGACCTAAGCCGCCATTTTATACATGGATAACCTAACTAACTATGCAAAAATATTGTGATCTTCCTCTCAACGGCATTTGACCATTAAACACCGAGTCTTCCGGCGAGCCTTACTCTCCACGCGCTTTCCAGTTGATGACCGAATCCATATGATCGTTACTTGATCTTCCACCTGACTATCGATCAAAGAAGAACAAGGTAAATCATTAGCAACGATGCCCGTGCATGTTGGGTAGTCCAACATGCTGAGAATCAATAAAACTAGTAAGTAAACCCTGGATGCATGACATCCTGGGATGCAAATACATTAAGTGATACCCAGAATGTAGGGTGCGAATTTTGGATATACAGTAGTTAGTTTTAAGGCGAGGATCATACTTACGAATGATAGCAGAAGAGGGGAATATGCCAGAATCTTTGAGGTTTTGGATGTCGTGATCAGTGAATGAACAGGTTACTTCCTTAGAATTGACAAGAAACCCTTGGTCGATGAAATCCTCAATGTCGGGCACAGTTGAAAAAGACGTCGAGCGAGTGGGTTTCTTCGCCATGCTAAAGAAACGAAATCGAGAAGAAGGGGGAGAGACTGACCTGATTTCGCAAGAAGCTCGAAGGGTTTCGGAGAGTAGGATGAAGAAGAAAGGGTTAATAATCCGAAATTTAAAGAAAAGTAAACATGCTAGTCAAGTCATTTGGGGAAGCCGTAAAAATCGCCACATCGCAACCACATTACTGTTTTCACGCCGTGAAGTAGGAAATTTTGAAATTTAACAGCTGTAAATCTTATCTACACCTATCGAAATTCAAGGTGCAAATGGTGGGGGTAGATTTTCAGGATGCTCGCCAGGAAGCTCAAATGGTCCAGGATCCTTGTGTGACTTGGGAATACTGCCAGTTCGGGTATCCTGATTATTTATTATTTACTAACCCCTTATTTTTCCTCGTGTTTAATTGTTTGCAGGGACGTTAAAAGATTAACCACCTCCTAAAGACTCACTCAAATGTTGAAAAAAATGGACCAAATGGACGAGAAACGGTCAAGTTAATCTCCGATAGGATCCCGAGAATCTCGAACAGTTTGTTATGTGTATTTTAGTTATTTAAGCGGGCTTTGATCGACATAAGAACACACAACTCTCACATTTAGCTGGAGATGGCATTCAACAATTGTAACACTTAAATTGATCGATCAAGCCTTGCAAACACTTGTATTCTTTCGTTTTCGTTAATAAAATTGCTAGGCAAAAGGCTCTTCAGGCCGGCTCCCGAGGTTTTTTGTCAGGATCCCTAGAGGAATCTCAAAGGATTCTGGATTTTCCCTCGTTATATCATCGTGTTAACTTTTCATTTTCTTGCCACTTTCTCATAAATTAATTAAGCACACTACCTCACAATCAAAGTTTGATCACTTAATCATTTCGGTGATTTTTAACCAAAAAATTTAGCAGAATACTTTAGTCGTAAAAGAGTTTCACGACATTTGACGATGCGTATAATAATTCAGATAATGTATCTGATATTATTAATAACCGGACATTGTGACATATTAATAAAGTTGTGTTATTAACGTTGTCACAAACTCGTGGGCCTACAATGCTGATGAGGAATGATGAGGGACTAGAGTGGTAATTCTGGTTAATCCTTATCAGCTATTAATATAACTGGTAAGAACCAGAAAAACCCTAATCATAATTTAGTGTTATTTTTCTCTCCTCTCTCTCTCTCTTTCTCTCTCTCTCTCTCTCTCTCTTTACGACCATCTGGTGCCGCTGGAAACGATCGCCCTCCGCCGCCGCTCTCCTTTTTCGCAGCCACTCACAAGCACACAAAGGGTGATGCTAACCACTGTTGCAGCACTTTTGCACCGAGGTCTCATCACCGTCTGATTTGTAGCCATCATAGAGGCCACTGCCGCTGAGTCCCGCCATCATCGTCTGCCGTTGCCATCATCCATTGCCTGTCGTCACTCGCCATCAACCGACGCCACCAGCTACCGTTGAACGCCACTTATCGACCCTGAAGGAAGGGTTTACGGCCTGGTTGAAAGGGTTTACGACCCAGTTGAAAGGGTTTACGACCCAGTTGAAGGGTTTACGACTAGACACCCTGTTCTTGTCCGAAATCACTTCAAGCTCACACGATACACAATGTCTTTTGTCATGTTTCTCTGCAATATGCAACCGGTAAAAAGAGACTTTTGTCGTCTAGTTTTTCGTGCCCTAGCAATTTTCTTGTTGCACCCTTGGTGTCTCAAACATTTGTTTGATAACCGCTTAAGTATATCTAAACTCCTGGTTAGTTTAGATTTACGTTTAATTGCAATTATGCATTTCTCATAATTTCTGTATTTGTGTGCCCATCGTCACCTGATCCTGTTAATGTTTATTTGGCACTGCTATCCGCGTTTGGATTAGTTTTTGAGTTTGAACAGAGTTTGAACATCCACTACGTTTTAGAATTAATGTTGATTAATTCGATCAAACTTTGAATTATACTTTAATCCACCGGTCACTGAAACTTTAAACATGTCGCCAGGTAACCCATATACCATTGTCAAAATCTATTTAAGTTAAGATTCTTACAAACTTGAAATAAAAAAGACTTAAAACGCCAAAACAAGTGGCTGAAAAGTTTAAAAAAATGAGAGACTAAACTAAGAGGAAGAGAAGAATTGAGCAAAGAAAAGTGTGGGAGGAGGACGGGTATTTATAGGCGATTTTTGGAGTTGGGCACGGGCCGTGCCTGTCAGGGCATGGGTGGTACTTCTTAGGCGATCTGCAAGAACCTTCGTTCTGACTAACACGGGTCGTACTGGACAGTGACACGGATCGTGGTTGTCAGTTGACATGGGCCGTGTTAGTCAGAGGCACGAGTCATACGTGTTAAGGGGGCGAAAGTCAGCTTTTAGTTCGACACGGCCCGTGTTAAAGTATGACACGACCCGTGTAGAGTTGGCCGGCCACAGGTCATGTCAACCACAAAATCACCTTCATCCCATCGAGAAACTCAAAATTCACCAATTGTGGGCCCGTAACTCATTTTTTAGCCTGAGACGTGCTTCCCCAAAGTTCTACGCATTTTCTGACCGCACAGTTGTCTTCTAGTTATTGTGCTCTGAGGTGTGGTTGAGTTTGGGAGTTACCACCTTGTCTTGACTTGAAAGAGAGGTATATAAGGGAATTTTTTTATTTCTACAGGGGCACAGGGTCTGCTTAGTAAGACACCGCCCGTGTCTTGGCCCAAAATCACGAAGTCTTCAGTTTTTTTTTTCTTCATTTTTCAGCATAAAATGACTTCTTTTATGATAGTTAGTAAGAAATAACCTAAAATACAATGAACATCTGATATAAAAATATATAGATTTTGACGTATATTATTGAGCCCGATACATAACAATAGTTTTACAACTAATCTAAACTTATACAAACAGATAATGTTAGCGAACTTTCATTTATAAATATTATAAACTTTTAAGCGTTATTAGTAGAGTGTCATTTTAGTTTTGCGGTTTTACTTATTACTTAAAGTAACAAATAGGTTACTGTTAGAGCATATTCCTATGCTTCGATTTGTCTCGTGTATTATATCTAGACTAGAGCGTCTTTGTGAGTCATATAGTCAACATACCAAGATGGCCGTACCAGTTGGTACGGGCGTACCAGCTGGTCCACAAGGTGGTACGACGGGCAGTATGTAAGTGACTATGAATAGTTCATGTTAGAGAGAGCTTAGTTAGTTTTGTCATTCTCATCTTCTTAACTCTGTGTAACTGAGTGTGTTTCTCTCTCTAGCTTGTAACTCGTAGTGAATCAATAAAGCAAAGCTTTATTTACATCGTGTTCATTCTCGATTTTCCGAATCATGCAGTAGTAAGATCCCTTCCTGGTTTTACAGTTATGCTTGATTGTTTTTTCTTTTTTGTTACTAAAACTTATAAATAAACATGCATGAATCAGATCCATAACGCGTTACGGGTCAGGAGCTAAAATAAATTATTGTAAATTCCATCCATCATAAAGCGCGAACAGATCACCATCTTATATATATTATTAATAAAATATAAATGTCGCGATTCTAGATAATAGTTTTCATTGCAAAAATAATAGTTTTTAATCAATGTTATATTATTTTATTGTTTTTAAATTTTATTCTTTATCAATATTTTAATTTTTTTCACTGTTATAATAGTAATAATTGTTATTTAAGATTTTTTTTTTGCTTTTTATTTTTATCCGGATTATTTTTCGTAAAGCGATTAGTGTTTTGTTAGTGGTAATCCGAATTATTATTGTAAAGCAATTGGTGTTTCATTGGTGGTGTAACAAAGTTTTTGTTTTAAGCGTTTTGGTTGTTACACGTTCTTTTATTTTCCTTTTCCTTACGTAGTGTTATAGCAATTTAACTGTTTTTTATATTTACAGTATCCCTATGGTAATGCGTGATGACTACATCCGGTATATGTTATCATTGTCATGTTTAAAATTTAAAATATAATAAAAAAATAAACAATATGAATTTAATCATGTTCAAACAATATTATATTTAATTTTATTTATAAGAAGTTGTGTTATTCTCTAAGTCCTCTCCTAAATTATTTTTTTATCCAAAATTTTGATAAAGCGGTTGGTGTTTTGTTGTTGGTGTAACAAAGTTTTTGATTTTAAGCATTATGGGTGTTACAAGCTTTTTTTTTTAATTTTTGTCTTCATTACGTGGTTTTAAGCAATTCAACTGTTTTTTTAGTCACGGTATCCTCACGACAATGCACGATTGCTACATCTAGTAACAAACAAAATACAACCTTAGTTGTAATAAAACTAAATTTGATATTCAAAGTTGTATTAAAAATGAATTTTATTTTATTTATTTATTTATTTATTTATTTATTTATTTTTGGTTGAACTATATTATTTTGGTTGAACTATATGTACTACTCTTAATGCATGATTATTTTTCTATTAGAACATAAATAAGAGATAAAATAAAGTTAAGTGATTATCTTTATAAATTTAGTAAACTTGAAGCGGAGCATGGTAAAGTATTTTATTTTATCTGTCGTATAAATCTTATAGTTTGAGTTTATCAACGAAGTTTATATTTTTTGGTGGTATAAAGTACACAGATTTCCTAGGTAGCGTTGTTTAACATACTATTTTTTATTTGTTTTCGTCATTAATATTTCTCTTTTTAAATTCTGTTTTCCTTACGGTAAAAATAAATTTGTTGAAAATATTATTTAGTAGGAGGAGTAGTGAAATTAATATTTGATCCATTTATTCGGTCTTTTGCTTTTCTTTTCCTCGATTGATACATTGATTTTGCTTTTGTTTTTTTATTGGTGATGTAATAAATTTTTTTGTTTTGAACGTTTTGGCTATTATTAGGTTTTTCAATTTTATCTTCTTTACATAGTGTTATATAATCTAACTGTTTTGTATATTGATATTACCCCATAATAACATGGGTTATTGGCTTCAAATAATCCCAACTATAACCTTTTGGCCGGGAACACTCCCAACTAACGAATTTTCCTCTGGCACTCCTAACTATCAATATATTTTCTTCCACCACTCCCTTCGTTAATTTTCTTTAACTCCGTTAGTCATCTGCCTACGTGGTCATCCTACGTGGCATAAATTGATTATGTGGCTAGGTATGTGGCTTATTTCCCCTAAATTCCTAATTAAGAGAAAAAAAAAACAAAAAGAAAACAAAAAAACACAACAATCTCATCAAACCAACCCCCACCATCATCGGCCCTTTCCCCCTGCTCGCCTCCATCTTCCTCCTCGCAGCCAACTCCAGTAGGTAGAGACCGGCGGTTCGTAACCATTATCGGCCGCCGTAAAGTGTAAATCGAACAGAAACGGAGGCCTAAATCGGACCCTTACCTGGTTAGTTGCGGGTTACGGTGGACTAGCGGCGGCGGAACGACGGTTTACGGCGACGAGCCACAGTTTCCGTCCTATTCTTCTTCCCTTTCTTCTATGGTGTCATATCTACCACACTAAAGCTCGTCTATAGTTGCAAAGGCCAAGAAGAAGTGGCGGCAGCCGCTTACAGGGATTAGGGTTCAGCCCCTGTAGCGGCAACGGCGTGTACCGGGTGCGCTCCGGCTACCCTTTTTGGCAGCGGTTTCCTATTTGTCTACCCTTCCCAGTAGCGGTGAGGTTTTGGTGGTGATTTCCGAGCAAAAGTCGCAACTCCGGCGACCCTAGGGAGCTTCGGTTTTGACTGGAGGAAATATAGATAAGGATGTTGGCTCAAAAACCCTAGTGTTGCCGCCATTGTGGCTTCGCCGGAACACGAACGGTCGGCGGTGATCACCGGCTTCCCCCTCTTCTTCCTCGTTCTTCTATTTCTCACTCTAGCCATGTCTTTCTCTCTCTCTAACATATGCGTGGGGTGTGTGGCTGGAAGTTGTCAAATGACAACAAAAATAAAATAAGGCATTTTATGCCTAGTAGGATGACACATAATCATTTTTATGTCATGTAGGCCTTTTTAGCCACATAGGACTGCCACATAGACACTAAACTAACTATGTTAAAAAAAACTAACGGTGGGAGTGTTAAAAGAAAATAGGTCAATAGTTGAGAGTGGTGTTGGTTATTTTCTTAGTTGAGACTGTTTCCGACCAAAAAATTATAGTTGGAATTATTTGAAGCCAATAACCCTAATAACATACGGATTATAAAATCTAATACAAAATAGATCATAATATAAACACATGATAATCCGGTTAAATCATACGCAAAGTGACGGGATAAAACAAAACAAAATATTATTTAACAGGAAATAATAACGAGTACTCAAAGACATCAGATCCAAAAAGCCGTCTACATATGCTGTCTGACATCGAAAAGACACGTGGAACAAAACAAAGCACGTACCAAACTACGAGGCTTCTACACAACAAACACCTGTCCACGACGTGTCAATCTAAAACATCCAAAATCCCCAAACTACCCCTCCCCCCTATCATCTTCTTACACCCCCAAATGCATGAAATCTCAACTCCTCTCAACACTCTTCAAACTGCACTACTCTCACCACCCCCTTTGACGATTTTACCCCTCACTTGGGTCCCACACCTATTATCCCTTACCTTCAACTCCACCACTACAAGCTTCTGCAACTTCTATCCCCCCTCAACTCACACCTCCTCTCTAACTTTCTCTCACTATATATAGCCATATATATTTGTGTGTGTATAATTTCGAGATTTGAGCATGTTATTTCAGGTGCTTTTTTGATTCAAGATTCTGAAGTTTGAGAAGCTGTGATCAGATTTAGATCTACAGATTGCACCCATTATAGGTATAATGCATGCACTTGAAACTTCATGCTTAGGTTGTATGTAATTAAGTTAATTGATTCTATTTCTAGTATTCTGCCAAAAGTAGAAAGATTCTTTGTCTAATCATATCTTGGATGTAATTTTGGTACACGTGTCATGCCTAAAAGAATGGAATCAAGGTTAATATGGTTGCTACAATGAAATCTGGATCGGGTCTGTTATCGGGTTGACCCGTGTCCAACATTTACAAGTCGGTTTCTAATTAAGTTTTGAGGTTTAGGTCGGGGCTGCAACATGAAATATAGAACTTGTTAATGAGTACTATATATATATATATATATATATACACATGTTAACTTTTAGAAGTAAGATTCTTGTGATTCAAGTGCATTTTCATGGTTTGCTTGTAACTGTACGAGGTTAAAATCCATGTTTATAGTTGATTTTGGACCTGTACTTACGAGGTTTAAATTACTGTTACGAAGTTAAAATCAATGTTTATAGCTGATTCCGGACCGTTTGAGGTTAAAATTACCGTTACTAGGTTTAAATTTTGGAGTTGGGTACTAAGATTGTATGTTTATAGTTGCACTAGGGACTCAGAGATTAAAGTTGATGTTCTAACTTGCTGAGAGTACGTATCATAGAAATAAACGAATGGTGGTGGTTCACGACACCGAAATCATGTCTCCTGGGGAAGTTGAGTCGCCATTGCAATCGGACCAACACCAAGCTAGGAACAATGCCCATGTGCCGCAACTTGGCCGTCAATCGTCAATCTATTCCCTTACTTTAGATGAGTTTCAGCACACTCTTAACGAGAGTGGAAAGAATTTTGGGTCCATGAATATGGATGAGTTTCTCAATAGCATTTGGACCGCCGAAGAAAATCAGGCCCATACCCAGGTCCACCCTCCGGCCGCAGCCACCGTTGGTGGCGGCATTGCCGCTTCTGCTGCGATGGCCGCTAACGGTGCTAGTAGTAGTGGGCAGTTCCTGATGGGAATCAATGTGGGTTTAGCGGAACCGAATATGATTGCTAGGCAGTTAAGTTTGTCTAGACAGGGTTCGTTGACTCTCCCGGGGCCGTTATCTCGGAAAACGGTCGATGAGGTCTGGTCAGAAATTCAAAAAACCCGACAAGATCACCAGCGTCCAAGCAATGGGAATAACTCGAGTAATGATCAAGTTCCTGGTTCTGCTCAACGCCAACCGACTTACGGAGAAATGACACTAGAGGATTTCTTAGTGAAGGCAGGGGTAGTTCGGGAACAAAATCATCCCAGTGCCCCCCCTACACAACAACAGCAAGTGCCAGCCACTTTTGGGCTGTACCCAAACGGAAACAATCCTGTTATCGGGCCTCCGCCAGGCTCGGCCCACATGGTAAGGCCCATGTTAGGCCTTAGTACAGGCGGCGGTGCAAATGTCATCCCACCATACTCGCCACTGATCAGGAAGACACCAGGCTATCCCGGAGGTAAACAAACAAGCAGCTATCAACCACAGCCGCATTACGGCGGCATGGGTGGAAATGGAGGAGGTGTTGCTAGCGGTTACGGTCAGGGGCTCGGGATTGGATCACCAGCGAGCCCGGTATCTTCTGACGGAATTGTTACGAGTCAGATTGATGGGAATCAGTATGGGTTGGAAATCGGCGGCATAAGGGGAAGTAGGAAACGGATAATTGACGGTCCGGTGGAGAAAGTGGTGGAGAGGCGGCAACGAAGGATGATAAAAAACCGCGAGTCAGCTGCGAGGTCTCGAGCTAGAAAACAGGTGCATAAAACTGTAAAATCACATCCTTAATCATTTCCACTCAGACCTTTCAATTAAGTTGAATTATATCCTTTTCTGTTTCTGGCAGGCTTATACAGTTGAATTGGAGGCAGAATTGAACATGTTAAAAGAAGAGAATGCTCACCTTAAACAAGCTCTTGTAAGCCCCCCCCCCCCCCCCCCTCTCTCTCCCACAACACACTGTGCGGTTTGCTCGAACCGCGAACTGCTTGAATCACACAAAACCAACTGGTTGTTGGTCTGGATTTAAAAAAAATAAAAAACTTGTTTCTATTTTATTTTTCTTCTTTCTAAAATCTCATGTTTTGATTAATGTTACTTGTATTTTAAAAGGTAAATCTACAAAATCTTTACGGATTTCATATTGCTTTAGATTATATACTTATAAATATGTATTCAATTTTTATTTTAAATTACTTATGATTGGTTTTTTACAAAAAATCCGTCCATTCTAACATGACATTTGTGGGTTAGGGTTTAGTGTACACGGGTTTGGGTCAATTTGTTGAACCCGCAAACATGTTTAGCTAGTGACGTCAGGTTCGGGTTGACTTGGGTTTGCGGATTGACCCATTTACCTTCTATTTTTTCTAAAATACAATGTTTTATGTCATGTATAAGTATTTTGTGAAATTTTAAAAACTAAAAGATTGACTTCACGTTTATATTGTTTTTATACACCTTTGCGTTTCTAGTTATAAATTTAGAATTCTAGGGTATTGAAATTTAACTAAAAATTAATAAATAGGAAAAATCTGGTCAAACTGGTCGTTTTCGTTTCAACCCACAGGTATTCATGTGGTACTCGGATTCAATCTATCTAGCATGATTTCCGAGTTTGTGTCGGGTAGGGTTGGATCTGTAAACACGACCTATTTAGCACCCACTGACCAAGGGGGTCATAAAAGCATTGGTTTTTATTATATTGAATTTGAATAAAGTTTTTTCTGTTGTTGAACAGGCCGAAATAGAGAGAGAAAGAAAACAACAGGTGTCCATATGATCTTTTAAACTTTTCACCCTTGGAAAACTACTTTTTTACTTGTTGTAAAAGGTAATTAACTAAAATTTGGAAACTTGAGTGCAGTCATCTGAAGAAGAAGTAAGGATGAAAGCTGCGACAAAAGGTCAAAAAGTGAGGGACAAGTCTAGGATGTTAAGGAGGACGTCAAGTTGTTCGACCTGATTACCAAAAGATCGTTCTCGACATCGAGTGAATGATCATGTGACTACGGTTTTGTTCTAAACGTACTATAGTTCAAATAACATATGACATATTATAGGTGGTCTGGTTGTTTCGTTTAGTGTGACAGGCATGCTAACTAGTCGGGAATTACAATGACACGACCTGTCGTCTGCCGAATATCCCATAAGAGTCTTAGCTGCTTGTGTACAAACCTCGTGTGAATTATAGTCGTTATAGATTTCCTTTAGCATGTAAATTCGCAATTTTTTACTGTGGCTTCGATAGTGGCTGATCTAAAAGTTTCAACCGATTTTTGGATGGAGCAAGGTTAAGGTTGGCATTGAAAATGATGTACTTATATCAATTATTATGTCATATATGAATGACGATGATTTATTTAGATATAATATACGAATTACAATGTCGGGGATGAGTACTAACATGGAGAGCGTTTTCATTTGGACTCCTTTCCAAATTGCTCCTCTAAATCGACCCTAAGAAGAAGTTGGTGTTGACAGTGGCAAAAGAGTTAGCCGGACGAAGGGGTTCTCCCAGTGACAGCTTTTTGGGTTCTTTTTATTGTAACCGCCGGCAAATTAAAGACAGAAGACACAGAGGGCTCAAACAAATTGTAAAAGTAAAATTTGCACTATTCGGCTTATATTTTCCCATCGTTTATTCTTTAGAAATGAGTAGAAGAATGACAAGTGGTGGTCGTGGACAGCATGGAAGGCGGCGGGCGGAGGTTGCGTGAATTGTGACCCGTAAAAAAGAACCCGATCCCCAGGGTTAAAAAGAATAAGAGGACCGGACCCTCTGAGTTGTGACTTTGAAAAGAGAGGATTATAGCCAACGGACCGGATAGGGTGCTACATGCACGCTAAAAACTAAAATCGAAGAAAAAGTTTCGTACAATAAATCTGAACATGGAAAAGAGAAAGCATGTGTTGTGATTCGTCTCAATGAGTTTATTTAAATTGGCAATTTCCATGGATTTTGAAACAGGCGTTTGGATTTTTTCCTTTTAAAATTATTCTGGATTGGGTAACTAAGGAATTTCAAATGCAATGTATTTCATAAATCACTTTAGTAAAGGAAAGTTATTTTTTTTTTTGAACGGCGATTTCATTAAAACCGCCCACCGCCTAGCAAGGCACTAGGGGCAGGCAAAACAAACCGAATTACATGAAGAAGTTGAAGTTACACCAATTGCTCCACTGAAATTTAAGCCCCCTAAATCTATGAGAGACCCAAAAGAAACTAGTGTTTTGAACATCAAAGAGAAGATTTTCCAACTTGATTTTCTTATTCCTGAAAACCGCACCGTTCCTAGCATTCCAAAGGGTCCAACAAGCCGTGTACACGATGGCATTCACCAATTGAGCTTTCATGCCGCCCCTAGTAAAGGAAAGTTATTTGGCCTTAAATTCCATTGATTAAAATAATTTATTCCAATTTAAAGTTTGTCCATAACCCAACTAAGCATAACTTTTTAAAAACTTGACAATTTTAATTCTATTGAATTCCACGAACTAAACGTCACCAGTACGAATGTTCTTTCATTTTATGGGTACAATGACGTTTGAACATTGAACATCGATGATTTTAAATTATCGCTAGCTTAATCGGCTAATGTGAGGTATCTAAAGACATTAAACGTGAGAAGTATCCGGTTTAAGTCCCATCTCTGACAAAAGAATAAATGGGGGTTCAGGTTATACAAGGGGTTTTCTCATCTATGGTGAGTGAAGACGTGTCGTTGGGGTCATGTAAAATTTAACCTAACTTTACCTGTAAACAGTGTAAGTCGGGTGTCGAATCCACGAGGAGCATGTGGTTAGACTTGCAGGTTTGTTTGATTATTAATGCTAAACTTAATTTAAAATTAAAATTCAACTTGATTTGATTAAAAATAAAAACAAGGCAGCCCCTCCAGGTTTCAGGTTCTAGGTTAACACAAAATTAAGTTAATTAATTGAGAACCACATAGACATAGTTCTGGAAATTAGTTAAAGTAGTAATCAAAACAAATTGTTGTCATCAAACCATGTCAATCACCTAATTTGCAAGTGTCAATTCAACCCCTTTAGTCACCTAACCCGCTCTAGGTTTTGTCTTGAACCGAACGTTATTGTAAAGAGAGGACTCAAAACACACACATATTATTTAAAGTGAGAGGTTCAAATGAGAAACTTGTTTTAGGTAAGAATGATAAAAAGGAATTTCAGTCATTGGATCTTGATCTAATAAAAAAGGAATGAGAGGTATTTTAGTCTTGGCCACTTTTGTTGACTTTTTATCTACTTCCCCCATTTTCTTTAAACATTCATAACTTTCACATACGACATATTTTAAAAAAAAAACAATTTACACCATAAAAACGAGCATTTTTTTATCTTTAAAATACATACAGTGTTGCTATATAAAAATAAAAAAAAATTACTCTTTCGAATGGCTATGATTATTTCTTATACTTCTTATCCAAACTAAACTTCTCACAATAACCTCACCCATTATTTAAATTAACTAATGCATCAATCAAATTTAAATGCTTGTCATCACAGATAAAATAAGATCCAATAGACAAAACCAAACTGAATTCAGTGTAAAACCTATATGAACCATCACCTGAAGGAAACTACAAAAGATTAGTTAATTATAACGAATAGATCAAACACTGTCACTATATGACTCATCGTTAAATAATCAACTAAATATTCAATCACAACGATAAAAATTAATAATAAACTGAATAAAAACAAACCCAACTTGATCCCTTCCTTGAACACTCGAACTAGCGATACTCGAATTACGTGCACATCCAAAGAGGTTGTCACCTTTTTCCTCCTGTCGTCCGTAACCTCCTGGTCGAATTTTTCATCCTCGAATGTCTCAGCCCCCTTTTATTCTTGATTGTTGCTCACGTTTATTTTTCTTTTAATTGGGCCAAGCCCATTTAAAGTTAATTGCTGCTTCTAATTTTATCCGCCCGAGTTCATCAAATCTTGAATTGTTTACTTCTTCTCATGTGTTCACACTTGGGTGAAGTAATTCTCACGTGACTTCTTTGCTTCCCCAATTAGTTTATTTTGATTTCAAGCACATGAAAATTAATTGTGACCTCATTCTTTTGCTATACACAAAATAAAACATAACATATTTATCACTTCTATGAGACTTTAACATTTTTTCTATTTTAAATAACCAACGAGATGGAGACCCACCCCGCGCATTGCTGCGGGGTTAAAAATGTAGAGTAATTGATAGTAAAACATATAGTAAACATTAAGCCAAACATTGTTAAGAACATATATACTACACAGTTTCAGCAGCATCATAATACTAAAACGAACATGAAACATTGTCATGTCGTTTTCAAAACATTACGTAACAGTAGCAACTGTTACGTCCCAAAAGTGAGCTCATTAGACTACATTAGATATGTGCAGCGTTTTAAATCAAAAGAAGATGTCCTAGTTAGTTAGATTAAGGGACAGTTGATGTTATAGCACAACGACATGACAGAAGCTATCAGATCTCCCTGTGGACGAAAAGAGTGTTCGTCTCGAAGTCATATGCTAGCTGAACTTTCTGATTGACGGTGATGCCATATTGGTCTGCGAACCTCTTCCAGCTCTTGATGGTGAATCTGCATGAAGAGACAATTTTTATTGCATATCATTGAAACAGAAAGAAGATGGAACCAACAGAGATTTGTTATGCATTGAAAATCTTCTACAACTGATTACAAAGTGTATATATAAACAAACTTCAATTAAGTAATATAAACAGAAATTGCTGCCAAATTGAAACTAACAGAAAAGTTAGCTAATTCTCTTTTAATTACCGGTTCAATGCTCAAACATATATGATAACACCCCCCCCCCCCCCCCCGTTCTCAAGTTGGTCATTAGTTTTCTGTTGACAACTAAGTGTCATGTGAAATTTCTAATTTCACTTTGATGGTTATTACTTATGTTTATTTGTTTGTCTTTATGGTATGCTATTTGTTTGATGTGTTTCATAATGTTATCGTTGTGAAAACGGTCATGAAAAATTTCAGTTGAAGATGGTGATAAAGCTTACACCTTCTTGATGTAGCTTGATTGATAGAAAAATATATATAGTTCCAGATATACTCGCATTTTAAAGTTTGGTAAATATACCTTGTGTATGTCACCATGTTTGATTGAGATCTGAGTTTGAATGTCCTTGGCTCTCTATTCTCAAACGCCAACTTGATCTTCATTCCATCATAGAAATTGGCTTGCTTCACCAGTTCTGTGGGTAGGCGCTGTCATTAATTTTTGTTAGTATTACGAAGGATGAAAGGATTTGTATTTGTATGGAGTTATGTCACTTACAAAGTGTTTGCGAACGACCACAACTTTGCTATAAGTTGGTGGCTCAGAAGTTGCTTCTTGGGATGAAGGTTCTGTTTCACTTTCTGGTTTGACATCTTGAGGCACTGAGAGTATGTTTGATCCATCTTCTAAGTACACGTGCAGGTGTACAACAGAGTCATTCTCATATTCAAACTCAAGAAAGTGGTTTTCTCTTAGTGGTATGTCCTTCACAACTTGTGACCATCCGGTTGTCATGTACAGGCTTTCATCAATCTTTTTGATCTTGATATCCCAGAACATGTTGGTTGTAAAAACCAATGTCACTGAGGTTGTTGATTGCAGAGTTCCATATCTAATTTGTGCAAATTCGTTTGGGATTTTCTGTTGTGCACATACTGTTGTTAATAAAGTCGTATCTGGTAGAGTAAATTAAGAGGTTGATTGTCTTACCAAACGCTTATCTTCAGCAGTAGAAAACACCCTTGTGAATGTAGCATCCATCTGCATGCGTGGAATATGAACATATAACTGATCAGGAAGATAACATTTAAAAAGAGAAACCCTATAATGTTGATAGTTGTAAAAACTCAGTCAATGTGCAGAATTTGTGATTATACTGATGCTTTAGTCTAGTATTAAGTGATTGTCTTTATAGAGAAACGGTTAATTTGTAGTCAAGTATAGGAATCGGGTTACGCAGTAAAGAAATTTAATATGCGGCAATAATCAGAAACCCTAAAATTGCGGTGGTAGAGTTTTCATTTTGATATGCGCTGTGATTTTTGGTAGATATTTGTTAAATACTTTCGAGCAAAGATGTTTAATTTGTGTATGTGTGTTGAAATCGGTACATGCAGTGAATGAGGAAGAACTGAAGTAATGTGAAATTTACGTTGTCGATGGTGTTACGTACGGACGATGTTTAAGCAAGTAAGGAAGCTTAGTGTAAATTAGATGACGGAAGAGTACCTGATCACAGTGGTC
>JBCNJP010000025.1:11324439-11344439 GCA_039602395.1 Deinandra increscens subsp. villosa | reverse complement strand
ACACATCACAGATTAGACACGTTTTCCATTCTCTCCTTTTCTACCACCTTTCCCTTTTCTTTATTTATTTTTAATTTACTTTTGAAAACCAATTCCCAATTTTTCTATCATTTTCCATGTTTAGTGCAATTAATCCAAAGACATTTTTCTTTTCTTTTTTTGATTTTTTTAAACACACACAAAAAATAAACACAAACTAAAGTGTTATCCCCTCCCCACACTTGAGATGCACACTGCCCTCAATGTGAACAAAGAAACATCAGGAATAAAGAAGAATAAAAATAAACAAAGTTGCAAAGGTAAAGAGACAAGAGTATGGAAAGAGTACGTTGACCTGATTGGAAAGAGTACATCGACCTGATTGTGGTTGAAACTTGTTAAAATAGCAGATGCTCGCGTAACTCCTCCCCACACTTAAACACTGCCAAGCAAACTGCAAAACTACAAATACACTAAGAAAACAAAACATGTGTAGTACAAATTCTAAAACTCACTTTCGTTGGAATCACGGTTGCATTTAGCGTATGCAACAAGCCTTTTAAACCCCTCGGTAGCCCGAGTAGACGAGTGAAGTCTCGTGAGGGTTTCTAGTGAACACACCCAGAAAGTTCTCAGGTTGCCTCCTGGAAGCGCTAAATTTTAGGTCTTCAGCCAGGCCGTACCTCATATGACGCTCATGGAGGACGTGTAGAAGGGTAGTATCCTTCCGCTCCTAGACTTGTTCTTCTTCTATCATACACCTCCTCCCTTACTTGATCATACCAAGCGGCAGTTGCTTTTTCAAGATCAAATTTCACCAATTTATTGACTTGTTTCCTTCTTCTTTTCCTCGACGTCTTCTCATTATCTTGATATCTACTTTCCTTCTTCTCATTCAACCTGTCAATCATAAAGCATTCTTTTACTTCTTTCGGATTCTCCTTCTCAGGAGACCCACTTTTATCAGTTTTATGCTTAGATATGTTAGAAAATACCTTCAAACTCATTTTCTTTTTCCCAAACCTCATTCTGACCGCTCCTTCAGCACAATTAATAATAGCCTTTCTTGTAGCAAAGAACGGTCTACCCAATATGACAGACGGATGTGTATTCTTAACACAATCGAGCACTAAAAAGTCCACTGGGTAATAAAACTCATATACTTTAACAATCACATCCTTAACGATCCCCCTAGGACACAAAGAAGTCTGATCGGCCAACACCACATTAGTGTTGGTTTTTTTTTAAAAGACCAAAATCATATCGATCATATAGACTTCCTGGTAAAATGCTCACGGATGCTCCAAGATCAAGAAGTGCCTTGTCCACTTCAAAATCACCTATTTTTATAGAAATAATAGGCGTTCCTGGATCTTGGAGTTTCGAGGGGAGGGTACCCAACAAAACGGAATTCACACTCGCACTAAAATCAAGTTGTTCTGGAAATTTATAACGACGTTTGGTGGTGCTTAACTCTTTCAAACATTGAACATGATCAGGGCATTCTTTAATTTCATCAATAAATAGTTTATTAATTTTTACTTATTCAAGAATCTCCCACTTTTCATTCCTCTGTGGTTTTTTTACTTGAATTTTCAGGTGTGAGTAAAGCCATGGGAAATGGAACCTTCACATTTAAATTACTTATTCCAGAAAACATGTCACTAGAACCATTTACAGACTTTTTAAAACTTTTAACTTCTTGATCATGTTCACTCTCACCCTTCACAAATTGTGGTGAATGAGTATCAACAACAGAATATTCAGAAAAAGGACGAGTACTTACCTCATCTTTGTCGACTCTCATTGTTTTAGAAGATATGTGACTTGGAATTATCTGAGCATCACTAAGAAGCTTACCCTGATCTCTTTTGATGATTGCCACTTCTTCAGCTAATTGTCCAACCTGTTGTGACAACGCTTTGATCTCTTTATCTCTGATCTCGTTTCCTTTCTGAATATCCTTCATTAACTCCATGATTATACCAAATTTTTCATTGATGGAGTTATCATCCAACCGACACTGACCTAGTTGACTTCCATAGTCGTTATACTCTTCATACCTAAACTGGTCAACATACCCATTTTCATTGAAATCTCCATCCCAATTTCCAACTCTCTCAATTACTGTACCAGCTCTCCCTTGAACGTAACCCATCGGCCCATCCTCTTCATCTACACTATATCTGACATATCGATTTAGAAGTGGCGAGTGTCTGTTTTGAGGGATCATTGGCTTTCGTACTGGTTGGTTGTGTTGTGAAAAATCAAAATCAACTTCATCATATTCAGATTGGTTTTGGGGTTGCAGATGTGGTAGGTCAAAGTGTGAACATTGTTGTTGTGTGAACGATGAGTTCGATGAGCCACCCGATGGGCCTTGACGACCGTAATAACTCATAACCGAACTACGTGTTTGCTGCCAACCTTAAAGTAAGTTTCTGCACAAGCAATGACAAACAATACCACGCGTAATATCGAACTTAAACAAAAAGAAATATATATATATATATATATATATATATATATATATATATAGGTTTAGGTTCAGCTAAAAAAACCATTTCACCTATGAAGGCTAGGAAGCAACCGTGTGCTGACATGTGGACATAACACACTAACACAATGCATAAAAAGTAAAATATGTTGACACACTAACACACTGGATAAAGTGTGTTATAGTGTTTTTGTCCACGTGTCAGCATGTGATTGCTTCCTAGTCTTCTTAGGTGAAAGTGTTTTTTTAGAATAACTTTACCCTATATATATATATATATATATATATATATATATATATATATATAGGGAGAGGATCATTTGAGAACCAATTGGTTTTGAGAACTTTTGAGAACCATTTTTAGCCACAAGTTATATATAAGGAAATCCCCCCCATGAATTTGAATGCTTCCTCTCTGAAAATTAGTGGCTCAGAATGGTTCTCAAAAGTTCTCAAAAGAAAAAGTTCTCATTTGAACCTAACCCTATATATATATATATATATATATATATATATATATATATATATATATATATACACTAAGCACACTAGCTCCCCGGCAACGACGCCATTTGATGACCTGTCGTTGGGGTCATGCAAAAATTAACCTAACTTTACCTGTAGACAGTGTAAGTCGGGTGTCGAATCCACGAGGAGCATGTGGTTAGATTTGCAGGTTTGTTTGATTATTAATACTAAACTTAATTTAAAATTGAATTTCAACTTGATTTGATTAAAAATAAAAACAAGGCAACCCCTCCAGGTTTCAGGTTCTAGGTTAACACAAAATTCAGTTAATTAATTGGAAACCACATAGACATTGTTCTGGAAATTACTTAAAGTAGTAATCAAAACAGATTTTTATCATCAACCGAACGTAATTGTAAAGAGAGGACTCAAAACACACACATATTATTTAAATTAACTAATACATCAATCAAATTTAAATGCTTGTCATCACAGATAAAATAAGATCCAATACACAAAACCAAACTGAATTCAGTGTAAAACCTATATGAACCATCCCCTAGAGAAAACTACAAAAGATTTAGCTATTCATAACGAATAGATCAAACACTGTCACAATATGACTAATCGTTAAATAATCAACTAAATATTCAATCACACCGATAAAAACTAATAATAAACTGAATAAAAACAAACCCAACTTGACCCCTTCCTTGAACACTTGAACCAGCGATACTCGAATTGCGTGCACATCCAAAGAGGCTGTCGCCTCTTTCCTCCTGCTGTCCGTAACCTCCTGGTTGAATTTTTCATCCTCGAATGTCTCACCCCCTTTTATTCTTTATTGTTGCTCACGTTTATTTTTCTTTTAATTGGGCCAAGCCCATTTAAAGTTAATTGCTGCTTCTAACTTTCTGCGCCCGAGTTCATCAAATCTTGAATTGTTTACTTCTTCTCATGCGTTCACACTTGGGTGAAGTAATTCTCACGTGACTTCTTTGCTTCCCCAATTAGTTTATTTTGACTTCATGCACATGAAAATTAATTGTGACCTCATTCTTTTGCTGTACACAAAATAAAACATAACATATTTATCACTTCTATGAGACTTTAACATTTTTTCTATTTTAAATAACCAATAAACAAAGTTTATCAAATATGGTATAAAATTTGACCGGCTTTAAATGTTATGACTCAGGGTCAATTTAATTACACCGTTGAAGCTTATTCACACTTAACACACTAATTATTCAAAACCCGTCTAAACCATCACATTTATAACTTTTCAACTCCAAGCACATAAGATACAAACCATAGAAAATATGACAAGAATTAATATAATGTAACTAATAAAAATATAGAATTAAATATATAAAAGTGTTATAAAATATATTCTCATCAGTGAGTTTCCTCATAACGAGAAAATGGAAATAATCGGGTGGTTGGGCAATACCCCTGTTAGGGATCCAAATTTGCCCGTTAAAAAAAGGGAGGCGGAAATTTGATAAGAAAATCTATTAGTAGTGCTAATTTGATGCACAAATACCTTGTTAAGATTTTAAGAGTATATAGCAAATAGCAAAAAATAAGGAGTCCGACTCGGGAGGCCGAAACTAGTATATAAAAGCTTTTCTAAGAGTCGGAATAGAATTTAACACTACTAAAAGAAAAAAACAAGAGGGACCGGACCTCACGTGCCCTAATTAAGCTTTGACATGCATCTCGTTATATGAATATTTCTAATGCTAAAAATATAAAACAAATTTTGAAGTCGTTGTTTTGAATTTAGATCTTTTACTAAAATCTAGTTGAGATTTATTTTATTATAACGCTACGTAAAAGAAATGAAAACATAAAAATTTACGTAGCAACTTTAAAATTAAAACCAAACGTTTAAAGTATTGTGTTTAGAATTTATAGGTTATATTACATGATTGTACTCATTTTATCACAAATCATATTTAAAACTGAATACATATATATATAAAAAAATTATACTGTCTGGTGGCAACCACCTATGACCATCACATGACCCAATAAAAATGAGTTGATGTTATTATTAACTTCAGTTTGTTACGGTATATAATTAATTTATCGTAGTTTTTTTTTTATTATTGAATTATTTGATACGTATTATATTGTATGATCTACAACTTAATAAGTAATTATAAGATTGGACACTTCTCTAACACTATATTTAACCTCATAAAGATATTTCCGCCCAAAATCTCCCACCTCTAATCATTTAACTATTACTTTAGTTATTGATCTTTATAAAAATCAAAAGTTTAAAAATTTAAGTTTTACTCTCCCATCTATATATATATAGAGAGAGGAAGGATAAAATGAAAACCTCTCCGAGTTTGGAAAACCGTGAAAACCAAGCTAAAAAATTCGATTTTTGTTTCGATTTTTTTATGGTGATTCTCTAAGTTAAAAAAAAACCCCTTTATGCCAAAAAAAAAAAAACGCCTAGTCAAATTTTTTAGAAAAAATATTTTATAACCGAGGTTACATATGTAACAGTACCCTGTTACATATGTAACCTCGGTTATAAATTTTTTTTTTAAAAAAAATTTACTAGGCGTTTTTTTTTTGTTTTTTTGCGTAAAGGGGGTCCATCCATGACGCCCATAATGCGCGTCATCTTCGGGTGTCGTCTGTGCCTAATAAATTTTTATTTAAAATGTATTATTTAGTGTCGTATGTTTATGACACGCAAATGGCGTGTCATGCCTTTTATGACGCTCATTCTTGCATGACATCCTTTTAAAAAAAAATTAAATAATTTTTTCTGATATTACTAATTTCCATATTAAATCATATTTCACAAACCAAAATACATAATAGTTGGTGTACCAAAATAATGCATTTCATACATATAGCAATTGAAAATAATTCGATTTCATCATGTACATACATGCAATTCGATCACAACAAAAGTAAAATGTTCAAAGTTTACATGCCTATATATTCGATCACTACTCCACGACCGCGTAAATGAAGTTGCAAGCATGTAGGTCAACTATTCTTCACGCATGTAGGTCAACCATTCTTCACGAAGTTGCAAGCATTACTATATCCACCAATCTGTGTAAAGATAAAGTACGAGAAAAAGTGATCAACAAAGATAAAGTTAATTAGAATATGAGAAAAGTTACTTTGTTTTGTTTAAGGACTACAAGTCCATGCCAAACTACCTGCTTCATGAAGATAAATGATTATGGGTCGGGTTTGGCTACTGCACAGGAGATTGATGATGGGAATACATGAAATCAAAGAAAACAAAATCTTGCAGGGAGCATGTTATAAGTAGCCAAAATGAGAGATAAATGATTTACGTTACCTCTCCCTTCCATCTGTCTCTTTATGCTTCAACCGCAACATCATCTATCTCCTTGTATTTGTATACCTAGCAAATTGATAGTTATATAGAATATTTTTAACATAACTTATAATCTTAATATTTCTTGCCATTCGGTAACCCATTCGCCTACAAAAGTGAGTGGTCCATTTGATGTTGTAATGGGTTGTTCCGCATTCATATCTTTGAGATGAACCAATTCTTGCACCAGCTCTACCTATATCAGGTTCCTGTGTTTGACCAGCTCTACCAGTTTGATGCATTTTCTATATCGGTAATACCTGTCTCATCCCTAACCCCTGTGTATAAACATCAAATCCATGGATATTTGAGATTAGAACCAAATCTAGAAATATCAGAGGTGCCAAATTAGACACATTTAAACGAATCAATCAGGTTGAAAGCAGCCATTACAAGATCCTGTATTGCATATAAAATAGTGTTAATAAATAGTAATTTGCCTTAAATCATCAGATTTTGCTTTTGCATCCATAGCATTTGTAATAACCCGACAAAACTAAGCATCTTGCATACAACCTGTTAAAAACATATACTTCCATCATAGAAATAAACCCATTATGGTTCACTCAAAGGTAATATACCTGACCGACTTGACTGTCTTGCATCTGCTTTTTTCATAACTGTAAATTAAAAAGAAGATACATGACCGAATT
The DNA here is from genome assembly GCA_039602395.1 of Deinandra increscens subsp. villosa. Taxonomy (NCBI): domain Eukaryota; kingdom Viridiplantae; phylum Streptophyta; class Magnoliopsida; order Asterales; family Asteraceae; genus Deinandra; species Deinandra increscens. The sequence continues at coordinate 11,337,457 of JBCNJP010000025.1, read as the reverse complement.
TGATAACAGATTTACAGGTTGTCTTGAGGGGAGGTTTGAACCCTCCTGAGCAGAAGGAGCCTTACACCGCCTAAGCACATTTTTATGCCGTCTCAGGTCCATTGCTACTACCCTTTCTTTCTCCTTACTCACACGTGTTGATGTTGTAAATGAGAGCCTGATAATTACATGTACAAAAATTAGGATGATTTCAGCTTTTAGTAGCAAAATTATTGTCAATATTTCAGTTCAACTGTTAAATATCTCTTTATAAATCTCCATATTTAATTTTGCAAGTCCAAGTAGTCAGTATTTAACCCTAACTGTTAAATTCAAGAGAAGCTGAAAAGAAATTAATATAATAGAAAAGAAATTTATTATCTTACTTGTATTTTGCAGATTGGTTTTACTTTTTAACACGAACTCACAATACCTTTTTTCTTATGAATGCAACTTAAATTCATTTACCTAAGCACATCGCAATTTGCCTAAAAGGGTCAAACTCAATCTTACCTGAAATTGAAACGGGTCAAGCAAGCCTAAAAAGTTATGGGGGCTTGAGGTCTTTGTTCTAGGTCCTATAATCATTGGTTGAATCAATAATCTAGAATCTGCAGCCAAAAAATCTGTTGACCGGAGCTGATCCGACACAAGGCCAAAACAGCAACCATTGACTAGGAAAACAGTCCAATAATACAGCTTGAAAGTGACAAATAAACTCAACCATCTTCTCCACTTCTCGGCACTTGAGCTACTGTTATGAATAAGATCAGAATTACAGTATGACTTAACCAACTTAACCCATCTCCAGACCCTACTCATTTTCGTGGTATTGATAATCAATCCAGCCTAGTGAACACATTTCTGGACCCATAGCAGCAGCCTAGACATCCAAACCAATGTAGCAGTTAAGGAATTGCCGCTACATAATATATAATATGCAGCATGTAAACACCACACTTCAATTATTAATCTGATACATAGCTTTCTGCACCAGGCCCAACACCAATGGTTAACTTTGAGTTTTGTTTCATCTCAAAATAGGTCAAATAAAAATTTAGCTATAAGGGGAGCTAGTCAAACATTTTGAACCAGTTCGTGACCTCTAATAAACATTAAAAATAGACAAAAAAGTGGTTGTCAGTTAGCTCAATTAAACCCAACTAGTGACCTGTCTTGACCAGTAAACCAACAACCCATCATTCCATGTTTACAAAACCCTGCTCACAAAAGAGACACTCAACAAGGATTGACCTGATGCCTCAAATAACCATAACAAACCTGATTAATGATGAAGTAGGTGGCTGTATACCCAGTAGCCGGAGCATGAGTTTGCTGACTATGCATATTTTGCCATTGGTCCCATAACCATAGTTTCCAAAGGCCTTAAATGATGATTGTTGTGTAACTGCAAGAGCATGTGAAATATGTACACTTGCGACAACTGGATTGTTACTAGGAACAACAACTGAAAGGTCCGAAAGGACATCAAGTAAGTTAGAACTTGAAGGATGAGATTGACTAGGTTTTATTGCAGGAGTTTAATCAAAGCTGGCCCAATTATCATCTAATAATTTTGTTGGTTGTGCCACAATTGTAGTAGGAGCATTTTGTTGTGTTTGTTGACTCGGAACAGTTGAAGGCGGCCCGGGTCGACATCAAAATCAATTAATGAATTTTCTGTTCTAATTTTAGTTGGATTACCAATAGAAGAAGCTAAGTTACTGGAAGAGGCAGTTCTCTGCAACAAGAAACATATCAGATTAGGCTATGTGTAGTGGTTTGGGAGTGGAGTGGGGTGATGAGAGGTTAAAATGTACACTTTATTTTTATATTAATCACTCTCTATACATACCAAGTTGGGTCTAAAAGATATTATTTTAGTTAGTTTTGGTGTTTAAGGTGTTGAGAAGGTAAATGAGCTTAAGTTATATAATTAAGTTGAATCTGAGCCATAACATTTTAAACTGGTCAACTTTTATATCATCGTTTATAAATGTTGTTTTTAATTAATTAGAAATACAAAAACATGAAAATATTAATAAAATCTAATAATCATGTTTTGTTATATTTTGCATGAACAGCATAGAGAAAATGAAGTTTGCAAGTAATTATAAAGGCTTGAAGCTCACGTGGCCAGGGGAATTTAAAGGAGATTGATGCAAATGTGAAATAGGAACCGACAAATGTATTTAGATACGAAGCACGTGATTTGAGCATGAATTAAATAAATCAAGTCACCATAATGTGAATGAAAAAACGGAGCAGCAATTGAAATCCGAGAGTTCGCAAGTTAGAAACTCGGGCGGTACGCCGGAGTTGGAGAAAATTAGGGCGGTACGCCCCGGGTCGAAGTCGGCAGAATTTTAATTGTTTTATTTTCTAAACCTATTTAAAGGGTGTTTAGGACCTAGTTCGAACCCTAATCATTCCCAGCCGTTTTTGGGGTGAGAATTACGAATTTGGAGATTTTTTTAGAGATTCTTTGAAGGTTGTAATCATCCGGTAATCGTTTCTTATGCAATCTTTAATTTTAATAATGTGTGTTTCATTAGCTATGTCCGGCTAATCACCACTAACTGCTTTTGGTGATTGGTTGGCGAAATCGTTCTATGACTAATCAATTGCTAAACTAGTTGTTCCGGAATACTTGCTACCGTTGAACACCCGCATGCGAAATTGTTTAATTAAACTAGTAACCTAGGGTTTTAGTGGTCCACTGTTTATTGATCTAGCACTTTCTTGCGGCAGGACTAATCAGCCCATTAGAAATTTAGGTTATTAGGTCAAGGAAGCAATTGGGGGGCATGTCTATGTGTCACGGTTAAGTAATTAGGTTTTGCCTAGATCGGTAGCCAACCAGGATCCAAAAGTGGTTAGCTTCGTTTAATTGATAGTTCAAGTATTTCATTAGTTTAAAGTTAGTTACTTTAGTAATTAATTCACATCAACAATTCAAAACAGCCAAGAGGCAATTTAGTGTAATTCCTCAGATTAAATTAGTTTAGTTTAGTTTAGTTTAGGTCAATCTAGGTTAGTGACAGTAATATAGGTTTAGGTAGTTAATTTAGTTAGGTAGTTAAATTCTAAATCACTAGTAACCACTAACTCCCCTGGATTGATACCCTACTTACCCTATCTATAGGTTTAAGTTTAGGATTATTTGTAGCGGTCTCGACACCCGTTATCATGGGGGGTTATGGGCCATGTGGCGGATGACGTGGAAATGGGGGGTTATGAGGTAAGGGGTGTAGTGGGGGGTTATGAGGATGGGGGTTATGAGGTATGAGGTGTACCAATAGAAAAAAAGACAAAAAAAAAAAGAAAAAAAAACATGAGAGGGCACGGCGCCATGAACATAGCGCCTTCGACCTCGAAACCTAACATGGCGCCCGGGGGGCGGTGCGGGCGTTATATGGGGCGCCATGCTACAAATTTTGCCCCATAATGCTCCATTACGGATAGCCTAAAGCCTTAAGAATTTTATAACTTAAAAACCAATAAACCACCACAAACATGTAAGCAAGTATTGCAGTTAAATTCATAGTCAAACATGCTACAAATTTTGCAATTGCATATAAAAAGAAGATAACTTCCATATTGTAAGCAGAGATTTCAGACTTGTAACTCAAAATAACATGGGGATTGGCAAATGTATCCAAGAAAAAGAAGAGCAACATTAATCCGTTTACTTGTGGGCGGACCCATTCAGATTATATTTTTTACTTCGGTAAACTACAATGAATGTGTACAGAATGATATTCTAAATTAGTTACAGAAATTGAGTTTAAGAGATAAAGATATTCATCAAATATATATTAATTGAAATGATAAAAAATGGAACATTTGTATTTAATCGTAACGAATGGTGTTGATTTTCATATTACTGTATGTAATTCAAATCCAATTTAAGATTTAACTTAATAGGTAGATAGATAGAAAATAGAAATTTAACATAAATTTCATAACTTGAAACACATTAACATGAACAAATCTTGAATCTTTCTTAATTGAAATTTGTATTATTTACAACAAATTTGATAGAAGTGTATTGGAATAACCATATTGAAGAAAGATCGAAATGAATGGAATATGAAAATTGAATACCTTGTATCAAGATGAGCAATGAATAACAAATTGTCACACCTCAAATTGTCTCTTTCAAATTCCGTATCAAATGTCAGATTCTTTCTTCTTTTATTACTGAGCCAGTTTTGTTTCTTGCACTAAATCTAGACCTAGAACCACACCAACATCCAAGTAAAACACCTTTTCCCTCTATAGGCAAAAATCAAAGACCACTATCAAAGACCCACCGCCCCCTTCTTCATCCCTGTTTTTGTAACTCCGAACACTGTCTTTGACGCTATGTTCGGTTGATTTTTTTTAACAATAGGATTTCAGAAGAAGAAAAATAGATTCGAACAAAAGATGAAATAGTAAGGGTTTACGATATGTGAAAGATGCCTTCTGGAAGTGTAATCATATGGGCTCTTTGGATATCGAAGAAGTGGTAGGAAAACCATATGATGCGTTGTTCTTCGTAGATTTCACTTGGAGCCCTAATCAATTTTGAAGAACCCAAAATCCTACACTCAGTTCAGTTGACATCAATAAGTTAATTTCCCTATAACACTTGATTCTCGTATAAATTACCAAGTACAGTGTGATGAAAGGTGAGGGCGTGAATAATGAATGAATTACCTAGAGTGGAGGCAAATTAGGGTTAGAGAAATGGAGGAGATGATGAATACCAGCTGAGATGGAGAATCGTAGGCGGGATTGGAGATTGTGATGACCACCGTTCGCTGCGTGAGTGAAACCCTACGTCATATAGCTTCTTGATGGAGAGCGATGGCCGGAACCGATCTTTGATGGAGAGTGATGGAGAGCGATGGAGAGAGACGGCCAGAAGTTTAGGGCAAAAATTGGACAGTGGGAGTATATTTGTGGGGATTAGGGCAAAATTTTGAGGAAAAGTTAAAAAGAAAATCCAAGTGTGAGCGGGAGTGAAATTTTGGGTAAAAGTTTGGCGGGAAAAATTTTATAAAACGACAGAAGCTTCTTGACACACATATTTTTAAGCGTACTCCGTGTTTCTTTTATTTATTATTTGATAGAAATTTTATGACGCGCAAAAATACGCGTCATCTACCCTTAAATTATTCAAATTACGACAGAATGACACGTATTTTTACACGTCATAAAAATAACGTGTGTCATTGTTCGCGTGTCATGGAAGACCCTGTTTCTAGTAGTGAACGTACCTGAGTGGAAATGACATTCTTACAAGTTGCAAGAGCAAACAATGGAATTGTAAAGACTGCAACTTTATGTATCCGAACTCTTGAAAAGATTGACACAAATAAATATAATTTTATTTTTATCATTTCTCTAATCATATTTTGTTGTGATTTTTATCAAAAATAAAAAAATAATTAACTTAAACTAAACAAGTAAAAAAATAAAAATGAACCTTTGAGCTTAAATCTGTAGCAATCAGTGGTGGCTTTTAAGAAGTCAAAGGTAAAAGTTCTCTAATCATATTTTTTTCATATACTTTTTTCATATACTTCAAGGAACTAAATACTAATGTTGAACCATTGTTTTGCTCCTTAATTCATTTCCACTCATTTTTTGGGGAGATTATTGTAATTTGAGTGATAAGTTTAATAAGTTACCCACAACCATATCAATATAGAACTAAGAGAAGCAAAATGTTCATAAACTAGCCAATTTCTAAGGCACAGTGTATGAATTTGTTAGAACACAATGTAAATGTAACAAAAATAGTCAAGTATTAGAAGAAAAAAAAAGTTATATCCTCAAAAGAGAAAGGATATGAAAATATGTACGATATACAGATTTCTGTATTCATACAGAACTAATCTGGAATTTCCAAAGTAGTCATGTACAGACCAAATTCTACAGAAATCCTCATTTCTGTATAAGGCTTCTAATGGGTAGCATTTATAGTCTTCAAAGAAGAGTCCTGAAGGAGTTCTAGATTATCAGAAAATAAAGATTACAAGAAGAACAATTATGCCTTTGTGTGAAGGACAAGTAAAGTGAATACCAACCTGGCATTTAACGCGAAAGTAGTTGAAGACAATTGAAAAGAGATAAATTGAATATCCTTAATTTATCTCTATATATTCTGACACACTCCAAATTCAACTGTCCTCAGCCATTTTATCCACTTACAACTTGCCACTACTTCCTATAAATAGCAAGCGGGCTTCACTAAAGAAAGAAAGACATCAAGCACACAATTCACAAGCTTATCAAAAAGCAATTACAACTTACTCCCATAGAAAAAGTTCTTTCTGTTGATGTAATGTTATATTATAAACTCATGTAAACCATTATTTACATTTGAGATATAGAAAAAACCCGTTTATGAATTGTTGTCTTCCAATTTGATTTACTTTCCGCAACTTGTTAATCTTGTTTAAATCAAATTGTGCCAATATTGTTAAAGAGCTCCTCAAGGGACCCACAAATTGGTATCAGAGCAGACTGAATAATCAATATTCAAAGATCTTGCTCTTTAACATCTTTTCCTTAACATTCTCTCAAAAATGTCTTCAAGCTGGAATAATGGGAAGTCACTTGATTCATTAGAAAAACCCCCTATGCTTGCTAGAGAGGAATATCCACAGTGGAAAATCAGAATTAACAACTTCCTAAAAGAGACAGCTCCCTGTCGGAATGCATAGCCAAGGGACCCCATTGTCCCATAGTCGACATTCCTGAGATAAAGGAAACTGAAACATCAGCTAGTGTTCCTGCTCGCACCATCCCCAAAGAAAGAAAATGGTGGAGCGAGGAGGACAAGACCAAAGAGATTAATAGGGACATAGCCAAAACGGTCCTCATTATGGCTCTTCCCCATGAGATATTCTGTCAAGTAGACTGCAATACCTCAGCCAAGGGCATATGGGATGCCCTTGAGAAAATCTTTGATGGGGGAGATCAAATGAAAAGAAACAAAAGAACTAAAGCACTAAACGAGGATGAATCTTTCAGATCACTCCCAAGCGAATCACTCTTAAACACTTACAATTGTTTTTCCACAATAATCAATAATCTAAGGAAGTTCAATGTTTCTAGATCAAATGAGGAAACAAATAGTAAATTTATAAAATTCCTTCCTCATGAATGGAGAAGTCTAACCATGACTCTCCAGTCAACTTTGGATATGGAAGAAAAAAGCATGAATGACCTCTTCTGTATTCCGGACTCCCAAGAGTTTGAAATAGTGGATATCTCCAAATCCAAAGTCGATCCACTGGCTCTTTACTCTGAAAAGAGGAAAAGAAACACTAGACAAGAGCCAGTCCACTCAAAGAGAAAAGATTTAAGTGATTCAGAAATAAAATATTCTGAAAGTGAAACAGAATATGAGTCATTTGAAAAATCACTGGCACTACTGTGACGCCCACTCCTAGACTTGGCTCTATAAGGGGTCACATCGGATTTACTCATGAACGCAAGGTATAACAGAGATAACTAAAGCAACAGAAATTAAAAACTTTTATATATTTTTAATGCCAAGTACAAGTAAGATAAAACTACAATGGTTATCTATAACTATAAAAGATAGCGATTATTAGATATGCATCTATCTACATTACTTATGCCAGAAACCCTATAGCTTCACACGAACAACTTGCCCATCTCACCCTGCTCAAACCTTAGCCTTCCCTTTAAGCTCGGATCCTTAATATCACCTGATATACATACTTTAAAGGATCAGCTTACGCTGGTGAGTTCTATGTTTTTCTAAAAGCGTTACCTTTTTCTCGAAAGTTTATTCCAACACTTGGGCCTAACGGCCCACTTTTTAAACAAACATTTATGAGGTATAAAAACATAACAGCAATATACCAAAACATAACCTTTTTAACCATTTATCAGGTATAAAACATAACAGATTTAAACCAAAGCATTTAACCATTTATTCATTCAACTAAGCATTGTCTATCGGAACCACGTTAGTTCCTCGGGCAACCGTCGCCACCTGAATACCATTTCAAGATTAGAGTAACCATCGCTACCCCGGAGAACCGTCATTCCCCGCTTTTAGTTGTACAACCACCATTTCCCTTTTTCCACTTAGACAATATTTTCTTAGATCAAAACCTTTTAAACCCTTTCAAAAAAGTTCATTTAAATAGCCTTTGTATATGGACTCATAACCTTTTCAACATCAGCCCATCACCCGTATATGGAATAAGCGTTTCATAAATATAATGTTATTGGTCTCGTTTAAACCTTAGTGAAACCTATAGTGGACTGAATCTATAACATTTCCTATTGTATTATGGGTGTTTATATATAGGAAGTACCGCAGCATATCCACCACACCTTAAATACATACGGATATGATATAGGATCATCTTAGTATAGATTACATCTTATAATTACAACAAGGCCAATAAGATTATTTTTATCCGACACTTATTCACATACGCAAGCTTAGACCAAACGTTTACATTTTCCATTTATCAAAACTTTATTTCAAAGTTTCATTCTTTATATTACCCGTTCATTATAACCTCCCCGAAGACAATTTATAACAGGTAATCACAATTTAAAGCAATTATAGGCATTAAAAAATTTCACGTATGTGTATCAACACAAACAGGTAAAAGGCAATTCAATACTTTGCAAGTAAACAGTTGTATGTATATCAGCCCAAGAACCGTAAAACATTTAAAACATTTAAAAGTGGGCTCATAGAACTCACACTATTCCCTTAAGCAATTTAATTCAGTCAGAACCTCCTTTACACCTTCCAATTAGACCTAATTGCGTATTGTATGATGTTAACGCAAGGTTTTATATAATAAACACTTCTTTTGATTCTTTGTTATCTTAATAAGACTTAATTATTAAACTTATTCTTTTAAAGGTCAAAATGACCAAAATGCCCTTTAGGCCGTTATCCTTTCATTTAACGATAATATGAAGACGCTCAGTGAGGTATGCCAGTTCCCAGTTGGGATTTATGCGACACCCCCGCTTTGCCAGAAACCCCAGTGTACAGGCGCCTACCCTTCCGGTCCGCACGAACTTCTAAATATCCGATTAACTTGGTATCTTTAATACTTAATTATTTATCAAATTTAAACTCATATATACTTATCATATATAAAAACATGTTAGTATATCAAAAATCAATTCCCCATACCCTCTGGATTATTTTATATTAGATAATCATATTTAGAAACCCTAATTTCATGAATTTCTCGTATTATTATCAAAACTCATTTTTAATTCAAACCAACTTAGGGTATTATCATTATAACATTTTATAATATCCTTTAAAAGATCAAAGCTTAATTTAACATCGTTTAGTCAATTTTGGGCAGAGCAACGTTATGAAAACCATAATTTTGACCCTTTAACAAAACCTTTATCAAAACTTGTTCAATTGTAAAATAAACTTATGGCTTTCTTAAAATAGATTATTATAGGATTACCTACAAAACTTCAGACCCTAATTCCCACTAGGTCACTCAATTTTGACAAAACAAGCTCAAGAACCCTAATTTTAACACATTTTTAGAAATCATACTTAGAGATCGAATTTGAAAACTCTGAGATTGGTTATTGTTAATCATATCTAATGAAGCTTGACTGTAGACATTCAGATCCAAAGCCTTCTCCGTTTGAGAGAATTGAGCCGACGAAGTTGCTGGTCCAGAAAAGGGTTTTCAAGAGAGAAATTTGAGGAATTGGTGATGAATTTGTGATATTAGGAGGCCTATTTATACTTGTTGGATTCGTCTTAATGCCCTCCAGGTGCCCATGGTGATAATCCTCTCAAAACTGACGCGTATGAGCCGAAAAATTGGAGAACAAGCAAGCAAACGTGGCTAAAAAATGGACCAAAGAAGAAATCTGCGACCTGTAGCAGGTCGCGTATCGCGAAGGTTTGGAGGGAGTCCCTCACGTACCGCGGCCCAGTTTGGGTGAATGAAAGTTTTTGTCCCTTGATGTAACTTAATTTGTACATCTTTTTACTCAAATATTTCTTACACTTTCAATAATATTTGTGATACTTTTTGTTAAATATTACTCCTAAATTGTTCACATTTGAATTTCAGGTGTTTGAGGAGACCGCAAGTAGAAACAAGCTAATTCGGTACAAGTAATTGCAACACAAGATGACATGCTGGAATGTTTCAAAAGACGATGTGCTAAAACGGTTCTAATATTCAAAAGGGAATAAAAGGTCATGAATATGATTTTAAATTCATAAAAATAATTAAATAAACAAAAGAATGGATGATGGTGGTCTTACGTGGAGAGCAAAAACAAATAAAATCATGGTGAAAAAAACGGCACGTGATATGTTATTGACGTGCATGTGATGGGCCGCAACCTCAACTAGACTTGGGACGGAAGAAATCTAAAACACAATAAATAGGTTAAAAAAAAAGGAGCAGAAAAAAACCCTAAGGGAGAAGTCTTTAACGGCAGGAGGCATTCGAAGGGAAAAATTGGAGTCAATATAATAATCCGGACGGCAGGAAGCATTCGGTTTGGTTCATTAGCATCTTGAACACTATTTTTCTAGTTTGAATTCTAGATTTTACAATGTTTATTTATTCTACTATGGATTTTGTGTTCTTGAGTATTATGAGTAGTTAAACCTTTACACCATCTAAGTTTGGATTGAATATTGGTATGACTTAATTATTTTCATTTTTGTCTAATCTTGTGGCTAATGCTATTGTCAAGAATTTGTCTAAATATTGATCTATGATGTATGTGAGTACTAATTTTATGATTGATGAGCATGCTATATTCCTCGTGTAATTCTACTTTGATTTATTTTGTATTTATCGAATAGAATTATATGTTTAGGTTGCGGACTTGGTGTTAGTGATCTATTGGTGGTTAAGCTAGAAATAGTTAATCATAGGAATAAGCGTGATCATTGGTCTAAATTAGTGTTCTACCAATCTTGAGACCGAGAGGAGATAGGTTGTTAGTTTCATCTTGTGTCGTTAATGGTTAGGATTAGGGTTGCACGAGAGTGAGCTTTAGCCTTTTCATGATGATATCTTGTGATTCTAAGTTATAGATCAATTTTGATAATTTTACTCCTTTGCATCTAGGATTGTCGACGACAGTTTTTACGTGCATTGTGATTGTTGAGACCGAGAGGAGATACATCATTAGAGTACTTTAGCATTCTAAGTTTGGTGAGACCGAGAGGAGATCCATTCTCTTATCCCGGTGAGCTTTAAACGACTCTTAGGATCATTTGGGTGTGTTAGTGAGACCTAGCGGAAATCTAGCATAACTTAATGATTTCTTGGTGCTTTATTCTTTGACCCGGTGCCATAAGATTAGTCATTCCTAATTATAGTTAAGTCATCCAATAGGATTCCTTACTTAGGTGGTTACTTCCCCATATCTGAGTTTTACCCGTTCGTCCGTTGTTTTCTAGCCGTTTATTTATTTTTCTTCCACGTCCTGTTTTTATTTCTTTTAGTCGTCTTAAGTTATTTTATTTCTTTTAATTAAAAAAGAATCAACACTTTTTATTTTCGGTTAAATATTAACAAAGATTTATTATCGGGAGTTTGAACACGCGTCCTTCGATTGACATCCGGTACTTACTAATACTGTGCTGCATACGAAGGGTACACTTGCCCGAGTGTGTAGTTTGGTCACCTAGTAATTACCCTTTTAATACATGAATCATTTTTATAGACCTCAATCTACGCATCAAGTTTTTGGCGCCGTTGCCGGGTGGTAATTTGGGGGTGTGACAGATTTGGTAATTCAATTTTACCGTGTGGGGTGTGAGTACAGACCAAGACCCGAGTCAGTGATTGCAACAACCCATTCAATCCATAATTATAATAAAATAAATGCATCAAACATTCATTAGAAAACCATAATTTAGATGTGTAACGCAGCGGAAAGTAAGATGCGCAAAACACGCGCCCAATAGTTTAAAGTAAGATCAACGCATGCAGTGTTGAGAAGATAAAAAAAAAATGTTTGTCTCCCAAAGTAAAAGTTTGAAAAGAAAACAAAGCCAAGGGGTAACCCGCCACACCTACCAATAACAGAGTGAACTCCTAGCGACCTGTACAAAAGTAGGGTAAAACCAAGTGTCAGCTAATGCTGGTGAGTTCACGAAAGAAATATATTTCATGTACTAAGTATGTAGATATAAATAATAGGCATTAATAGAATTGAATACTATCGTAGGTAGCTAGCCTAGTTGTCATGTCCATTAGGAAGTTCGCAACCGAAGCTGACTAAATGCATGTAGGGAATACCTACACGTTTTGCCTCCCCTGTGTCCATCTGTACACAGAAGTTTTGGCTGACATTAACTCCGTCCGACCTCCAGTCAGGTGGGCATCCCGTGCACCGCAGAGCGAGGGTTGTCAATCCTCAGTAGTACTACTAAACGTCACCATGCTATTTACACTATATTAACGGTCCGATTATGTGAGGGCTTTAATAGATGGGCTATCCTATGACATGTGATAGTTACTTATTCAATTACATTAACGAGTGTTTTGTAAGTTATCATATAACTCGTAAGAAAAGCGGATCACTACCCAAACGGGGTATGATCTAATTTGGAGTGTGATACTCACCTTAGGGAGCGCTGCTACGAGAAGCCGCACTTGAGCCAAGTGCTACGCGTTTCGAATCGAGGGTAAGACCTAAGAGCGAGGTCTAGGAGTTAGTCGTGTCCCGAGGGCAAAAGTGTTTCGTGTGTACTAGTGGAAAACAAAGTTGCCTATGACCTATCACAGAGCAAGTTTGACTTTGACCATTTGACTTTGACAGTTTACTTTGACCCGACGTGCTGACCCATGACTCAATGGTTGATCAAGTAGAAAATACCTTATGAACGTGTGATAGAATTCATGCAAATCATACGAGAGTTGGTGTCCTAGTATCATGCTACTAAGGTGGTGAAGGTGACACATACCAAGCAACTAGGACTATGATGACTACTACACCCGTACGGTACGAGGTCAACGAGTCAACC
>JBCNJP010000025.1:11232187-11323939 GCA_039602395.1 Deinandra increscens subsp. villosa | reverse complement strand
TCGGAATTCAATTACCTGCCTTAATCTGGTCACCAAAATCATTAAAATGCAGTAAATCGGAATTTCGTTTTGAGAGCAAAGGTTCGGCTAGGGTTCGGCAGCTTTGAGTAACAGTGAATATGCTTCCAAATTGGCGATTCGGCCATTTATAGGCAACCCAGTTCGGCTGTCCGAACTGGAAGTTTAGATCGGACAAACTCTTCCGAACTTTTCCGAACTCAGCCTTTGGATCATTTTGAAATGAAATGAACCCTTCCGAACTGGTGCTTCGGATCATCCGAATTCCCAGTTCGGTTATCAGAACTTGTAGTTTGGCAACTTTCCAAAATTTTAACTTAAACCCTGATTTTTGAAGAACTTTCAAATTGAACACAAAGATTTCAAGTTTTATCAATTTGAGACAAACCTTTGATCAATTCATGATGAGTCTCATGATTCCAAGACTGTTTGGTTGTTTCCGGCATAATATTGATACTTTTCGTTATCAGTTGATCGAAAATCAAATTAGTAACAAAATCTTTTTGATTTTTATAAAAATTTCAAACACACCGGATATATTTTTGAATTATCACAAGATTATACTAAAACACACCTAAAATCTTTTTGGATTTTTCCAATAAGACATAAACCAAAACATAAATTGAAATGCAAATAACTTAAATTTTTGCAAGAAAGATCCAGACGCGAGATCATATCAGTCATAACGCATCACACACATTTCAGTTTCAGATTTAATCAGCATGCAAGCCAAGTAGGCAGAGAATACAACTTTTCAGTTTGTTTCAGTTTAGGCAGATCAATTTCTATAGCTTTTTGATATGGTTTAAGTATGATTAATCAAGCACAAATAATGTGAAAGCCGACACAATCAGGAATACTGGAAATATGACTTATTCTCTTTTTGTATTTTTATATAAATAGAGATTTTACGTTCATGGTGTTTCATGCAAAAATAAAGCAGTACCCTAAACAAACAACAATCAGGTCGGCCTTGTGAGCACGCAGAGAAAGTCCGATTGTTTAGGAAAGCCCACATAATCAGGAATACTGGAAATATGACTTATTCTCTTTTTGTTTTTTTATACAGAATATGATTTTTAACAGAGATTTTTTGTTCATGGTGTTTCATGCAAAAATAAAGCAGAACCCTAAACAAACAACAATGAGGTCGGCCTTGTGAGCACGCAGAGAAAGTATGATTGTTTAGGAAAACAAAAAATAGAAAACAAAGCAGAAATTGTATAATCCAACAACGATCAGGTCGGCCTTGTGGGCAGCTAACAAATTCCGATGGATTATACGAAACAGCAAGAAAAATAAAGCAGAACATCAAACGAACAACAATCAGGTGGATCTTTCGATACGTAAAGAACGTCCGATCATTTGACAAAAAAAAAATCAAACAAGTTTAAATCTTTGCAAAATGAAATCAAGTGTACACCAGAACATCTCTTATTCTGTTTTAGTTGTTTCATTTTATTGCCAATCACACAGTATCCATCATGATGTAACATTAAAAATATCAAGCAGGTATTTAGGTTTATATCATACTGGTATATATCAGATTTGCCTTAACGCATTCAACAAACCTAACAAGCACCTAGCCTTTATTCCTACTAAGTGTCATACGCCGAGCATCTGGAATTGTTGTGGTTCTTCCTGCATCGCTTCCACCCACGAACCATCTGATAAAGCTTGCTTTACGTCTGTTGGCTCGATCTGGGACAAAAAAGCACAAATGGAAAACTTCATCTTGAATGCCAGATTCTCTGATTGCAAGCAGAGCACTACTATCAATATGTTGTCTCGTACGCACTCCATCATCTAAATCATGAATGATGTTATCTTGTGGATGATAGGTGTTTATCCGGAGTGTCTGATTAATAGGAACAATTATAGTTTCTCCCAAATCAGGAACATGATCTTCCTCCACCACAACATTGTTACTTGTACTGGTTTCAGGTTGTGAATAAGTTGGAACAACATCCACTACAACATCTCCAGCAACACTTGTAGTAGGTACATCTTGTGGGATAGGAATCTCAACCTGTTCAGAAACAGCTTCATGAACTTCGTGTTCGTCATCAGAAGACAATTCATCAGCAGCAATTATGGTATCAGCAGTTTTTTCAGTCAGATAATCTTCAAGACCAGGCACATCTGGAGCAGAGGAATATTCATCACTGGAACTTCATCTTATAGATTGATATAAACATTTGTAAGATGATCATCTGATGTTATCACTTCTTGACTAAAGTGAATCAAAATGCTTGTAGTCAAACATCCAGTCTGGACCAACTCCTTTGGGTGGAAAAGTATATGATTGAAAATCTACATTTACACACTCTTCCACTACACCGGTCTATTTGTTGTAAACACGCTTCTTCTGGTTCGAATAGCCAAGAAAGAATCCTTCGAATACTTTGTCATCGAACTTCCCAGCTGACCGTAAAACCGTGCAAGGACACCCAAATGGTTCCAGATGTTTGAGATTCAGCTTGTGCTTTCTCAACAACTTATAACAAGTTTTACCGAGTCGTTTCAATGTTAGTACTCAATTTAACACACAATACATTGTTTTGATCGCTTCAGTCCAGAAGTTAATTGGAAAATGCGAATCAGCCAACATCGTTCTAGCCGTCTCAATTATTGTTCTATTTTTCCGTTCCGCAACACCGTTTTGCTGAGGTGTGTAAGGTGTATTGAATTCATGTACAATCACCTTTTCAAGACAAAATAACCTCAAAGCAGTGTTTTTGAACTCCGTGCCATTATCACTTCGAATCCTCCTAACTTTCAACTTGTAAAATGGCTCAAGTGTGTTGATCAAGTTGATAAGGACTCTCGGTGTTTCATCCTTTGTAACAAGAAAATCCACCCACGAAAAATGAGAATATTCGTCAGTTACGACTGAAGAGTACTAATGCCCAGAAATGCTTTATCTGATTGACCGGACCAAACAAGTCCATGTGTAGCAATTCCAATGGGACTTCAATCGAGTGGTACTTATTCAACGGATGAGATTTTCTTTGCTGCTTTCCCTTCTTGCAACTGACGCACACATCATTAAAAATAAACCGATGCTTCGGAACCCCTTCGACAAGATCCTTACGTACTAATTCATTCATCTTACGATAGTGTATGTGACCCATGTGTTGGTGCCATAGAATAGATTCTCTCTCGGAAGCTTTGGACATAAAACACTGACCAACCACGCTTGCTTTTGCTGAATTCATGTCAAGGGCATACAGATTTGATAAACGAGGTGCTCGCACTACGATGCAATCTTCAGGAATCTCATAACCCGGCTTCAAAATCAAGCATTTTGTCCTAGTGAAAGATGTTGTGTAATGCTTGTCACATATTTGGGACACACTCAGCAGGTTATATTCTAGTTCTTGAACATACCCCACTCGCTCAAACATAATTGCACCGTTGCTTAGTCAGCCAATAACCGTAAACTTTACATCCTTTATCAGCGGAAAATGTAACATTTTGTCCATTAAATGGTTGAACGTCTTGCAAAAGGGAAATATCACTGGTCATGTGCCTGGACGCTCTGCTGTCAACAACCCATAGGTTACTCACGGGTTGTCGCGTAGCTCCCTGCACACATTAAGCCAATTAATTAGATCGGGAAGAACCCAAGCTCGAAGCTTTGGGTTAACCGTCATCTTCAACAAAATCTTTTCCAGCAGTGGATGTACCCTTAGGTTTCCACTTGTCACTCTGTTGATTTGTCGAGGTTCGTTCAGCAGTGTTTCAAAATTGATTTTATCTTTCCAAAATCATCACCTCGTTTCTTATCATGTTTGAATTATTTGAAAATCATAAACGGATGATTCCACATCATAATGAAACACACCTTTGTAATCAAAAAATCTGACACGCTTTCGTGTACTAGCAGACGCAGGTTTATCTGATTGGTAACCATCAAAGGCACCTTCAGATTTTTCAGATTTATCCTTATTGAAAGGACACTTTCTGTATGTATGACCACCATGTTTACATATGAAACATCAACGTCGGTCGATTACAATCTCTTCAACCGTGTCATCATCAACAATGGTCTCCATGACAGGTTTTGATTTCTTAGATTTTGAAAATTTCTTTTGAGTTTGAGACACATGATGATCACTGAAATCATCATAAAAACCTGATTCATAGCCATTTCCACATTTTGAATAAAATTCATCATGAAAGTATCCAGCATTCGGATAACCACCCCATCGACCACCATGTCCCATTGGACGAGCACCATACCAATGAGGACCCCTCACATAACCTTGAGGATATGGCCCGTAGCCAAAGTCATCATAGAATCCATCATCATGATAATGAGATTTCTTTGAAACTGTTTTGGCCTTTTGAAATTTGAATTCTCATGAAAACTCGGTTTGTGTGCTTTTAGTGGTTGAGAAACATTTGATGATTTTTTAACGGGTTTCTTAACTCGATTAACCAAACCATTGTTATCAGAATGATGATCAGAATATTCTGAATCTAGTGTGTCCATTGGAATAATGATTTTCCCATTTCCCCTCCTAATGGGCACACTAACATTATTCGGATCATATATAGGACTAAAACCACCCGTGAAGACCTTATCTATAAAGTCTAGATTCACCATTTTTAACGGGAGTTCCTTATCGCTATACATGATGTTAGAACCTTTTAAGCGATGAGTGGTCCATTTCTCAGTGTTATAAAAAAACAACATGCTTGTTTTTTACATGAGATTTTTCAGACTGAGAATGTGATGGTTTTGAACTTGAACCTTGTTAAAAAGTTTTAGCTTTAGAGTTAAAGCCAATACCACCATTCTTTGGTTTCTTTCCACCAACTGATTTTTCTCGACAATCTTTTTCTGTTCATATGCACTCAATTTTGTAAGTTCAGATTTAATTTCCCTGAATTTGTATTTAGAATTAAGCTAATCCTGAGTGTAGTTGGAAACAGTTTGGAATAACTCAGGTTCGTTATCAGAAATTAAATCATCAATTTGGTCAAAATCAGACACATTGTAAAACAGATCATCAACTTCGAGATCAAGAGCAGATGTTTCTTTTGATTGCTTATCAATGGTGTTAGAATGTGATGGAACAGATACTTCCTTCTTATAGGAAGTATAATCAAATTTTTCATTGATTGGAACACAAGATGGACTGTTTGTTATGACCACTGGGGCAGGAACTTGGCTAAGGTTTTCCGACACATTTTCCTTTTCATGATTATAAAGAAAATTTATGAATGAAAATGGAATCTTAAAAGTATCAATCTTCTTAGTCAATTCAAAATTTTCTCAATTTTTAAATGAGAACCAATATTTTGGTGATTAGCTAATTCCTTTGAAGCTGACACGAGCATTTCTGATTGCTTAGTAAAATCATACATTTGAATACACAATTGCTCATGTATCGACATCAATTCCTTGGTGGTTTCCTCCCATCGGGTCTAATAAATCTCCATGTCTTCTTTGGTAACAGACACTTGGTCAAACGGTTTGGATTTCTCATCTAAGAGATCACTCTTAGATTTAGCAAATTGAGCACAAGTATCACATTGAGAAGAGGAATTTACTACCTTTGAAGTATCATCCATTAAAGCCACAACAGAGTCTATGAGATTGTTTCTTCTTAAAGCTCCATTCTCCGATTTGAGATTGTTGTTCTTTTCATTAGATAGTTTCCCTAATTCTTCTTGCAAAGAAATTATCTTGTCAGCTGCATCCAGAGCATTCTTGTGTGCGTTTTCATACTTCTGTTGTAAAGGATAACTTCGTTAAAATAGCGCTTCAAAGTCATTGGCTGCATCTTGAGCCTCACCTTTAGTAGCTTCGCAGTCTTTGATCAAAGCCTCCTTTTCTTTCATTCGCACTTTTACCTCCTTCTTCAACAACAAAATTTCATCAGAATCATCATGCTCAGGTATGGTATTTGCGATGAAAGCAATTTTTTCTTTAAACAACGTTTGAACATCTTCAACTGATTCTGTGATGTCACTTGCTTCATCTCCTTCAAAAGTAGATTCAGTCATAACATCTTCATCCTACACATGTTTGACAATCAATGCAGATGAATCAGTGAATTGATTACCCTAATTGTAAGTCTTGTCTTCTTGAGATATAGTATGATCAGATATAGGGTTAGAGTTAGAAATACTCCCTGAACTTGATGGGTTATACTTAGCATTACTATTTACAGATTCTGTTGTCTTTGGAGTGTATTTCTGATAATCTTGCTTCTTGGGTTGAGAACATTCCCTCGCAAAATGGCCAAAGTTTTAGTAGTTGTAACACCTAACTTTAGATTTATCGAAGGCAATGCGACCACCAGAATTTAGATCTTTCCGTTCGGTTTTCTTGAGAAATATCTTCACCCTGTGAGCTAAGATGGCAAACTGCTTGTTAATATCCATAAGCTCTAAATCATACGGGTCAACTTGATCATTATCGTCTTCAGTCAGTTCAACATTTTTAACTTTTTCCGTAATGACCCCATAATATGATGAAATCAAAGCAGACACCAATGCCATGTAGTCTTCTATTGTTGTAATAGAAAGAGCCATTTTACTAGCATTCATAGTGTTGCTTGCTGGTATTGAAACACTGCAACCGTGTGACTCATAACTTTCAGAATTTGATACATTTGCAGAATGAGAGACACCACCAGCTACAAAAGCAGTTGATGGTGTAGTATTTGCATGTTTCCCAGATTTTCCTGATATTGTTGCAGCATTTGAACCATAATATATGTCAGGATTCTGAACTCAGCAGGAGTAGTGTTTACATTTTTCATCTCTAAATCCCGAGCTTGCAATTTTCCCAACAACTTCAAGAAAGTCAATTTTGAATATTCTTTGTCGTTCGTGAGCATTAACACATAAGGTTCCCACTTTCGTGGTAATGCTTCGAGCAATTTTTCTTTCAATTCTTCATCTTCCTTCTTAATCTCAACATTATCCATTTCAGACTGAAGATGGCAAAATCATGAAATCAACTCTGGCACACCCTCACCATCAAAGTGTTTGAAATTATCAAATTCATTTCTCAGAACCTTCTCTTGCTCTTTTTTTATTGATCATTTCCTTTGCATCATTTTTTCAAGGCTGTCCACAAATCATGAGAATGTTTGCACGTTTTAAATTGATGTAGCAAATCCTTCGACAAAGCTTGATTAAGAATTCCATAAGCTTTTTGTTCACGTGTGTAATCAGCTTTTTGAGTCAAATTCAGATTCCTTTGCATGATACGTATATTATTGTTGTTAACCGGATAGACATACGGAGCATCCATTGAAATCCAAAGATCACAATCCGTAGTACCACCATATGCTTCAAACCGCTTTTTCCAGTTGTGATAATCTTTGATCTTGAAAAGCTTAGGAACCTTTTGGCTTGTTTCGATTTCATTATCATAGTTCAGCAGTGCTTGCATCTGCGATTGGATCGCTGCAAAAGCTTGTAATTCCGACATTTTACAAAATCTTGAACTTTTGGTTATCCGAACTGAACACGAACTGGAATTAGCTTGTCCGAACTTATGCCGAGTTGGAAACGAACTCAAAAAGTCAAACGAACTAAAACTGAACAGAGTGCGAACAAAAAACTTCCAAACCTCAACCGAACTTGTCCGAACTACAAACGAACTGCTGTAGAGACCTTAAAAATATGAGGCTTTTTCATTAGATATTTTTGTGGGCTAGTTTATATTGTAATTGGGCTAAATTGTATGGGTTTGTGTTGGGCTGAATAGGTCCAGTCGAGTATAGGGTCTATGGACCAAATTTTGAAAATAGTGGTGATTTGTTTTGCAAGTTGGTTACCACTATATACGAAATATGTAATCTACTAGTTTAGGGTTGGTTTTTGTAAGTGTTGGCTAAGGTGTACATCGAAATTCTCAACTTTTACTAGGTGTGTGATAATCGAACTTCTTCAAGCATTCTTCAACCGGTTTGTGTTTTTCTATTGTTTTCCATACTTTCGTTATTGTTTTACTTGATTAATCTTGAATCGTCTCTAATCATTCGATTCCACAAGGTGATTAATAGACTAGATATTGCGTGAGGGGCTTTTTAGATCCTTACAATTGGTATCTTAGCCAAGAAATGCAAGTTTCGAGGCTCTCGCGATATCAGATTCAAGTTTTTGTGGCTAACGATTTGAACTTTCTTTGTGATTATCAGCTTTTAGCACGAAATGGAAAGTGTTTTTGCAGGTTCGCTTAGGACAAAAGTCAGTTGCTAGTATTAAAATGAGCGAGCGGTAGATCGTCTACTTAGTCGTAACGAAATCAATGTAAAACGAAATGAACACGAGAGTAAATACAATCAGACTTGTATTAGACCACAGAGTAACACCGCATAGTTCACATACAAAATATGACCAGACGCTCAGGTGTTCCTGAATACAATACAAGACGCACTATTTATAATAGCTAAACCCGTAGTGTCGAACCTCAGGTTCAGCCAAGGTTCGCTGGGTCCGAACCTAGATTTCGCCTAGGGTTCGGCCAGACCCATACTTGCACCGTCTTGTCTTGTACTTGGTACTTCACATGACGATCAGGAACTGGGTACTAAAAAACTTCCCCTCTGCATGTGCAGTATCACCTTCCCCTTAAAACTTCTTTCCACTTAGAAACCTGCTAACATAAATAATCTTGGTGCAAAATGTTTTGAGTTTGAAAAGCATTTCGTATTCTGTGTTGATCAATCGAAAAGAAATCAGAAACAAAATCTTTTTGGCTTTTAGAAACTTTATATCAAAACACACCTAAAAAGTTTTTGATATTTTCTGATAATGAAAAGTAAATGCAATACAGAATCAGACACTATTTTTGTATTTTGCGAAAAAGATCACAAATTTGGATCATATTGATCATAACATGTTGAACTACACTTCAATTTTGATTATTGTAGCACATAAGACATGTCGATTGCAGATACAATTTGTCCAACTTTAAACTCGGTCTGAATCATACTCATATCATCTGGATATGTTAAGGTATTGATTAGATTTGCGTTGACCAGTTTACCCCACACTATCATACATACTCGGATATGCTTTGCTTATAACATTTTTGTAATTTCACTTGTGATTTATCACATAGTGATTGTGTTCATGATTTCATCAACTGTTTTCCATGCAAAAAAAATAAGAACGTTAAATCGTCTACCTTAAGGTCGATCTTTCGATACGCAGATAAGGCCTCGGATTTAACAAAATAAGAAAATAAAGACAAGTTGAAATTGTATAACCCAACAACAATCAGGTCGGTCTTGTGGACACGCATAGAAAGTCCAATGAGTTATACAAAACACCAAAGAAAATAAAGCAGAACGTCAAACGAACAACGATCAGGTCGGCCTTGTGAGCACGCAGAGAAAGTCCGATCGTTTGACAAAATATAAAAACAAACAAGTTTAAACCTTTGCAAAATGAACACATGTATACACAGTGACTTTTCATTTTATTTTTCACATATCTTCTTCTTGATATATCGTGAGATATGCATCAAGATGTTGTCCACTAGGTCAAGCATCAGATTTAGTGTATATCACATTTGAATACTTTCTGATTTGCCGAGCCTACCTTACACATCGATCAAATGGTCTTATGGCTTTTTCATCTATTTTATCCATGAGTCAGACGGTGTAAGCCAATGTACCATCATTTCCCAATCAGATCAGATACAATTTCTCATTTTTCAATGTTTTTGTTTTTTTTTTTTTAATTTTCCCCCTAAAAATGAAAACTCTATTAATAGATTTTCATTTCTACTTTTTGAGAAACAACACACTATTTTTGTATTTTCGTAAAAACAAACTCCCCCTCAAAATAAGATGGAGTAACAAACAAAATAGAAATTGATCAACCAACACGAATACTTTCCATTTAACATTTTGAAAACAGGATTGATTTAGAAATTCAAATTAAGTTATCACAGATATTTCACAATTAGCAATGTTCCAATCACCGAAAGATCTTCCTGAAATACCTGCTCCACACCAAATAAAACATTAGTCGCTTTGGGATCGACCCAATTCAAAAGCGTCGGGTCGCCCGGTGTCTTCCACATAGTTGTTGTTGGCCTTGGAAACAACTTTTGGTTTCCAGATGTGTAAAGATTTTAATTTTTGATCAAAACCAGAATCAGATTCAACCAGCGTACTTGATTTAGACCATGACGACTTACGAGTTGATTTGACTTTTGGAGACCAGGGTTCATCAAATATTTGATCTTTGATATCCACACATTTAGCAGTGTTGTGGATATATGCAGTCGTCGGACAATCAGTAGCAATATGTCATGGTTGTCGACATGCATAACAAAGTCGTTCTCTAAAATATTTGAGAAAACCAGATGAATATTCAGAATTAAAAGTATCAAAGAAACCATCAGAAGAATCATACCTAGGAGATGGACTCCTTGAACATGATGACCTTCCAGAATAATAAAAATGTTTCTTCTGAAGCAGAGGATATGATTTCTTTGGAACCTTAACTTTTGAATTCTGCTTAGCTTTTTCTGGCTTCTCTGCTTGAACCGGTGCGTCTTTGACCTCATAACCCAAGCCTTTATGCTTGAAACCTGAAGATTTTGATAAATTTGAAGAATTAGAAGCTTCTCTCCCCTTAGCTTCTCTAGTGAATTTTTCTTTGATATCTTTCAGTTTGTTCTTTTCCACCAAAACTTTGTCTTCTTCAGTTGCAAATGAAGCACTTGCACCACTTTTGACAAAAACTTTTTCATTTTCAAGAAAAATAGCCTTTGAGCTAAACTTCGGAGCTTCACCCAAAGACTTTTCCTTCTTTTTAGACTTCTTCTTTTTGGATGAAGTGGCAAATTTTAAATAATCATTGTCAGGACCGATTTCACATCGAGAATCCCGATCGTGAGCAAGAACGAAGATGAGATGAAGGAGACGGGATGAAGAGAATCAAAGATAATAAATGACAAGAAATAATAAATCAAACGATTCATTGATTATTGCTGAATGATTACAACGAACCGAATGATTACAAACTCGTCATAGGAAATCCACGGTCACATTGGGTTGAGCTCAAACCCAATGTGTGACTCTCTCTCTAGAAATGATAGCTCACATCACTCATTATTCATCCATTATTCATCATCTTCTCACAAATGAAGCTATCACCACTATATATAGAGAGCCCATGTGCACACTAGCCCACTAACTAGTAAAACACAAATAAAATGAGCTTATTCCAAATAAACAACTAAAATAAATTATTAATTAAATCAAAGTTAATTAAATTAATATGAAGCTTGACTCGCTCAAACCGATCTTCCGTTGACTTTTACGTTGACCGTTGACCCGAACAGTTGATTTTTCAAGAAAACGTCTTTAGTCCAAACTTGCAAGCCTCGAGCATCACAACCCGCGTCTCTGAATCAAATCACAATAGATTCTTCAATCGAATTATTCGAGAATAGATTTGATGGCGTCAGTCACACTTAATAAAAGTTCCAACAATTCCCCCTTGACTGACGCTGTCAAATCTGCCACACTGGTGAAGAACCACTCTGTCGTACATCTTCAAAGAACAACTGATAAACCTGAATCTTTATGTTGTAAAGATTCCCCCTTTGAATAAGCTTCTTCTGTTCTTGTTGCTCCAGTTGAGATCCAAGTGCTGCAGTTCACTCGGTTCACACGGTCGGGTACAATACTAAGAATGCTGAACATCGGAGTCAAATTCGCAACAAATCGAATCAGATAAACCAATCAATCACTGAAAATGCTCCAACTTCAGATAATCGACCCGATAATCCAAATCCATAGAAGTTCCCCCTTTTCTCTAGATCCCTCTGAAAACATCCGATGCGGAAGCGGAAAATCAGATGCAGAGAGTGGAACCGTTCTGCTCAGTTCCGAAGAGAAAACGGTAATGAAATCCTGAAATCGGACAATCTTGCGAAAAACCGGAAGCCGGGTGCAGACAGTTGTGAATGATCCATAAATACTGAACTTGTTTCGCGTGACTGGGTTGGATTCGAAAATAATGTCAAATCGGTGAAAAACTGAGATCCCGAGCGTAAACGCGAAATTTATTCATAATCGGAGTCTTCGTAATTTTGGGTGAAGAAAATGAAGCTCGGAAAAATATTCCGTGAAGAATTCTGAGTCAAACGGTGCAATATGGAATGAATCTGAGAAGACCGTAAATTTTATTCAAGTAACGGTCCTTCCGTTAGAGATTTAACGAAATATTCCAATATTTAACTGAGATTCCAGTTACTTCGGTTAGATGACATCAGCACTGCATCAGCTAAACAACTTGAAGTGAGACATAACGAAACAGTCACAAACTTAACCGAGAAGCGAAACCAGTCCGTCAGTGGTTGTTAGCTAACGTGGTCTTAACGTCAACAAAAACTAGAAACCCGATCAAATATAGCGGAATATCCGGGAAAAATCACCAAGTTTCACCAAGTAACGAAACCCGTCATTTTCATTTTTTTTTTTTTTTATTTATTTTTTTTATAACTTAACGGGCTTCCGTTAGATTTAACGGAGAAAAATAGCAACTTAACGGAAAACTGGTCAGATTCCGTTAGTCCAGTTAAGTAGTGTTAAGACTTAACGGAGATAACTCTCCCTTAACGGAAAATCCATCAGCCACCGTTAGTGGTGTTAAGCCACCTAAAAGAAACACAATCTGTGTGCCCATTAATCATCCAATCATAGATGACTACCAACCAGATCCAACGGACAGAGCTAAAAGGATCCAAGGGTGATAAGGAGCCATCCGGGTGAATAAGAATCCGCCAATCAGGAGGTGACACTCTGCAGAGTCCTAACGTCTCCTTCAAACAAGGTGGTCCCACGCCTCATTTATTTCAACCAATGAGAAGGAGGCAGCGATTATTCTCAAACGGACACATGAGGAGCTGGGGTCCACGAGGTCTTCCTTTCCAGCGAATAGGAAGCAGACAGCGATAAGCATTCCAGCGGCACAATTCTTGTAACCTACACATGTGGGTCCCGCAAGAAATGTTTATAGCCAATGGACAATTGACAGCCTTTATGGAATGGTCGGTTAACTGTGGGAATCGACAAAAGAGAGGAGAGAGACTGGTCCATGCAGGCCAATTGAGCGCTGCCACGTCACTTGTCTTCTCCACCAAACCTGCGAAACCCTAAACCATCGGAGAAACACACCGGTAAATATGAGGTTCACCGGAAAACCGAAGAATGCTCATAACTTGGTGTATACTCGACGAAAATTATCAAATTTTAGCTCGATGAACTCGTATGATCATTCTCTACACATCTAGACGATCGAAATCCACTAAAATTTATTTGGAGAAAAACCCAGTTGACGAGTTTAGTCGAGATCGCCAAGGTCATTCGAAATCGCCAAGGCAAACACGAGGTCGCCAAGGCCATATTCGAAGTCGCCAAGTCCCATACGAGGTCGCCAAGCCCAGATCGCCAACCTTTATTGAAAACGCCAAGGCATATTCAAGATCGCCAAGGACTTTGTCGAAGTCGCCAAGTAATAACTCAGAAATCGTCAAGAAAAAGTTCAACGACACCCAGATCGCCATGACCATCTTCAAGTGATTTCCAGGTCGCCAAGAACATCTTCATTAGTTGCAAAATCGCCAAGGCAATCTTCAACAAAAATGAAGAACACCAAGAACACCGTGAAACACACACTACTGTGTGTTTCTCCAGATCTGCCCAAACCATTGCGTTTTAAACAAAACCGATGCTCCCAATGGATCCAGAACGCGTTTTCCTTCAAGATTCATACTTTATTTCATCCAAAAACACTGATTTTAGCACCAAAAACTCAGAATCAAAGCTCAAAAAATCTTCAAGAACACCCAAAAAACGGGAAAACTCTAACAGCTTCGTTTTTCAGCTCAGATCTCTTATTTCTTCACTGATTTGAACATATGGAGCATGAAATCATATCTAAATGAACCCAACAACAAGAATCTATCATCAGATTCATCCAGAAATCATCAATCAGCTCCAAAAAATAAGAAAAAGTAGAAAAACGTCTCCAAAGTGGGTTTTCCAATCAGCACCTCATTCAAGCTCAAAATCAAGATTCGAGTGACCAGATTCGTCGTGAGACGATATCTGATCTCTGATACCATTTGTCAGGACCGATTTCACATCGAGAATCCCGATCGTGAGCAAGAACGAAGATGAGATGAAAGAGACGGGATGAAGAGAATCAAAGATAATAAATGACAAGAAATAATAAATCAAACGATTCATTGATTATTGCTGAATGATTACAACGAACCGAATGATTACAAACTCGTCATAGGAAATCCACGGTCACATTGGGTTGAGCTCAAACCCAATGTGTGACTCTCTCTCTAGAAATGATAGCTCACATCACTCATTATTCATCCATTATTCATCATCTTCTCACAAATGAAGCTATCACCACTAAATATAGAGAGCCTATGTGCACACTAGCCCACTAACTAGTAAAACACAAATAAAATGAGCTTATTACAAATAAGCAACTAAAATAAATTATTAATTAAATCAAAGTTGATTTAATTAATATGAAGCTTGACTCGCTCGAACCGATCTTCCGTTGACTTTTACGTTGACCGTTGACCCGAACAGTTGACATTTCAAGAAAACGTCTTCGGTCCAAACTTGCAAGCCTCGAGCATCACAACCCGCGTCTCTGAATCAAATCACAATGGATTCTTCAACCGAATTATTCGAGAATAGATTTGATGGCGTCAGTCACACTTATTAAAAGTTCTAACAATTCCCCCTTGACTGACGCTGTCAAATCTTTCATACAGGTGAAGAACCGCTCTGTCGTACATCTTCGAAGAATAACTGATAAACCGGAATCTTTCTGTTGTAAAGATTCCTCCTTTGAATAAGCTTCTTCTGTTCTTGTTGCTGCAGTTGAGATCCAAGTGTTGCAGTTCACTCGGTTCACACGGTCGGGTACAATACTAAGAATGCTGAACATTAGAGTCAAAACCACAACAAATCGAATCAGACAAACCAATCAATCACTGAAAATGCTTAAACTTCTGATAATCGACCCGATAATCCAAATCCATAGAAGTTCCCCCTTTTCTCTAAATCCCTCTGAAAACATCCGATGCGGAAGCGGAAAATCAGATGCAGAGAGTGGAACCGTTCCGCTCAGTTCCGAAGAGAAAACGGTACAGAAATCCTGAAATCGGACAATCTTGCGAAAAACCGGAAGCCTGGTGCTGACAGTTGTGAATGATCCATAAATACTGAACTTGTTCCGCGTGACTGGGTTGGATGCGAAAATAAAGTGTCAAATCAGTGAAAAACTGAGATCCCGAGCATAAACGCGAAATTTATTCATAACCGGAGTCTTTATAATTTTGGCAAAGAAAATCGAGCTTGGAATTCTGAGTTAAACGGTGCAATATGGAATGAAACTGAGAAAACCGTCAATTTTATTCAAGTAACGGGCCTTCCGTTAGAGATTTAACGGACAATTCCAATATTTAACTGAGATTCCAGTTAATTTGGTTAGATGACATCAGCGCTGCATCAGCTTAACAACTTGGAGTGAGACATAACGAAACAGTCACAAACTTAACCTAGAAGCGAAACCAGTCCGTCAGTGGTCGTTAGCTAACGTGGTCTTGACGTCAACAAAAACTAGAAACCCGGTCGAATAAACGAAATAATTCCATGACCAATAAAAATTTTCGCAATTCCGTTCGGGCGTTATCTCATAAGTCTCGTTAAAAACTGACAAGAAAAATGCCCCGTGTTTACGAAAATGTTGAAAATTTAATTAGTGTAATGAAATTCCTCCAAAGAAAACCTTAATCCTTGTGTTATTGCCTCCACCAATCAGGGTTGAGCTTGAAAGATAATCAACGGCTGGAATATTTACTGATCCAAGGGCTGGATTTGTTTGATCCGTGTGAGGATCTTTTGGCCAACCAGGAGACGCCACACAGCTTAGATTCAACGTCTCTCATAACCAGCTGGGTCCCACGACTTTTTCTTTCAGCGAATTCTTTATTCAGGTGGTCCCACGCGAGTTGATCTCTGCCAATTGGAGAGAGACAACACCAGCTCCTTTAACGGCTTCTTTATTTACAATGGGGTCCACACGGCTACACTGGCCAATCACAGATGGACAGCGATTTCCTCCAACGGCTTCATTGAATTGAGACTGGTCCCACGCGGTTTTATTTCCAGCCAATGGCTGTTCGACAACAATAATGGAGCCGAAGAGGAGAGAGACCAACATTTCCAGTCAGCTAATAAACCTACGCCACGTCATCGTCTTCACCAAGAAAGCGTGTCAGTCCACTAAACCCTAATATAACCGGAATAAAATCCACCGGAAATACGAAGTTCACCGGAAAACCGAAGAATGCTCATAACTCGTTGAAAACTCAACCGTTTTTTATGAATTTTAGCTCGTTGAGATCGTGTGTCCGTCCTCTACACGTTTTCACGATCAAAACTCACTGAAACTTATTCGAAAGAAAACCCAGATGACGAGTTTAGTCAAGATCGCCAAGGTCATTCGAAATCGCCAAGGCAAACACGAGGTCGCCAAGGCCATATTCGAAGTCGCCAAGTCCCATACGAGGTCGCCAAGCCCAGATCGCCAACCTTTATTGAAAACGCCAAGGCATATTCAAGATCGCCAAGGACTTTGTCGAAGTCGCAAAGTAATAACTCAGAAATCGTCAAGAAAAAGTTCAACGACACCCAGATCGCCATGACCATCTTCAAGTGATTTCCAGGTCGCCAAGAACATCTTTATCAGCTGCAAAATCTCCAAGGCAATCTTCAACAAAAATGAAGAACACCAAGAACACCGTGAAACACACACTACTGTGTGTTTCTCCAGATCTGCCCAAACCATTGCGTTTTAGACAAAACCGATGCTCCCAATGGATCCGGAACGCGTTTTCCTTCAAGATTCATACTTTATTTCATCCAAAAACACTGATTTTAGCACCCAAAAACTCAGAATCAAAGCTCAAAAAATCTTCAAGAACACCCAAAAAACGGGAAAACTCTAACAGCTTCATTTTTCAGCTCAGATCTCTTATTTCTTCACTTCAAGTTGAG
Organism: Deinandra increscens subsp. villosa; assembly: GCA_039602395.1. Lineage (NCBI taxonomy): Eukaryota > Viridiplantae > Streptophyta > Magnoliopsida > Asterales > Asteraceae > Deinandra > Deinandra increscens. The sequence continues at coordinate 11,306,834 of JBCNJP010000025.1, read as the reverse complement.
AATCCGTTGAAGATCTCTAAAGCTCTTGGACGGCTTTAGGATCAAGCGGAGTAGATGTAACCTCAGATAAATCCACCGGTTGAGGTACCAAGTGAATATCATCCTTTTTAGAACTATCTTCACTCCTATCCCGCTTGTATAATAAATTCAGCAATGTCAGTGACAAATTGCAATTCTTTACATGCCTTTGCAACTCCAACATTTCAACTTCAATTCAGATATTTGTTGCTGAGCATCAAATACCTCCTTTTGTGACTTGATGAATTTTGCATTGAGATCATCATATTCATAAGTTTGTAACTTCCGGATCTCACATTCAACAAATAATTCTTCAAGAACACCTTCTCTTTTCTTCTTGTAAATTTCAACATCTTTTGTCAAGAATTCATTTTTATCCCGATAAAGAACATTTTCATTTTGAAGCATAGAAATCTTGTTCTGAAGTTTCTCAATCGTAGCCACTGACTCAATCACAAGAGCATTAGCCTTTTCATACTTTTGTTGGACCGGATAGCTCTTTCCAAACAAATTCTCAAAATCTTGAGCAGCGACTAATGCTTCAGCTTTGGCATTTTCACATTCTTCTGTTAACTTGCTCTTTTAATTCAAAACATCTTCGTGAACATGAACTAATTCATAATATTTCTTTTGAAAATCATCCAATTCTTTCTTAAGCATAACAATCTCTTCAGTTGATAATTGAGACTTGAAAATGTGTGAGCGGTAGATTGTCTTCTTAGTCGTAACGAAATCAATGTAAAACGAAATGAACACGAGAGTAACTACAATCAGACTTGTATTAGATCACAGAGTAACACCACAGAGTTCACATACAAAATATGACCAGACGCTCAAGTGTTGCTGAATACAATACAAGACACACTATTTATAATAGCTAAACCCATAGTGCTGAACCTTAGGTTCGGCCAAGGTTCCCTGGGTCCGAACCTAGAGTTCGCCTAGGGTTCGGCTAGACCCATACTTTCACCATCTTGTCTTGTACTCGATACTTCACATGATGATCAGGAACTAGGTACTATCATAGTAACTAGTGCTCTATAACCCCTTTGATCGAGATTTGTGGCTTTGACGCCTATTTCGATCGAAATTTCTGCTTTTCGATCCCATTGGATACTTTTCGATCGACTTCTCGATTGAAGAGTACTTCCTGATCTCTCCTTTTTCCGATCGGAAAGTCCCTTTTGTGACTTTTTGATCCTTCCCGATCCCTCCCTGTTCGATTGGAAAGTGCCTTCGTGACTTTTCGATCCTACTCTGACTTCCCCTTTTCGATCAGAAAGTCCCTTTGTGACTTTTCGATCAGCATACACTTTTCGATTGACCCTCGTTTAATCGAAAAGTACTTTCCGATCGAACCCTTGTTCGACTGAAAACCTCTTTTCAACTCACCATTTGTTCTTTAATGGCATTCCATATGTCAAGCTTGTCCAGTGCAACTTTGGAAATGGACGCAAAGATTGTAACCAACGCCAGACCTCCTCGTCTGATGTCGGGGAAAGATTTCATGAGCTGGAAATACCGGTTTGTGAATTATGTTAACTATAATGATCCTAAGATCATGCGTTCAGTTGAAGTGGGTGATAATGTTCCTAAGACAACTCCTGCAGCTGGTCATGTGGGTCAACCTAAAGCGAAGTCAGACTGGACCGAAGATAACTGGGAAAGGGTTGAATGTGACAGGAAGGCTTTGGCTGCATTGACCATGGCCTTATCCCCCAAGGTGGCTGAAGCTTTCAAAGAGTATATGTCTGCTAAAAAACTCTGGGATGCTCTCGTTCTTTCATAAAGATAGTGACAGCCATGAAGGATGCTGGAGTTACCTACACTCAAGCTGAAGTAAATAAGAAGTTGGTGAACTCACTTCCACCAAATTGGGACAACACATTAGAGTTAATCGAGAAGACGGTGACAATGGGGACATCACCATTGAGTGAGCTCATGTCTACTATATGAGCCTATGAAGAGAAGAAGCAGAAGAGAGCTCGAAAGTTGGCAAATGGTGCATTGATGAACCAAGTCACCCAAGCCTTCATCTCACAATCAGATGCATATCCAAGCAACTCAATCTCTAATCAGACGTCATTTATGTCACAAACCCCTGGAGCTAGGTCATCCGGTTCATCAAATTTAATCTCTTTAGATATCAACAATCTAACCAAAGATCCTAGCTTTGCTCTTGGTGTAGGTATCATGAGTTTCTATCAAGCACTCGTTGCTGGTTCTCTACTCTCCACCGACTTGACTCCTGATGATGTCAATCAAATCAACCCTGAAGATCTGGAGCACATGGACATTTCCTATCAGATGGGGATGTCTGCTTTAAGGGCAAAATAGTTTATTTCCAAAACAGTGAAGAAGGACTGGAATGGAGGGAAAGGAATCAAGCTCAGTTTCAACAATGCAAATCTATGGTGCTATAATTGTAATGAATATGGGCACTATGCTAGAGAGTGTACCAAGCCAAAGGTGGAAAAGGATGATGAGAGGAAGGAGGCAATGAAGAAATAGGCTGAAAAGAATGACAGAGCCCTGGTGGTACAGCACACGCCATGATATGATTGGACTACTCAAGTGGAAGATCTGAGCTTGATACTTGATCATGTGGCCCTCTTGGCTGAAGAAGAAATAGAGAAGCTAGCTGCTGAAGTTTTTCATCATGCTTTCATGGCAAACATCGTTCCAGGTTCTGAAGCCAGCTCAAGTAGTCATGAGGTATGTTTTAATTCTAAATGTCAATCTGTGCTTAAAGAATGTCAAGAATGGGAATGTAAGTTTGTTAATGAAACCCTTAATCACGAATCAACTGCTAGAGATCTTAGGGGGTATAAAGATAAGACAAGAATTTTTAGAGAGAAACTGGAAGCTGCCAAATTAGATGTTAAGAATCTTCAAACCCAGTTAAGTGATAAGAATACATATCTTAAAATTGCTAACTCTTAGGTTGATCTTTTAATTGAGGAAGTAGAGGAACTTAAAGACAAGCTAGGAACATCACAAACAAAATTGAGCGTAACGATAAGATTGTTTCTGAAATGTTGAAGGCCAGTTCCCTATTTTACAACACTAATGCCAGAATGTGGCATGTTAAAGGTAACACAGGTTTGGGTTTTGGTACTGATGAAAAAGATGAAAAATCCTCACACTCTGTCCCAATGCCATTAATGCATTAAATGATCCCTGATTATGAAATCTCTAAGACCACTTTAGAAGTTAAGGCAGAAATCGATAGAAAACTTGTTGCTTGTCCTATTAAAATATCTGCTCCTGTCTCTAACGCTACTAACAATCCTACTTGTTGTGCAGATAAAGGTGATAAAGAAGCAGGGTAGTGGATAGCAAGGAGTTCCCTTAGAGTCTAAAGAATTCTAATTATAGTAATTTTTACAAAAGCTTTGATTTTGACAAACTTGAATCATCTGTTCAGTCTTAGTCTAAAACTTTGGAGTCTGTTTTGAGTGATAAAACTTCTGTGTGTGATGTTTTTAACATTGGAAAGTGTGATGTAAAACCATTAAAACCGTTAAGAACTGTTAAAATCATGAGAAGAGGTACAGGACCACAGGTTGCTTGTCCTAAAACCTCAGCTAATGGTTTGCTTAATGTGAAAGCTTTTGGAAATAAGAACAATACTAATGTCCAAAATGTGCAGAAAGTACGGGACGCCAGACCTCATGACTTTATCCCATACACAGAAGTCAATTCTGCATATGACCAGTTTAAGTCGATACAGCGGGAGTACATTTTAACCACTAAGCCTCATGGTAAAACCCATTGGATACACAAAAGTTGTTCAAACCAAATTGGATATCCACTGGGCGTAACCAACCACAAGCTCCCGCTTATTAAAAAAAAACAGTCTTGCCATGTGTGTGGTAAAACAGGTCATTTGGCAAGGAACTGTTTGAACCGACCATACAAACCCTTCTATCCCAAAAGGGTTCAACCAAGGCCTGTCCCAAAGGGCCAAACTCAGGCTGGCCCGGCCCAAAAGTCTGATTCTTCAAAATCCAAGGTGCAGAAATCAGCACCACGGAATACACAGGGACACAGAGCAAATCAAAAGCCCAAGTTACCTAATAAACAACCAAAGACTGATTTTAAAGAAAGCAAAGTGGTTCAAAATTTTAAAAAATCAGGAAAGGCAGTCAATCCTCTTAATTCAATTTGGATTCCAAAATCTGTTGGATCCTCAAAATCAGTTTCACCCTCAAAACATGTCAGTTTTTCTAAACGACCCATCCATCCAAAACCAGTTGGCGTGTCAAAATCGACTGGCTGGCGGAAGGATGACAAGTGGAATGTTTCAAAGGTGGTAAACCTGTCTTTCAAGCCCACTGGAGTGTACAAAAAACACTCCAAACAATTCCAAGAGGTGAAGTTTCAAAATCCAAATAAAAATAAAAATCCATCGAAAAGACCTCAGGAACTTGGGAAAGAAAATCACTGTCCCAGAATTGTCAACACAAAGGACATACTCAGTCCAACCAAAACAGACTCACCTTCACCCAGACCCGTTAAGGCCTGGGTACCTAAAACTAACTGATCTCCTTTGAATGCAAGAACAGCCAAGGAGGATTGTTAACAACCTTAGGTATGTTGACAGTGGTTGTTCCAGGCATACGACGGGCGACATATCTCTACTATAAGATTTGGAGCAATGTGAGGGAGGATATGTGATGTTCGCTGGAGGAGTTGGAGGATATATCAGTCAAAAACGAATAGTCAGAAACGGATGTCTCAGCTTCCATGACGTCAACTATGTCGAGCAGTTAAAACACAGTCTGTTGACTGTTTCACAAATCTGTGATAGGGAGTATCTGGTACTTTTCAATGATGTGTAAGATTTGGATATAAAAATGCGGTCAAGTTTCAAAAGGTAATCACCAAGTGAACAAACTACACCAGGGCAGTGAACTCGTCGTATGCCGTATAGTATTGGTAAGAACCTGATATAAATCCGTGGACGCATATGTAGACTCCCAATACTGGATCTTTGCTAATATCTAACCGAAGAAAGTGATTAGGTGAACAAATACTAAAAACTAAGCAAAATAAAGTAAATTGACAAAAACAACAAAAGACTAAAAAAACACGCTGGAAAATCTGAAGAAGGAACAATATCACCTAGATAATAATCCTCTAAACCCAATAAGACCCCTAGTTTGACTAATCAACACGATCACTATCCACTAATGATGAAAACCAAAATGAAATAGGACTATAGACACATCCTAATCACTAAGGTAATCCTATTTGAAGGTCGGATAGAAAACTATGTAAAACTGCCAAATGGTCTATCACTTCGGTCAAAGCGGACTAAACGCACACGTAAAAGGAAACCACAAGAAAGGTCTTTTTAAATGGCCCTAACACATACAATGATTCTGAAATGAATAGCATAGGACTTAGAAAACTCTAAACACGAATAAGCGAGCTCGTATCTTATGGTCATAAGCACCAAAACTCACTAAACAATGCGTAGCTATTTCCTAGTACATGAAATGAATTGGTCAACTCAATCTCATATAGATGCACACAAATTTAGCCCCAAATCCGTATCATATTATCATATAGGAGGTCTCCGGATCATGCATTAATCAATAAACTCCAAAACGTCAACCGATAAACAATAAGCTAATCAATAAATGGTTGTAGTTCTACATTCCGTATCAAATAGCCCACATAACATGATGAAAACAGAAGCTAAACATGCATACATGTTTATCCAAGGCATCCAAATCAAAACCAATAAGCAATTTCACATGATCTTGTCAAAAAGTCAAACTAGCAATTCAAACGGGTCAAGAATCATCCAATCTAGGCAATGCAATATGAGGTTAGCCTAGATACATGCTCAACATATCATCAAGAAAAAAATAAAAAAGCTGGAAAAAAACAAGAACTAGGTGAAAACCCAAACCGAAAGCTTCAAAAATCTTCTTGTATTGATCCAAAAAGCTTTGATCTTGATCCTCAATCCTTCCTTAATGTTTCCAGATGTTAATTGGGGGGTTTTATTAGGGTTTTAGGGGTGTTATAAGTGAAGAAATGCGGTTGAAAGTCATTTTTATATGCTGAAAACGGATCTGAAATAAAACAGACCTGTTGGGCCTGAAATCTGGGCTTCGCAGACTGTGATATAAGAACTTCGAACTAGATGTAAACCAACAAATGCTTCTGGTGTGGTTGTAAGGTCTTGTTGTCTGATCTAGAGGTCACAGGTTCGATTCCTGTGACCTCTGATTTTATTTTTATTGGCTACTGGGCTAGCTAGACTGCTGGGCTGCACTGGCTGTTGGGCTGAAAATGGAGGACAGGGCCGCTGGATCTAGGGACTGGGCCAGCGCTGCTCATGATATTATTTTTTTTTTACTTTTTTTCCTTTCATAACTTTTGCTCTCGAACTCCGAATCAAGTTTTGTAAATTGCAATTTTTTTAAATCTGAAAATGCGTGAGCATCGGATCGTCTACTCGATCTAGCTAATCGGACATTGAAACGTAATTAACCGATTGTTTTATTGATCAAAATGAACAATTACAATCAGTGAAACACTCAGAAACACAACACAGAGAAACACCTTGAAAACACACACTTAGGAAATCTCACACGCTCAGAAGTCCTCCCAAATACAAAGACCAAATATCTATATATATACTAGCTAGTCCGAGCTTTGGCCGAACCTCAGGTTCGGCCAGTCCGAACTTCAGGTTCAGACCTAGTTCGGCCAGACCTAGTTGACTTGATCTTGTACTTTGTTTGATACTTCACACGACGTACATATCAGGTATTAACAAACTCCCCCTCGTCGTGTGCAGTATCTCTTCTATCTTTTCAACATCATCAAATCTGTATCTTCAATCAAGCTCCCCCTCAAGTGTAGAATTCGGCCGTTCAATGAAATGAATCTTCAAACAAACTCCTTCTCAACTCGATCGTAGCTTGATCTTGAATACTTGATGACATTTTAGTGTATCTCTGGTCTTTCATCAACAGCTTCAGAAGACTTGAAGTTGTGATAACATGCACATAGCAACCTGTTCAAACAGTTAAAATAATCTTGGCGCAAAACATCTCTTTGAGACTCCAAGATATGTTTTTTAAAAAAAAAAAACTTGTATCACGTGTTGATCAGATCGAAAATAAAGCAGAAACAAAATCTTTTTGATTTTTCAAAGTTTATGCTAGAACACACCAAATATCTTTTTGTTCTTTTCTGAAAAAAAAAATTGAAATTGCAATACAGAAACAAACACTATTTTTGGTATGAGAAAGATCACTATATGGGATCATATTGAACATATCACACTGAACTACACTTCAATTTCAATTAATCGAAGCACATAAGTCAAGCTGATTGCTGGTATAATTTGTCCAACTTAAACTCAGGCAGAATCATACTCATAACAACTGGATATGTTAAGGTATTGATTAGATTTGCATTGACCAGTGTATCCCACACTATCAGACATAATCAGACATTTTCAGCTTTTCTTTTCTTCTTCTTTTGTGTGACAGCACTTGTGATTTTTCACAAAGTATAATATTTTCATGATATAGTCAACTGTGTTCCATGTAAAAAGAAATAAGAACGTTAAATCGTCTACCTTAAGGTCGATCTTTTGATACGCAGATAAGGCCTCGGATTTAACAAAATAAAATAAAAAAAAAGTTGAAATTGTATAACCCAACAACAATCAGGTCGGTACTCCCGTACACGCAGAGAAAGTCCGATGAGTTATACGAAACACCAAAGAAAATAAAGCAGAACGTCAAACGAACAACGATCAGGTCGATCTTTCGATACGCAGAGAATGTCCGATCGTTTGACAAAATAAAGAAAATCAAACAAGTTTAAATCTTTGCAAAATGAACACATGTATACACAGTGACTTCTCATTTTGAATTTCACACTTATTTTTCTTTTTGTGTCATGAAATATGCATCAAGATGTTATCCACATGGTCAAGCATTAGTATTTAGTGTATATCACATCTGAATACTTTCTGATTTACCGAGCCTACCAAGCATAACAAACAATGATCTTATGGCTCTTTCATCTACTCTATCCATGAGTCAGATACGTAAGCCAATGTACCATCATTTCTTAATGATCAATTTCTCACAATTTTATATATTTAGCCTGTATTCACCTTCCTTCATTATATATTTGGCATGTATTCACTTTCTCCCCATAACATGCATTTACTCAATTACTCCCCCTTACTTACAATTCCCCCCCTTAAAATGAAAACTCTATTTTTGTATTTTCATTTTACACAAAAACATGACTCTATTTTTGGGTTTTGTTTTGAGAAAAATTAGAAATAAAGAAAAGTGATCAATCAACACGAATACGATGCAATTTTAGAATTCAGAAAATTTGCAGGTTAAAAAGATTTATCATGAAATTTAACTTAAGCAGAGTACCCCTCCATCAACAACTTTGCAATCGTCAATAGATCTTCTAGAAGTACCTGCACACTGATCAAATTAATTAGTCCATAAATGACCCGAAGCGGATCGCTTCTGGTCGACCAGTGTCCTTGTTTTGCTTAGAAACCACCTTAGGTTTCCATTGCTGTTGTTTTGGTAAGTCAGTTCTTGATGAAGCAATCACAGGTGACTGTGATGACGAACCTACATTTTGAGCTTTTGAAACAAATGAAACAAAACGTTTTTGTTTTTGAAAAAATACAGGTTGAACTTCATCAAAAACTCTGCCCTGTTCATCGAAGAACTTAGTTTGGACAGATTTACCAAAAACTGGTTTCCTATGAAACCCTTTGGGTGAAACAGCAGGTGAAGGACAGTCTTTTTCCATATGCCCTGAGGGACGGAAAATATAACAAATTCTTGTCGTTTTGTCCCATCTTTGATGTACCTACGAAGAACACACATGAATATCTCGAACATGATCAGAATGAGAATCATATACCTGATGCCTGTGATCATGTACTCATTTGGATGTAGGGCTTAGAGATTGAGAACTTTCAGAAGAAATGGTTATTTTCACAAAGACCTCAGCAATCTTCCGAGCATCAACACAATGAAGTGGAAATTCTTTTTCAGAAAATAATTGATCCGAACCCTTGAGTTTGTAAAACCGCTCGGGTTGAATCTTATCAGCTTGAAAAACTTCCTTCTTCACTTGCTTCATCTTTAATTTCTTCAAATCTTGAGATGATGATGCTGGAACCTTCTCAGCTTTGTTTTGCATCCTGTGAAAACCCAATCCTTCATGTTTTCTAGAAATCTTCTCCTCAGAAGAACAATGTCCATGCTTTGCTAATCGAGAAAATTCAGCTTTTACTTCAGTAACATTCTTTTGATCATAAAAGATCTGTTCATCAAACTCAGGTTGAGACAGAATCTTGTCACTAGAAGTAGTTGATGTCTCATTATCAGCAGAAGATGAACCAGTCACAAACTTTGGTGCAGGAGAAACCCTAGATTTCTTTTCCTTCTTTTTCTTATGCTTCATGTTCTTCTTCTTAACAATCTTTACTTCTTCAGAAGTAGAAGATGAAATCTTTGAATAATCAAAATCGTCAACCTGTTCCTTTACTTCTTTAAAAGCTTCTTTGATATGTGCCGGGGGTGATGCAGTTTTATCAAACATTTTCTCAAAATTCGCATCATTAGCTAAGAAGCTTGTGAAGACTTGAGAATTTGAAACATTGTTGAGCAACCTATTAGCATCAAGAACTTGAACTTTGAGATCAGAAATTTGCTGTTGAGCTTCTGCAAATTCCTTTTCTTTAGCAATCAAACGCTTCGCAACTTTGTGAGTTTCAAACTTTTGCATACGAAGATTGTCAAGTCCTTCATGTAACTCCTTTTTCAATTTATTCTCATTTCGCTTCTGAATTTCCAGATTTGCAGCTTGAACTTTGTTAACACTTACCAACCCACGCTTCTCATCTAACAACTTTTCCATATCAACCTGATATGCTTCAATTTTAGCATTTGAGTCTTCCACATTCCTTGTTAACAAATCAAGTTTGATTTTGGACTTGTCAAACAAATTTTGAAAATCATTAGCTGTATCCTCTGCTTCAGCCTTCCATTTCTTAACTTCTTGTACCAACTCATCCTTTTCTTCACAAAACTTTGCTCTAGCAGCTTCAACATCCCTTTTGTATTGTTTAGAGCTTTCCAAAATTTCATTCAACTTCTTGGTCTCAGTAACCAAACACTCATTCTTCAAAAGCAACTTTTCCTCATTTTCCTTAGAAATCTTGAAAGACGAATTAATCACATCAAATTCCTCAGACAATTGTTGAAGTTTATTTGCAAACAAAGCATTTTCTTTCATTAAACTCTCTAGATTCTCAGCAGATTCACAAGAACTTGGAATTAAACTAGTATCGGAACTAGTTTCTGAACAAAAATCTTCTTGTTGATCATGAGTAACTATCAAAGCAAATGAATCATACCCAAACTCTTGACCCCAATCATATACACCATCATTTTGAGCCATTAAAGCTGTAGACTTGCTAGTGTTACTAGTATATGGTTGAGTAAAACCAGGTTTTGATGATAGAGGAACACCAGACTTGTTTGTATGTGTCTGTTGACAGTCTTTAGCAAAATGTCCAAGCTGTGAACATTTGTAACACTTTAATTTGGACTTGTCAAAACTCAATTTATCACCAGAAATATTTCTTCCATGTTTCTTAAAGAATCTCTTAGATCTTTGACACAACATAGCATATTGCCAAGATACATCCAATTCGGTTAGTTGATCATCATCAAGAGCATCAAGATCCTCACTGGTTAACTTTGCATCAGCTACATTTTTGAGAATCAAACCAAAGGATGATGAAATCAACGTAGAAATCATTTTGGCACAATCATCTGTTGATTCAGCTGAAAAAGCATTTTGATTTGAAAAAATTGGAATTGTGAAATTGCAACCCCTTGAAGAATTATTATCAGAATTTCCTGAAACTCCAGCTATAAAAGCAACACTTGGTGCTGTATTCTGATTTGGTTTAGACTTTGAACTCATGCTTGCACTATTCTCACCATGATACAGTTCAGGATTCTGCAAAGTAGCAGTTGACTTCTTTGAGTTTAACATATCCATTTCTCGAGCATGAAGTTTCCCAGTAAGCTCGTGAAATGTCATTGTAGAATAATCCTTGTCATGCGTGAGTAGCAAAACATAATTTTCCCATTTCTCTGGGAAAGCTTCCAAAATCTTTTCTTTCAAATCCGCATCAGTTTTCTCAATTCCAACAACCTTTAATTCACTAATTAAATGTGACAACCTTGAAACAAGAGCAGTAATGTTTTCATTGTCATAATTCTGGAAATTATCAAACTCTTTGTTCAAAACCTTCTTTCGACTCTTCTTGTAGTCATCTTTACCCTCACATCTCGCTGATAAAGCATCCCACAATTGCTTAGATTTCTTGCAAGTGCTAAATTGATGAAGCAACTCAGTAGGTAATGCCATCGTAAGATAACCATAAGCTTTTTGTTCTAGCTCATAAGATTTCTTTCAGCAAGATCAAAAGTATGAACTTCTTTAAAATCTCCCGCATCAGTTGGGTGTTGATAAAGTTTCTTGAGAGGGATCCACAAATCAATATCATTTGTGCTTATGTAAGCGGAAAATCGTTTCTTCCAATTTTGATAATCTTCAAGCTTCAACAATTTGGGAACTTTCTGACTTGTTCCAATTTCGTTATCAAAATTCATCATGGTTTGCATCACACTTTGCATTGCAGCAAATGCTTGAAATTCCGTCATCGTTGAAAATTTAGAATCTGATGACCGAACCTGCTCCGAACCTATCACAGACCTCCGAACTCCGTCCGAACCTAAAACCAAAGTCCGAACTCCGAAATAAACCCCGATCTGTCTCCGAACCTAGAGAAACTCCGAACACGTCCGAACGCCCTCCAAAGACTCACCGAACGAGAACCGAACTTCAAAGAACTCCGAACTCTGACCGAGACACCTCCGAACACTGACCGATTGTCCACCGAACTCGAGATTCAGAGCAGTTACTCCGAACCTGACTAGATGCCTCCGAACTTCGAACATATTTTCCAAATACACACAAAAAATGACTGATTTTGATGAACTCGATACTGTGGACCAGAAAAATCAGTAGGAAATGATTTAGAAGCAAATTTGACACAAAACGCACGTCAAAAATGATGGAAAATACGTAATGAAACTCAAGAAATCTTAAAAAACGCTAAAAAATCCGAGAATAGCAACCACAGATCAGTAGAGTGAACCAGAAAGCTCTGATACCACTTGAAAATGCGTGAGCATCGGATCGTCTACTCGATCTAGCTAATCGGACATTGAAACGTAATTAACCGATTGTTTTATTGATCAAAATGAACAATTACAATCAGTGAAACACTCAGAAACACAACACAGAGAAACACCTTGAAAACACACACTTAGGAAATCTCACACGCTCAGAAGTCCTCCCAAATACAAAGACCAAACATCTATATATACTAGCTAGTCCGAGCTTCGGCCGAACCTCAGGTTCGGCCAGTCCGAACTTCAGGTTTGGACCTAGTTCGGCCAGACCTAGTTGACTTGATCTTGTACTTTGTTTGATACTTCACACGACGTACATATCAGGTATTAACAAAATCCATCGCGAAGCATCCAACCACCTAAACTATAACAAATAAACACACCAATAAATAACACATTCTAATAATCTTAATTAAAAATCCAATTCAAATGTGAAAACTATATATTTCTCAAATATTAATTAAAAACCCCATCAAAAATCAAAAATCCAAGTATTAAACCATTAAGCACCAATTTTGATAATTTTAATTTAGAAACTTATTTAAATGTGGGATTTTTATTTAATTATGTTATGTGTTAGATGCTATGCATCATTCAACAACAAATAATGTCTAATTCTCAAACCTGGATACTCCAACCCTGATAATTGGGTGTTAATGCAAACACCAAGATACGGCAACTCCTATGTTCTCAACATGCATACCCCCTCCCCGGCAACTGAGGTGGCATGCCTTCTCTCCAAAACAATTTATCAAAGACCTTCCAATCAAAGATTTTGTGATCAAGGAGAAATGTGTGGCATGTGCTAATGGGAAGCAACACAAACGCCCACACAAACCAAAGGTGTTCAACAGAATCTCCTCAGTACTAGAGCTGCTTCACATGGACCTTTTTGGTCCACTCAGTATGTTCATCCTTAACCGTTGTGCATTTTGTCTTGTTATTACTAACGACTTTTCTCGTTTCACGTGGGTATTCTTTTTGCCAAGGAAGAGTGATGTTGCAGGAATGTTGATAGTTTTCATCAAGCTCATTGAAAACAAGCTCACCTTGAAAGTGAAGTCCACAGAAGTGACAATGGGACAGAATTCAAAAATCGCACAATTGACAAATTCTCCTTGGAGAAAGGAATTGAACATTAGTACAATGCACCCTAGAAGATGTGCAAATTGGAGCGTTGAATTTTGATGATAGTGATAATATCGACTATGATTCGTATCTTGATGATGTTGAAGTTCAGGAAGAAGAAGAGACAGAGACTGTTGAGATTCCATTGATAAGAAAACGGAAAGCTACAAAGGATCCTCCCCTCAGTACTTCTATTACTATATAATCTGTCTAAAAAGGTGAAGATTGCCACACAACACCTTACAGAAGCCTTAAATGACCCAAGAAGAAGATGTTTAGACCCTAGAGTGCCTTCTACTAGTACTGGACCCTGTCAATCATCCTCTTCACAACCCACTTCTCAAGATAAAAGGAAAAGCTGTAGAGACAGCAGAATACAGATTTGAAAGAGAAATCAGGGCGGAGATGGCAGAGTTAAAAGCCTAGAATGCTGAAGATAATGAAATAATTGTTGATTTACTTGACATACAGAAGCTGCACAATACAAAGCTGGAAAATCTATTAAAAGATCAACAGAGAATTCTCAAGGCAGTTTAGAGATTTACACAAGTTGATTAGACAGCTTAATTCAACTAAGTCAAACCCAAAGAAAGATGATAAAGGAGATCCGGGTAATAAAGAGACCGGTTCAGGAGTAAGTGGTTCCTCACATTCTCTAGTTTTTTACTTTGAAGCTGATATCCCAGATACATCTGCACCCGGTCCTGTGATGCCTGAAGTTACAGATGACGAGAAGGATACAAGGGATAGAGTTTACATGACTGTACCTGCTTCTGAGTTTGACGGAAGTTGGGATGCTCAGACTTTTGCTTATCCCCCCGAGAGGTACCTGATTCAGCTTGGTGAACACTATCATGACAAAAGAGGAATTACTTATGATGTAATGTCTTGGATGTTCGATGGAGAAAAACATATATTTGTGGTCCGGAGGAAAGGACAGTGTCCATTGGAGTATTACAAGTGCTAGACGCAATTTTATTCTTGGACGACTTGTGGATCTGACTATGATTTATAAGGCACCTTTCTTTAGTCCATCGAGGAACGATTATGCGACTCACTTCTACAAGAAACTGAGGAACGCGGTGCTCAGCAAATTTAAGAAATTTGATGATTTTCCTCACAAGAAGTCGTATACCAAAAAGTACAGGGATGTATTCAAGTTTGACTTAAAGAAGAATTTCTCTAACACGTTTTATCCACCAACAGAGAAAACTAAAACCATCCCTCTACCAATGAGACATCTTGAAGGATGTTTAGATGATTTCCAGACCTGTGCTTACAGTGATTATACTGGTGAAGCAAAAATCATCTGCAAATCGAAGACGATGAGTGTAGTGGAAGTTCACGACTTGCTGAGGTTTTATGAAAAGGACAAACTAGTACTGTACAAGAATCAAAATTGAAAGCTCTCCAGATACTGAAGAATATGCCAAGTGCTATAATAGAGCAAATATTGTTGAGGAGAAGCTATGATATGATCCATCTACTGTGCAGATCTCCAAGAAGTTCAGAATGTGAAAGCTGTCTAATGCTAAAGCCTAGGTGAATGTTGTAGAGACCTTAAAAATACGAGGCTTTTGCATTAGATATTTTTGTGGGCTAGTTTATATTTTAATTGGGCTAAATTGTATAGGTTTGTGTTGGGTTGAATAGGTCCGGTCGAGTATAGGGTCTATGGACCGAATTTTGTAAATAGTGGTGACTTGTTTTGCAAGTTGGTTACCACTATATAAGAAATATGTAATCTACTAGTTTAGGGTTGGTTTTTGCAAGTGTTGGCTAAGGTGTACATCGAAATTCTCTGTGAGAATTTTGACTTTTACTAGGTGTGCGATAATCGAACTTCTTCAAGCATTCTTCGACCGGTTTGTGTTTTTCTGTGGTTTTCCATACTTTCGTTATTGTTTTACTTGATTATTCTTGAATCATCTCTAATCACCGGATTCCGCATGGTGATTAGTAGACTAGATATCGCGTGAGGGGCTTTTTAGATCCTTATAACTGCTAGTCATAAGTCTATCCAAACTCTCTCCGAACTTGATCCGAACTTCAGACGAACTCCATTCGAACACAATCCGAACTGATCTGAACAAGAGATTTTAACCGAACTTGATGCGAACTAGTATGCAAACATAAACGAACTGGTGGTTTGGAGCGGTTATTCAAACGCACTGGTTGTTCGGACGACGGTTATTTGATAGCCTCGCGAACTCTCAAAAATGGATTTTTCGTGCAACGAAATGATCAAACGAACCAAGAGGACTCGAAAATGAACATTTTGACGTGAAAAAATACTTAGAACTGATCGGATTTTCAAAAATGAATGTTTTTTAGATGAAAACTCGAAAAACACTTCGTTTAACAACACAAATGACTAGTATCAAGTTGAGCAGCAACCGAAATACTCTGATACCACTTGAGAGAGCATGCAGCGGTGGATCGTGTCAACTCAAGCCATTTACGTAAACGAAACAAACAATAACGAGGTAAACAAACTCAATCTCTTTTATTCAACAAACCAAGGACAGGTTACAAAAAGACTCAGAGTAAAGCTGGAAAACACTTCAGGTTTCACACACTTAATCACAACTCGTTACAAAATTCTAGGCAAAACTACTATATATAAGTACTCGATCACCCGAACTGGACATTGTCCGAACTGGCAGTTCGGGTGCCAGTTCGTCCACAGTTCGGGTGCAGTTCGGCTAGTCTAGGGTTTTCTTCATAAACTTTGATTCTTCAATTTTTTTGCCTGATCGAGTATCTTGCCATATTATGCATCAACAAAAGAACAAGAAGAATCAAAATGCAAAATTTTTTTCTGGTAGTTCTAACTCTACTCCAAAGAGCCCGACTTCAAAGTGGGTTCATGATCATCGACATCAGGTATATGATACTTTATATGATCATTTTGTAGGTAATGATTGTTGTGAAGCTTTGCAGGTTCCCAAACGGAAGAACATAAACAATTGTTTGTGTTATATTTGCCAACAAAAAGGGCATATAGCAAAAGAGTGTCCGGTTCCTGCTACTTCTACTCACAGAAACCAAAAGGTTCTAGTTTTTGGTAAAACTGCCAGACCAAAGTTCACTGATGAACATGACAGAGTTTTTGATGAATTTCAGCCTACATTCTTTAAAAAGCAAGAAAGATTTATTCTAAAATTTTTAAAATGTTCATCACAGTCAACTGTGATTGATTCATCAAAGACTACTTTACCAAAACAACAACAACAATGGAAACCTAAGGTGGTTCGAAACAAAACAAGGACACTGGTCAACCAGAAGCACAATTCTTTAGGTCATTTAAAATCTAATGTGTTGGACGAGTGTGCAGGTACTTTTGGAAGACCTATCGGTGATTGAAAAGTTGCTGATGAAGAAGTATTATGCTAATTTTAAGTTAAATTTCAAGTGACAACATCTTTCTAACCTGAAAGTTTTCTTTCTTTATATTTCGTTTGTTGTTTAGGGCGGGGGGGGGGGGGGGAGAAAATTCAAAAAGACAAAAATATTGTCATGTTTCTATAAAATGAAAATTCCAAAAATAGAGTTTTTCATTTTAAGGGGTGAGAAAATGCATGTTATGGAAAATTGGAAAATATGGTGATGGTGAATACATGCAAAATATATAAAATATTGAGAAATTGATCATTGGTAAATGATGGTACATTGGCTTACGTATCCGACTCATGGATACAAGTAGATGAAAAAGTCTTAAGATTATTGTTAGATATGCTTGGTAGGCTCGGCAAATCATAAAGTATTCAAATGTGATATATACTAAATACTCTGCTTGACAATGTGGATAACGTCTTGAAACGTATTTTGTGACAAAAAGAGAAAAATGTGTGAAAAACAAAAATGAGAAGTCACTGTGTATACATGTGCTCATTTTGCAAAGATTTAAACTAGTTTGATTTTCTTTATTTTCTCAAATGATCGGACTTTCTCTGTGTATCGAAAGATCGACCCGATTTCGTTTGATTCTGCTTTATTTTCATTGGTGTTTTGTATAATTCATCGGGCTTTCTCTGTGTGTCCACAAGATCGACTTGATTATTGTTGAATTATACAATTTTAACTTGTCTTATCTTTCTTATTTTGTTAAATTCAAGGCCTTATTTGCGCATCAAAAGCACAACCTTAAGGTAGACGATTTAACGTTCTTATTTCTTTTTGCATGGAACACAGTTGACGTTATCATGAATACAATACATTATGTGATAATCACAAGTGTAATCACACGAGAAAAAAAATTGTCCTGAATATGTCTGATAGTGTGGGATACGCTGGTCAAAGCAAAAAAATAATACCCTAACATATCTAAAATTGCGTGAGTGTTGGATCGTATGCTAATCTAGTGATTATCAGATGTGAAAGAGATCAAAATGTAAATACAAATGAAATTTGTATTATTAAGCTTCAGAGAAAGACCCACATAGCAACACACATAAAAGGTGTAGAATATGACAAGAGACAAGAAGTTCTAAACCTATACAAGACATGGTATTTATAGTTGCAAAACCACGATCATCTGAACTACTAGTTTGGACAAGTTCGTGTGAGTCCGAACTTGATGTTCACCTTTAGTTCGGACAACAGATCTTTGTAGCCTTTTGTCTTGTATTTGATACTTCACATGACGACCTAGAATCATGCATCAACAATCTCCCCCTCGACATGTGCAGTATCAACTTTCACATAATTGTGTATCTTTAATCAAACTCTCCCTCAACTTGAAGATGAGTCTGAATACTTGACATTGCAGCGCGTGTAGAGTCTTTATCAACATCTTCAGAAGACTTGAAGTTGTGATGTTCTTTTCCCACTTAGAAACCTGCCAATATAAATAATCTTGGCGCAAGTCTCTTCCAGACTCCAAGATAGTTTGATTTTGAAATTTGATTTCGTATTCCGTGTTGATCAATCGAAAAGAAATAAGAAATAAAATCTTTTTGATTTTTCTAAACTTCACATCAAAGCACACCTAAAATCTTTTTGGTATTTTCTGATATTGAAAAGATAATGCAATACAGAATCACACTATTTTTTTCTTTTGCGAGAAAGATCACAACTGGGATCATATTGGACATAACATGCTGAACTACACTTCAATTTTAATTATTGTAGCACATAAGCCATGTCGATTGCAGATATAATTTGTCTAACTTTAAACTCAAGCATAATCATACTCATAACATCTGGATATGTTAAGGTATTGATTAGATTTGTGTAAAACCACTTACCGATCTTACTACTGTATGATTCAGTAATTGGAGAAACACAAACGAGTAAATAAAGCTTTGCTTTATTGATTCACAATGAGATACAAGCTAGAGAGAGAAACACACTCAAACACACATAGTTAAGATGTAGAAATGACAGAACTTCCTAGCTCTCTCTCTAACAAGCTATTTATAGTGTAAGCATACTAACTGGCGGACAACCCATGAACCATTTGGTACGCCCGTACCAAGGATGCTGCGTACCATTTGGTACGGCCACCTTAGTATGATACCACTAAGACTCATATAGTCGTTCTAACCTAGATACAATACACGAGACACAAGATATCATATGAATATGCTCTAACAAACTCCCCCTTAACGTGTATTGTAGCTAGCTATCTATCTATCTAACAACACTTCAGTCTTCATTCTTCAGCATCACTGCGTCTGATCTTCAACTTGAAATCTTATCAGAAATAGAGCTTGCATGGCTGGATCAATCTTGAACAATCTCTAAACTTCAAGATCCACTTGTGAAAGATATTACATACTCTCCTTTTCACCATGCTTGAGTCTTGTCACACAGAATAACCTGCAATTTCAGAAGACAGAAATGCGGCTATCTTTTCTTTTGAAAATGAATTTAATCTTGGCGCAAAACTTCTCTTCGAGAATCCAAGATATAGTTTTGAATTTTGAATTTTGTATCATCGTATCGATCGGTCGAAAACAAATAAGAAACAAAAACTTTTTGGCTTTTTGAAACTTTATATCAAAACACACCGAAAATCTTTTTGCATTTTTCAGATAGGAAACATAAATGCAATACAAAAATGAAATACTGAATTACACACTATTTTTGTCTTTTGCGAGAAAGATCACAACTTGGGATCATATTGGTCATCACATGCTAAACTACACTTCAATTTCAATTACTTCATCACACAAATCATGTCGATTACTGGTATAATTTTTCCATCTTAAACTCAGGCACAATCATACTCATAACATCTGGATATGTTATTGTATTGATTAGATTTGCTTTGACCAGTGTACCCTGCACTATCAGACACACTCAGATATGCATTTTCTTTTTTGTGATTTAATCACATAATGATTGTATTTATGATATAGTCAATTGTGTTCCATGCAAAAAGAAATAAGAATGTTAAATCGTCTACCTTAAGGTCGATCTTTCGATACACAGATAAGGCCTCAGATTTAACAAAATAAGAAAATAAAACAAGTTGAAATTGTATAACTCAACAAAAATCAGGTCGGTACTCCCATACATGCAAAAAAAAGTCCGATAGGTTATACGAAACACCAAAGAAAATAAAGCATAACGTCAAACGAACAATCAGGTTGGTCTTGTGGACACGCAGAGAAAGTCCGATCGTTTGACAAAATAAAGAAAATCAAACAAATTTAAATCTTTGCAAAATGAACACATGTTTACACAATGACTTCTCATTTTCTTTTTCACATATCTTTTCTTGATATATCATGAGATATGCATCAAGATGTTGTCCACTTGGTCAAGAATTAGTATTTAATATGTTTATTACATCTGAATACTTTCTGATTTAATGTCGAGCCTACCAAGTACATCAAACAATGATCTTATGGCTTTTTCAACTAATTTATCCATGAGCCAGACATGTAAGCCAATGTACCATCATTTCCCATTTATGTCAATTCAATTCTCAATTTTCAATGTTTTTGTATTTTTCTGTTTTCTATGTTTTTGTATTCTGCCATTTTCTCCCCCTTAAAATGAAAACTCTAATTTTGGATTTTCATATTAACAAAAACACAAAGACACTATTTTTTGTTTTTTTTTTTTCAATTTTCACCCCCTGAACTACATACGGACTGGAAAAGAAAGAAAATTGACCAATCGATACTGATACCTTTCAGTTTTTAGCTTTCAGAAAATTCAGTTTGAAATTTGATATTTATTGAAATTTACGTTAAAAACGCAGAAAAAAATACTTCTCCATCAGCAACTTTTTCAATCACCAATGGGTCTTCTAGAAGTACCTGCACACTGGTTTAAATGATTAGTATTCAAATGACCCGAAGCACACAGCTGCTGGTTGACCAGTGTCTTCCACAAAATCATTTGCAGCCTTGCTGACCATCTTAGGTCGCCATTGCATTTTAGCTTTTTCATTTTTAACTGAGTCATCATCATGTGATGAACCACCAAAACCTGAATCAAATTTGAAAAATGGTTTCGTTTTAGATTTTGATTTGAATGGTGGTAACTCTGGTAAAAGTTCTGCCTGATTCATCGATAAATGTGGCAGATTTGTTTGAAAATGATCGTTTTACAATTTCAGAAAAATCCTGTGCCATGTGTCCCTTTCGACGACATTGATAGCACAAAAGATATGATCGTTTAGATTGTGGTTTGCCCTGAAATTGATGATATCTTTCATCTGACTCAAAATTATCAGAACAATCATCAAAAACTTGAAACCTGTTTGCATGTACCCATTTGGAAGTAGGACTTCGAGGAGTGGAATTTGATCCAAATGAAGAAGATTCTTTCGGACAACTTTCAGATGAATCTTTCTTCTTTTGTTTTCCTCCGAATCCTTTCTCGATGGTAGAAATGAATACATGCGCCAAATGATAGACTTGTTGAAGACTTGTATCTTTCTTCGCCTTTAGAGTCTTCTTTGACATGTTCTTCTTGTCTTTCTGCTCAAATCTCTGATTGTTATTACCCAAACCTAATCGTTTATAACCGGGTGACTTTGACAAGTCCACTCGAGACTTAGAAGAACCAGCTTGAGCAACCTCGGTAAATTTAGCTTTAATACCCTTCAAATTGTTAGATTTAACAAGCTCAGCAGCTGAAAAACCGAGGTGGTGACCAAATACCTTGGTTGCGGAAGCGGATCGAGTCTTTGTGTAACTCGTTTTTGTAGAAATAAATGAACACCCGGATATGAACACGATGGTGTTTGAGATGTGATGATGATGAAGAACAAAGCTAGTAGAAACATGGATATGAATAGCAAGATAGATCAACGATAAGCAACATGAAAGATAGATAACAAAAGATAATCAAATGATTAACAATAACCGAATGATTACATTACCTAACCCACGCATTCCCGGGTTTCTTGAGCTTACTAGGTAAGTTCAAGAACCCTTGACAGTTTCAAGGAACCATGACTAACTCTCTCTCCTAGACATACATCATCATCAAGTCTTTCACATGAGAAAGACTTGCTATATATACTACAAACTCACTAAGGGCATAATAGTAAAACTACCAACCAGTGACAATTTTTAAACAATAAATAATATTCACTAGAGCCATCTTCTTTAGTTGAGTCTTGTGTCTTGATTTGTCATGTTCTTCACCGTGTTGTCGGGACGGTAAATGTTAAGTGGCCGTTGAGTATTAATCACATCTATCCAAATCATGTTGGGTCGGAATCTCGATTCCCAACAGCAGCCAACTTTTCTTCAGACTCTATCTTCTCATCTGTCTCCACCATCTTATCATCAGAAAGAGATTTATCAGTAACACCATTCCACCAGAAACAAACTTAACAGATTGTTCAATCAAACTTTCATCCTTCTCCACTTTCTTGGTTGAAAACTTTGGTTCCTTCTTCTCAGATTTCTCAGACACAAATTCATAATAATCTCCAGTTATATCAGAAGAATGAATATCAGCTAGAGCATCAGATGAAAACACTGGATGTGGAATTTGATTATACTCTTCGCTTCCAAAAACTTTCTTGAAATTTTCATCTTTGCACAAGTAACTTGTAAAAGAATGTGAATTCTTCAAATTGTTCAACTGTTGCTTCAGATCCAAAACCTCAACTTTTAAATCAGATTTTTTCTTTTGAGCTTCACCCAATGCTTTTTCTGATTCAGTCAATTGTTCTGAAGCCCTATTCGACAAAAACTTCTCTTGTCTCATCTGATCATGGGCATCATACACTTCTTGGGTAATTTTCTTCACCCGACCCTCATGAATCTCAATATTTCTTTTCAACAATTTGTTGTCATGTGTTAAAATCGTGACTTTATCAAGTAATGTTGGATCGTATGCTAATCTAGTGATTATCAGATGTAAAAGAGATCAAAATGTATGTTAGAGCATATTCCTATGCTAACGTGTGTCTCGTGTATTGTATCTAATCTAGAGCGTCTGTGCAAGTCAATATAGTCACTGGCTGTACCAGATGGTCAGCCGTACTAGATGGTACGTGCGTACCAAATAGTCCGCAGGTGGTACGCCGACCAGAAAGTAAGTGACTATAAAAAGTTTTTGTTAAAGAGAGTTCAGTTAGTTCTGTCATTTCTACATCTTAACTGTGTGTGTTTGATTGTGTTTTTCTGTCTAGCTTGTATTCTCTAAGTGAATCAATAAAGTCAAGCTTTATTTACTTGTTTGTGTTACTCCAATTATCGAATCATGCAGTAGTAAGATCGTCCTATGGTTTTACAAGTGGTATCAGAGCATTTGGTTGCTCTACTGCTATGATTTTGGTAATTTTTCGGATTCTAGAGAGAGAAAGTATGGGTTTTCTTCATTTTTCATCAAATTCTTCCAATTCCGAGTATTTCCGAGGTATACAATGATTTCTGAGTGTTCCTAGTGAGTTTTCGCACCTCTCTGAAGCAAATTCCAGTCCAAATTGTCAAAATTCATGAAAATCAATCGATTTCAGTGTGGTACGCATCTGGTACGTTCCAAAAAATCTGATCCGTCACTGGTACGCTGCTGGTACGCAAGGCAATCTTCAAGTTGGTCCGTGGCGTTTATTTTCTGGTTCGTTGACAGTTACTCCGTACCATTTGGTTCGTCGTACCAGTTTCTGGTACTTTGAAAATTTTTAGTTCGCTGCTGGTACATGAGTTAAACTGGTACGTTGGAGGTTCATTTGGTCCACTGGTTAAATTGGTCCGGAATTGGTACGTTGAGAAACTTTTGGTACGCTGGCAGTTTACATGTGTTTACTAAAACTGACGTAACTTGAGAACCGTTAAGAGTTACGGGAGCTAATACCAGCCAAAACGTTCGTCTCAATGAGATCTAGACTTTTACTAGCCTAACAGCCAATACCCTCCGGTTTGACCCCCAAAATCCGCTTGGAAGACGTCCATTTTTTAGTTACAAGTTTTATGCTCGGTATTGTAATTTCAAAATGAGCGATTTTCACGCATTTTCAGCTGTTCAATCCTCAATGCAAGCTATGTTGAACTATGATAACAAGATAGGAACAACTCAGAAAGTTCCAAAGTTGCTTAGGTTGGAGGATTATGACAATTGGAAGCAACGGTCTGAATCATTCAATAATGCTCTTGACATTGATCTGTGGATATCTATTGAGCAAGACTATACATATCCTAAGAAAAATAGAGAACCGGTCCCACGAAGTGATCTTGATGAAGATCAAAGGAAAGTTTATGCTAGAGATAAGAAAACTTATGCAAATCTCACAATGGCATTACCAAGAGAACTCTTGCATCAATTCAAAAATTGCACAACATCAAAAACATTGTGGGATGCATTAAAGGATAGGTGTGCAGGAAACGAGCAATATAAGAAGAGTCGAAAGAAAGTTTTGTTAAAAGAGTTTGACAACTTTCAGCACTGTGAAAAAGAGAGTATTGCGGACTTGATTTCTAGGTTTTCACATCTGATTAATGAACTTGATGTTGTAGGAGTGCAGAAGGAAAAAGATGACTTGAAGGAAATATTTCTAGAAGCTCTACCCGAAATATGGGAGAATTTTGTTATGATGCTTGCTAATGATCCAAATTACTCAAGTTGGACATTCAATAAATTGTTAAGTAAATTACAAGCTCGAGACATGGAATTGCTTGTGAAATAGTCAGCAATTCCATCGGTTCAGAATCCTGCAGTCTATTTTGGAGAGAATTCTGCTACCGTTCATGCTAAAGCTAAATCACATTCTAGTTCAAGCGTGAATCCCCCGATAACTGCTTTTCTTGCTGGAAAGACTGAGAATATTGGTTATTCTTCGGGTTGCAATTTTACTATTCCTGATAGATCATCAAGCAAATCTACTTCTAATCAAGAAACCAAAGATCTAGCTGCTTTGTTATGTGCTTTCCTATCATCTTCTTCTGGATCCATCTTTAGTCAAATTGGTAATTCTGATTTGGTTCCGGAGGATCTAAAACAGATGGATGAGGATCAGCTAAATAAATTGGATTTGGATTGGCAGTTGGCTATGACTGTTGAAAAAGGAAGACGGTTTATGGGCAAGCATGGCAAGAATTCTGTTATGGGAGGAGTCATACTGGGTTTAGATAAGTCCAAACTGAAATGTTACAAATGTTCTAAATTAGGACATTTTGCTCGAGAATGCAAGCAATCTGCTTCTAAACCAAGTAATTCAGATAATCATGATCACAATAAAGAGGAAAAGGCTCTAGTGACTGAGGGAGGTTATGATTGGATTGCAGATTTTCCGGATGAATCAGCATTTGTAGTCCATCTTGTAGAAAGTTATGCATTAATGGAAAATATTGAGGTTGAAACGAGTGGATATGCATCTGAAACTAGTAAATCTGAAACAAGTGATTCTGAAATAAATGGTTATGAGTCAACTTGTGAATTTTGTACTCAGAAAGATCGAAAGATTCAAGAGTTGGTTCAAGAAAAAGCAGGGTTGATTGAGGAAAAGAAAAAGAATGAAGAAGCGATAGAAACTTACAAACAGAAGTGTGAAGTTTCTAATAACATTTTCAGGATGAATGAGACGTTACTCAAATAGAAGAGTGTCTTATTAGAAGAGTTAGAAGACCTTCGGAAACAAATGTCAGAAGGTTGTATTCAGAATGATCAACAAAAGTCACAACTTCAGCATGAAAATGATAAGTTCATGACACAAATTGTCAAGTTAACTACTGTCAATGAAAAGTTGGTAAAGGAAGTTGAGGAATATAAGTTTAAAGCTAAAGATGTGAGTGAAGATTTTGAGAATCTGTTTCAAAAATCCATAGCAAGGGTGGAGGCACTTAAAGCATCTAATGATGAACTTCAAAAAGCATTGGATGAAGTTACTACTGACAGAACTCAATATCAAATTGTTCAGTCTGAATTGAAAGACACAATCATTACTTTGAAGAAAGAAAAAAGCTTGTTAACCAGAAATGTTGAGATATATAAGGAAAGAGTGGATAAAATTACAAAAGAAGTGCATGCTGCTCATGATGGTATGAGAAGAGAAAAATCGTTAGTTTACAGCACATATGAGAAATTGATTCAATCAGAAAAGGTTGTTGCTGAAACTCAAAAGACCATAGCCGATTTGAATGTTGAAATCTTGGATCTAAATCGTCAATTGCATAATCTGAAGAATTCTCACTCGTTTGCGAGTTATTTGTGTTAAGACGGTAACTTCAAGAAGGTGTTTGGAGGAGATGATTTCAATCAGATTCCACATCCGGTGATTCAAACAGAGGTTGTTGTTGATTTGAGCATCCCGACTCCAAAGGAAGATTATTCTGCATTTGTGTCTAAAAAATCGGAGAAGAAGAAGTTAAAGCATGTCAACAAGAAAGATCAATCTCCAGCATCTGATACATCTACGTTTGTTAAATTTTTTTCTGGTGGTGTTTGTGTCCCTGATCAACAAATTTCTGATAATAAGTTGATTGAAAAATATGAGAAGCTGGGGTCTGAGAAAGATTTAGCAGCTGAATTGGTCCAAGCTAACAACTTAAAGGGCATTAAAGCTAAATTCACCCAAGCAGCTCAAAATGGTTATTTTTAATCTCAAATTGATCTGAAAAAGCTACCTGGTTATAAACAATATGGGTTGGGGAGTGCAGGCAAGAAGGTTACAAAGAAAGAGAACATGCCAAAGAAGGAAAAGAAAGATACAAACTTGGATCAAATATATCATCTGGCTCAAGTATTCATTTCAACAATGGAGAAAGGGTTTGGGGGAAAGCAAACGAAGAAAGGTTCAACTGAAAGTTCTCCGAACGAATCTTCTTCATCTGGTTCTAATGCTACACCTCAAGGTCCTACATCGAAATGGGTACACTCTAACCGGTTTCAAGTTTTTGATGACATTTCTGATGATTCTGCATTCAATGATAAATGTCATCCAGTTCAGGACAAGTCACAATCTAAACGATCATATCGTTTGTGCTATCAATGTCGTCAAAAGGGACATATGGCACAGGATCGTCTTGTAACTGTCAAAAGCACTTTTTCTGGAAAAACTGCCACGATAATTGATGAATCAGGCAGAATTTTTACTGACACACCAACTTCACATTTTCAATCAAACAGTAAACATGTTTTCAAAAGTGATTCTAGTGTTGGTGATTCATCGCAAGATGATGTTTCAGTAAAAACTGCACTTGCAAAAATGCAATGGCGACCTAAGTTGGTCACCAAGGCTGTAAATGATTTTGAAGAAGACACTGGTCGACCATAAGCTGTGTGCTTCGGGTCATTTGAAGTCTAATCATTTAAACCAGTGTGCAGGTTACTTCAAGAAGACCTGTTGGTGATTGTGAAGTTTAAAGCTTCAAGCAGTTGCTGATAGTGGAGTCTCCTGTTTTAATTTAAATTTCAAGAAATATCAAATTTCCAACTGAATTTTTCAGAAAGCTAACTACTGAAAGGTATCAGTATCGATTGATCAATTTTCTTTAGTTTACATTTCGTATGTAGTTTAGGGGAAGAAAATTGAAAAACGAAAAATAGTGTCTTTGTGTTTTTGTTAAAATGAAAATCCAAAAATAGAGTTTTCATTTTAAGGGAGAGAAAATGAAAAAAAATGCAAAAACATTGAAAAACAGAAAAATACAAAAACATTGAAAAATGAGAAATTGATCCGACATATTTGGGAAATGATGCTACATTGGCTTACGTGTCTGGCTCATGGATAAATTAGATGAAAAAGCCATAAGATCTTTGCTTGATGTGCTTGGTAGGCTCGGCATTAAATCAGAAAATATTCAGATGTGATAAACACATTAAATAATAATGCTTGACCAAGTGGACAACATCTTGATGCATATCTCATGATATATCAAGAAAAGATGTGTGAAAAAGAGAAATGAGAAGTCACTGTGTATATATGTGTTCATTTTGCAAAGATTTAAACTTGTCTTATTTTCTTTATTTTGTCAAACGATCGGATTTTCTTTGCGTATCGAAAGATCGACCTGATTGTTGTTCGTTTGACGTTCTATTTTATTTTCTTTGGTGTTTCGTATAACTCATCGGACTTTCTCTGCGTGTACGGGAGTACCGACCTGATAGTTGTTGGGTTATACAATTTCCACTTGTTTTTATTTTCTTATTTTGTGAAATCCGAGGCCTTATCTGCGTATCGAAAGATTTACCTTAAGGTAGACGATTTAACGTTCTTATTTCTTTTTGCATGGAACACAGTTGACTGTATCATGAATACAATCATTCTGTGCTCAAATCACAAATGAAATCACAAAGTGTGATATAAAAGAAAATACACATCTGAGTATGTTTGATAGTGTGGGGTACGCTGGTCAAAGCAAACCTAATCAATTCAATAACATATCCAGATGTTATGAGTATGATTATGCCTGAGTTTAAGATGGACAAATTATACCAGCAATCGACATGACTTGTGTGCTAAAGTAATTGAAAATGAAGTGTAGTTCAGCATGTCATGACCAATATGATCCCAAGTTGTGATCTTTCTCGCAACAGACAAAAATAGTGTGTGATTCAGTATTTCATTTCTGTATTGCATTTATGTTGCATATCTGAAAAATTCAAAAAGATTTTAGGTGTGTTTTAGCATAAACTTAGAAAAAATCAAAAAGATTTTCAGTGTGTTTTGATATAAAGTTTCAAAAAGCCAAAAAGATTTTGTTTCTTACTTGTTTTCGACCGATCGATACTTGATGTAAAATCAAAATTTCAAAACTATATCTTGGATTATCGAAGAGAAGTTTTGCACCAAGATTAAATTAATTTTTCATAAAGAATAAGAAAGTCGCGTTTCTGTCTTCTGAAATTGCAGGTTATCTGTGTGACAAGACTCAAGCATGGTGAAAGGGGGAGTTTGTTATATCTTTCACAAGTGGATCTTGAAGTTCAAAGACTGTTCAAGACTGATCCAGCCATGCAAGCTCTATTTCTGACAAGATTTTTAGTTGAAGATCAGACGCAGTGATGCTGAAGATTGAAGATTAAAGTTTTGTTAGATAGATAGATAGTTAGATACACTACACATTAAGGGGGAGTTTGTTAGAGCATATTCCTATGCTAACGTGTGTCTCATGTATTGTATCTAATCTTGAGCGACTGTGCGAGTCAATATAGTCACTGGCCGTACCAGATGGTCAGCCGTACCAGATGGTACGTGCGTACCAAATGGTCCGCAGGTGGTACGCCGGCCAAAAAGTAAGTGACTATAAATAGTTTGTGTTAGAGAGAGTTCAGTTAGTTCTGTCATTTCTACATCTTAACTGTGTGTGTTTGAGTGTGTTTTTCTCTCTAGCTTGTATTCTCTAAGTGAATCAATAAAGCCAAGCTTTATTTACTTGTTTGTGTTACTCTGATTACTGAATCATGCAGTAGTAAGATCATCCACTGGTTTTACAATGTAAATACAAATGAAATTTGTATTATTAAGCTTCAGAGAAACACCCACATAGAAACACACATAAAAGGTGTAGAATATGACAATAAGTTCTAAACCTATACAAGACATGCTATTTATAGTTGCAAAACCACGATCATCCGAACTATTAGTTTGGACAAGTTCGCGTGAGTCCTAACTTGCAGTTCGCCTTTAGTTCGGATAACACATCTTTGTAGCCTTTTGTCTTGTATTTGATACTTCACATGACGACCTAGAATTATGCATCAACAAACTCCCCCTCGACATGTGCAGTATCAACTTTCACATAATCGTGTATCTTTAATCAAACTCTCCCTCAACTTGACGATGAGTCTGAATACTTGACATTGCAGCGCGTGTAGAGTCTTTATCAACAACTTCAAAAGACTTGAAGTTGTGATGTTCTTTTCCCACTTAGAAACCTGCCAACATAAATAATCTTGGCGCAAGTCTCTTCGAGACTCCAAGATATTTTGATTTTGAAATTTGTTTCGTATTCCGTGTTGATCAATCGAAAAGGAATAAGAAATAAAATCTTTTTGATTTTTCTAAACTTCACATCAAAGCACACCTAAAATCTTTTTGGTATTTTCTGATATTGAAAAGATAATGTAATACAGAATCAGACACTATTTTTGTCTTTTGCGAGAAAGATCACAACTGGGATCATATTGGACATAACATGCTGAACTACACTTCAATTTTGATTACTGTAGCACATAAACCATGTCGATTGCACATATAATTTGTCCAACTTTAAACTCAGGCATAATCATACTCATAACATCTGGATATGTGAAGGTATTGATTAAAATTTGTGTAAAACCATTTAACAATCTTACTACTGCATGATTCAGTAATCGGAGAAACACAAACGAGTAAATAGAGCTTTTCTTTATTAATTCACAAAGAGATACAAGCTAGAGAGAGAAACACACTCAAACGCACACAGTTAAGATGTAGAAATGACAGAACTTCCTAGCTCTCTCTCTAACAAGCTATTTATAGTGTAAGCATACTAACTGGCGGACTACCCACGAACCATTTGGTACGCCCGTACCAAGGATGCTGCGTACCATTTGGTACGGCCACCTTAGTATGATACCAATAAGACTCATATAGCCGTTCTAACCTAGATACATTACACGAGACACAAGATAGAATAGGAATAAACTCTAACAATTTGCATTGACCAGTGTACCCGACACTATCCGACATACTCAGACATGCTTTGCTTATCACATTTTGCGATTTCACTTATGAGTTAACACATAGTGATTATATATATATATTATTGTCAACTATGTTCCATGCAAAAAGAAATAAGAATGTTAAATCGTCTACCTTAAGGTCCATCTTTCGATACGCAGATACGGCCTCGGATTTAACAAAATAAGAAAAATAAAACAAGTTGAAATTGTATAACTCCACAACGATCAGGTCAGTAGTCCCATACACACAGAGAAAGTCTGATGAGTTATACAAAACACCAAAGAAAATAAAGCAGAACGTCAAACGAACAACAATCAGGTCGATCTTTCAATACGTAAAGAAAATCCGATCGTTTGAGAAAATAAAGAAAATAAAACAAGTTTGAATCTTTGCAAAATGAACATATTTATACACAATGACTTCTCATTTTTCTTTTCACATATCTTTTTCTTGATATATCTAGGTCAAGCATCAGATTTAGTGTATATCATATTTGTATACTTTCTGATTTGCTGAGCCTACCTAGCACATCGAACTATGATCTTACGGCTTTTTCATTTACTTTATCCATGAGTCAGACATCGTCATCCAATGTACCATCATTTCGCAACCATGTCGGATACAATCTCTCTTTTCAATGTTTTTGTCTTTTTCAATTTTCTCCCCCTAAAAATGACAAACCTTATTTTTAGATTTTCACTTTTAACATTTGAAAGACAACACACTATTTTTGTATTGTTCAAAAACAAACTCCCCCTGAAACTGAGACGGAGTGAAAAACAAGGAAAATTGATCAACCAACACGAATACTCGTGTTGAAGCATTTCGAAAACACAGATTTGATTTGGAAATTCAATTTAAGTTATCATAGATATTTCACCATCAGCAACTATTCAATTACCTGATAGGTCTTCCTAAAATACCTGCTAACACCAAATAAAACATTAGATGCTTTGGGATCGACTCGATTTAACAGTGTCGGGTCGCCCGGTGTCTTCAACATAGTCTGTGTTGACCATGGAAACAACTTTCGGTTTCCATTCCATCGAAGATTTTAATTTTTTATTAGAACCTGAAAATGTTTCAACCGGCGTCTGTGATGAAGATGACTTACTAGTTGTTTTAAATTTTGGGGACAATGGTTCCTAAAAAATTATACCATTGTTATCCACATATTTTAAATTTTTATGAACGTATGCAGTTGTCGGACAACTTGCAGCCATATGTCTAGGTCGATGACATGCATAGCAAATTCTTTCACGAAACTTTGGTGAGAATTTGAAAAAATTCTTTGGTTTCCAACTATGATTCGCAGCAGGAGAATCGTAGCAACCAAAAGAATGAGCAGAAGCATATGAATCAAATAAAATATCAGAAGAATCATACCTAGGAGATGATCTTCGTGGTAAGTGGTAAGAACTACTTGAAGAACCTCCCGAATGATAATGACCATTTCTTGATGTATACACAATTGACTTCGTCTGATGAGCTTGCTTTTGCTGAGTCTGAACAAGATTAACATATTTTTCTTTGGTTGTTGATGTTGAGGAACAGGCTTAACAACAACTTTCTTCTGTTTCTGTGTTGTCTGTTGTACTGAAACATCCTTGACTTCATAACCCAACCCTTTGTGTTTAAATCCTTGAATTTTTGATGACTCAACTTTAGGATCATAAACATTCCTTTATTTAGCCCTTTTTGTAAATTTAGCTTTAATATCCTTCAGTTTGTTCTCATGAATCAGAGATTTATCAAGTTCAACTTCAGTCGAAGAACTAACAGACTTCTTACTTTTATCAAAAAAGATATTCTCATCTTCCAAAAAATGATGAACCAGCATCACACTTTGGAGCTTGTCCATTGATAACATTCTTCTTCCTGGGCTTTGACTTTTTCTTTTTCTTTTCTGAAACCGGTGTGGCAAACTTTGAATAATCATGCATTTTGCCATTTGGATCAATAGCAGCTGATGGAATACATGATACACTAACTGGTGACGGAACTTTATGTAAATCATCCTTAACGCTTTTTTCACTCTTCTCCAGTTTGTAAATGTAATTCAGAAATGTTGGTGACAAATTGCAATACTTACTTGTCTTTGCAAATCAAGAATCTCAATTTTCATTTATGAAATCTTCACTTGAGCATCCAACAGATCTTACTGAGAAGCAATGAATTGTTTCGACAACTCATTATATTCTTACTTATTTCTTCTTCTCAAGTCACATTCTTCTAGAACTTCTTCAATAACCTTTTCCCATTTCTTCTTGAAATATTCAACATCTTGCGTTAAAATTTCATTCTTTTCTCAGAAAAGAATATTTTTATCTCGAAGTTTCGAAAGTTATTCTTGAAGACTAATTACTTTCTCAGAAGTTTCAACAGCAATCTGATTAGCTTTTTCATATTTTTGTTATATAGGATAAGCCTTTTCGAATAAAGTTTTAAAATCTACAGCAACTTCTTTAGCTTCAGCTTTAGCTTTTTCACATTCATTAAATAAATCATCTTTTTTCTTTCTTCAAGTTCTCGTTGACCTTAGTAAGTTTAGCACACTTTGGACACATTAAAAGAAACTTCATTCTGAATTTCTTCTATGTCACCATCATCCCCTTTATCATATATCACACAAATTGTTTCGGAATCAAAATCAGTTACACAACCATCAATTTGTTCAGTCTTGAAAAGAGTATCACAATCCTTTTTATCTGAAAACTCATTACTTTCTGATTCTAAATCACTAGATGCTGAATCATATGATTTTGAATCAGTAGAGTCTGAACTAACCTTCATGATCTGAATAGTGCACATGTCTCACCTTTTTCTTTTAATGCATTCCATTTATCTTTAGCAGTGTAATACCTTGTGATTTCAAGAAATAACTCTTTTGAAAGAGCAGTTTTGATAATGTCTCTGGCTTTGTATTCATTATCTATATAATCCTTTTCTTATAGAGAAAGATATCAATGTATTATTACATATCCTCTTCCATCGGTAGGCCATTTGAATTGCTTATCGATTATCTTCCAAAAATCTTTGAAATGTTTGTTGATGTAAATCTCAAAATCAACTTTCCATTCATGATAATCTTCCCATTTCATCAGTGTAGGTATCATAAAACTAACTTGTGATGCACTCATTTTCGAATAATTTATGAAAAATCAGTTCAATATACTTGAATCATTCTTTACCAAAACCGAAAACTAACACTCCAAAAACTTCAAACCCAAAAACGAAGGTCTTAGAAGTGAATTTTGGGGGTCGAATCGGAGGGTACTGGCTGTTAGGCGATTAAAATTGTAGATCACTTCAATATACTTGAATCATTCTTTACCAAAACAAAAAACTAACACTCCAAAAACTTTAAACCCAAAAATGAAGGTCTTAGAAGTGGATTTTGGGGGTCAAAACGGAGGGTACTGGCTGTTAGGTGAGTAAAAGTGTAGATCAGTTAAATATACTTGAATCATTCTTTACCAAAGCCGAAAACTAACATTCCAAAAAATTCAAACCGAAAAACGAAGGTCTTAGAAGTGGATTTTGGGGGTCGAAACAGAGGGTACTAGCTGTTAGGCGAGTAAAAGTGTAGATCTCTCCAAGACGATCGTTTTGGCAGGTATTAGCTCCCGTAACTCTTAACAGTTCTCAAGTTACGCCAGGTTTAGTGAAACAACCCAAAAATTCCAAATTTGTCCGAACTGGTCCGAACTGGATCTTTCCGAAGTGAACCGAACCGGATCTGAACTGAATCCGAACTGTGACTTCGGGTACACGAACTAAATACGAACTATGAATGTACCCGAACTTAATCCGAACAGAACCAAGCTAAACGAACTCAATCCGAACTGGATCCGAACTATGAGTTCAGAGCGGTTATTTATCCAAAATGTGAGTTCGAAGGGGTTATTTACCCGAAATGGAAGTTCTTGAGCCGAAGTGAAAATCATGATACGAACTCAGACGAACAAAACCGTATTTTCTCAAAAATTTGTGATTTTGGGTGTTTTTTAATGAGATTTTCAGTAGTAGGCAACGAAATACAATAGGAACGTTGTAAAATCAATTTTAACACAAAAACCTCTCGAATTTGAGAAATCTTGATGAAATTTCGCAAAAACCCACTTTCTCTCTAAAAAAACTCAAAAATCACTACAATTTGATTAGCAAATGGAACCAGAAAGCTCTGATACCAATTAAAATTGTGTGAGCGTTAGATCGTTTGCTAATCTAGTGATTATGAGATGAAACAAGATCAAAATGTAAATACAAATGAAATTTGTTAATATTAAGCTTGAGAGAAAAACCCACATAGAAACACACACAAAAGGTGTAGAATATGACAAGAAGTTCTAAACCTATACAAGACATGCTATTTACAGTTGCAAAACCACGATCATCCGAACTGGCAGTTCGGACAAGTTCGTGTGAGTCCGAACTAGCAGTTCGCCTTCAGTTTGGACATCACATCTTTGTAGCCTTTTGTCTTGTATTTGATACCTTAATGACGACCTAGAATTATGCATCAATAATATCCAAATGTTATGAGTATGATTCTGCCTAAGTTTAAGATGGACAAATTATATCAACAATCAACATAGCTTGTGAGTTTCAATTAGTTAAAATTGTAGTTCAGTACGTTATGATCAATATGATCCCGCATAGTGATCTTTCTCATATCAAAAATAGAGTTTGATTCTGTATTGCAATTTTATTTCATTTCAGAAAATTAAAAAGATTTTTGGTGTGTTTTAGTATAAGTTTAAAAAATCAAAAAAAAATTAGGTTTGTTTTGATATAAACTTTTCTAAAAAGCCAAAATAAATTTGTTTCTGCTTTGTTTTCGATCTGATCGACACGTGATACAAATCGAATTTTCAATATCACAATATCTTGGAGTCTCAAAGAGATGTTTTGCACCAAGATTACTTATGATTGAACATGTACAATGGGGAAAACGATTGTCACAAACTCAAGTCTTCTGAAGCTATTGATAAAGATGTAAACACACTATGCATCATCAAGTATAAAAGATCAAGCTAACATCAAGTTCAGGGGGAGTTTGTTCGAAGATATGTTTTGAATGGATGAATAGATACTGCACACGTCGAGGGGGGGTTTGTTAAAGCATGATCGGTTCGTCATGTGAAGTATCTGAACAAGACGAGGCTGCAAATTAGGATGTTACACGAACTGAGTCCGAACTGACAAGAAGTGTCATCCGAAGTCACACTTCGGATGAGTTTGGATGCACACGAACTAACAGTTCGGGTGGGTTCGTGTAACTGGGTATAAATACTGGTTTGTCTTGTATTTTCAGTAACGAATTGAGAGTTGGTCTGTATTAAGTGTGTGTTTTCATAGGTGTTTTCTCTGAGTGATATACTCATTGTAATTGTTCATTTTTTTATCAATAAAACAATCTACGTTTCGTATCCGAAATAGCTAGATCGAGTAGACGATCCGACACTCACGGCTTTTCACATCCTCATGAATACTAATTTCTCACCCTTTTTCCTTTCCGTTCCTCTCACGTCATCCGCTACCACACTCTCTTTTCCTGGGTGGTATCAAATATCCAAATCATAGTCGCTTAGTAATTCTACCCACCTAAGTAGTCTCATGTTTAGTAACTTTTGGCCAAATACATGCTTTATACTCTTATAATCCGTATATACTACAAACTTTGTACCATACAAATAATGTTAGAGCACAATGTAATTGTAACACAAAACAGTCAAGTATTAGAAGAGAAGATAAGATACATCCTTAAAAGAGAGAGGATACGAAAGTCTATATGAATTACAGATTTCTGCATGACTTTTGTAGTCATACAGAACTACTCCGGAAATTCTGAAGTAGTTCTGTACAGACTAAATCTACAGAAATCCTCATTTCTGTTGATAGCTTCTAATGGGAAGCATCAGCAGTCTTCAAAGAAGAATCCAGAAGGAGTTCTGGATTATCAGAAGATAAATACTACGAGAAGAACAATTTCTATCTTTGTGTGAAGAACAAGCAAAATGAATGTCAACTTGGCATTAATCAAGAAGGAAGTTGAAGACAGTTAGAAAAAAGATATATTGAATATGATCAATTTATCTCTATATACTCTGACACACTCCAACATCAACCGTCCTCAACCACCTTATCCAAATACAACTTTCTACATCTGCCTATAAATAGCAAGCTGACTTCACCAAACAAAGCAAGACATCAAGCATACAATTCAATATCTTCTCAAAGCAATTATAACATTACTCCCATAAAAAAGTTATTTCTGTTGATACATAGTCATACTATAAACTCGTGTAAACCATTATTTACATTTGAGATATACAGAATACCCTTTTTATGAATTGTTTTCTTCCAATTTGATTTACTTTCCACAACTTATTTATCTTGTTTAAATCAAATTGTGCCAACATTGTTAAAGAGCCCTTCAAGGGACCCAACAATTGGTATCAGAGCAGATTGAATAATTAATATTCAAAGTTCCTGCTCTTTAACATCTTTTCTTTAACTCTCCCTCAAAATGTCTTCAAGCTGGAACAATGGAAAATCTCTTGGCTCATTGGCAAAACCCCATATGCTTGCTAGGGAGGAATATCTATAGTGGAAAATCAGAATTACCAACTTCCTAAAAGAAGTTGATAACTCCCTATTGGAATACATAGCCAAAGGACCCCATTGCCCCACAGTTGACACTCCTGAAATAAAAGAAACTGAAACCTCAGCCGGTGTGCCCGCTCGCACCATCCCTAAAGAAAGGAAATGGTGGAGTGAAGAGAACAAAACCAAAGAAATAAATGAGGACAGAGCCAAGACAGTCCTTATCATGGCTCTTCCTCATGAAATATTCTGTCAAGTTGACTGCAACACATCAGCCAAAGGCATATGGGATGCCCTTGAGAAACTCTTTGATTGGGGGGG
Source organism: Deinandra increscens subsp. villosa (assembly GCA_039602395.1). Classification (NCBI taxonomy): domain Eukaryota; kingdom Viridiplantae; phylum Streptophyta; class Magnoliopsida; order Asterales; family Asteraceae; genus Deinandra; species Deinandra increscens. Next base: position 11,269,379 of record JBCNJP010000025.1, on the reverse strand, counting down.
GGGGATCAAATGAAAAGAAACAAAAGAACAAAAGCTCTAAATGAATATGAATCGTTCAAGTCACTTCCAAGTGAGTCACTTTTAAACACTTACAATCGCTTTGCTACAATAATAAACAACCTAAGGAAGTTCAATGTTTCTAAATCTAATGAGGAAACAAAAATAAAATTTATCAAAAGTCTTCCTCATGAATGGAGAAGTCTAACCTTGACTCTTCAATCAACCCTGGATTTAGAAGAAAAAAATCTTAATGATCTCTTCTGCATTCTAGACTCTCAAGAGTCTGAAATACAGGATATCTCAAAATCCAAAGTGGACCCACTGGCCCTTTACTCTGAAAAGAGAAAAAGAAATATCAAACAAGAGCCAAGCCACTCAAAACAAAAAGAACTAAGTGACTCAGAAAATGAATATTTTGAGTATGAGACAGAAAATGAGTCATTTGAAAAATCACTAGCATTACTGACCAAACAATTTGGAAAATTCAAAAAGAATCCTTCCTGGTCAACCAAAAACAATTTTTTCTACAAATGAAGAAAGCAAAAACCGGTCATCTGAACACAACAAACCTGAAGTTGACAAGAGTGAGATAAGATGCTTCAAATGTGGAACAATGGGATGCTATGCTTCAGAATGCAAGAGTAAAAGACTCAAAGATGCTGCATGCTACAAAAAGAAGTATGAACAAGCCATGCAGAAAGAAAAGGCATTAATGGCTGAAGTTGAGAACTAGGACTCTGACTCATCATCAGATGAAGAATGTCAATCCAACAAATGTCCTATGACAAACGATGAATCTCTGTCAACTTATCTATCTGAAATCTCATATGAAAAGCATGTAAGCTCATCTCACACTGATCTAATCGTTCAATTCAATATCATGTCAGTCAACTATAAAGTTCTTCAAGAAAATTTTGAAAGAAACAAACTTTTAAATGAAAACAAGTTTAAAACTTTTGAAGAAAAAATTAGTCTCTCCTATCTGAACTTCGTCAACTAAAAGAGGATACAGAAAAAGAATTGTTAAGACTAAGGCAACTAGAAACACAATACTTGAGCAATAAAGCCAAAATTGATCACTATGAGACTTTACGTACAACTCTATACCAAAGACTGCACGTGGAAACAAACAAAATAAACGGTCTTGTAAATGCCCATGATCAGCTTGAAAAAATGACAAACACACCAAGAAATTATGGACAAGGAATTGGGTACATACAAGGAACTAAAAGTTCCAAGACAGTCTTTGTAAAAAGTAACAATCCAAATGAATCACAACTGAACAACAATTCCAAAAACAAAAGTCCAGTTCTTGAAACTTTGAGTCAAAACAAATCCAACCCTGATGACTCTAACAAAGCCAAATCTGAGTCATCCAGCTCCTCAAGTCAAAATATTTAAATTTTGAGGAAAGTACCATTTACAAGCACTGCATGTGCAATGAAATGGTAAAACTAATTGGAAGACACTTCAACATAAAACAAATACACTATAACACCCCTTTGAGTGTATCTTCCAAATCTACGAAAATAAAAAAGAAAAGAAGTCACTAAAGTAACAAACAAAAAAACCAAAAACAATTGGGTTCCAAAATCAAAATAAAGGGGGGGGGGGGGGGGGCTCTCCTCCATATGCTAGAAGAACTTCCCACAGTGCACATATCTAGGGGGAGTTCTTTCCTTTTGGTTTTTTTCTTGTTTTTTATTTTATCTGTTTTCTTTTCTCTTTCTATTAAATAAGGAGGAATCCATAACTCTTTAAAAAGGTTTGACTTTCTCTTCCTGGTGCGAAATGATGCCCATCAAATCACACATTTCAAAGGCAATAGGTATATCAGGAAAAAATCTTTGTGAGTTAAGGCATCCAAAAGGGGTAATAATAGCTCTAACTAGGAGAATGATGAAAAGGGGAGTTAATTCCATCTTATAAATCATCCCAACTACCTCTGTCAGGAGCCTAAGCAGCCGACAAAACCCAAAATTCTCACTGCCAAATCTCTAGACTTCTGAACTCTTCCTGATTACAAATAGATGGATATCTCTCCCAACTCATTCAATTACTCATCTAAACAAACCCTCATCAGAAAATGGACTTTCAAGCTCTATTAGATAGACAAGCCTTTGAAATTCCTCTTCACCAAACTCACAATCTGTGCCTTCACACATCTAACCATCAACTGACCTTTACCAGAATGATGAGGTTTCTGCAAACCTGCACCATTGGTCTTGCACTCACTCAAAACACTCCCTTCAGATATGAATTTCTGAGGGAATTTTGGGTGAATGCAGGATCTGACCACAGTCTACCAGGAAGCCCCATAAGAACACGAGTGAACCGACTTACCTTTGAAGTCACTAAGGACTCCATTCGCTCTGCCCTTTGTCTGAATGACAAAAATGGGCCCACCCACTTCACAGGGCCCAAGTCATTGAAACCTTCATTGACATTGGGTATAATGGAGAATTTCTCAAAGAACAGGCCAACAGATTCCATCTTCCCCCCATCTGGCAGTTCTTCTTCACTCAAATTGAATTCTGCTTCTCACCCAAGGTCAATAATCATCATCTTGCTGACCATGATACTCAAATGGTCATGCATACTCTGATTCACGGCCTTAACATGAACTTATCTCACTATCTTCTACGGAACATGAAAAAAAACTACTACCTGCCCGTAGAAGAGAGAGTTATTTTGTATCCTCGCTTTGTGACGAATATAATCTTCCAGGCCAAGCAATGGGAAGGAATTCCTCGTGAATATCACACCCAACTCCTACCCTCCCAAAGGTTTCTTGGTCTTCATATTACTGGGCTTGCAAATGACATTATAGAGGAAGATGATGAGAACCTGGGACCCATCTCTCATAACAACATTCCTCTCCAACATGAAGACAAAGCATATCCTCCTGGACCCACCTGAATCATCTTACCTTGTACCTGTAGAACTACATGCTTTCACTTAAACTTAATGTTTAAATAAAGTTCTGTACTAGGTGTCAGTTTGAGTAAAAAGTTATTGAAATATAATCTTTTTTGGACATTACAAGAAGAGGTCAAAATTGCATAAAAATTTTGTACTTCATTACTAAGGATCTAATCATACAGAAGTATTCCAGAATTTCCAAAGTAGTTCTGGACAAAAGCAGGAATGTTAATATGCAACAAAAGGACCATCAAACACATGCTCTTGCTAATTCACACTGAAAACTGGTCATACAGAACAATTCCGGAAATTCCGAAGTAGTTCTGTATAGAAGATTGAAAGCTAGAAGAAAATAAAAGGAGAAAATGAAAAATCTTTTACATACCATCATACACACACACACACTCACACACAAAAAAAATCCAAAAAGGGGAAGAGGAAGAAAGAAGGAATGACAAAGAAGCACTGAAAGGTTCTTGAAAAATTTGGAGTTGTTAAAAGGAAAACACATTTGATCTCATCAAATTTGGGGTCAAAACAAATCTTCACCAAGAAATCCCAACTGACAATGAAGATGTCAAATGCTCCAATAAATAGGAACAGTAACTTATTTAGTTACGGGGAAAATCAATGATCCAACGGACATCCGTTTCACCACCCAGTCAATCTAATCGGTGAAAAAGAGCCGTTAAAATCTTAGAATCTCTCTCATGCTATAAAACCCTCACTCATTCCCAAAATCAAACACCGTTCACAAAATCACAATCCTCACCAAGCAAAGCATTTATTCAAACAATCAAAAATGGCTTCATCCTCCCAAATCTCCCTGTTCAAGACATTCAACATAGAGCAAAACAATATGCGAGCAAATCTAAATCCACCGGCTTACTCAAGCGATGTTCAGATCATCATAGAAGCATTGAGGTAGTCGCCTCTCATGACAGCTCTCACCGAAGATGAAGAAGTCACCAAAGAGGTTCTTATGAATGTCTGGTAAAAAATAAAAGTAGAAACTAAAACTGCAACTAACAAGGTACTGAATAAAGCAGTCATTGAAAATGACGATCAATCCACAACAACCCTACTGTTTTTTGAAGAAGATTTCAGACAAGTTACCGACCTCACAGCACCAGAAAATCCTGCGCAACCCCCAACTAAATCAGAAATCCTCAAAACCATCAATACCTTGAACAAAGGAACAAGCTTTACCACAATCTCAGGTATAAACATTAATCAGCTAGAGAGAAAGTGGAAACTGATGATGCACACACTCATTTACAGCCTAACTGCTAAAGTCGGCTCATCTGATCAAGCTAGTGAATCATTATACTCCATAGTGGTCGCTATAATTCTAAATAAAAGAATATATTATGGAGCTATACTGTGGAGCAATCTAGTGAAAAGAATTGAAAATAGACAAAAGGAGAAGAAAGAAACTATCCACATTCCATTTATAAGGTTTCTTTCTCTACTCATCTTCAAAAATGTCAGGAAGGATCGTTGGTTATGAAGGGAGCTAAGTATAGGTCAACCACTCTGAAAATTCTGAAAAAGTTTGAATCAGGTACAGCACACTCTATTTCCTCTGTAGCTATTTCTTTGCTTTTGAATATACCAGATAGCTCCCCAGTTCTGATAAAATACAAAGAAGGAATAGAGCTACAAGAACAGAACCCATCTGAACCAGATCAACCAACCCCAAAACAAAGTCCACAAACATCTCACTTCTCTGAATCAGTTAATCTAAACAGAAATTCACCTGACTCTCCCACATCAAATTCCACCACCTCAGCCTATAAGAACTTCAAATTTAGTTCACCAAACTCACCCCTTCAGATCCACATTCCTGAAATTGCCACCAAGCCCAGCCTGTTTGATGACTCTGAGAGTCATCAGCAAGCACCAACAAGTGGAGACTCAATGAGTCAAGGAAACTTGGAAAGAACCCACAGGGATTGGTTCCTTGAGGATCCGACACATGAGAATTTTGAAAAGAATTATCAAACAACACATGAGTCTGAATCATTCAAGATAAAGACAATGAATGTCGAAGATTTAGGAACATCAGATATTTCTGGTATTCTAGGCACTAACAAAACTCTCAACAGAGAAAATGTTAGTAAAACTGCTGGACATGTGTTGTCCACTTGTATGTTAGAAGGAGAAAGATCATCTGTTGATCCAACTCCAAGTTTACTCAGAGAAGCTCATAAAGGTGGAAAGAAGCACAACTCAAAACACCAAACAACTAAATACTCTAGTAGATGAGCTGAAAACCTGGAAAGAAGAACTGAGCAAGGAGGCTAACAAAATTTCGGAAGACATCAGCAAAAGTCTTCAAAATTTGAAAGCTATAGAGATAAGTAATGATGAACAAATCATTAAAATTTTCTCTGCATAATTATTAAACAAGAAAAAGACTCTTGAAGATATAGGCAAAAATCAGGCAAAGAAGGCACAAGAAGAAACAAGATCAGTCAGAAGCAAACTGATAAGAAATCAACTAATCTCTGCAAACCTGGAGATCAAACACTCTTTTCAAGAAGATCAGATGAGAAAGATAGAAAGCGAATGGAAACAAAAAGTAAAAGCAACAAATGAGAAAAGAAAGCCAATCACAATCTCTGTTGAACCTCTAATGAAGAGGACAAGACTTCAAAGCAGTAATCCAAGTGAAGAAGAAGATGAATCAAAACAACTCAAGAGAAAGAACTCAAAGAAGTACAAATCTCCAGGTGAAGCTTATGAAGGAATGCCACCTCCTCCACCTCCTTCTTCTCCTAGGCCACCTACAAAAACTGCCCAGAAAACAACTATCTCTCAACCTCACTCCACCGGAACAGTAATGAAAACCCCAGCCAAGCAGACTCAAATACAATCATCCTCATTAGCTGGATCCTTTATATAGGGATCAGCCTTTGAAGACGATTACTCTGAAAAGCAAAATATGCAAAAAGTCATCTGGGAAGAAGTCAGAGAATTGTAAGAGAAACTGCTCAAGAGTGAAGAAGATAGGCCCACAATGAGCACTCTATCAAGAAAAGCCTTTGAGAGGTCAACCGGAATACATGTTGAGGAAGATCCAAACTACACAATGCCTTCAATCACTGAGTTCATAAAAATCAAGACACAACCTTTAACAAAATACCTCTGGGTAGATCATTTCAACTGTTACACATTTGAAAAACCGAGGTGGTGGGCAAATACCTTGGTTGCGGAAGCGGATCGAGTCTTTGTGTAACTCGTTTCTGTAGAAACAAATGAACACCCGGATATGAACAACGATGGTGTTTGAGATGTGATGATGATGATGAGCAAAGCTAGTAAACACATGGATAGATGAAGAACAAGATAGATAGATAAAAAATGGAATGATAGATAAATAAAGATAATCGAATGATTACATTTTACCTACCCCACACATCCCGGGTATCATGAACTTACTAGGTGAGTTCATGAACCCTTACAAGCTTCAAGGAACCATGACTAACTCTCTCTCACTAGACATACATCATCAAGTCTTTCACAATGAAAGACTTACTATATATACTACAAGACTCACTATGGGCATAATAGTAAAATACTAACTAGTGATAATATTTAAACAATAAATAAGATTCACTAGAGCCTCTTCTTTGTTGATTCGTGTTGTCTTGAGTTGTCATGTTCTTCACCGTGTTGTAAGGACGGTACGTAATAAGTGGTCTTTAAATATTAATCACATCTATCCGAATCTTGTTGGATCGGTATCTCGATTCCCAACAATCTCCCCTACTTGGAAGATGGAATACTCAACACTTATGACATTGATTCTTGTATCTTGCAACTTGACTTCAAGAAAATCTTGATGTAGTTTCAAGTATTTCATTCTTCAATTCTCCTTTGTGAAGCTCCCCTATAGTTAACATTCTTCTAGCCCGAAACCAAAGGCTATAAATGTGTAAGGTGTTTACAAAACTCAACACAATGGCTAGCTACTTGAGGACTAAGTCATAACTCAGGTTGCCAATATTGTTGAAAGTAAACAAGATAAAGGATCTATGAAAAACTCGAGAATTAATTCCACAATTCAACAGTCTTGAAATACTTGGCCGAATACCAAACCAATGCTTTGCACATGGACGAACCACTTCTTTTGTGCTATTAATCTGGCCTTCGGTTTTTACCATAATAGCATTGATGCAACTGTTACGGCTTGAGGTCTCTTCGAAGATTAAAAATCACGTTGCTTTCTTTTGCTACAAATATTGCAAAAAGTCTCATCATATCATCACATCTTCTCCCCCTATACTTTTGCAACCCGTAGCAAAACAAATAAGCATGTTGTTGTAAGCAAACACATCCAAGTAGCATGTCACAAATAAAAATCAACCTTACAATATCAACCGATGAATCTTCATAATCCAACCAATAGCAAACCCCGTTCGTCTTCAACATATAAACCCAAACGTGTGCACAACTTTCATGACTAATTCACCTCATAGCACGTCTGCCATAAAGGAGTAATCTTGATATAAAAGTATAGTTGTAGGTGAACCTGAAATGTTTGATGAATATCGGGTTCTTGAGAGTACTAAAAGAGTTGGAAAAATGTAGTGGTTGATGTGGATCCTCATGGCATCAATTTGGTAGCTACTGTGTTGACAACAAATATAATAAAACAGCAGTCCAGTCTGTTAATTTCTGGCCCTGTCTGTTCATTCTCCTAGTCTTTAAAAATCCCAATATCTAGATTGAGAGATGAATAGGCCCAATTCGGATATAGATAGGCAGGCCCAATCGATGTTTTGTAATTCAGCAGCCCGTTTCTTCATAAAAGAAAATAAACCCTAGCTTTAAACAAAAAAACGCGTATCAGAACTAGTCAGCCTCTCTCTTCTCTGTCGACGAGAAACAACAACCGACTGTAAAACCATGGAGCGATGGATCGTTTGCTAATCACGTGATAGTGAGATGAAACGAGATCAAAAGTAAATACAAATGAGATTTGTATTGTTGAAACCTTGAGAGCATACACACAGAAACACACACACAGAAAATGTAGAATATGACTTGAAGTTCTCTATCAGTGCTTATGCTCGCTACACATGCTACCTATTTATAGGTAACTTAAACTGGCCGGCGTATCAACCAGCGTATCAACTGATACGCAGCACCAACTGGTCCGGCGGACCATGTGATACGCCCAGCAGCCTAACTAGACTCACACAGTTGCTCTCATTACATAGATACAATACACGAGACACGTCGTGGCATAGGAATATGCTCTAACAAACTCCCCCTTAACGTGTAGTGTATCTAGTCTAACTAAATCTCTAGTCTTCAATCTTCAACATTGCTGCATCAGATCTTCAACTTGAAATCATGTCAGAAACAGAGCTTGCATGGCTGGATCAATCTTGAATAAATCTTTGACCTCCAAGATCCACTTGAGAATGATATAACAAACTCCCTCTTTACACCATGCTCGAGTCTTGACACACAGAACCTGCGACTTTAGAAGACAAAAAGTGCAGATTTTCTTTGAATTTCCAAAATTAATTTAATCTTGGTGCAAAACTTCTCTTTGAGAATCCAAGATATTGATTTTGAAATTTTGATTTTGTATCAAGTGTTGATCAATCGAAAACAACTAAGAAATAAAATCTTTTGGCCTTTAGAAACTTTAGATCAAAACACACCTAAATTCTTTTTGATTTTTCAAAGTTATGCTAAAACACACCAAAAATCTTTTTGAATTTTACTAAAATGGAAATATAAATGCAATACATAAATGAAATGCTGAATTTCACACTATTTTTGTCTTTTGCGAGAAAGATCACGACACGAGATCATATCAGACATAACGCATCTAGCACATTTCAATTTCGGTCTTAATCAGCATGCAAGCCAAGATAATCGCAAATACAACATTTATGTTTATTTCAGCATGCACCAATCATTTTTTATCGTTTTCAGATATGCTTAAGGTAATTTTATCATGCACTGATAACTCGGCCTCCACTCTATCAGAAATACTGGTAAATCATCATATTTATCATATAAATCCAACTTTCTTAGAGATTTAATCACCCTTGATGAGTCATGCAAAAATAAAGCAGAACCCTAAACAAACAACAATCAGGTCGGCCTTGTGAGCACGCAGAGAAAGTCCGATTGTTTAGGAAAATAAGAAATATAAAAATAAAGCAGAAATTGTATAATCCAACAACAATCAGGTCGGTACTCCCGTACACGCAGAGAAAGTCCGATGGATTATAAGAAACACCAAAGAAAATAAAGCAGAACGTCAAACGAACACCAATCAGGTCGATCTTTCGATACGCAGAGAAAGGCCGATCGTTTGACAAAATAAAGAAAATCAAACAAGTTGAAATTTTTGCAAAATGAAAACATGCATTCATCAGGATATCTCTTTATTCTATTTTTGGAATCATCACACAGCATTCATCAAGAAGCAAATAACCAAAGATCATCAGGCTAGCTTTATGTTTATATCTTACTTGCCGATATCAGATTAGTCATGCACATTCACTGATTATGCAAGTACCTACAGCCTTTAGACTTAATCTATCCATGGCAGATAACATTTATGCTGATGTACCATCATTTCTCGCTTTTGTCGGATCAATTTCTCAATTTTCCATTTTTTTTTATTTTTTCAATTTCTCCCCCTAAAATTCAAACAAACACTATTTTTTTGATTTTTCAATTTTCTCCCCCTAAAAATATGTACAACTACAAAAAGTAAACATATGAACAAGAAAGAAAATTGATCGACCAACACTGACACGTTGCAGTTTTAGCTTTGGAAAAATCGGTTGAAAAACATTTGAAAATGATATGTCGTTGAAACACTAAATTAAACAAGTTCTTCACTATCAGCAACACACGCATGACAGATCTTCTTGAAGAAACCTGCAGACACCAGATAAAACATTAGTGGTTTTGGGATCGGCCCGAGTCAACAGCCTCGGGTCGCCCGGTGTCTTCAACATGGTCTTTTACACCCAAGGAAACAACACGGGGTTTCCAAATCTTAGGCGATTGAAAATATTTCAATGAATCCACAAAATTATCAACTTGCGTCTTTGCCCAAGACGACTTACTAGCTGATTGGGACCTGAATGATTGTGGTTCATCAAAAATACGACCATTTAAATCCACATACTTAGCAGTTTTGTTCACATAAGCATCAGTGCTTGCATTCGTAGGACATTGTGCAGCAAGGTGTCCTGGTTTACGACATGCATAACACTTCCTGTGAAAAACATTAAGGGAACTGCTACCCAGATTTGATTCAAAAATTTGATTTTTATCAACAAAATTCTTTAGATTTCTCTTGTCCTGTTCGAACACATCATGATAACCAAAAATATTTTTTGAACCCAACGAATCAAAGAAATCGTCTGAAGAATCATACCGTGGAGGTGGACTTCGTGAAGAATAACCAGAACTATAAGAAGATCCTCCAGAATAGTAATCAGCATTCTTTGATTTGAACACCTTTTGTGTCCTTTGCTTTGACTGATTCTTGTGACCTGAAACTTTCTCTTTAGCCTTCCCCTTTGGCTGCTTCTGTGGTAGTGTTGAAACTGGTTCTTCGTTAACAATATAACCCAAGCCTTTTTGTTTATACCCTGGAATTTTTGAAGAACTTGAAGAAGATTCTGGAACTTTTCGTTCTTTAGCCTCGCTATTGAACTTAGCTTTAATATCTTTCAAGTTGTTACTTTGAAGCAAAGCTTTTTCTTCTTCAATAACAAATGAAGGAACAGAATCAACTTTCTCACAAATCTTTTGCTCTTCCAAAACTTTGGAACTTGAGACAAACTTTGGAGCTTCACCCAATTTCTTCTCCCGTTTCTCAGATTTGTTTTTCTTCTTCTGTGCTGGAGTTGCAAATTTAGAATAATCTTGCAATTCAGCTCTTGGATCAAGTGACACAGATGGAGGATTTAAGATAACCACCGGAGCTGGAACAGAATGCAAATCCTCTAATTTCACACTATCGTCACTCTTCTCCTGATTGTAAATGTAATTCAGTAAAGTAGGAGACATAGCTGAATTCTTTACTTGTTTTTGAAGAACAAGAATGTCAATTTTCAACTCAGAAATCTTGACTTGAACATCCATCAATTCTTTTTGAACATCAATAAATTGATCTGACAACTCATTGTATTCTGACTTTAGTTGTCCTTTTGTATCACAAATGTCCATTAACTCAGCATGAACTTTTTCCCACTTTTTGTGTAATAAGCAACATCTTTTGTTAAAATTCCATTCTTCTCATGAGCCTGAACATTTTCATCTCTAAGCTTTGAAAGTTCTTCTTCAAGTTCTAGAACTCTATCTTGTAATTCAGAAATCACTGCTTTTTGAACATTTTCAGTAGCAGTAACGTCATCAAAAGCCTTTTGAAGTTCAACATTAGATTTCAGAAGAGATTCCACTCTAGCTGTTGATTTCTCGAATAGATTATCAAAATCTCCAATAGCATCCTTTGCTTCAGTTTCCCATTTTTCAGCACTTTGAACCAGTTCTGTATTGATTCTTTCTAAATCAGCATATCTTTGTTGTGAACATTCTAATTCAGCTTTAACAGCTTTGAGTTCTTCAGAGATCAAACCATTCTCTGCTAACAAAGATTCATATTTTTCTTGAAACTCTTTTGTCACTTCTGCGGTACCATCTTCCACAACTGTTTCACATGAACTTGTGTCTGAATCTGAATCATGTAATTCGTGACAACCAACTTCGGCAAGAAGTGCAGATTCATCAGGATACAATTTAACATATTGTTTTAGATCAGCATTATACACCATGGCAGGTGATGTCTTGTAGATAGAATCTGTAGAACTATCTGCATTGAGAGTTGCAGTTAATGCTATCTGATTCTGTCTCTCTTCAATTATTGCTATATCTCTGTCCCAATCATATCCTTCAGCCGTGTATGAAGTCAAAGCTTGTGATTTAGAATTGTTTGTTGAAGACGAAGATGCAGATACTTTTGAATTGTTACATTCACGAGCAAAATGTCCAACTTGTGAACATTTGAAACACTTAACTTTGGATTTATCCAATCCAAGTTTTCCTCCTGGAATAAAAGATTGTTTACCATGCTTCTTCATGTATCTCCTACCTCTTTCAACAATCATAGCAAATTGCCAATGTAAATCTAACTCGTTCAAATGATCATCACTCAACTCACCTAAGTCATTTGCAACCAAATCAACTTCTCCAAGTTTCCCAAAAATTGAACCATTTGACGATGATATAAATGCAGATAACAATGAAGCTAGATCCTCAGATGCCTTATCAGGAATTGTAGACTTTGATGATCGGTTTGGACTTGTAAAAGTACAACCTGGAGAATCACCATAACTCTCAGTCTTTCCAGCAAGAAATGCAGTACTAGGACCTTCACTGTAAATGTTTGCCTTTTTAGCATTTATGGTAGAATCATTTTCACCACGATATGCAGCTGGATTCTGTACTTGTGCAGGCATGGATTTGTTGACACTCAACTCCATATCTCTTGCTTGTATCTGCTCAATCAAATTGATGAATGACAATCCTGAAAATTCTTTATCATGAGTAATCATCATTACATAATTCTCCCATTTTTCAGGTAAGGCCTCTAGTATCTTCTCTTTCAGATCAGCTTCTTCCTTTTTTATGCCAACCAAAGCCATTTCACTTAACAAATGTGAAAACCTCGTGATAAGCTTTGAAATATTCTCATCTGGATAATGCTTGAAATTGTCGAACTCTTTTCTTAGAACCTTTTGTTTGCTTTTCTTGAATTGATCATTACCCTCACATCGTTTTTGAATTGCATCCCACAATTCTTTTTTAGAAGTATATGCAGAAAATTGATGTAATAAGTCGGAAGGTAATGCCATCGTTAAAGCACCATAAGCTTTTTGTTCTGCTTGATATGCCTTCTTTTGCTCACCAGTAAGACTTTGTTGCAAAACTGGCCTTCCATTTTGTCCTGTTGGATACTCATATAGATTATTGTAAGATATCCAAAAATCAACATCATTTGCACCAACATATGCATTGAACCGCTTCACCCAACTATGATAATCTTCCAATCTGAGTAATTTCGGAACTTTCTGACTTGTTCCTATTTCATTATCATAGTTCATGATAGCTTGCATCGTATTTTGAATCGCGGAAAATGCTTGAAAATCCGACATATTTTCCGAAATATAACACCTCAAAACTTCGAACTCAAAAACGGAGGCTTTCCAAGTGGATTTAGGGGGTCAAAACTTGTCGGTACTGGCCATAGGCCGGTACAAGTCCTAGATCTCGTCGATACGAACGTTTTGGCTGGTATTGGGTTCCGTAACTCTTAACGGTTCTCAAGTTATGTCAGTTTTAGTGATTAACACTTTTCTGCCAGCGGACCAAACCAAAATCAGCGGACCAGATTTGTATTTTCGGACCAAAAGCGGACCAGATTAATCTCAGCGGACCAGATTATACCTACGGATCAGATTTATAACCAGCGGACCAAATTGTACTAGCGGATCAGATTAATCCGGCGGACCAAAACTGATACGGCGGACCAGTTTATTTCAGCGGATCACACTGATACGCTATAACCGCCACGGACCAGCTGATGAAGATTGCCTAGCGGACCAGTCGGCGGACCAGAATGTTCATCCGGCGGATCAGTCGTTTTTCATGCAGATTTCGACTGATTTCGCAAATTTTGACAAATTTGAACTTAAATTTGCTTCACACAGATGCGAAAACTTACCAGGAATGCTCGAAAATCATTTTTAACCTTGGAAACACCCGGAATTGAAAGAATTTGATGAAAAATGCTTCAAAACCCACTTTTTCTCTCTAAAAATCTCCAAAATCACAGAATATGATCAGCAAATGAAACCAGATAGCTCTGATACCACTTGTAAAACCATGGAGCGATGGATCGTTTGCTAATCACGTGATAGTGAGATGAAACGAGATCAAAAGTAAATACAAATGAGATTTGTATTGATGAAACCTTGAGAGCATACACACAGAAACACACACACAGAAAATGTAGAATATGACTTGAAGTTCTCTATCAGTGCTTATGCTCTCTACACATGCTACCTATTTATAGGTAACTTAAACTGGCCGGCGTATCAACCAGCGTATCAACTGATACGCAGCACCAACTGGTCCGGCGGACCATGTGATACGCCCAGCAGCCTAACTAGACTCACACAGTTGCTCTCATTACATAGATACAATACACGAGACACATCGTGGCATAGGAATATGCTCTAACACCGACAGCCTGATTAGCGTATTCCGCTGGGCCTGTAGTGCGCGCAGAACGAACTCCGGCGACCAGAACCTTGAACGAAGGAAAGTATCGGCGGACTGGAGCATCACCGACGATCTGAACGAGATCAGAAACTTTTTTGGTTCGAGTTTGTGGTTTCCGGTTGAAGGTGGAACTTCCTTCCCGTTTTCGGTTGAAACTCATGAGTTAAGGTTGAAGTTTTCCGCTTGAAATCATTTTCCGGTTGATCACGATTTTCCGGTTCAAGGTTGTTTTTCTGATTGAAGTTCAAACGGAACAGGTTTTTATGTTTGAACCTTGAGCTTCCGGTTGAACTTTGGAACTCCGGTTGATGGTAGGATTTTTTGCTTGAAGATGAAGCGGAACTGTGTTCTCCGGCTGATCTTATTCCGTTTGAAGTCGTTTGTCCGGTCGAAGGTACTTTCCGGTTGAAGATACGACTTCCGGTTGAAGTCGGGGTTCCGGCTGATCTCACTTGGGCCGGAATAGACATGTTTTTTCCGTTTGATCCCAAAATTCCGGTTGATCTTCAAACTCTCCGGTTGATCGTTTTTCTGGTTCAAGTTCGGTTTCCGGTGAACAGCTTGCAGTACGGGTTGAACTGATGAAGCTCCGGCTGACCCGTCACCGTCAACTTCATCACAGTGACCCATATTCCAAACATGCTGCCTTCATTCTCGCCAAACCCTAGAATGATGTTGTAGCAGCGTCATCACCTTCGTCAACTGAGAAACCCACAAATGTGAGATCAGTTGCAAGCAACGAGATTTATGGGAACTTTTCGTTTTCCATGACAGGAACCCTTAACCCGTTGAGCATCTTCTACATCAACCCAAACAACTTTTACCGTCATCTCGAACATATCACGAAACAACCTCGTCCCTTGACTCAGATCTACCCTCTGTCACCTTCATCTTGGTTAAGAGCGAACAGAAAATTTAACAGTGAACGAGCTGCAGTATCGTTAGATCATGTTTAACTCTTTACTGAGTTCCATCGTTTTCTTAGATCGAACTTGCAAGTCACTCAATATTTTTGTATTTTCTTCTAAAAATTTTTTAAGAAAGAGAGAGAGTGCATAGGTTAACCTTGAAGAAAGTGGATGTGGGGATGGGACATGAGATGGCATGTGACAAATGAAAAAGAAAAAGTAGGTGATTAGAAGTTGGATAAAAGGATAAATCTTAACAAAAGTACACTTGTTTTGTGGGACTCAATAAAAAGTAGAGTCAAATGCTATAAAGCAAGTTGATTCTTACACACAAACAGACAAAGTGTGATGTGAAATAAATATTTACCTTTTTCAAGAAAATATTTAAATTGACAATTTAAAAGAAATCACCATGAATTTAAAAAAAATATACGTGAGATATGCATCAGATTCATGTTTTGAGCTAGATTTAGGAACAACTTGGACAAGTTTATAAACCTGTTTGTGTTTACTGGACAAAAAGACAAATACTCAAGAAAATTTCTTTTAACAACTCAAACGAGATATATGAACAAATAAGTTTTGACTATTCTATGGAAGAAAAATTCAAAAGCCTTTTTCATAAACATTGAAAGATATGGAGGGGAGTTCAAGAATCTTTCCAAAAAGTTTAACATCTCCATTTGTTTACAAAAATAACGAGCATATGAACACAAAGTTGAGATATCAACTGTGAGGTTGCATTATCTCGACCATGGTAATAGTTACGATTAAACTAAAACAAGAACCCTCTACTTGTAAATATAACCCTGCGGAATTAAAGTTATACTTCACTTTACTCTAGCATATTTAGTTATCTTGTATTAGGTAGTGTTTGATTTGCATAAGTATAGTAACAACGAAGTAAGAAATACTCAGCACTATTTTCATTAACTAAGAGTTACACTATTACAAGGTGATCAAGAACCGTGTGTAAAACTATGAGCAAACTATGCTATATATAGTGCTGATGAGATCAATGACAGCCATTGATCTCAAACGATCTAATCTACACTGTTTAATACAAAGTCAAATATAAACTACCAAAAGCATTAACTTCGACAATTGGAATATCTTGCGTGTGATCAGCATCATACTACTTTAGGAAAGCGGCTTTGATAAATTTAGAAGCAACCGAGAAGCTTTTGCAAGATTGGACTACTGAAAAGACATCTCAGGAAAAGTACGGTTGAACTCATTATCTGGTGGATAATCGAGTTCACCCAGAATATTCGCTAGCTGGAAAAATTGCTTCTTCCGCTTGGACTGCCAGTTCCGCTTGAAGTTGAGATTTCCGCTTCAACTTCAGCCGGAACTCATCAAAAGTGGCTTTCAACTAGAAATCTTCAAAGCGATATATTCCTTACAATCTCCCCCTAAGCTGATGCTGTCATCCAGATTTGATGTTGTCATCCAGATTTTGAAAGAGCTCTTTCGAATTTGTTTTGGTCACCTTCACATATCTGAATGATTCCCAATCTCTTTCATTCCATTTATCTTGAATAGAGATATATTCATGAACTGTGAAGGTGCCATCAGCTCTATGAACATAGAACAACTTTTCTTCTTCTTCCCAAATGATGAATTTCACCTCACTGACTGGTTCTTCTTCTTCATCGTTAGTATCAACCTGAGATCTGAAAAGCATTCCACATTCATTCACTGTTGTCTCAATACATAATCTCAACAGGTGCTCAGCCCTTGTAGGACTTAGAATCTCTGTTAACTTCACATAAATATCAGTCATTTGTAGTGCAGAGAGCATTCTGGTGGCTTTGTGAGCATTCACTACTAAGGTTGTGCCATTTGCCAAGTTGAAAGTGAAGTCAAAGGTAGTTTCATCTGCTATCTATCCCATAATTTTATTTTTTCTGGGAGGAGCTTTTCTTCTTTGCGTTTGATCTTTCTTTTTCTTTGCATGCATCATCATCCTCTTTCTCTTCTTTTTCTCCTCATCGGAATCTTCTTCTGATTCTTGCACAACAGGTTCTTTGCCCTTTGATGAGGGAGAAGAGGGACCAGGTTGAACTTCAGTAGGTTTGGTGGATGGTGTAGGAGCAGTGGGTTCTCTGATGGTGAGTGGAAGCAAGGGTGTGTGAATTGGTGGTCTACTGGCTTCGGGTGTAGGGCTGGAAGGAGGAGTAGGTGGGAAAATGTCTGAGAAGTCAATGGTAGGTGGAGGCTTCTTCTTAAAATGGATGATTGGGGTGAAGTTGTCTGTTCTGTATTTTGGGTTGGAAAGTTTGGTGGCTACCTTTTTGGAAATTGAAGGTGGTTTATATGGTATGATGGCAAAAGACTGTGGAATTGATGGAACTGTTGTACGTATGGGGTTTGGGTTGTATATGAAGGAAGGTGGAGGTTGGATATCTTCATCATCAGTAAACTCATGTTTGAAATTTAAGTTAGTTGATGTACCTGAAGTGAATTCTGAAGGTGAAGGCATCACTAACTTTGGATTCACAGCAGCTATATCTCGTTTAAGCTCATGAAAGATTGACTCAATCAAGTTGCAAAGCTCCCTGACTTTCAACTGAGCTACCTCTTCTTCTGTTTTCCAATTTCTAACAACCACGACTCTTTTTACCTTCTTCAACAGTAGGTAGTTCTCATCATTCTTTAGTAGGCATCTGAGAGGCAATTGAGATCATCCTTTGCCTTTCAACATCAGTCATCACATCCAAATTATTATCCTTCGGTCTCCAATTAAAGGATCTTTTCTTAGCCTCTTCCAATAAACTTTCAACAACACCATCTTGTGAATACAGATCAAACTCCTCTTGAAGCTCTTTGGCTAGCCTCTCATCTTCAGCTACCATTCTAGCATCTTCTACCATCTTCAACACAGCTTCAGCTACAGGGGTTTGAACAACCTGCTGAATAGTTCTAAGGTTTGCAGGCTGAGCTGGCTCTTCAGCTTGAACTGACTCTGTGCTTCCCATAGCTATTAAAGTTGCAGCTATGTCTTCAGCCTCTTCACTTAACTGTTCTTCCGATTGAACCATAGGTGGCTGATCAAACCCAAAGATTGATTGACCGGGGCCATATGTTGGATCAGGAGAGTTTTCATCTATTTGAATTATTTCAACCTGGGTTTCCGCTTGAATTTCCGGTTGAACTTCCAGTTGAGCTTCCGCTTGAACTTCCGGTTGAACTTCTGGTTGAACGATATTTAGACCTTCAGTCAACACCTGAGGTTAGGTGACTTTAGTTTCTTTATCTGTTAGTTCCAATGCCTCTGTTCCTTCTTCTTCACCAATCAGGTTTTCATCTCCTTCTTTTGACATAGTTCCTACTGCAACAGTTGCAGTGCTTTCTTCAATATCAATTGATGCCTTGCTGGTGGAAGCAATGTTTCTCTCCGCTTGATCACTGGCTCTTTCAGCCGGAAAGATGACGTCTTTAAGTAGTCTGGTGATTAAATTTATGTGTTCAGGGAGAGCACCAGCAATCAGCATTGAAGACTGAACTAACTCAGTGAGGTTGGGTCTTCAAATGAAGAAATAGCAATCAGTTGACTGCTCTTCATGTTAACCCAACTTTCTTCCACTGTGAAGGGCTTGACACCAAGTTTCTTGCAGGCAGAGGCTCTAACTTTAGCCGGAATCCTATCAGTTTCCTCAATTTCAAGAATAGCAGGTGTTAAAGTCAACTTCTCCCCTAATTTGACAGTATCAGCTTCTTCAGTTTCTCTGTTTGGGTTTGAAGGACCTGCCTCAGTTTCAGTAGGAGCAACCTTTACCAATGTAGCAACAGTTGCATTCGGATGATCAACCTGTGCTTGGAGATTAAGGTACAAATTCGTCAATTCTGGTAGTGTATAACTGTCCTCAACTGGCTTTTTACCAGTATCCCTAGACAAAACCAAGTTATCAATCCGAGATTGATCAAGTGTGGTACCCATGGCTTCCTGGCACCTGGGATTCTTTTCAACTGTGCCAGAAACCCTGGTTCCAATGAAGGACCCGTGGGTGCTGATTCAGAGAAGATTGCCGCAGTTTGGGTCTTATTGATGTTACTGCTAGCACCAAGATCCAGTGAGGATACTTGGGCAGCAACAACTCTCTCTACATGAATCTCTTCTTGAATCCTGAGATTCACCTCCGCTGCGGAATGGGGGTTCAGTGCAGTAGGCTCCAGGTCCATCGGAATGTTCTCATGTAATGAGGTGGGTGAGTTAATAACACCCTCATTTAGACCAGGAATGGGTGCACTGTCACTCCTAGGTGATAGGGGTTGCAGGGGTGAAAATTGTTCAGATGGGGGTTGTACATCTGTTTCTATTGACTCCCCCTCAAGAGAAGGTTCATCCCTAAGGGCATATCCCAGTTTTACCAGTTTCCGCTTAGACTTTTTTCCTTGAGCGGGGTTGGAAGCTTCAGGTTGGTTGGTGATAGTAGGTGGAGGAGACCTAATGACCACATTTTGCTGTCTTTTGAAAACAACAGGAGGAGTTTCAGATGAGGAGGTGGCAGTGGTGGTTTTAGTGGAAGCTTTCCTCTTTTTGGAACGATAGGTTTTGATGGTAGAGGAAGTAGGGAGATATGTGGGATCAGGAGCTACTAAGTTAGTAGTCACGTCATCTTGAGCAGGTTGCTCAGTTGCTGCTACAGTTTCCGTCTGAACTTGAGCAGGTTCATTAGGAAATTGCCTTGGAATTGGCAGGGGACGGTCAGTATCCCTTCCAAGAAAAGCAGTCTTGTTTAAAGCTACATTTGAGAAAGTTTTCTCATTGAGAAGTTTAGGTTGCAAAATTTTACCACCCAAGACAATTTGGGGGTATTCCTCACTGAGAATACATGTTATAAACCTTGGGTATAAATAGACATAATCTGGTGAAAGGTTTGTTTTAAGACACTTAAAAATCAGTTTCGAGAACTTAAAATTTTAACCTTTTACCACAGCATAAAATGCTAAGGCTTATTCAATAGCAAGTTCATCAAACCCGCCTTTCTTGGGAGTCAGGCAAACCAGAAGGGTGTGGGCTAAAAATCTCCACTGGTAAGGTAGTTGCCCCTTCTTTATGGTCTTGCTTCCCATTGAACCGCCATAGCCAATATCTCAAAAAAGAGGTAAGTAGTCAGATGCTTCAACAAACACATAGCCGTGTTCATCCCTTAGTTTTAACACCTTTCTGATTTTGGCTTCATCGATTTCCACAGATGTGCCCTGAAGAGTTGACACAATCTTTCACCACCATCATCACTTTCAGAAACCCTAGCATGTGACCAACATTCTTCCATGATCTATTCGAATATCACCGCTTCGACGATCAGCGCGTGATGAAGATGACTCCTTTTAATGAAGTCTATCATGTCGTTGTAGATGTTGTTCTTGCTAGGTGCTTTTAGGTAAGGCACCAGGTTGTGTTCCACAGGGAACCTTGAGTCACTGGCTAGCTTTTTGCCACTCATACTTGCTTTCGGAGCCATTGTTGTTGCAGGTTTTTTAGAAAGTTGACGGTTTTTGGGAGGTTATTGGGAGAATTTGGGAGTAAATTCGGAGTGGGGTTTGAGAGAAATGGGGAAGTGACGGTAATTTAGGGCTTTTTACCTTTTCCGTCGGTGACGTGGAGGAGAGAGGTTTTAACCACCCGTTCAGTAACCGATGTGACTGGTGCTTTATGGGTTATACGGTACAAACGTTAAAGCATGTCATTACCCAAAAGGATAATTACTAAAACTCGGATATTTAATGGTTAAAAATTCAATGGATAATTAAATGTATATCCGCTTGAAAAATTGTGCCTTCCGGGTAATTTAATGAAAAGTAACTTTGACTTGTTAACCCGGAAGTTCAGCCGGAACCCATTTTCTCCTTTATTTTCAAAACCAAATTTCTTCCGTCTGAACTTCAAGCGGATAATTTTCCGCTTGGAAGAATTGTTTTCAATAACTTTTTCCATGCAATTAACAAAGCATTTTTCCGGTTGAAGTTCACCCGGAGATTTTCAAAAGTTTTGCTCTCTCAGGTTGAACCGGAACTTGGACCGGAAAACCAAAACACATGATTTTTGAAAATTTGTATTAATTTTTCATAGTTTAACAGCAGTTACTAACTATGAACTGAAAAGATTTCTAATTTACACAAGAAATTTTCATTTTCTTTTCTTTTTGTATCGAGAAACGGGCTCTTGAGCACATGCCTCTCTTTTATTAAAATTGTGAAAAGTTTGTTAGTCAAAATTCATCATTCCAATGGCTATGATGAGATAGAAGAATCTTGCCTCGTCAAAAGCTTTGGTAAACAGGTCAGCCAATTGGTGATCAGTATGAACCTTGAACAACTTAATTAAATTCTTTTCTGCACAATCTCTAATAAAATGATACCTGATATTAATGTGCTTTGTTTTGGAGTGCTTGACTGGATTGTTGATGATGGATATGGCACTTTTGTTATCTGTGAAGATGGGAGTTTCCATGAAGGTGATTTCATAGTCGAGCATTTGATTTTGAATCCAAAGAAATTGACTACAGCAACTTGAGGCAGTAATATACTCAGCTTCAGCTGTTGATGTAGAAACACAGGTTTGTTTCTTGCACTGCCAGGAAACAAGTCTCTCACCCAATAATTGGCATCCTCCTTATGTTGATTTCTTGTCAATGTCACATCCTCCATAGTCACTGTCAGTGAATTCTTTGAAGGAGAAACATAATTCTTAGGATACCACAAGCCCATCTTGGGTTGACCCTTCAAATACTTGAAAATTCTTT
Source organism: Deinandra increscens subsp. villosa (assembly GCA_039602395.1). Taxonomy (NCBI): domain Eukaryota; kingdom Viridiplantae; phylum Streptophyta; class Magnoliopsida; order Asterales; family Asteraceae; genus Deinandra; species Deinandra increscens. The sequence continues at coordinate 11,247,463 of JBCNJP010000025.1, read as the reverse complement.
TGACTACTAGCATGTGTGATTCCTTTGGTGAGGAATGATATCTTGCACATAAGCAAACACTGTACATGATGTCAGGTCTACTTGCTGTGAGATACATCAGTGATCCTATCATGGCTCTGTATATGTGTACATCCACTGGCTTGCCACTTAAGTCACTTGTTAACTTGTGGGAAGTGGAGATAGGAGTTTTAGCACTTGAGCATGTTAGCATGTCAAATCTCTTCAGCATATCTTGAATGTACTTTGACTGACTCAGAAAAATCCCAGCTACAGTTTGCTTCACTTGTAAGCCCAAGAACAATGTTAGTTCTCCCATGGAGCTCATTTCAAATTTAGACTGCATCAAAGTTTCAAAATCTTTGCACAAAGCAATGTTAGATGAACCGAAAATAATATCATCTACATAAATTTGAACCATCATCATATCCTTACCAACACATTTGACAAAGAGAGTTTTGTCAATTGCACCTCTCCTGTAGCCATTCTCTAGAAGATAGTTAGAAAGAGTTTCATACCAGGTTCTAGGAGCTTGTTTGAGGCCATACAGGGCTTTGATCAACTTGCATACCCTGTTTGGATGATGAGGGTCCTCAAAACCAGGAGGTTGTTTGACATAAACTTCTTGTTCCAGTAGGCCATATAGGAAGGCACTTTTGACATCCATCTAAAATACTTGGAAGTCTTTGAATGCAGCATAAGCTAGAAAGATTCTGATTGCTTCCAATCTAGCTACAGGTGTAAACACTTCATCATAATCTTACCCTCTTCCTGTGCATAGCCTTGCACAACCAGTCTTGCTTTGTTTTTGACAACAATACCCCTGTCATCTTTCTTGTTTCTGAATACCCACTTTGTACTAATTGGTTCTGCTCCATTAGGTAGATCTACCAGTTCCCAAACTTTCTGCTTGTTGATTTGAAATAATTCTTCTTGCAGTGCCTGTACCCAGCTGCTATCTTCCAAAGCTTCAGCTACCTTGGTGGGTACTTCTTGAGACAAAAATGCAGCATGCAAACAGATCATTGCATCAGCAGATTTACTTCTTGTCAACACAGGTGCTGACACATCTCCAATAACATTTTCCAAAGAGTGATTCTTGTTGATTCTTCTATCTATGTTCATGGGGAACTCATGGCTTCTTCCATTTGAGGGTATGTTGAGCCGAGGGAGTATGTGATCAAGCTGAACTTCCAAGGTGTGACGCAAGATCTAAAACTCCAACTGATTTATGAGAATTTGTGTGTGAATTGTAGGTCAGATGCTCTAAATTAAGCTCATTTGATGTGCTATCATTTGAATTTTCAGCTTCATTTGACCCTAACTCAGTATTCTTTTCAGTTTTTGAAATGGTGTTTTCCGGTTGAACTTGAACCGGAGAAAATGGTTCCGTTTGGACTTCAACCGGAACTATTTCTTCTTCAATTTGAATTATTTCAGTCAGGTTATAGTTTGATTGCTCTTCCAATGCTCACCAGCAGACCTATAAAAGTTATGTTCCAGCACTAAAGAGCTCACAGGCTTATCAACAGTTATGTTGAAAGCAGTGGTTAGTGCATCAATATCAAATAACCAACTGGACTGAGATTCAAAGTTCTTAGGAGATTTTTCATTGAAAGACACATTTAAAGTTTCCTCAACAATTTTGGTTCTCTTGTTGTATACTCTTTATGCTTTTGACACACTAGAATATCTAACAAAATAACCCTCATCAGCCTTTTCTGCAAATTTAGGCAATAGCTCATTAGTTATTAAAATTGTAACAGAATAACCAAATGGCTTAAAGAAATAAATATTTGGCTTTCTTTTTCTCCAAATCTCATAAGGTGTCTTATTCTTTCCTTTGACAATTAAAATCCTATTTTGGACATAACAAACAGTGTTCACTGCTTCTGCCTAAAATATCACAGGGAGCTTGGAGTCTGCTAACATAGACCTAGCAACTTCAATCAATGTCCTATTCCTCCTCTCTGCAACACCGTTCTGCTGTGGAGTTCTAGGAGCACTAAATTGTCTCACAATTCCCTTTTCCTCACAAAATGAATTCAAAACATGATTTTTGAATTCTGTGCCATTGTCACATCTGATTGTTTTGACTTTAAGGTTGGATTGATTTTCTAAATTGACAACAAGTGTTTTCAACATTTCAGAAAAAATCATCAATTATTACAAAACAGTATGACTTTTTCCCCAAACTCATTACTCTAGTTGGACCAAAGAGATCCATGTGCAACAGCTCTATAGGTTTTGAAATAGAAGATTCAACTTTTGGCTTGAAGGAGGTTCTGTGTTGCTTTCCCTTGAGAAAAGGTACACAGTTTTCAGAACATGCAAAATGCTTGTTAGGAAGACCCTTAACCAAGCCAAGATTTATAATTCTGTTCATGTTCTTGTAATTCACATGACCTGACCTCCTATGCCACAAATCAGATTCATCAACAGAGGGTTTGGATATAAAACAGGCAGTGCCACATGAGGGTACAACAATTGACATGTCCAAGATGTATAGTCCATCTCTCCTAGGTGCCTTAAGCATGATTAATTCATCAGGAATTTTGACACCAGGTTTGAGAACTATAGCCTCTTTCTCATTAAATATTAAATTCAAATTCTTGTCACACATTTGTGAGACACTGAGAAGATTGAAATTTAATGTATCAACAAAATTGACTTTATCAAATTTTACCAGTCCATTGCTCACATCTCCTTGTGCTGAGATATGGCCTTTTATGCTTCCAAAGGCAACTGGTCCTCCATTTATTCTTTTTGTGTTTTCCAGTATGTGCTTATTCCCTGTTATATGGCAAGTGCATCCACTATCGACTACCCATAGGCTATTATGGCCTTTATTTTGCACCTGCACATATCATAATTGATCAGTTTCTATAAGGGACCCAAGCCTGAGTGGTCTTGGGTCTGCCATAAGCATCATTATACTTGTACTCCTTGAGTACTAAAGTATTTACTACTGGAGCTTCAGTGAGCAGATCATCATTTTCATAACTTAAGTTCTCATACTGAGTACTTGTTTGACTAAATCTTTCACCTTTGGTGTTTTTCCTTTCAACAATTTTTCTTCCCCTATATTCCTTAAATTTTCTTTGCTTGTTGGTTATTTTCTTGGATCTTTCATTACCTTGATTAACCAACTTAGTTCTTTTAGGAGATTTGGAAAATCTTTGAGGAAATTATTTGTTTTGGTTTGAACTTTCCCCCTGAAGTGGAACAGTGTGACTTCCACTTGAACTAGTAGCAAATTCAATTTCAGGTTGGTTAGATTTTTTCCTTCTTGAAAAGTTTTCTCTAGAGGTGGTCTTTCCTCTAGAGGGATTTCTTCTCACTTGAGCTTCAAAATGCTCAAACCCATCAGGAAAGTGTACATGTGGTCTCTGCTTTGGAGCAGTGACTGATCTGGGTTGAATTTTGTTTTCCGGTTGAACTTGAGTTCGAGCGGAAGAGTGTTCTGCTTGAACTTCAGCCGGAAAATGATTTTGCCTTAGAACAGAAAAACTTCCATTTCTTTCATTACCAATTAAAACCCTTTTGGATTCAGATCCAAATGCTTCATTATGTGGCTTTTCACAGGTGAAATTCTTCCTGTGAATTTCTTTTGAAAATCAGCCTTTGGTTTTAGAACAGGTTTTGGTTTCAAAAATGGTTTGACTTTACTCAGTGGGTTGAACTAACATACAGCAGGTAGGTGTCCTTGTTCACCACAAAACATGCATTCAACAATTTTGGTTTCACAAGATTCAACTTTCCTGGGAGACTCATGTTTGGTCACTTGATTGAAAGTGAGTTGACCAACCCTTTGAGTTTGACTTCCCTTTCGTTGCTCAGGTTGCTTTCCTCCAACTTTTGAATCTTTGGGTTCATAAATAGTTAGTGGTGGCAGGGCAATTGAAGGTTTCAAAATGTTTGATTGGTCAGCTGATACAGAAGTTCTTGCATCAGTGACTTCAGTTTTCTTTGACTCAACAGTGTTTTCAAAACTTGCCTGTGATAAGGTGTCATCAACAGTAAGACTAACATTACAGTCTGTTATTAAAGCTTTAATTGGTTTGATTGCTAGTGAGTATTCAATTATTGGTTCAACACTGTTGTAACCAACACCAACTTTACCATACATCCCTCCCATCTATAATTTCTCACCCTTTCTATTTGCAGTTTGAAATTTGTCACAAGTGAACAAAGCATCTTTTAGCTTAATTTCAAGAACATCAACCTCAGCCTTAGCATCTTTGGTTTTATTTCTTGATTTCTCAAGCTTGGATAGCAAATCATCAAGCTATGTTTCAAGAACTGAGTTGGTATTTTTTTAACTGTTCATATTCTTTGGTTAGATTTTCAATCTTTGAAGTGTAAGATGATTCGGTTTTCTTAAAACATTCCTTTAAAACCTTTTCAGGAATAGAGTTTACCATATCTGTGATTTCTGTACTTTGCCACTTGTTCAATGCAAGCAGGGCTGCATAAGTTTTTTAAAACCTTTTCAGGAATAGAGTTTACCATATCTGAAGTGGAGTCTTCTTTGGCCATCAAAGCATGATTTATTGGCTCAAACTCAGCAACAAAATCTTCCCATTCAACACTTGAGGTTTGATTGGCAGCAGCAGCAACCACATTCTGGTGGTTTTGACTTCTGGTTGGTTTTGGTGGGGTGGGTTGATGACCTGAGTTGTGACCAGAATTGTTTCCACCATGATTCTTCATTTGGACATGACCCTGGTTCTGTCCTTCCCTTCTTGGCTGTGGGCATTCTCTTGCAAAATGACCAAGCTGGTGACAGTTGTAGCATTTCACCTTACTTTTTTCTAGCCCTATGTGAGCACTCTTTGCTCCCTTGTAGGTTCTACTAGTTCTTTTGTAAAATCTTTGAGCTCTGACAGACACCATAGCAAGTTGGGTCGAAATATCCATTTCTTCGAAATCATCAGCACCTATACACTCAAGATATTCACGAATGAAGCCTTGGTATGAGTCAGTTGCTACATGAGCATTGTGAGAGTTGTCAAACGTGTTTGAAAAACTCTCTTGACACCTTGGTGTCTCGGGGAAACTAACTGTAGGTGACTGGTATGATGATGAGTTTGAAGATCTTTGATTGTGAAAATCGGTAGTTACTAGTGTAGTTAAAAACAGTTGAGTTGACTCAGAAGATGAGTTTTGCTTCAGATTCAGTTCCATTTCATAAGCACTGAGTATACCATTAAGTTCACAAAGTCTCATCTTTTTCAAACTTTTACATTCCCTGATGCTGATAGTGTAAACTGTCCACACAGAGGGCAAGGAAAGTAGAAATTTTCTGTTTACATATACTTGGTCTAGTTCTACATCTACCTTTTGCAGTTCATCAAGTAGGGAAAACAAGTCTTAAGTACTGGTTTGTCATTGATTCACCAGTTTTGAAAGTAAAGTTCTCATATTTTTGTTTTAAGACATCTTTCTTGTTTTCTCTTACTTCACTGGTTCCTTCATACATTTCACTTAAGGCATTCCACAGGTCAAATGCAGTTTTGTATCCTTTAAACCCACTTAAAATGGAATTAGGAAGTGCAGCCTGTAGCGTCCAATATGCCTTATAGTCAAATTCGAGAGCAGCATAGTCGGAATCAACATATATTTCTAAAGGTTTAGGTATTTTGACTTCTGCATCATCAGCAGATGAAACCATGGCTGAGTAAGGGCCTTCAGTAAAGGATTTCCAAATACGACGGATTAAAATCCTAACAAAACCTTCCATCCTGAGTTTCCAGGTACGAAAGTCATAAGGAGTGAACATTGGTGGTTTGTTAGCACTGCCGTTTGAAGATCCTAAACTTAGATCACTAATTTTGAAAACTTTTGAAAGAGAAAAAAAACTAAGCTTGTAAAGTAGGCAAGTAGAGTATCAACTTTGAAGCACTGAAAGTCTTCAAAGTGGGAGCCAAGCTCTGATACCCCTTGAAAAACCGAGGTGGTGGCCAAATACCTTGGTTGCGGAAGCGGATCGAGTCTTTGTGTAACTCGTTTTTGTAGAAACAAATGAACACCCGGATATGAACAACGATGGTGTTTGAGATGTGATGATGATGATGAGCAAAGCTAGTAAAACATGGATAAATGAAGAACAACATAGATAGATAAACAAGATGGAATGATAGATAAATAAAGATAATCGAATGATTACATTTTACCTACCCCACACATCCCGGGTATCATGAACTTACTAGGTGAGTTCATGAACCCTTACAAGCTTCAAAGAACCATGAGTAACTCTCTCTCTCTCACTAGACATACATCATCAAGTCTTTCACAATGAAAGACTTACTATATATACTACAAGATTCACTAGAGCCTCTTCTTTGTTGAGTCGTGTTGTCTTGAGTTGTCATGTTCTTCACCGTGTTGTAAGGACGTAATGTAATAAGTGGTCTTTGAATATTAATCACATCTATCCGAATCTTGTTGGCTCGGTATCTCGATTCCCAACAATCTCCCCTATTTGGTAGATGGAATACTCAACACTTGTGACATTGGTTCTTGTATCTTGCAACTTGACTTCAAGAAAATCTTCATGTAGTTTCAAGTATTTCATTCTTCAATTCTCCTTTGTGAAGCTCCACCTACAGTTAACGTTCTTCTAGCCCGAAACCAAAGGCTATAAATGTGTAAGGTGTTTACAAAATTCAACACAATGGCTAGCTACTTGAGGACTAAGTCATAACTCAAGTTGCCAATATTGTTGAAAGTAAACAAAATAAAGGATCTATGAAAAACTCGAGAATTAATTCCACAATTCAACCGTTTTGAAATACTTGGCCGAATACCAAACCAATGCTTTGCACATAGACAAACCACTTCTTTTGTGCCATTAATCTTGCCTTCGGTTTTTACCATAATGGCATTGATGCAACTGTTACGGCTTGAGGTCTCTTCGAAGATTAAAAATCACATTGCTTTCTTTTGCTAAAAATATTGCAAAAAGTCTCATCATATCATCACATCTTCTCCCCCCTAGACTTTTGCAACCCGTAGCAAAAAAAATAAGCATGTTGTTATAAGCAAACACATCGAAGTAGCATGTCACAAATAAAAATCAGCCTTGCAATATCAACCGATGAATCTTCATAATCCAACCAATAGCAAACCCCGTTCGTCTTCAACATATAAACCCAAACGTGTGCACAACTTTCATGACCAATTTACCTCATAGCACGTCTGCCGTAAAGGAGTAATCTTGATATAAAAGTATAGTTGTAGGTGTACCTGAAATGTTTGAAGAATATCGTCTTCTCGAGAGTACTAAAAGAGTTGGAAAAATGTAGTGGTTGATGTGGATCCTCATGGCGTCAATTTGGTAGCTACTGTGTTGACAAAAAAAATAATAAAACAGCAGTCCAGTCTGTTAATTTCTGGCCCAGTCTGTTCATTCTCCTAGTCTTTAAAAAACCCAATATCTAGATTGAGAGATGAATAGGCCCAATTCGGATAAGTGGTCTTTGAATATTAATCACATCTATCCAAATCTTGTTGGCTCGGTATCTCGATTCCCAACAACAGTGAAAACAAAAGATGAAAACTTCAGGGAATTCACTGATAAAGACCTACATCAATTGAACCCAATACAGTTGGTGTCATTCATAAGGTACTTCTTAAATCAACCCTCAAAAACATAAAAGGTAAGCACTGCCTTATACCAAGGAACTAAAGCGGGTAAAAGGATATTCAGAAGACAAGCACAGGTGGATGTCGAATTAGCAAAAGAATCCATTATCCCTCTACTGCTCTTAACAAAACCAAATAAGACTGTCCATCCTAAAATCTCATGGATAGGATCTGGCACAACATTTCTCAGCCCAATTTCTGGTATATGCTTCAGAGACCTCTCTGAAGAAAGAAGGTTCTTCAGGCTAAAAGAAAAGCAGAAGTATACAAATCTGGCCTTAGAATTCTTCCTATTCATTCTAGAGAAATGCAAGACCAACAAAAAACGGAACCAAGGAAATCATCAAGTCAGAAATTAATGCACTAATAAAGGAAAGAGTTGTCTTCAAGACCCTACTAGAAGAAAGTACTAAAGAATACAACTTTGAAATTAACTCACTCACTAGTAGGGCAAAAATCAGAAAAGACTTGTATAATCTTGAAATTATGATAGAATAGACTTCTTTTATATTCCTTGAAAGGATCAACAAAAATGATCTATGATTACTTTACTTTCTCTTTTTTTGGTAATTTTCTTCAAATACTTAGGGGGGAGATTGTTAGAGCACAATGTAATTGTAACACAAAATAGTCAAGTATTAGAAGGAAAGAAAAGACACGTCCTTAAAAGAGAAAGTATACGAAAGTCTGTATGAACTACAAATTTATGCATTACTTCTGTAGTCATACAGAACTACTCCGGAAATTCCGAAGTAGTTCTGTACAAACTAAAATCTACAGAAATCCTCATTTCTGTAGATAGCTTCTAATGTGAAGCATCAACAGTCTTCAAAGAAGAATCCAGAAGGAGTTCTGGATTATCAGAAGATAAATACTACGAGAAGAAAATTTTCTATCTTTGTGTGAAGAACAAGCAAAATGAATGTCAACTTGGCATTAATCAAGAACGCAGTTGAAGACAGTTGAAAAAGAGATAAATTGAATATGATCAATTTATCTCTATATACTCTGACACACTCCAACATCAACCGTCCTCAACCACCTTATCCAAATACAACTTGCTACATCTGCCTATAAATAGCAAGCTGACTTCACCAAACAAAGCAAGACATCAAGCATACAATTCAATATCTTCTCAAAGCAATTACAACATTACTCTCATAGAAAAGTTATTTCTGTTGATACATAGTCATACTATAAACTCGTGTAAACCATTATTTACATTTTAGATATACAGAATAACCCTTTTATGAATTGTTGTCTTCCATTTTGATTTACTTTTCCGCAACTTATATATCTTGATTAAATCAAATTGTGCCAACATTGTTAAAGAGGCCTTCAAGGGACCCAAAAAATAATGTCTCCAAATTTGCAAAGTAAAGACAACCGCTCCAAATTCTAGGTCGTGTGGTTTATTTCATGTGGCCTAAGATTCGTAGAGGAATACGCGATTACCTTACCGCGTTGCATTAGAACTCCACCCATGCCACTTAGAGATGCATCATAATAGACCTCAAAATCATACGTTCCCTCGGGTAATGTTAAAACTGGTGCGCTACATAAGTGCTCTTTAATGCATAAAACAATTTTTGTTGCTCTATGCCTAATTCAAACTTCCTATCTTTCTTAGTTAGCTTAGTAAGAGGTGTAGCTAACGAGGAAAAATCCTTAATAAACCTTCTGTAATATCCAGCATGTCCTAAAAATTTTCTAATTTCCATCGGATTTTTAGGTGACCTCCACTTCCCTACGGCCTCTACCTTTGATGGATCGACTCTTATACCTTCTTCGCTTACTAAATGCCCAAGAAATTGGATTTCTTTCATCCAAAATTCACATTTGAAAACTTACCATATAGTTGTTCTTCCTTTAGTAGCTCTAAATATTTCCTCAAATGTTCTGCATGCTCTTCTTTTGTCTTAGAATATATAAGGATATCGTCTATAAATACTATCACAAACTTATCTAGATATGGTCTACATATGCGGTTCATTAAATCCATAAACACCGCCGGTGCATTAGTCAAACCAAAGGGCATAACCTTAAACTCATAGCGTCCATACCTAGTTCTAAATGCCATTTTTGGTATATCTTCTTCTTTAGTTCTTAGTTGGTCGTATCCGGACGTTAAATCTATCTTAGAAAAAAACTACCTCCTTGTAATTGATCAAATTAATATTCTATTCTAGGGAGAGGATACTAATTCTTAATCGTGACTTTGTTCAAATCCCTATAATCTATACACATTCTAAAACAAACCATCCTTCTTCTTTACAAACAATATGTGTGCTCCCCATGGGGAATGACGTGGCTTAATAAACCTCTATCGATCAATTCTTGAATTTTCTTAGACAACTCCTCATTTCTGTAGGCCCCATCCTATATGGTTGTTTAGAAGTTGGTGCGGCTCCTGGTACAAAATCTATTTGAAATTCTAATTGCCTTTTTGGCGGCATACTAGGTAACTCTTTTGGGAATACCTCGGGGAAATCTCTAACAACTTCGACATCTTCAAGACTTAACTCTTTTTCGCCTCATGTGATGTATACTAAATACCTAACACAACCATTCCTAATGCACTTACTAGCCCTTAGATATGAAATAAGTTGCGTTCCCGAATCACTCTATCTTCACGAATAATTACCCAATTTTTGTCCTTTATTGATATCTTAATTAACTTCTTTTCGCACATAATTTCGGCCTTGTTTCTTGCTAACCAAACCATTCCTACAACTACATTGAAACCTCCTATTTCGATTGGGATCAAATCTATTTTGAATTCTTTATTGTTTATGCGTAACTTACATCCTATTAATACCTCGTTCGCGCTTAATAATTTGCCATCCGCTATTTCTACATTATATGGGCTTTTCTAACCTAGAAGACACATAAGGTAATTGTTTATGAAACTTGTGCGATATAAAATTCAGTAGTCGCTCCCGTTTTGAATGAAATCCTAGCATATATATAATTTAAAAGATACGTACCCGTGATGACTTCGTTCTCGTTCCTCGCCTCTTGGGAATTCCTCGCGGACACTCTACCTTGGTTTCTCGGTGGGTTTGGTCCGTTGGTGATCTAGAGCTAGTTTGGTCGAATGTGACCTACCTTGCCGCATCCATAGCACTTTACTTAATGATTCATGTATTCATTGGTGGTGGAATTAGCTTTGCCGTTAGTGTTAGCTCGTTGCGTATTACTGCTTCTATAATTCCTCGCCATGTGACCAAATTTTCATGACCTTTTGGCACACTATACAATCTCCGATGTGGTGCTTAGTGCACTTCTCACATTTGGGATGTGGACCTTTGTAACCTCCTCCAGTCCTACCACCATTGTTTCGGCGAGAAATACCATCGTTTTGCCCACCTTGGTTCCCATTGTTTCCTCCATGATTCCTATCTTGACGTCTACTATCACTCGGCTTCTTATTGCTATTCCATTGTTCATTCCCATGACAGTGATGTACATCTATCCATGCTCATTTCTCCATAATACTTGATGCTTCTTTTTAGGCTCTCTCCATCTCACCCGTCAATTCTCCTGTTAGCTCCATTTCCTTGGCTAACGCCCTAGGGTTGACAGCTCGCATGCTAGTCCTAATCGATGCATGTAGCCCAAAAATATATTTCGCGATGCCTTTTTCTTTAGGTTTGACTAGGTGTGGCACTAACTTGGACAAACCATCAAATCTTTGTGAGTAGCCTTGATGGTCATATCCCACCATCATTAAATTATAGAACTCGCGTTCCAATTTCTCTACCTCGTGTGGGGGACAATACTTCCACATCCACAAACCTCTTAATTCCTTCCAATCCATCCTATTTACCACTGCGCGTGTCTTGGTTTTAAAAATGTGGTTCCTCCAGGTTAGGGCTCCATCCCTAAAAGAATGTGCGACGAACCTAACACGGTCTATCGCCTTACAGTTACTTATGTCTAAGAGGGCTTCGATGGCTTCGATGGCTTCTAACCTGTAAGGAATATCGCTTTTTATAATTCTGATTGATTAGTAACTATGAAGAAATTCATCCTGAACTAGGTTTAAGCGGAAGTCTTTGTCCAAGCAGAAAAGACAATTTAACCAGAAGAAGCTCAAATGAACTAAAACAGAATATTCCGGGTGAACTCTTTTATTCATCAGGTCAAGAGTTCAACTGGGATATTTGCTGCAACATCAAATCAGTTGTCACTTTGCAAAAAAGCATTTTGATTGCTTATTATGTTAACAAAGCCGCTTTCCTTTTATAGTATGTTGCTGGTCACACGCCATCTACCTCGTCAATCGGAGAATGTTAAAACTCGTGAGCATCGGATCGTCTACTCGATCTAGCTATTTCGGATACGAAACGTAATTAAAATATTGTTTATTGATCATAAAAGGAAAAGTTACAATCTGGAAATCACTTAGATAATTACACCTTTGAAAACACACACTTAGTACAGACCCTCTCTCTTCGCCAGTTTTTGAAAATACATAAGAACAAGCGTATTTATACCCCTATACACAAACTTAATCAGAACCCACGGTTCGTGTGCATCAAAACTCATCCGAAGTGTAAATTCGGATGATAGTTCATGTCACTTCGGGAGCCAGTTCATGTAACATCAATTATGCATCTTCGTCTTGTTCAGATACGTCACACGAAGAACCGTTCATGCTCTATCAAATTCCCCCTTGACGTGTGCAGTATCTGTTCATCCATTAAAACATATTTTTACAAAACAACCAGCTAAAGAGAGTAGTGAATCTCCTTAGACTTCACCTATGACATGTAACAATGTGAGTGTTGACTGTGTTGATTGATTATCCCCATAATGCCCGGATGATAGATAAGTGGACTCGATTATACATTGGTGATCAAATTTAGGTTTTCTATATTTATCCTAATATGCAATCACACATAACATGTCACATGAAAACAAATATAGATGCGTCACAATTTACTATGACGTTATCCTGCGTATACGATGTATGATTGACGGGGAAACCATACAAAGTCTTGTCATTCCCACCAAGGTAAGAGACTTAGGACTTGTACACACGTATAACTCATACTTCATTAGACAAATATCATGCGAACACATAGCCAAGAAATCACATGATCATATACATGCATCACACAATTATTTATTTTTCCGGAAAATATATACTTATTACATGTGAGCCAATTTTATGATAAAATCAAATGATCATCTCATGTTAAGTCACATAGATCATCAATTAGCACATTTCAAGTCATGTCGTAAGTTCCTAACCATAAGCATGTATGTCACCTTGACCTAATATGCCATTTACATGATAAATTCACGTAAACAATTTCCATAAATTGTTCTACATGCAATTCGACATCAAGTTTGCAACTTTATAGTTCCTCATGCATCCATCTACATGAATCATGCAACTTTATACAAGATCTAATACCAAGCAAACACCTTTATTCAAGATCTAACATGGATGGCTACCAAAACCAGGTTTTTATCATAGATCTCACATGAAGTTCATGACTTTATTGCATAACAACACTAGATCTACCATTATCAAGTATCCATAACATGAATCAGGCATAAAAAATGGATCTTTACTTGCATACAATCTCAAAAACCCTAGATCTATGCATGGATCATCATCAACATCACAAATATCATAATTTTTTGCTTCAAAGATGCAAACTTCATCAATATAAACCCTAGATCTAGTCATGGAATCATCATGCAGCCCTAGATCTAATATAAAGGTTAAAGCTTGGAGCTTTTTGACAAGAAATCAAGCAAAGAACAACATAATGCAAGTAAATGATGAAACAAGGATGAAACGAAACTTGGATCTTCAAAGGAAATTAACAATATTGAAGGATCTTGGTGCAAGAACCATAGAGCAGACTTAGAGAGGATTTTGGATCGTTTGGGTGTTGTAAATGGAGGTGGTGGTGGCTAATGGTGCTTAAATAGTGAAGAATTAGGGTTTTACTGGAAAAGTGCCTCCCAAGCGTATCGCTTGGGGAATTAGGTTGCTCTAGGTGATACGCCTAGAGCCTCTGTCTGGCAGGCCCTTTTGACTTTTGTTGTCTGCAACCCGCTTTGTCTGTTTTTCGCATTTTTGGTCCCGGGTTTCTACGTTTTCTCTCATTTCTAGTTTACCATAAATTTTATCACATCAAATCCAATTAAATCAAGTATCAACATGCCATATAAACATTTACGATCACACGATTAAATTCATATATTAGTTTGCACTTCACGATACAAAGCAACTTTTAGTTAATCACCAATGTTTCGAGACTCTAACTTGTGTGTGATGTTTGTGAAGTGTTTTAAGGCTACTATACTTTTCTAAATACCTTAATTGACATACTACACCTATATATGCATCTCCAGGCTTGCCAGTTTCTCCGTTTATGAGGTTCGGGTCCCATCCGAAGGGCCCAAATGTCACATCCTTCCCTCGTTAAAGAATTTTCATCCCGAAAATTAAGATCACAAACATGTTGCTAAGGGTATAAGTTTCACAAGTTTAAAAGTTGTAACTCCATTGCAAAGAGTTTTAGAATTACAAATGAAATATTGCAACCTTGTTGCAGAGATTTTGAACCAAACATGAATTATAAAATGTGTTGTTACTCAAAAGCAAAGGAAATTTTTTTCCAGGTTCTCACATCACCCCCTTCTTTTAGGAAAATTTGTCTCAAAATTTAAAAGTTATCGTCGTTTGTCATCGCGGCTAACTTGAATGAGTTTGGATGCATGCGCATCACCTGATTATCGCATGCCCAGATAAACTCGGGTCCATGCTTTGTATTCCACTGAAATACTAGAAACCCTTCCCTGCTTGAGCTAATTAGCTCCTCAGGATGGTTCGACCTGTAAATGACTGGATCTATACGTTCGACAATCTCGAACCACCCATCACATCACGGGTTTAACTTTCCTCAATTCTCCAAACGATTTATCCCTTTTCCAAGGAGATAATTTCAGAAGGATTCGACCTCCTTCCTGAATCTCCAACAGCCTCCTACGCTTAACAAGGTAACTCTTCTTCCTAACACGAGCAACTATGATTTGGTTTTGGATCTTAACAATCTTTCCGGTTGATTTGTGAGTTAAGCTTAGTCCCAGTAAGCTGACTATCACCCGCCCCTACCTAGTAGGTTGGTGATTTGTACTTCCGACCACGCAAAACCTCAGAAGGCGTTGACCCAACACTAGACCGATGGCTGCTACTATAGGGAGAGCTCCACCAACGACATGTGAGATTCCCATTTACTAATAGGGTAACTCAGGTAAGTCCTTAACATGACTTCCAAAGTCTAAGTGGTCCTTTCTTTCTGACCAACAACTTGAGCATGGGTAACGGTTCTCACACCGACCCGTTTCCCCAGTGCCTTACGTAAAGTGTTGAATCCCGTCTCATCTGAATTGGAATTGTTGACCCATTCCATGCAAGAATTGTAATTCCAAGTTCTCTCGCTTTAGGGCCACAAGCTGGGTATTCCAGATCTGATATGGCAACCCAAGATGAATCGTTAGCTTCCAATCCCGAACACGCTTCGACTTTGATTCCCTTCCATCTTAGGGCGCCATTAGCTTTATCGGGACAGTACTCGATGGTACGCTAAAAATCGCTAAATGATT
>JBCNJP010000025.1:11194939-11231687 GCA_039602395.1 Deinandra increscens subsp. villosa | reverse complement strand
CTTCACCTTGTGAACGGAATTGGAGTGCATTTGATAATGTAAGTTGTTTTTACCATTTATTTTTATAAATCTTATTACAATTTACTTATTTACGTCATTAACTACTTTTTTTTTCTTTTTTTTATGTTTAGTTACATTCAAAGAAAAGGAATTGTCTTTTGCAACAAAAGCTTAATGACCTTGTATTCATCCAATACAACACAAGGTTAAAAAGGCGCTTCAACTCATTGAAAGTCAACAAATCTTTGGACCCTATTTTGTTGAGAGATGTAGAGGAGAACGATGATTGGGTTATACCAACAAAAGATGAGCTTCAAGAGTTTGTGGATGGTAGAGATGGTCTTCTTGGGTCGGTTGCGCGAGAGGCAATGGGAGGGAACGAAGAAGTTGGTCCAAGTACAAGGAGAAAAAGAGAGTGTTATAGAGATGATGATATAGTTCAAGAGGAAAATGTTGGTGAACAATTGGATGGTTTGATTGATGTGGACTCGGAAGAAGATTTCACGACATATCCTTAGATTCTGTTTTATCTTTTAAATGAAAACCCCCTTTTGAATGTTGACATTTCGTACTTCATATTTCTATAATTCTATTAATATCGACCCTTTTGGATATTTACATTTCGTATTACTATTAATATTATATATATGTGTGTATATATATATATATATATATTTATATTTAATGTATATATTAAAATGACCGATATCCTACCGATATTTTATCGAGATAACCGATATATCGTATATCGGTCCTCGACCGTATTCCGAACTTTTACCATATTAACTGCATAGATTCCTATTTTAGAAGAATATAATTATGACAAAATTGGCACGTTGCAAGTGAACAGTTACGTAACACAGTTAACATATAAGTATATATTATCGGTTTAAGTCCTTGAAAACTTACGGGTTGTTACACTATAAGTGTGACTAAAGAGTAGCAATGGTCACGCTTACTTAAAAAAAAAACATGGCAATAGGTTACTGGAATCAAGCATTCCATCTGAAAAGAGTGACTAAAGGTAAGCAATGGCCACATATATATATATATTTTTTTAAAAAAGCGTGGCCATTTCTATCATATAGTCACATTAATTTATCATATGTGTGGCCATTTCTATCATATAGTCACACATTAATAACTGCAAGTGTGACCATTTCGTGTAATTAACAATTTTATTTTCAGTATTTTTTTGTAAAATAAAAACAACAATAAACATGAGAAAACATAAAAACCAAATGATATTAACAATAAAAAATCTATACATAAGTTTTTAATTTAAATACTAACGATATATATTTCTAATCATAAGTCATCTATAAATGATACAACAACTACAACAAGACATCTATCACTCCTTGTAGCACTTGAAGCCTTTGTATATACTTGTATTTACTTGACTATAAGCTCAGATAAAATATCTAAGGAAAATCTGTAAATATGCATCAAAGCATATTGCATACTAGGTTTGTTACCCGTGGGCACCCGGGTTACCCGTGGGGCACCCGTGGCATATTTAGTGAAATACTGATAGGTAAATATTGATGGCATGGTTGTAGTAGACTTATTGTTGTAGTTGATGGTTTAAATAGAGTATTTTTTTTATGGAATATTTATTTGTAATATGAAATGGATGTAACTAAGTATAGATATAAATAGATTTATTGAATATGCAAATTTTGCAATTATTTAAGTGAACATTTCGTAGTATAGTACATGGTTAACAAACATATAAGATTTATAAATCCCTTAACACTTCTTTGTATACCATGTTAGATGTTAGGTTTGTAATATTTCCTTCTTTTTCTATAATTAATAACTCCAAAATCTCTACTCTTAACTCTTGATAGCGCCACATACAATTGCCCGTGTAAGAATACAGGGTTCCTAAAAAATAAACCAATCTTTGGGAGTGATTGCCCTTGCCTTTTATTTATTTCCCTATTTCTCAAAAAAGTCTCATCTATACATTTGCATTCCAGAGAAGAAAATTAACAATTCATGTCATAAAGAAATATACAAATCAGCTTCAGTTTTAGCTGCACACTTGGGACGAAAGTTTTGTAGTTAAAAAAAACCCCAACCGACGGCGGAAAATGTCGGGACGCAATGATTGTCCAGATGCACATGACAACTAAAATAAGTTGTAATACTTAAACATGCCCTTTTTCATTAATCAACTAAGGATATTGTACAATAAAGTTAAACATACAAAATACATATTAACTGATTTAAAGTCTTTAATCTAGGTCCAGCAATCCTAGCGTGATCATAACATAGCTCATGTATAGGTTCCTGCAACATGTATAAGATAAAGTGTCAACTACAAAAGTAGTTGGTGAGTAAACACAAGTTTAAATAATATAAGTATAATTTCAATAACAGCGATATATGTATAACCATATATTTTCATATATATAGTCAAACAAGTAGTGAGTTAAAGCCAATGAAAGAGTGCATCAAACCCTAGACAACTAGGCTTCCAATCACAAGGCGCTACACGCGAAGCATGCCAAGTGGGCTGTCAAACCAATAGATCTATTACTGTTACCCCGGCTCGGTGTGTTAATGAACACGCTTCGAAATAGAGATAGTGTCCAGTTCTAGATAAAACCAATCACAATAATCCACACGTATTTAACATACATAGAACGTATCAAATCAACATATAATCACGTTTGTGTTATGGAGAAATGATTTTGAATAGAGATACATGTTACACCCCAAAATGTTTAAAAGAGGAGGTTTGTGAATACTCACTACTCAAATCATCATTTGAAGGAATCACCCTTCTAATGATAACAGGAGTTGATATCGCATCACATCCCATAATATTAAAAGAGGGGGGTTTAGTGGATACTCACCTGATAAGTAGATCGGAAATGAGAGATAGAACCAATGTGAGAGATAACAATCTGAAGATTATCCTAATGAAATGAACATGCTAAATGAATATAGGAAATGATAATGGTTATGGTTCTAAGGACACGAGGAACTTAAGGAGTGTTATGTCTTATTTGATCAAAAGACCGGTCTACCCTTTATTGGTAAATTAGGGTTTTGGTAATTTATTTAATAATTAATTCATTTATCACTTTTGAACTCATATATACTTATTATATGTATAAATATGTTCTAAGACCAAAAATCAAGTTTCAATACTTTCCGGTTTGTTTAATATTTAATAATAATATTCAAAACCCTAATTCTGAAATAATTATCAAATAAATAGTAAAATCTTTTATAAAATTAAACAAAATTAGGGCTTTTACTTAAAATATTATTTTATATTATATTTTAAAAGATTAGCCCTAGATTTAACCCGTTTGCTCAATTTTGGCAAAGCAACGTCGTGAAAACCCTTATTTCAATGTATTTATTAAATAAATATCAAAACACTTTATAAAATTGTAAAAACTTAGGGTTTTATTCATTATGATATATTATAATATTCCTAAAAATAGTAAACCTTAATTCAATACCTTTTACTCAATTTGGGCAGAACAACGACCCGAAAACCCTAATTTTGACCGCTTTTTAGATAAAATACCAAACCTTTCCAAAACTTAAAATTAACTTAGGGCTTTCTTAAAAAACATTATTTTAGGATTACCTACAAAAATTCAGACCCTAATTCCAACCCGATCACCCGATTTTAGCAAAACAAGCTCAAGAACCCTAATTTTTATACATTTTTAGAAACAATACTTAGACACAATATTAACAAAAACTAAGATAGGTTATTGTAGATCATACCTAAGGGAGCTCAACTGCAAAATCTCAGCTTCTAACACTTCGTCGTTTGGCCGAATTGAACCGATGAAGTTTCTGGGCCGTTTAGGGTTTTTGAGAGGAAGAATTGAGAAATTTGTGAGATTGAATGGATGTTAGAGCATGTATTTAGTGTACACATGTGTGTCAAGTGTTAAGGAAATGATGAGATCTAGAGAGGCAAGTTTAAGCAGCATCTAAAGACATAATATAATAATAGGCATGCAGACATGAGTTAATCATGTAGGACACCTAAGGCATATAAGTCTAGGTTATCCAGTTCTAATAACCTAAATCCCTATAGCCAAGGCTCTGATACCAATCTGTCACACCCCAACCGACGGCAGAAAATGTCGGGGCGCAATGATTGTCCAGATGCACATGACAACTAAAGTAAGTTGTAATACTTAAACATGCCCTTTTTCATTAATCAACTAAGGATATTGTACAATAAAGTTAAACATACAAAATACATATTAACTGATTTAAAGTCTTTAATCTAGGTCCAGCAATCCTAGCATGATCATAACATAGCTCATGTATAGGGTCCTGCAACATGTATAAGATAAGAGTTAATTACGGTTTGCATCCCTGTGGTTTGACAACCTTTGCCATTTGAGTCAAAAGGTTGAGAAATTTTCGTCTGACACTATGTGGTTTGCATTTCGTTGTGAATTGAGTCCTTATGGCTAACGGTCATTAGAAAAATCTGTTAAGTAGCTGTGAATTTACCATTATACCCTCTTTAGAACTCTTTAAAAGAAAATTAGGGTTATGAAAGATAAAGTTTTTGCAGGTATGAAAAGGTATGAAGGAGAAAGTTGTTCGTACGTATGAAACTAAGAACCAGAAAGTTTAATCAACCATATCTTCTTAAATCTAGATCCAAATTCAAAATTGAAACTATTGTTATGTGCGAAATCTCAAACCGAGTCTATAAAGATGTGGATTGACATGTTTTCTGATGGTTTAAAAAATTTGATGTTGAGCACGATATGAACGCATCGGCACCACCGTGTTTCCAGTCATTGTTTCGTCAACATCACCACCATCATGTTTCCGTCTCTCACCGACAGTGAGAAACTCCACCGCCGTAGCGCGATCGGAGGTGTAAAGTTCGCCGGCGGGAGGGGGAAACGAAGGGGCATTAGAAGGAGGATGAAGTGAATCGAAATGAAACTGGTTGTGTGTGAGAGTAGATGTGTGTGGCGGAGGTCTGAAGAGGTAGACCGGCGGCGACCGACGACCGGTGATGCTTTTGATTTGTCAAGCTCCTTGCACAGGGAAGAAAAATGGGTTAGGGAATTTGTAATTGGGTTTGGAATTTCGATTTGGGTTTGGAATTGGTGGAGCCGAGTCTAGATTTGGGTTTCGGGTTGGGTGGGATCTAATGGCGACGGAGGGGGGAGGGAGGGAGGTGGTGGTGATGGCGATGCTTTTGTTTTGGTCTCTGTATTTGTAGTGGTGGAGACATGGGCGTGATGGTGATGGTAATGGTAAGGATGGTGGTCACTGGTGGCGATGGTACAGATGGTGGTAACAGGTGGTGACCGGTGGCGATGTTAAGGATGGTGATATATGTTTTTTTTTCTTATAAAAGCCTAAAAATTTACATAAATAATCCCTATCATGTAAAATGACCAAATTACCCTTTGAGTTAACAGAAAAAGTTAACCGCGTTAGCCATAAGGACTCAATTCACAACGAAATGCAAACCACAGAGTGTCAGAGGAAAATTTCTCAACCTTTGGACTCAGATGGCAAAGGTTGTCAAACCACAGAACGCAAACCGTAATTAACCCATAAGATAAAGTGTCAACTACAAAAGTAGTTGGTGAGTAAACACAAGTCTAAATAATATAAGTATAATTTCAATAACAGCGATATATGTATAACCAGATATTTTCATATATATAGTCAAACAAGTAGTGAGTTAAAGCCAATGAAAGAGCGCATCAAACCCTAGACAACTAGGCTTCCAATCACAAGGCGCTACACGCGAAGCATGCCAAGTGGGTTGTCAAACCAATAGATCTATTACTGTTACCCCGGCTCGGTGTGTTAATGAATACGCTTCGAAATAGAGATAGTGTCCAGTGCTAGATAAAACCAATCACAATAATCCACACGTATTTAACATACATAGAACGTATCAAATCAACATATAATCGCGTTTGTGTTATGGAGAAATGATTTTGAATAGAGATACATGTTACACCCCAAAATGTTTAAAAGAGGAGGTTTGTGAATACTCACTACTCAAATCATCATTTGAAGGAATCACCCTTCTAATGATAACAAGAGTTGACATCGCATCACATCCCATAATTTTAAAAGAGGGGGGGTTTAGTGGATACTCACTTGATAAGTAGATCGGAAATGAGAGATAGAACCAATGTGAGAGATAACAATCTGAAGATTATCCTAATGAAACGAACATGCTAAATGAATATAGGAAATGATTATGGTTCTAAGGACACGAGGAACTTAAGGAGTGTTATGTCTTATTTGATCAAAAGACCATTTTACAATTTATTGGTAAATTAGGGTTTTGGTAATTTATTTAATAATTAATTCATTTATCACTTTTGAACTCATATATACTTATTATATGTATAAATAAGTTCTAAGACCAAAAATCAAGTTTCAATACTTTCCGGTTTGTTTAATATTTAATAATCATATTCAAAACCCTAATTCTGAAATAATTATCAAATAAATAGTAAAATCTTTTATAAAATTAAACAAAATTAGCGCTTTTACTTAAAATATTATTTTATATTATATTTTAAAAGATTAGCCCTAGATTTAACCCGTTTGTTTAATTTTGGCAAAGCAACGTCGTGAAAACCCTAATTTCAATGTATTTATTAAATACATATCAAAACACTTTATAAAATTGTAAAACCTTAGTGTTTTATTCATTATGATATATTATAATATTCCTAAAAATAGTAAACCTTAATTCAATACCTTTTACTCAATTTGGGCAGAACAACGACCCGAAAACCCTAATTTTGACCGCTTTTTAAATAAAATACCAAACCTTTCCAAAACTTAAAATTAACTTAGGGCTTTCTTAAAAAACAATATTTTAGGATTACCTACAAAAGTCCAGACCCTAATTCCAACCCGATCACCCGATTTTAGCCAAACAAGCTCAAGAACCCTAAATTTTATACATTTGTAGATCATACCTAAGGGAGCTCAACTGAAAATCTCAGCTTCTAACACTTCGTCGTTTGGCCGAATTGAACCGATGAAGTTTCTTGGTCGTTTAGGGTTTTTGAGAGGAAGAATTGAGAAATTTGTGAGATTGAATGGATGTTAGAGCATGTATTTATACCCGTTGAGTTCGTCTATGGATCCTCCAGGTGGCTATGGTGACAATTCACCCAAAAACGACGCGTAGATGGTGAAAATTGGGCTGCAAGAAAGGGAGACGTGGATAAAATGGAACCAAAACTTGATTCTGTCCACTGGAGCTGGTCGCCGACCGCTAAAACTTTGGACCAGATCTCGCCGTCCGCGACACCCACTTTTTGACCAGGTTTGACCATTTTACAATTTCAGCCCCTATAGTTCAATTTTATCAATTTTAACCCCTGAACTTTCATAAAGTTATTATTTTATGCCCCAAATCTTTCTAAAATATATTTTTAATGATTTCAAACTTTGGGAAAAAAATTTAGAATTTACGAGACCCTCGGTTATTACTGATTTGCATGAAAACGTAACTTTTTATTTGTTTGATCTTGTTTTAACTCGATAGCCTCTAATATTTTACAAGAAACTTATATTAACCTTATAAAACGTTAAGGAACATAAAAAAATATGTTTTTAGAAATTTACGTGATTCCCGGTTTTTAACGGATTTGCACAGAAAACGATAAATTCACTTATTTGCATTTTAATTAACAAAATTGATCTAGAATTTAACCAATTGGTTTTTAATGTTATAAAATGACTTTAGAATGTTCCAAAGTATATATTTTGAGGTAAAATTCCCGAGATTCCGGGTAAACGATAAATCGAATACCGAAATCGCGTAATAACCGAAAATCGCTTTATGTTCGTTTTAATCAAATTGTTTAACCTAAAACCTTGTATATTTATTATTTTGTTTTAAAAAATGATTATGGAATATCCCAAATATAATTTAAATGTATAATTTAGACGAATTCTTCCGGTAATCGTTAAATCAAAATTCGATTTGCGTGACAAGTTCAAATCGGGTCGGGTTTGGTAAATGGGTTGGACACAGGTGTTACATTTTATATCCAGCTTCTCAACCCTTTCCTGAATCATTGGATACTTCCTCATCACCACCATGTGTACGAATCTTTAATGTCATGAGAAATTGCTCTCTAGCACTCAATTCAGCATTGCCCACCCAATCTAAAAGCATCATCTTTGAAAAGTTGTACTCCCAATCCAGTGCAACAAATGTTGTGCCATGCACTTTGTTCAGTTGATCGAAGCTTGTTCTCTTGCCCAAGAACGATTTTTACAAGTAGTGTGCCAAACACCTCCAGTAGTGTGGCAAAAGCTTCTTGAAGATTAGTGGGAATTTTCCTTCATACCCCAAAAGACGTGCACCCTCTAATACTTCATTCTTCGTATATTCCATTTTATCCTCAGCTTTATCATTAATATTCAACCCTTGTAGAATATCTTCTTCTACGATCTCGATTCTGCGGTTTTGAACAGTTGCAGTAATCCTTGTTTTAACAAGATTTGCTCTGGCAGTTCCCCATAATTCTCTCACCAGTTGTTCATCTATGAGCACGTGCGCCCTGAGAGCGTGATTGATCTTGCAGACATTCATCCCAGCAACTAGAGAGTAAAATAACTGCATGTGTTTCTCTGGAGGGTCATCCAGATAAGCAGGAATGCAGTGATCTCTTTCAAAGTGAATTTCTTCGTCAATCATTTCTTCTGCCACCTGTGAAACCGAGACAAATGTATCAGGTTTAATCACATCATTGAGCAGTTATGTTTGTTAAAACCATCTTGAAATTCAATTGATTATCACATTATCCTTTTAAGTTCTAAAATCTCAATTGATACTTTAAAAAAAAAAGAATTGGATTTTATTCCATAATTTTAACAAAACACACTCTTAAAATTAACTTGTTCAATTTTATCTTAAAAAACAATTAAGTTTGATGAGATTTTAAAAAACCATTTTGTCTTCATTTAAATGTTTACGATTTTAAGTTAAAGTCTTGACTGGTCTATGATCGAATTTCGGGTTTACAATCCTAATTTGGGTTTACGATTTGGGTCAAGTGAATCCAGAATAAGTCCAATCGTAAACTACATGCCCAATCGTAAACATCATAACGTCGTAACACAGGGAATCTTAAACGCCATCATCATCAATCGTTAAACACGAGTAATCGTAAACTCCGTCGTAAACAGCGAACCGTCATCTTCTTCATCATGACGATTGTAAACCCCTAAATTCGCCATGGATGAACCTGCAACTCTTCACAAACACATCAAAACATACACAAAGATGTAAATGAAACATCAGGTACTACCTTTTAACTACCACAAACACATATTCGGTTCCTAATCTTGAGAAATCGAAGCAAACTCGAAGAAAGAGAAGAGGAGCAACCGGGAGAAAACATTGACGATTTGACGATTTTAAGTGAGTTTCGTGGTCAGAAAGTGAAGATAAACGCGATGGTGTACTCGACTTTCACAGGAGATGGTCGGAGGTAGTCGGAATGTGATTTTCCGGCAAGTGAGGCGGCGGTTAGGGTTTCGGACGGCGGAGTCGTAAACGCAGAGAGAAAAGGAGGCTGGGATCGTAAACTGTGAGGGATGAGTGGATCGTAAATGGGGGTTGAGGTTTTTGTTAAAGAAAAGTTTCATAAAGCCCCCCTCAAGTTTTTAAAACATTTCAAATGCGCCCAAACCTCATTTAAATGATAAATCACTTGAAAATTTTGAGAATTACAAAACTTCCCATCAGACTCATACCCCGAGAACCTGATCTTAATCATAAAAAATGAAATTTCGAACAGTCAGAAACTTAGGAAAAGTTAAGAATATAAAACAAAGATAACTAATACTGAAATTAAATATATACTTGCCTTGAAGCTGATGATTTTCATGGATCATACCAGACTAATCTTTGACTGAGGAACCCTTTTCAGCTTCCGTTACTCAACGCTCTAGACAATTGCCAGAATATTTGACCGCATAAACTCACATCTAGTCATTTTGAAAGGCTTGATTATGGTACAAAATTACCGTCATGTTTAATCGTCCCAACACCCAATTGTTCATAGCAAAACCTACCCAACCTCAGAGTTTATTGAGGATTAACAAACCCCCAACTTGAGGAACCATGCAACACTGTTATAACTACCACTTATTTCCTTAATTATCAGTTGGTGATCAGGTCGGCCGCATAAGCACGCAGAGAAGACCAAACAAAATAATTATTTTATTATTTTTCTTTTTCTCTTCATTTTTTTTCTTTTCATTTTTCTTTTTCTTTTCTGTGGTGTTGTCATAACAGCAGAACATGACGTGTGAGAGGGTGAATACTAGGTGGCTACCACTCTCAACCCATTTTTGCTGGGACTCAGTTTTTTAAACCATGTAAACTAGGATGAGAAACTAAACATATATAGAATTTAAGTTTACTGCACTTACATAGATGATCATAGTTTTTGGTTGAGCTTACCGACACATCATCTTTGAGCTGTCTTTCACTTCTGCTTTACACGTGTCAGTCTCCGATTGTCTTGGACATTTATATCAATTCCTACCAACTCAAGACAAACACAAAAGACTCCATAAAAACCTCAAACAGATTTTCAGATTTTCTGAAACTATAGCATTTCTTCCCCTGTTTTTATGAGGCTTTTGAAATATAAACACATTTTTTTAATTGAATAAACCAAAAGAAATTAAAAATCATACCAAAGCAAAAACAAAACTATGTACAAACAGTTTTGATCAGATCATTCCTCGAAGGCAATCATCCTTAGTCCTTCAACACACATTTCAAAATTTTGACGAGGAAGGGGTTTTGTGAAAAGGTCAGAAACATTTTGATCGGATTTTACCTTTTCGAGCTAAATCAACTTCCTATTATAGCAATCACGAATGAAATGTATCTTGATATCTATGGGCTTTGTTTTGGAATGTTGAACAGGATTCTTGACAATTTGCAGAGCAGCAGCATTATCACAAAAAATTGGAGTATTAAGGAATTCCATACCGTAGTCAGTGAGTTGATTCTGAATCCATACTACCTGTGAGCATCCAGCTGAAGCTGCCATATATTCAGCTTCAGCAGTTGACTTGGAAACGGTATGCTGCTTCTTGCTCTGCCATGAAATGAGTCTGCCTCCCAAATATTGACACCCACCATTTGTAGATTTCCTATCAAGATCACTACCTCCATAATCACTGTCAGTAAATGCAAACAATTGAAAATCAGTATTCCTAGGATACCAAATCCCAGGCCGAGGCCTGCCCTTGAGATACCTAAAAATACGTTTAACAGCAGCTAAATGAGAGAGTTTAGGATTAGCCTGGTAATGTGCACACACACACACACTGCATGCATGATATATGGCCTGCTTGCTGTCAAATACATGAGTGAACCGATCATTGAACGATACATGAATTCACTCACTGATTCCCCATCTGCATCTGCTGTCAGTAGAGGCCGAGATGCCATGGGAGTAGAGATGGGCTTGGAGTCCTGCATCTTATACTTTTCCAGAATTTCATTCACATATTTTGCTTGATGAATGAGAATCCCTGATTCATCTTGTTTAATTTGCAATGCCAGGAAAAAATTCATCTCCCCTTGATCACTCATCTCAAATTTCTTTCTCATGATATCCTCATATTCGGTGCATAACTCTTTATTTGTTGACCCGTAGATGATGTCATCCACATAAACTTGCACCATAATGATATCATCTTTCACCTTCTTTCTGAACAAGGTTTGATCAACCACTCCCCTTGTATAACCATTCTCCACCAAATGCTTTGATAGAGTCTCATACCACGTGCGTGGAGCTTGATGCAAACCATATAGGTCTTTATCCAGAAGATACACATGATCTGGATGTTCCTCATCCACAAACCCTAGTGGTTGGGCCACATAGACTTCTTCATTCATTTCAGCATAAAGAAAAGCTGTCTTCACATCCATCTGATGCACTGTGAAGTTGAGATACGTTGCTACTGCAAGGAATATTCGAATTGCTTCCAATCTAGCCACTGGTGCATACACCTCATCATAATCAATTCCGTAGACCTGTATGTGGCCTTGAACAATCAACCTGGCTTTGTTCCTCACAATTACACCCGTATCATCTTTCTTGTTCTTATACAACCATCTTGTGAGTATAACTTTCTTATTTTCAGGCCTTTTCACTAGATGCCACACTCCTAATTTTGAAAATTGATTCAATTCATCGTGCATAGCCTCCATCCAACTCGGATCTTTAAGTGCCACCATCACATTTGGAGGCTCTATCTGGGAGATAAAACATGAGTACATGCAAGAGTTGATGTCACCCATGCGGCTACTAGTAGTGACACCTGCTGACACTGGTCCGACCACATTGCTAAGAGGATGATCTCTGTTGATTCTTGTGGCTTGAACATCTGGTACTGAAACAGAGACAGGCAGGTTAGTATCATTAACATTATTATTCATACCTTGGGTTTCTGACTCCTTCTGATCATCATGAGTTCCTGAAGATTTTGGAACATTCACATTATCATCCTTAGGAGCTGCTGCCTATACATTGTCACTAACATCTTCCACAGACGGCCTTACTTCAGGAGCTGGAGCAATAATGTCTTCTTCTTCTCCCAGACTAGGAAACATATTTGAGAAATTGAAACCTTCAAATAATGACCCATAATCAAAGATCCAGTCTGGCCCATTTCCAGCATCAGTAGGATTGTCTTCCAACCAGTCAACATTGAATGCCTCAATTATCACTTTGGTGGTTTTGTTGTAGACTCGATAAGCACTATTTGCAGAATACCCAACAAAGTAGCATTCATCAGCCTTTGCTTCGAATTTCCCCACATCAGATTGAATTAAAACTGTGCAAGGACACCCGAAAGTCTTAAAGTACCCCACCTTTGGTTTTTCTCCATAAATAATCTCATAAGGCGTCTTCTCATGCCGCTTGTTCAAAAGTACCCGATTTTGCACATAACAAGCAGTGTTGACTGCTTCGGCCCAAAAGAAAATTGGCAATCTTGCTTCACACAGCATAGTTCTTGCAACTTCAATGAGTGTTCTGTTTCTTCTTTCAGCAACACCATTCTGTTGAGGTGTGTACGGTGCACTGTGTTGCCTTTCTATACCTTTCTCTCCACTGAACATATTCAATTCAGCATTCTTAAACTCTGTTCCGTTGTCTGACCTTATTGCCTTCACTTTCTTGCTCATCTGATTCTCTATGAGAGTAACAAACTGTTTCACAAGCGCTGGAGTTTCATGCTTGTTTGACAAAAAGAAAACCCAAGTAAACCAAGAGAAGTCATCCACTATCACCAGACAATATGAGAACTTGCTGATACTTTGTACTTGCATTGGGCCGAAGAGATCCATATGAAGTAGTTGCAACATTAACGAAATAAAGTTTGTCATTTTAGAACGACGTGGTAACTTGTGCTGCTTCCCCTTAGCACATGCAACACACTTCTCAATTGATGTGAAGTCCTTGATGGGGAGGTTTCTAACATGCTCTCCCTTTGCCAGTTTGGTCAGATTCTTCATGTTGGCATGTCCCAGACGACGATGCCATAACAATGCCAGATTTTCATTTTGCTTTGAAATAAGACAGGCCACTTCAGATGGCGGAGGATTACCCATGTTGAGAAGATAAGAATTTCCTCGTCTTGGTGTACGCATCAAGACACACTCCTCAGGAATTTTGACTCCAGGTTTGAGAATAATACATTCCTTGCTATTGAACAACACAGAATATTCTCGATCACAAATCTGCAAAACACTGAGCAGACTATGTGACAATTCCTCCGCATAATGCACATCGGAGAACGTCAAACTGCCATTCTTTACCACACCTTTCTTGCTGATCTTGCCACCTACTCCACCAGCAAATGAAACACCTCCTCCATTGAAATCTTGAACCTTTTCCAGAAGCGATAAGTCTCCGGTCATATGTCGGGAGCAACCACTATCAACGTACCAGACATTGTTGACAGTTCTTCTTGGCTGTCCCTACATGAATCAAAGATCAGTTAGAGTCGGGTACCCAGGCCATAACAGATCTAGGCACACCCTTGGAGTCAATGTAGATGACTAATTGAAGGGACATTCCTAACTTTGATTCAGTTACACTCAAACTTTGAGTGTTGACTTTTGGTTTCCAAACAGTGTGTTTTTGTGGTTTTGACACATTGTTTGAATTCTTTACAGTTGCAGGTTTCTTTTGTGGAGATGTGACCTTTTTACCTGCAGGTTCCTTGACTGGTGTCCACTCAAGTTTCAATTTTGTTTGAACAACTTGTTTCGTTTGAGAAACCTCTTTTGATTTTGAAATCTGTTTCTTAACCTTTGTTTTACCTTTAGGTTGAGAAATCCTTTTTGTTTTAGGCACCTGTTTCTCAACAAGTTCTGGTTTCATCTTGTCCTTTCTTTGGTAAACTCCTTTGGGTTTGTAAGTTGGTTTTGGAGTTTTGGCCACATTCCAATTTTCGTCAACAGGCTTTGTCACCGGAGATTTTGTGTTTAAAACCTTAGACTGTTGAGTCTTCATTGGTTTTGAACTCTGCTTCCCCTGAAACAAAGCTTGTTGTTTTTTATTTTTATTTCCACCTGTCATCATATTCTCCAACATACTAGTTCAGGGGTTTTACGGATAGTATGGTTGATAAGGTCTATTCATACAATTTGCAGCGAAATGCCCTGGTTTTCCACAATGGACGCCTTGGGTAAGTATGACTTTTTCCATTCAGGCTTATCATCCCATTTGTGTATTAAATGTTGGAACTTTTTCAGGTTGCGTAATTAAACAAAATTGTTCTGATTTTGATTTGCTCGTTTTGTTAAAAGTAGACACAACCTGGGGATAAGGAACAAAGTCCTTGGGCTTAGACTCACGACCAGCTTTAGTGTTAGGTACACGAATTTTAAAACCATTAACTACTTCATTAGAATAAGAAACATGTTTTGATGACACAGACAACACCAATTGTTTTGACTTGGATGCATTAAGTTCAGACACAGATGCCAGAACATCGTCCTTAGATAAATCAGAAATTAAACTACTAGACTCATGACACTCTTTGACTCTCAAGCATTCGGCATCCTCCCCAGAAACATCTTTGATCCTTACTTCATCTGCACATGAAACAAAAACGTCAGAAGAACTAACATTATCGTTTAATGGTTCCTGGGATGGACCCGGTTCACAAGGGAATGCCACCGTTTTATTCTGATTACCCAAACCATACGTCATGTGTTTCTCATGTTCTAGCTCCTTTTCAGTCATGGGTTTCACACCAACTAAAACACTATCTATGGGAGGTCCTGCTTCATGCATTTCTGATTCAGATCTATCTACCTGATCCTCCTCATAGATCATACCTATAATATCTCTAGACACAGGTTGGAGAACACTATTCTTATTTTTTTTTAGAAAACCTAATTCCTATTCCACCTTTATCCTTACCAATCTAACATCAGTTATGCAGGTGGACAATGCCTTACCAGCTTCGAGCATTCTTTTGTTTCTCATCTGATTCACATCTAATTTCACTTGCATCTCATTGTTCTTATGTTTAAGTTCATCTACCTGCTTCCTAAGCTCAGCTATTTCTAACTTAGCATTGTCATACAGGACAGACTTCTGAGTGGCAAGGGCTTGGTATTTCTCTATATCCAGTTTATGAGCTTTGACTTTCTCCTCACTCTTTTCCCATCTACCCTTAAACGAACTTCTAGAACATTTCATATCAAAAAATTCTATCTCACTATTCTTCCAAAGTTGTCTAAGGCCGGGAATTAAACGTGCACAAGTGGGATTAGTACATACCTTTGTGTTGTCGACCTCGGCTGCAAATGCCTCCTTGTCTTCAACCAGGTTCTCCTCCTCATCTCCTGACTTCTCCTCAGTGACCACAAATGCATGCTCCTCATCAGAATCATTCTCCATCTTAGCAATCATAGCACGAGTTAGACTGAGTTCCTTTATCTGCGAAGCCCATTGATATTATCTTGCAACTTGACTTCAAGAAAATCTTGATGTAGTTTCAAGTATTTCATTCTTCAATTCTCCTTGTGAAGCTCCCCCTACAGTTAACATTCTTCTAGCCCGAAACCAAAGGCTATAAATGTGTAAGGTGTTTACAAAACTCAACACAATGGCTAGCTACTTGAGGACTAAGTCATAACTCAAGTTGCCAATATTGTTGAAAGTAAACAAGATAAAGGATCTATGAAAAACTCGAGAATTAATTCCACAATTCAACAGTCTTGAAATACTTGGCCGAATACCAAACCAATGCTTTGCACATGGACAAACCACTTCTTTTGTGCTATTAATCTTGCCTTCGGTTTTTACCATAATGGCATTGATGCAACTGTTACGGCTTGAGGTCTCTTCGAAGATTAAAAATCACGTTGCTTTCTTTTGCTAAAAATATTGCAAAAAGTCTCATCATATCATCACATCTTCTCCCCCTATACTTTTGCAACCCGTAGCAAAAAAAATAAGCATGTTGTTGTAAGCAAACACATCCAAGTAGCATGTCATAAATAAAAATCAACCTTGCAATATCAACCGATGAATCTTCATAATCCAACCAATAGCAAACCCCATTCGTCTTCAATATATAAACCCAAACGTGTGCATAACTTTCATGACTAATTCACCTCATAGCACGTCTGCCGTAAAGGAGTAATCTTGATATAAAAGTATAGTTGTAGGTGACCCTGAAATGTTTGATGAATATCGGGTTCTTGAGAGTACTAAAAGAGTTGGAAAAATATAGTGGTTGATGTGGATCCTCATGGCATCAATTTGGTAGCTACTGTGTTGACAACAAATATAATAAAACAGCAGTCCAGTCTGTTAATTTCTGGCCCTGTCTGTTCATTCTCCTCGTCTTTAAAAATCCCAATATCTAGATTGAGAGATGAATAGGCCCAATTCGGATATAAATAGGCAGGCCCAATCGATGTTTTGTAATTCAGCAGCCCGTTTCTTCATAAAAGAAAATAAACCCTAGCTTTAAACAAAAAAAACGCGTACCAGAACTAGTCAGCCTCTCTCTTCTCTGTCGACGAGAAACAACAACCGGCGGCCTGATTGGCGTATTCCGCTGGGCCTGTAGTGCGCGCAGAACGAACTCCGGCGACCAGAACCTTGAACGAAGGCAAGTATCGGCGGACTGGAGCATCACCGATGATCTGAACGAGATCAGAAACTTTTCTGGTTCGAGTTTGTGGTTTCCGGTTGAAGGTGGAACTTCCTTCCAGTTTTCGGTTGAAACTCATGAGTTCCGGTTGAAGTTTTCCGCTTGAAATCGTTTTCCGGTTGATCACGATTTTCCGGTTCAAGGTTGTTTTTCCGATTGAAGTTCAAACGGAACAGGTTTTTCTGTTTGAACCTTGAGCTTCCGGTTGAACTTTGGAACTGCGGTTGATGGTAGGATTATTTGCTTGAAGATAAAGCGGAACTGTGTTCTCCGGCTGATCTTATTCCGTTTGAAGTCGTTTGTCCGGTCGAAGGTACTTTCCGGTTGAAGATACGACTTCCGGTTGAAGTCGGGATTACGGCTGATCTCAGTTGGGCCGGAACAGACATGTTTTTTCCGTTTGATCCCAGAATTCCGGTTGATCTTCAAACTCTCCGGTTGATCGCTTTTCTGGTTCAAGTTCGGTTTCCGGTGAACAGCTTGCAGTACGAGTTGAACTGATGAAGCTCCAGCTGACCCGTCACCGTCAACTTCATCACTGTGACCCAGATTCCGAACATGCTGCCTTCATACTCGCCAAACCCTAGAATGATGTTGTAGCAGCGTCATCACCTTCGTCAACTGAGAAACCCACAAATGTGAGACCAGTTGCAAGCAACGAGATTTATGGGAACTTTTCGTTTTCCATGACAGGAACCCTTAACCCGTTGAGCATCTTCTACATCAACCCAAACAACTTTTACCATCATCTCGAACATATCACGAAACAACCTCGTCCCTTGACTCAGATCTACCCTCTGTCACCTTCATATTGGTTAAGAGCGAACAGAAAATTTAACAGTGAACGAGCTGCAGTCTCGTTAGATCATGTTTAACTCTTTACCGAGTTCCATCGTTTTCTTAGATCGAACTTGCAAGTCACTCAATATTTTTGTATTTTCTTCTAAATTTTTTTTAAGAAAGAGAGAGAGTGCATAGGTTAACCTTGAAGAAAGTGGATGTGGGGATGGGACATGAGATGGCATGTGACAAATGAAACAGAAAAAGTAGGTGATTAGAAGTTGGATAAAAGGATAAATCTTAACAAAAGTACACTTGTTTTGTGGGACTCAATAAAAAGTAGAGTCAAATGCTATAAAGCAAGTTGATTCTTACACACAAACATACAAAGTGTGATGTGAAATAAATATTTACCTTTTTCAAGAAAATATTGAAATTGACAATTTAAAAGAAATCACCATGAATTTTAAAAAAAATATACGTGAGATATGCATCAGATTCATGTTTTGAACTAGATTTAGGAACAACTTGGACAAGTTTATAAACCTGTTTGTGTTTACTGGACAAAAAGACAAATACTCAAGAAAATTTCTTTTAACAACTCAAACGAGATATATGAACAAATAGGTTTTGACTATTCTATGGAAGAAAAATTCAAAAGCCTTTTTCATAAACATTGAAAGATATGGAGGGGAGTTCAAGAATCTATCCAAAAATTTTAACATCTCCATTTGTTTACAAAAATAACGAGCATATGAACACAAAGTTGAGATATCAAATTTGAGGTTGCATTATCTCGACCATGGTAATAGTTACGATTAAACTAAAACAAGAACCCTCTATTTGTAAATATAACCCTGCGGAATTAAAGTTATACTTCACTTTACTCTAGCATATTTAGTTATCTTGTATTAGGTAGTGTTTGATTTGCATAAGTATAGTAACAACGAAGTAAGAAATACTCAGCACTATTTGCATTAACTCAGAGTTACACTATTACAAGGTGATCAAGAACCGTGTGTAAAACTATGAGCTAACTATGCTATATATAGTGCTGATGAGATCAATGACAGCCATTGATCTCAAACGATCTAATCTACACTGTTTAATACAAAGTCAAATATAAACTACCAAAAGCATTAACTTCGACAATTGGAATATCTTGGGTGTGATCAGCATCATACTACTTTAGGAGAGCGGCTTTGATAAATTTAGAAGCAACCAAGAAGCTTTTGCAAGATTCTACTGAAAAGACATCTCAGGAAAAGTCCGGTTGAACTCATTATCTGGTGGATAATCGAGTTCACCCAGAATATTCGCAAGCTGGAAAAATTGCTTCTTCCGCTTGAACTGCCAGTTCCGCTTGAAGTTGAGATTTCCGCTTCAACGTCAACTTCAGCCGGAACTCATCAAAAGTGGCTTTCAACTAGAAATCTTCAAAGCGATATATTCCTTACAATCTCCCCCTAAGCTGATGCTGTCAAATTATTCTTCAACTCCAAAGTTTATCTTTAAAACTGACTTGTACCCAAACATTTCTTCTCCTTGACCTACTTGTCCAAGGATTTGATGTTGTCATCCAGATTTTAAGAGAGCTCTTTCGAATTTGTTTTGGTCACCTTCACATATCTGAATGATTCCCAATCTCTTTCATTCCATTTATCTTGAACAGAGATAGATTCATGAACTGTGAAGGTGCCATTAGCTCTATGAACATAGAACAACTTTTCTTCTTCTTCCCAAATGATGAATTTCACCTCACTGACTGGTTCGTCTTCTTCATCATTAGTATCAACCTGAGATCTGAAAAGCATTCCACATTCATTCACTGTTGTCTCAATACATAATCTCAGCAGGTGCTCAGCCCTTGTAGGACTTAAATATTAGTATATATTTGTGTATTATGTTATTATTGATTGTATAGGGGGCTAGGCGTAATATCGTTGTATATATATAGGGGCTTTGTATTCTAATAAGATTGAGGATCATATTCACGAATATGGTATCATAGCCTAAACCCTAAACTATTTTTTTCTCCCCTCCTAAACTCGCTGCCGGCAGACCTAGTCTACGGACTCGTGCCGTTTTCCGCTGGCCTCCGACCGTTCCTCCCCATCACAGTCGTCGGCCACCACCTCCACACACTCATCGCCGATTGTTTCTCCTAGCCCCTCGACCCCCACAAGCCCACGTTCTACATCAATGGCGGACGACGCAGCGGCTCGCTTGAAGGTTGAAACCGACAAGTTAACTCACTGTTACAGCGTGACGAATATTCTGCTTCGAGTACGACAACTTGATGGCGTCAAACTCATGTATTCGAACTGGGTCAAGTTGTTCCATATTCACCTTAAGGCGTTCAAGGTTCTCGATCACGTCACCACAGATAATCAACCGGAGGAAACGGACCCTCTTTTTGCCGTATGGTCTGAAATCGATTCTCTTATCCTTCAATGGATCTACGGTACGTTATCTGATGAATTATTCCTACGGGTTATTGAGACTGACACCACCGCTCGTAAAGCTTGGATTAAAATTAAGGAACTTTTTCTCAATAATAAAGGCTCACGAGCCGCCGCTCTTGAACATGAATTTACCAACTTAACATTGGCCTCTTTTTCTAGTCTCGATGACTAGTTTAGTAAAATTCATGACTTATCCGAGCAACTTAATGACGTGGGTCAATCCATGGATGAGAATCGGAAAGTTCTTCAATTGGTTCGAGGTCTTCCTCAAGAGTATGACACCGTTGGCACTTTGATCAACCAACAATCCCCTAAGTGGGATGAAGCCCGGAACATGGTTTTGCTTGAACAACAACGCATCAAGAGTAGACAACCCACCCCTCACCATGTCCTCGCCACTCAATCTCTGCCCACTCTGCCACAAAATCAGCCCAACCCCAATCCCTTAAACCCCACTGATCAAACTCCCACAGCCCAACCCAACCGTAACCCACCCCAAGCCCACTACCCATATGCTAATCAGGCCCAATACCCACCTGCCAATCAGGCCCAACAGCAACAATTTCAGCCCTCCTATGGCCGCAACTCTCAACGTGGCAGAGGGGGGGGGGGGGCTGAGGCGGAAATTACCGAGGTCGACAAAACTATAACCGTTATCCTAATCGCTACCCACCTCAAAATTCGTATCCTCCTCCACCCGCATATAACCCGCCACCTTCCCCCTACCCGTCCTACCCACCCTCGGCCTACCCACAATCATACCCGCACCAACAACCATGGACCGCCCGCCCACCCCCTCCTAACCAACCCACGGCCCACTACACCAACACCCAGCCGGCCTATGATGCGTTGAGTCCTACCGGCATTGGTCAAGCATATCACACATCGCAATACAATCATTATGATCAGACATGGGTTATGGACTCCGGTGCCTCGAACCACTTCACTGCCAACCCAGGTATGTTACAGAACTCGGTGTCAAAATCTTCAATTCCTAATATTTTTGTTGGCAATGGTCAATCGTTGCCCGTCTACGGATCGGGTAATGCTTTACATCGAACCCCTACCCACACCTACCGTTTAAATAATGTTCTTGTTACTCCTCATATTATTAAAAATCTTGTTTCTATTAGACAGTTTTCCCGTGATAATAGTGTTTCAATCGAATTTGACCCCCATGGTTTTTCTTTGAAGGATCTCAAGACGGGCGCCATCCTTTCCCGCCATACTAGCACTGGTGATCTCTACCCGTTCACACCGTCTTTGCCCTCGGCCAACGTGTGTGCTGTGGCTCTATCTACCTCTTCTTGGCACAACCGTCTCGGTCACCCTGGCGCGCATGTCTTGAATTTTTTATCTAGTCATCATTTTATTAAATGTAATAAAGATAAAACATTTTCGGTTTGTCACACTTGTCAACTGTCTAACAGTAAACGGTTATCTTTTGAGGATTATGTTTCCATTACTTTTGAGCCATTTGATATCATACATTGTGATTTATGGACGTCTCCGATTCTTAGCAAATCTGGATATAAATATTACATGATTCTGATTGACAATCTTTCTAATTATATCTGGGTATATCCTCTTAAATTTAAATCGGAAACATTTCCAACTTTTGTTAAGTTCCATAAATTAATAAAGACACAATTTCATAAAGACATTAAATCTTTTCAGTGTGATCTTGGCGGCGAATTTGATAACCGAGCATTTCACGACTTTGCTCACTCTGCAGGACTAGTGTTTCGTTTTTCATGTCGTCAGACCTCCCCGCAAAATGGGAAAGCCGAACGCATGATTCGCCGGGTCAATGATATTATTCGTGCGTTACTCACCCAAGCCCACCTCCCTCCACCTTTCTGGGTCGAAGCCCTTCACACTTCGGCCTACCTTCACAACATTCTTCCCATCAAACGTCTCAACTTTGCTAGCCCCGCCTTTGCCCTTTACCAACGTCACCCCACGTATGACCATCTCCGTGCCTTTGGGTGCGCGTGTTACCCAAACCTTTCCGCCACCACTCCTCACAAACTTTCCCCTCGGTCTGTTCGATGCATATTGCTCGGATATCCCAACAACTTCCGTGGCTACCGATGTTTTGATCCCTCCACCGGTCGTGTTCATATCTCTCGCCACGTGATTTTTGACGAGACGGTCTTCCCCTTCCAATCTCAATCATCCTCCTCGCCACCCACTACTCCTGATCCCGTCCCCACCTTCTCGGCCGTGCCAGCCGATCTTCCACCACCCACCGCCCCTCCTCCACCCACCCCACCACCGTCGCCTCCTACCACCCCCTACCACTCCTTTGCCGTCACCACCATCCACTCCCGTAACCAATCCGTCGCCTACGTCATCGTCACCCAGCTCCACATCATCTCAGTCTACGGACTCTTGATCGGATTTTCCGGTTTCTAACGCTCATCCGATGACAACTCGTGCCAAGGCGGGTGTCTTCAAGCCTATTCAAAAGCTTAACCTTAACACCACTACCACCACCCCCTATCTCCCGTTCCCACCTCCTATACTAAAGCATTACACGATCCGCACTGGCGCGATGCCATGTCGCTAGAATATAAGGCATTGATTGATAATGACACTTGGGAACTGGTACCTAGACCTCCATCACAGCCGGTGATTAGATGTATATGGCTGTTTAGACATAAGTTTAAGGCCGATGGTTCCTTGGAGCGTTATAAGGCTCGCCTTGTTGCCAATGGCAACTCTCAGACAGTGGGTAATGATTGTATGGAGACATTTAGTCCGGTTGTTAAACCGGCCACTATTCGGACGGTCTTATCGTTGGCAGTTTCGCGTCACTGGCCTATACATCAGCTTGATGTTAAGAACGCGTTTTTACATGGTGACTTAGCTGAGACTGTTTATATGCAGCAACCACCGGGTTTTATTGATGCATCTTATCCGGATCATGTTTGTCGCTTAAAGCGATCTTTGTACGGCCTAAAACAGGCCCCCCGGGCATGGTACACCAGGTTTTCTACATTTCTGTTACGACAGGGATTTACTAGCAGCAGTTATGACCATTCTTTGTTTGTTTTTTGCCACGGCGATCGCACCGCTTACCTACTGGTTTATGTGGATGATATTGTGCTTACTGCATCTGATCCTACTTTTCTGAGACAACTTATACTTACACTCTCACAGGAGTTTGCCATGTCTGATTTAGGTCCCCTACATCATTTTCTGGGCATTACCATCACACGTGACGCATCTGGCCTTTTTCATCAGCAGTCTCAGTATGCCCGGGATATTTTACAGCGTGCTTCCATGGCTTCCTGCAAGCCATCTGCGACACTAGTGGACACAGGTTCCAAGTTGAGTGCTACTGATGGTGATCTTTTATCTGATGCTACTTTATATCGCAGTCTTGCAGGTGCGCTCCAGTACCTCACGTTTACCAGACCAGATATTACATATGCAGTGCAACAGGTTTGTTTATTTATGCACGCTCCCCGCGAGCATCATTTTCAGTATATGAAGCGCATTCTGCGCTACATTCAGGGTACTTTGGATTATGGTATTCGGCTTACTCCCAGTTCCGATGTTTCTCTTACGGCGTATTCTGATGCGGACTGGGGGGGATGCCCCGACTCCCGTCGTTCTACATCCGGATATTGTGTTTTTATGGGCCTTAATTTACTGTCTTGGTCCTCAAAGCGCCAAGCTACTGTTTCCAGGTCCAGTGCAGAAGCCGAATACCGGGGGGTGGCAAATGCGGTGGCTGAGCTTTGTTGGTTGCGCAATTTATTACTTGAGTTACGATTGCCTATCCGGACTTCTTCAGTTGTTTTTTGTGATAATGTATCTGCAGTATATTTGTCCGGGAATCCGGTACAGCATCAGCGGACGAAGCATGTTGAGATTGATATCCACTTTGTCCGTGAGAAGGTTCGCGTGGGTCAGATTAGAGTTTTACATATTCCTGCTGCTTATCAGTATGCTGACATATTCACTAAGGATCTTCCAAGGCCTTTATTTCAGAGTTTTCGTGACAGTTTGAGCGTTCGGGTTCCTGCCGCTCGAACTGCGGGGGCGTATTAGTATATATTTGTGTATTATGTTATTATTGATTATATAGGGGGCCAGGCGTAATATCGTTGTATATATAGGGGCTTTGTATTCTAATAAGATTGAGGATCATATTCACGAATATTAAATTCTCTGTTAACTTCACATAAATATCAGTCATTTGTAGTGCAGAGAGGATTCTGGTGGCTTTGTGAGCATTCACTACTAAGGTTGTGCCATTTGCCAAGTTGAAAGTGAAGTCAAAGGTAGTTTCATCTGCTATTCATCCCATAATTTTATTTTTTCTGGGAGGAGCTTTTCTTCTTTGCGTTTGATCTTTCTTTTTCTTTGCATGCATCATCATCCTCTTTCTCTTCTTTTTCTCCTCATCAGAATCATCTTCTGATTCTTGCACAACAGGTGCTTTGCCCTTTGATGAGGGAGAAGAGGGACCAGGTTGAACTTCAGTAGGTTTGGTGGATGGTGTAGGAGCAGTGGGTTCTCTGATGGTGAGTGGAAGCAAGGGTGTGTGAATTGGTGGTCTACTGGCTTCGGGTGTAGGGCTGGAAGGAGGAGTAGGTGGGAAAATGTCTGAGAAGTCAATGGTAGGTGGAGGCTTCTTCTTAAAAGGGATGATTGGGGTGAAGTTTTCTGTTCTGTATTTTGGGTTGGAAAGTTTGGTGGCTACCTTTTTGGATATTGAAGGTGGTTTATATGGTATGATGGCAAAAGACTGTGGAATTGATGGAACTGTTGTAGGTATGGGGTTTGGG
The DNA here is from genome assembly GCA_039602395.1 of Deinandra increscens subsp. villosa. Classification (NCBI taxonomy): domain Eukaryota; kingdom Viridiplantae; phylum Streptophyta; class Magnoliopsida; order Asterales; family Asteraceae; genus Deinandra; species Deinandra increscens. The sequence goes on along the minus strand of JBCNJP010000025.1, from coordinate 11,206,417 downwards.
TTGTATATGAAGGAAGGTGGAGGTTAGATATCTTCATCATCAGTAAACTCAGGTTTGACATTTAAGTTAGTTGATGTACCTGAAGTGAATTCTGAAGGTGAAGGCATCACTAACTTTGGATTCACAGCAGCTATATCTCGTTTAAGCTCATGAAAGATTGACTCAATCAAGTTGCAAAGCTCCCTGACTTTCAACTGAGCTACCTCTTCTTCTGTTTTCCAATTTCTAACAACCACGACTCTTTTTACCTTCTTCAACAGTAGGTAGTTCTCATCATTCTTTAGTAGGCATCTGAGAGGCAATTGAGATCATCCTTTGCCTTTCAACATCAGTCATCACATCCAAATTATTATCCTTCAGTCTCCAATTAAAGGATCTTTTCTTAGCCTCTTCCAATAAACTTTCAACAACACCATCGTGTGAATACAGATCAAACTCCTCTTGAAGCTCTTTGGCTAGCCTCTCATCTTCAGCTACCATTCTAGCATCTTCTACCATCTTCAACACAGCTTCAGCTTCAGGGGTTTGAACAACCTGCTGAATAGTTCTAAGGTTTGCAGGCTGAGCTGGCTCTTCAACTTGAACTGACTCTGTGCTTCCCATAGCTATTAAAGTTGCAGCTATGTCTTCAGCCTCTTCACTTAACTGTTCTTCCGGTTGAACCATAGGTGGCTGATCAAACCCAAAGATTGATTGACCGTGGCCATATGTTGGATCAGGAGAGTTTTCGTCTATTTGAATTATTTCAACCTGGGTTTCCGCTTGAATTTCCGGTTGAACTTCCAGTTGAGCTTCCGCTTGAACTTCCGGTTGAACTTCTGGTTGAACGATATTTAGACCTTCAGTCAACACCTGAGGTTGGGTGACTTCAGGTTCTTTATCTGTTAGTTCCAATTCCTCTGTTCCTTCTTCTTCACCAATCAGGTTTTCATCTCCTTCTTTAGACATAGTTCCTACTGCAACAGTTGCAGTGCTTTCTTCAATATCAATTGATGCCTTGCTGGTGGAAGCAATGTTTCTCTCCGCTTGATCACTGGCTCTTTCAGCCGGAAAGATAACGTCTTTCAGTAGTCTGGTGATTAAATCTATGTGTTCAGGGAGAGCACCAGCAATCAGCATTGAAGACTGAACTAACTCAGTGAGGTTGGGTCGTCAAATGAAGAAATAGCAATCAGTTGACTGCTCTTCATGTTAACCCAAATTTCTTCCACTGTGAAGGGCTTGACACCAAGTTTCTTGCAGGCAGAGGCTCTAACTTTAGCCGGAATCCTATCAGTTTCCTCAATTTCAAGAATAGCAGGTGTTAAAGTCAACTTCTCCCCTAATTTGACAGTATCAGCTTCTTTAGTTTCTCTGTTTGGGTTTGAAGGACCTGCCTCAGTTTCAGTAGGAGCAGCCTTTACCAATGTAGCAACAGTTGCATTCGGATGATCAACCTGTGCTTGGAGATTAAGGTACAAATTCGTCAATTCTGGTAGTGTATAACTGTCCTCAACTGGCTTTTTACCAGTATCCCTGGACAAAACCAAGTTATCAATCCGAGATTGATCAAGTGTGGTACCTATGGCTTCCTGGCACCTAGGATTCTCTTCAACTGTGCCAGCAACCCTGGTTCCAATGAAGGACCCGTGGGTGCTGATTCAGAGAAGATTGCCGCAGTTTGGGTCTTATTGATGTTACTGCTAGCACCAAGATCCAGTGAGGATACTTGGGCAGCAACAGCTCTCTCTACATGAATCTCTTCTTGACTCCTGATATTCACCTCCACTGCGGAATGGGGGTTCAGTGCAGTAGGCTCCAGGTCCATCGGAATGTTCTCATGTAATGAGGTGGGTGAGTTAATAACACCCTCATTTTGGACCAGGAATGGGTGCACTGTCACTCCTAGGTGATAGGGGTTGCAGGGGTGAAAATTGTTCAGATGGGGATTGTACATCTGTTTCTATTGACTCCCCCTCAAGAGAAGGTTCATCCCTAAGGGCATATCCCAGTTTTACCAGTTTCCGCTTAGACTTTTTGCCTTGAGCGGGGTTGGAAACTTCAGGTTGGTTGGTGATAGTAGGTGGAGGAGACCTAATGACCACATTTTGCTGTCTTTTGAAAACAACAGGAGGAGTTTCAGATGAGGAGGTGGCAGTGGTGGTTTTAGTGGAAGCTTTCCTCTTTTTGGAACAATAGGTTTTGATGGTAGAGGAAGTAGGGACATATGTGGGATCAGGAGCTACTAAGTTAGTAGTCACGTCATCTTGAGCAGGTTGCTCAGTTGCTGCTACAGTTTCCGTCTGAACTTGAGCAGGTTCATTAGGAAATTGCTTTGGAATTGGTAGGGGACGGTCAGTATCCCTTCCAAGAAAAGCAATCTTGTTTAAAGCTAAATTTGAGAAAGTTTTCTCATTGAGAAGTTTAGGTTGCAAAATTTTACCACCCAAGACAATTTGGGGGTATTCCTCACTGAGAATACATGTTAAAAACCTTGGGTATAAATAGACATAATCTGGTGAAAGGTTTGTTTTCAGACCCTTAAAAATCAGTTTCAAGAACTTAAAATTTTGACCTTTTACCACAGCATAAAATGCTAAGGCTTGTTCAATAGCAAGTTCATCAAACCCGCCTTTCTTGGGAGTCAGGCAAACCAGAAGGGTGTGGGCTAAAAATCTCCACTGGTAAGGTAGTTGCCCCTTCTTAATGGTCTTGCTTCCCATTGAACCGCCATAGCCAATATCTCAAAAAAGAGGTAAGTAGTCAGATGATTCAACAAACACATAGCCGTCTTCATCCCTTAGTTTTAACACCTTTCTGATTTTGGCTTCATCGATTTCCACAGATGTGCCCTGAATACTTGACACAATCTTTTCACCACCATCATCACTTTCAGAAACCCTAGCATGTGACCAACATTCTTCCATGATCTATTCGAATATCACCGCTTCAACGGTCAGCGCGTGATGAAGATGACTCCTTTTAATGAAGTCTATCATGCCGTTGTAGATGTTGTTTTTGCTGGGTTCTTTTAGGTAAGCCACCAGGTTGTGTTCCACAGGGAACCTTGAGTCACTGGCCGGCTTCTTGCCACTCATACTTGCTTTCGGAGCCATTGTTGTTGCAAGTTTTTTAGAAAGTTGACGGTTTTTGGGAGGTTATTGGGAGAATTTGGGAGTAAATTCGGAGTGGGGTTTGAGAGAAATGGGGAAGTGACGGTAATTTAGGGCTTTTTACCTTTTCCGTCGGTGACGTGGAGGAGAGAGGTTTTAACCACCCGTTCAGTAACCGATGTGACTGGTGCTTTATGGGTTATACGATACAAACGTTAAAGCATGTCATTATCCAAAAGGATAATTACTAAAAACTCGGATATTTAATGGTTAAAAATTCAATGGATAATTAAATGTATATCCGCTTGAAAAATTGTGCCTTCCGGGTAATTTAATGAAAAGTAACTTTGACTTGTTAACCCGGAAGTTCAGCCGGAACCCATTTTCTCCTTTATTTTCAAAACCAAATTTCTTCCGTCTGAACTTCAAGCGGATAATTTTCCGCTTGGAAGAATTGTTTTCAAAAAATTTTTCCATGCAATTTACAAAGCATTTTTCCGGTTGAAGTTCACCCGGAGATTTTCAAAAGTTTTGCTCTCTCAGGTTGAACCGGAACTTGGACCGGAAAACCAAAACACATGATTTTTGAAAATTTGTATTAATTTTTCATAGTTTAACAGCAGTTACTAACTATGAACTGAAAAGTTTTCTAATTTACACAAGAAATTTTCATTTTCTTTTCTTTTTGTATCAAGAAACAGGCTCTTGAGCACATGCCTCTCTTTTATTAAAATTGTGAAAAGTTTGTTAGTCAAAATTCATCATTCCAATGGCTGTGATGAGATAGAAGAATCTTGCCTCGTCAAAAGCTTTGGTAAACAGGTCGGCCAATTGATGATCAGTATGAACCTTGAACAACTTAATTAAATTCTTTTCTACACAATCTCTAATAAAATGATACCTGATATTAATGTGCTTTGTTTTGGAGTGCTTTACTGGATTGTTGATGATGGATATGGCACTTTTGTTATCTGCAAAGATGGGAGTTTCCATGAAGGTGATTTCATAGTCGAGCATCTGATTTTGAATCCAAAGAACTTGACTACAGCAACTTGAGGCAGTAATATACTCAGCTTTAGCTGTTGATGTAGAAACACAGGTTTGTTTCCTGCACTGCCAGGAAACAAGTCTCTCACCCAATAATTGACATCCTCCTTATGTTGATTTCTTGTCAATGTCACATCCTCCATAGTCAATGTCAGTGAACTCTTTGAAGGAGAAACAGAATTCTTAGGATACCACAAGCCCATCTTGGGTTGACCCTTCAAATACTTGAAAATTCTTTTGACTGCTAGCATGTGTGATTCCTTTGGTGAGGACTGATATCTTGCACATAAGCAAACACTGAACATGATGTCAGGTCTACTTGCTGTGAGATACATCAGTGATCCTATCATGGCTCTGTATATGTGTACATCCACTGGCTTGCCACTTAAGTCACTTGTTAACTTGTGGGAAGTGGAGATAGGAGTTTTAGCACTTGAGCATGTTAGCATGTCAAATCTCTTCAGCATATCTTGAATGTACTTTGACTGATTCAGAAAAATTCCAGCTACAGTTTGCTTCACTTGTAAGCCCAAGAACAATGTTAGTTCTCCCATGGAGCTCATTTCAAATTTAGACTGCATCAAAGTTTCAAAATCTTTGCACAAAGCAATGTTAGATGAACCGAAAATAATATCATCTACATAAATTTGAACCATCATCATATCCTTACCAACACATTTGACAAAGAGAGTTTTGTCAATTGCACATCTCCTGTAGCCATTCTCTAGAAGATAGTTAGAAAGAGTTTCATACCAGGTTCTAGGAGCTTGTTTGAGGCCATACAGGGCTTTGATCAACTTGCATACCCTGTTTGGATGATGAGGGTCCTCAAAACCAGGAGGTTGTTTGACATAAACTTCTTGTTCCAGTAGGCCATATAGGAAGGCACTTTTGACATCCATCTAAAATACTTGGAAGTCTTTGAATGCAGCATAAGCTAGAAAGATTCTGATTGCTTCCAATCTAGCTACAGGTGTAAACACTTCATCATAATCTTTACCCTCTTCCTGTGCATAGCCTTGCACAACCAGTCTTGCTTTGTTTTTGACAACAATACCCCTGTCATCTTTCTTGTTTCTGAATACCCACTTTGTACCAATTGGTTCTGCTCCATTAGGAAGATCTACCAGTTCCCAAACTTTCTGCTTGTTGATTTGAAATAATTCTTCTTGCAGTGCCTGTACCCAGCTGCTATCTTCCAAAGCTTCAGCTACCTTGGTGGGTACTTCTTGAGACAAAAATGCAGCATGCAAACAGATCATTGCATCAGCAGATTTACTTCTTGTCAACACAGGTGCTGACACATCTCCAATAACATTTTCCAAAGAGTGATTCTTGTTGATTCTTCTATCCATGTTCATGGGGAACTCATGGCTTCTTCCATTTGAGGGTATGTTGAGCCGAGGGAGTATGTGATCAAGCTGAACATTTCCAAGTTGTGACGCAAGATCTAAAACTCCAACTGATTTATGAGAATTTGTGTGTGAATTGTAGGTCAGATGCTCTAAATTAAGCTCATTTGATGTGCTATCATTTGAATTTTCAGCTTCATTTGACCCTAACTCAGTATTCTTTTCGGTTTTTGAAATGGTGTTTTCCGGTTGAACTTGAACCGGAGAAAATGGTTCCGCTTGGACTTCAACCGGAACTATTTCTTCTTCAATTTGAATTATTTCAGTCAGGTTACAGTTTGATTGCTCTTCCAATGCTCACCAGCAGACCTATAAAAGTTATGTTCCAGCACTAAAGAGCTCACAGGCTTATCAACAGTTATGTTGAAATCAGTGGTTAGTGCATCAATATCAAATAACCAACTGGACTGAGATTCAAAATTCTTAGGAGATTTTTCATTGAAAGACACATTTAAAGTTTCCTCAACAATTTTGGTTCTCTTGTTGTATACTCTTTATGCTTTTGACACACTAGAATATCCAACAAAATAACCCTCATCAGCCTTTTCTGCAAATTTAGGCAATAGCTCATTAGTTATTAAAATTGTAACAGAATAACCAAATGGCTTAAAGAAATAAATATTTGGCTTTCTTTTTCTCCAAATCACATAAGTTGTCTTATTCTTGCCTTTGACAATTAAAATCCTATTTTGGACATAACAAACAGTGTTCACTGCTTCTGCCTAAAATATCACAGGGAGCTTGGAATCTGCTAACATAGACCTAGCAGCTTCAATCAATGTCCTATTCCTCCTTTCTGCAACCCCGTTCTGCTGTGGAGTTCTAGGAGCACTAAATTGTCTCACAATTCCCTTTTCCTCACAAAATGAATTCAAAACATGAATTTTGAATTCTGTGCCATTGTCACATCTGATTGTTTTGACTTTAAGGTTGGATTGATTTTCTAAATTGATAACAAGTGTTTTCAACAATTCAGAAAAATCATCAATTATTACAAAACAGTATGACTTTTTCCCCAAACTCATTACTCTAGTTGGACCAAAGAGATCCATGTGCAACAGCTCTATAGGTTTTGAAATAGAAGATTCAACTTTTGGCTTGAAGGAGGTTCTGTGTTACTTGCCCTTGAGACAAGGTACACAGTTTTCAGAACAAGCAAAATGCTTGTTAGGAAGACCCTTAACCAAGCCAAGATTTATAATTCTGTTCATGTTCTTGTAATTCACATGACCTAACCTCCTATGCCACAAATCAGATTAATCAACAGAGGGTTTGGATATAAAACAGGCAGTGCCACATGAGGGTGCAACAATTGACATATCCAAGATGTATAGTCCATCTCTCCTAGGTGCCTTAAGCATGATTAATTCATCAGGAATTTTGACACCAGGTTTGAGAACTATAGCCTCTTTCTCATTAAATATTAAATTCAAATTCTTGTCACACATTTGTGAGACACTAAGAAGATTGAAATTTAATGTATCAACAAAATTGACTTTATCAAATTTTACCAGTCCATTGCTCACATCTCCTTGTGCTGAGATATGGCCTTTTATGCTTCCAAAGGCAACTGGTCCTCCATTTATTCTTTTTGTGTTTTCCAGTATGTGCTTATTCCCTGTTATATGGCATGTGCATCCACTATCGACTACCCATAGGCTATTATGGCCTTTATTTTGCACCTGCACATATCATAATTGATCAGTTTCTATAAGGGACCCAAGCCTGAGTGGTCTTGGGTCTGCCATAAGCATCATTATACTTGTACTCCTTGAGTACTAAAGTATTTACAACTGGAGCTTCAGTGAGCAGATCATCATTTTCAAAACTTAAGTTCTCATACTGAGTACTTGTTTGACTAAATCTTTCACCTTTGGTGTTTTTCCTTTCAGCAATTTTTCTTCCCCTATATTCCTTAAATTTTCTTTGCTTGTTGGTTATTTTCTTAGATCTTTCATTACCTTGATTAACCAACTTAGTTCTTTTAGGAGATTTGGAAAATCTTTGAGGAAATTATTTGTTTTGGTTTGAACTTTCCCCCTGAAGTGGAACAGTGTGACTTCCACTTGAACTAGTAGCAAATTCAATTTCAGGTTGGTTAGATTTTTTCCTTCTTGAAAAGTTTTCTCTAGAGGTGGTCTTTCCTCTAGAGGGATTTCTTCTCCCTTGAGCTTCAAAATGCTCAAACCCATCAGGAAAGTGTACATGTGGTTTCTGCTTTGGAGCAGTGACTGATCTGGGTTGAATTTTGTTTTCCGGTTGAACTTGAGTTCGAGCGGAAGAGTGTTCTGCTTGAACTTCAGCCGGAAAATGATTTTGCCTTAGAACAGAAAAACTTCCATTTCTTTCGTTACCAATTAAAACCCTATTGGATTCAGATCCAAATGCTTCATTGTGTGGATTTTCACAGGTGAAATTCTTCCTGTTAATTTTCTTTTGAAAATCAGCCTTTGGTTTTAGAACAGGTTTTGGTTTCAAAAATGGTTTGACTTTACTCAGTGGGTTGAACTAACATACAGCAGGTAGGTGTCCTTGTTCACCACAAAACATGCATTCAACAATTTTGGTTTCACAAGATTCAACTTTCCTGGGAGACTCATGTTTGGTCACTTGATTGAAAGTGAGTTGACCAACCCTTTGAGTTTGACTTCCCTTTGGTTGCTCAGGCTGCTTTCCTCCAACTTTTGAATCTTTGGGTTCATAAATAGTTAGTGGTGGCAGAGCAATTGAAGGTTTCAAAATGTTTGATTGGTCAGCTGATACAGAAGTTCTTGCATCAGTGATTTCAGTTTTCTTTGACTCAACAGTGTTTTCAAAACTTGACTATGATGAGGTGTCATCAACAGTAAGACTAACATTACAGTCTGTTATTAAAGCTTTAATTGGTTTGATTGCTAGTGAGTATTCAATTGGTGGTTCAACACTGTTGTAACCAACACCAACCTTACCATACATCCCTCCCATCCATAATTTCTCACCCTTTCTATTTTCAGTTTGAAATTTGTCACAAGTGAACAAAGCATCTTTTAGCTTAATTTCAAGAACATCAACCTCAGCCTTAGCATCTTTGGTTTTATTTCTTGATTTCTCAAGCTTGGACAGCAAATCATCAAGCTATGTTTCAAGAACTGAGTTGGTATTTTTTTAACTGTTCATATTCTTTGGTTAGATTTTCAATCTTTGAAGTGTAAGATGATTCGGTTTTCTTAAAACATTCCTTTAAAACCTTTTCAGGAATAGAGTTCACTATATCTGTGATTTCTGTACTTTGCCACTTGTTCAATGCAAGCAGGGCTGCATAAGTTTTTTAAAACCTTTTCAGGAATAGAGTTTACCATATCTGAAGTGGAGTCTTCTTTGGCCATCAAAGCATGATTTATTGGCTCAAACTCAGCAACAAAATCTTCCCATTCAACACTTGAGGTTTGATTGGCAGCAGCAGCAACCACATTCTGGTAGTTTTGACTTCTGGTTGGTTTTGGTGGGGTGGGTTGATGACCTGAATTGTGACCAGAATTGTTTCCACCATGATTCTTCATTTGGACATGACCCTGGTTCTGTCCTTCCCTTCTTGGCTGTGGGCATTCTCTTGCAAAATGACCAAGCTGGTGACAGTTGTAGCATTTCACCTTACTTTTTTCTAGCCCTATGTGAGCACTCTTTGCTCCCTTGTAGGTTCTACCAGTTCTTTTGTAAAATCTTTGAGCTCTGACAGACACCATAGCAAGTTGGGTCGAAATATCCATTTCTTCGAAATCATCAGCACCTATACACTCAAGATCTTCACGAATGAAGCCTTGGTATGAGTCATTTGCTACATGAGCATTGTGAGAGTTGTCAAACGTGTTTGAAAAACTCTCTTGACACCTTGGTGTCTCGGGGAAACTGACTGTAGGTGACTGGTATGATGATGAGTTTGAAGATCTTTGATTGTGAAAATCAGTAGTTACTAGTGTAGTTAAAAATAGTTGAGTTAACTCAGAAGATGAGTTTTGCTTCAGATTCAGTTCCATTTCATAAGCACTGAGTATGCCATTAAGTTCACTAAGTCTCATCTTTTTCAAACTTTTACATTCCCTGATGCTGATAGTGTAAACTGTCCACATAGAGGGCAAGGAAAGTAGAAATTTTCTGTTTACATCTACTTGGTCTAGTTTTACATCTACCTTTTGCAGTTCATCAAGTAGGGAAAACAAATCTTAAGTACTGGTTTGTCATTGATTCACCAGTTTTGAAAGTAAAGTTCTAGTATTTCTGTTTTAAGACATCTTTCTTGTTTTCTCTTACTTCACTGGTTCCTTCATACATTTTACTTAAGGCATTCCACAGGTCAAATGCAGTTTTGTATCCTTTAAACCCACTTAAAATGGAATTAGGAAGTGCAGCCTGTAGCGTCCAATATGCCTTATAGTCAAATTCGAGAGCAGCATAGTCAGAATCAACATATATTTCTAAAGGTTTAGGTATTTTGACTTCTGTATCATCAGCAGATGAAACCATGGGTGAGTAAGGGCCTTCAGTAAAGGATTTCCAAATACGACGGATCTAAAATCCTAATAAAACCTTCCATCCTGAGTTTCCAGGTACGAAAGTCATAAGGAGTGAACATTGGTGGTTTGTTAGCACTGCCGTTTGAAGATCCTAAACTTAGATCACTAATTTTGAAAACTTTTGAAAGAGAAAAAAAACTAAGCTTGTAAAGTAGGCAAGTAGAGTATCAACTTTGAAGCACTGAAAGTCTTCAAAGTGGGAGCCAAGCTCTGATACCCCTTGAAAAACCGAGGTGGTGGGCAAATACCTTGGTTGCGGAAGCGGATCGAGTCTTTGTGTAACTCGTTTTTGTAGAAACAAATGAACACACAGATATGAACAACGATGGTGTTTGAGATGTGATGATGATGATGAGCAAAGCTAGTAAAATATGGATAAATGAAGAACAACATAGATAGATAAACAAGATGGAATGATAGATAAATAAAGATAATCAAATGATTACATTTTACCTACCCCACACATCCCGGGTATCATGAACTTACTAGGTGAGTTCATGAACCCTTACAAGCTTCAAAGAACCATGAGTAACTCTCTCTCTCACTAGACGTACATCATCAAGTCTTTCACAATGAAAGACTTACTATATATACTACAAGATTCACTAGAGCCTCTTCTTTGTTGAGTCGTGTTGTCTTGAGTTGTCATGTTCTTCACCGTGTTGTAAGGACGTAATGTAATAAGTGGTCTTTGAATATTAATCACATCTATCCGAATCTTGTTGGCTCGGTATCTCGATTCCCAACAATCTCCCCTATTTGGTAGATGGAATACTCAACACTTGTGACATTGATTCTTGTATCTTGCAACTTGACTTCAAGAAAATCTTCATGTAGTTTCAAGTATTTCATTCTTCAATTCTCCTTTGTGAAGCTCCACCTACAGTTAACATTCTTCTAGCCCGAAACCAAAGGCTATAAATGTGTAAGGTGTTTACAAAATTCAACACAATGGCTAGCTACTTGAGGACTAAGTCATAACTCAAGTTGCCAATATTGTTGAAAGTAAACAAAATAAAGGATCTATGAAAAACTCGAGAATTAATTCCACAATTCAACCGTCTTGAAATACTTGGCCGAATACCAAACCAATGCTTTGCACATAGACAAACCACTTCTTTTGTGCTATTAATCTTGCCTTCGGTTTTTACCATAATGGCATTGATGCAACTGTTACGGCTTGAGGTCTCTTCGAAGATTAAAAATCACGTTGCTTTCTTTTGCTAAAAATATTGCAAAAAGTCTCATCATATCATCACATCTTCTCCCCCCTAGACTTTTGCAACCCGTAGCAAAAAAAATAAGCATGTTGTTATAAGCAAACACATCGAAGTAGCATGTCACAAATAAAAATCAGCCTTGCAATATCAACCGATG
>JBCNJP010000025.1:11168976-11194439 GCA_039602395.1 Deinandra increscens subsp. villosa | reverse complement strand
TCGACTGGAGAAACGAGACAGAAGAAGCTTATTCAGAGGGGGAATCTCTACGACAGATTGTCTTGGGTTTATCAGTTTTTCATTGAAGATGTACGACAGAGCGGTTCTTCAGCAATTGAACATATTTGAAAGCATCAGTCAAGGGGGAATATGTTGGTGCTAAAATTTGTGTGACTGACGCCATCAAATCTGTTTACCGAAGCATTTGACTGAAGAATCCATGAGAATTGATTTAGAGACTGGGTTGTGATGCTCGAGGCATGCGAGATTGGACCGAAAACCGTTTTCTGGAAAAGTCAACCGTTCGAGTCAACGGTCAACGTAAAAGTCAACGGAAGATCGGTTCGAGCGAGTCAAGATTCGGATTAATTAAATCAACTTTGATTTAATTAATATTTATGTTATTTGCTTTTCTTGTAATTTTTGTTCATTTATGTTTTCTGTAGTTAGTCACCCTCACTATATATATAGTGAGGGTGCCCATTACAATAAAGAGAGTCTCCAAATGTGGAGATGATGATTTCTTGTAGGGTGTGAGATTTCCATTCTAGAGAGAGAGAGTGAGTCATGGATTCTAGAGAGAGATTGTGTTGTCATGATTTCTTGTACTAATCATTCGGCTAATGAAATCTGAATACTTTTTGATTTGCCGAGCTTACCAAGCATATCAAACAATGATCTTATGGCTTTTTCATCTACTCTTTCCATGAGACAGATACATAAGCCAATGTACCATCGTTTCTCAATTATATATTCAATAAATTTTTATATATTTTGCATGTATTCACCTTCACCATATGCATTTTTCCAATTACATGCCTTTTCTCCCCCTAAAATGAAAAACTCTATTTTTGGATTTTTTTTTTATAAAAACAAGACACTATTTAGCTTTTTTCATTTTTCTCCCAAAAAAAATAAGCGGAAAAGTAAAGAATGAAAATTGATCAACCGACACAGATACCTGTCTGTTTTAGCTTTCAGAAAAATTTCAAGTTAGTAAGATGAATCATGTAAATTTAACTTAAAATAAGCAGAATTCTTCTCCATCAGCAACTTTTCAATCACCGATAGGTCTTCTAGAAGTACCTACACACTGGTAAAACACATTAGACTTTAAATGACCGGTAGCGGATTACTTTTGGTCAGCCAGTGTCCTGCTTTTGCTTTGAAACCACCTTACGTTTCCATAATTGTTTCTTTTTTGGTAAATCGGTCTTTGATAAATTAATCACAGGTGACTTTGACGAATAGCCTATAATCGGAATCTTTTAAATTTTTGGAATAAATATTTCTTGCCTTTTGATAAATGTAGGTTGGAATTCATTAAACACTCTGCCATGCTCATCAACGAGCTTTGGTTTGGCAGTTTTACCAACAACTGGAACCTTTCCTTGTTTTTAAGTGGAAGCAGCAGGAACTGGACAATCTTGTGCCATATGCCCCTTTTTCGGCAAATGTAACACAAAGGATTGTCTATATTCTTCCTTTTTGAAACCTACAGAGCTTCACAAACATGAGCATCTCCAAAATGATCATAAAAAGTATCATATACTTGATGCCTGTGATATGAACCCATTTTGATGTTGGGCTCTTTGGAGTAGAATTGCAACCACCAGAAGAAAATTTTGCAATGTGTTTCTTCTTGTTCTATTGAGCTCCATCAGTTTTAACAAACACTTCAGATATTTTCTGAGCATCCACGCAATGAAGTGGAAATTCATTGCCATAAAATATTTGTTCCGGACCCTTGAGCTTGTAAAACCGCTCGGGTTTAACTTTTTTAGCCTTAAAAACATCCTTTTGAACTTGCTTCAAGTTCATCTTTTTCAACTTTTGTCGTTTTGGAGCATGAACACCGCCATCTTCAATAATTTTTTATTTAAAACCCAAACCAGCACTTTTTCCAAAAACCTTCTCTTTAGAACCTGATGATTTATGTTTGTTCTTTGCCAATGTCAGTATGAGTACGAATCTTCTCTGTTAAAGTAGCTGACTTCTCAGTTTCATTTGATGACGAACTAGACACAAATTGAGAAAATTTAGGAACCTCAAATTTCTTCTCATTCTTCTTTCTAGTCTTTTTGTTCTTCTTTTTCTTCACAACCTTTTCTCATTCGGAGTTTAATGATCAAAACTTTAAGTAATCACATTCCTCAGCCATTTCTTTGACAATATTGACAGCTTCTTTGATAATAGTCGGGGGTGTAAATGTCCTATCAAACACTCTTTCAAAATTCTCATCTTTGGCCAAGAAGCTTGTGAACGATTGTGAATTGGTGACATTATTCAAAAAATGAATTGCCTCAATTACTTGAATCTTGAAATCTAAGATCTTTTATTTTGCTTCAGACAATTCTTTATCAGTTGCAATCAACCTTTTAGCAACCCTATTTGTTTTAGATTTTTTTAATCTAAGATTGTCTAGCTCACCAAACAATTCCTTCTTCAGTTTAACTTCATTTCTTTTCTGAATATCAATGTTGGTATTGAACAGCTTGTTCACCCTTGTTAATTCCTTCTTCTCCTCCAACAATCTTTCATTTTCTTCATAGTAACCTTTTGCTTTAGCTGCAAGTTCATCAGAAGTCTTGTTAAGCAAATTAAGCTTAATCTTGGATTTCTCAAACAGATCATTGAAATCATTTTCAACATCTTTTGCTTCGGGCTTCCATTTTTTAACTTCTTGAACTAACAAAACATTTTCTTCTAGGATAACTTTGCAGCTTTCAATTCAAAATCCTTACCATCTTTCCTAGACATCTCCAACTCTTCCTTCACTAATTGAAGTTTAGCAGTAAGAATTCTGACTTTTTCAACAAAGAATCATTTAACTTCAAGAAACTATCAATTTTAACTTCATAATTTTCATTGTCAGTTAATTCATAGGAACTTGAGTCTGAATAATAATCATCTTGGACATTTGTGACAATCAATGCTGACTTATCAAACAATTTACCCCAATCATAAGTTCCATCATTTTGAATAGTTAAAGCTTTCTTATTTGAAGTATTTGATGACGATTGAGTACCATTGGTAGTAAATTTTGAATCAGATTTGTTACATGAGATTGCTGATTTTCTCTTGCAAAATGTCCAAGATTGGAATATTTGTAAAAAATTTTCTTAGATTTGTCAAATCCCAGCTTTCCACCCGCATCAACAGCTTGTCTTACAATTTTCTTATAAATCCTTTGTGCTTTCTGAGTCAACATAGCCAATTGCCAGGCCATATCCATTCCATTCAAATGATCATCATCAATTTCATTAAGATCTTCTTTAGTCAACTGAGCATCACTTACATTTATGATTATCATTCCAAAAGAAGATGAAATTATAGCAGAGATCAAAGCAGCACAATCATCAGCTGTCTTAACAAAAAATGCATTCTGATTTGTAAGACCTGGAATAGTAAAACTATAACCCCTCGTGGAATCAGAATTTTCAAACATTTCCGAAACATTGCCAATGAAAGTTGTACTTGGTGCAGAACTAACACCCATTGGTTTAACTTTAGCATTTATGCTTGTTGCATTCTGACAATGATACAATTCTCGATTTTGCAATTGAGTGGTTGATTTATTTGAATTTCGCATTTCCATTTCCCGTGCATGAAGTCTACCAGTTAACTCATGGAATGATAATGTTACTTGTCATGTGTAATAAAAAAACATAATTTTCCCATTTCTCCGGCAATGGCTCCAGTATCTTTTCTTTTAATTCTTCATCAGTTTTCTCTATTCCAAGCACTTTCAATTCACTAATAAGATGTAAAAATCTTGTCAAAAGAGTCGTGATGTTTTCTTTATCATAATGCTGAAAGTTATCAAATACTTATTCAGCACCTTTCGTTGACTCTTTCTGTATTCATCGTATCCTTCACATCTTGCTGATAAAGCATCCCATGATTGTTTTGTCTTTTTGCAAGTACTTAATTTATGTAACAATTCGGTATCTAAAGCCATGGTAAGATAACCAAAAGCTTTTTGCTCTACTTCATAGCTTTTCCTTTATTCAGATGAAAAATATTTGATTTCCTTATACTCACCTCCATCAGTTGAAAGTGTGTAAATGTAAGGAATATCGCTTTGAAGATTTCCGGCTGAATTTGAAGTTCGAGCGGAAGTCTCAAGTTCAAGCGGAATAGGCAGTTCAACCGGAAGAAGCAATTTTGTCTTATAGCGATTATTCTGGGTGAACTCGATTATCCACCAGATAATGAGTTCAACCGGGCTTTTCCTGAGAAGTCTTTTCAGTCGTCCAATCCTGCAAAAGCTTCTTGGTTGCTTCCAAATCTATCAAAGCCGCTCTCCGAAAGAAGAATGTTGCTGATCACACGCAAGATATCCCATCTGTCGAAGTTTATTTTTTTGGTAGTTGTATTTGACTTTTTGTTTAACGGTTTAGATTAAATCGTTTGAGATCAATGATTGTCATTGATCTCAACATCACTATATATAGCGTAGTTAGCTCTTAGTTTTACACACGGTTCTCGATCAACTTGTAATAGTGTAACTTTGATTTAATGCAAATAGTGCCGAGTATTTTCTACTTCGCTGTTACTATTCTTATGCAATCAAACACTTACATTGTACAAGAGAACTAAAATATGCTTAAGTGAAGTGAAATATAACTTCATTCCGCAGGGTTATATTTACAAGTAGAGGGTTTCTTGTTAAGTTAAAGACTAATTAACACCGATCCTACAAGTGGTATCAGAGCTTTGGCTCCTACTTTGAAGACTTCCAGTGCTTCAAAGTTGATACTCTATTTGTTTACTTTACAAGCTTTGTTGTTTTTTTCTTTCAGAAGTTTTTCAAAATGAATGAACTCAGTTTAGGATCTTCAAACGGCAGCGCTAACAACCACCAATGTTCACTCCTTATGACTTTGGTACCTGGAAATTTAGGATGGAAGGTTTTGTTAGGATCTTAGATCGCCGTATAACGAAGTCCTTGACTGAAGTTCCCTACGCTCCT
This sequence comes from Deinandra increscens subsp. villosa, assembly GCA_039602395.1. Classification (NCBI taxonomy): domain Eukaryota; kingdom Viridiplantae; phylum Streptophyta; class Magnoliopsida; order Asterales; family Asteraceae; genus Deinandra; species Deinandra increscens. Next base: position 11,189,464 of record JBCNJP010000025.1, on the reverse strand, counting down.
ATGGTTCCATCAGCTGATGATACTGAAGTCAAGATACCAAAACCTTTAGAAAAATATGTTAAATCTGACTATGTTGCTTTTGAATTTGACTACAAAGCATACTGGACTCTATAGGCTGTACTTCCCAACTCCACTTTAAGTGGGTTTAAGGGATATAAAACTGCATATAGCCTGTGGAATGCTTTTAGTGAAATGTATGAAGGAACCAGTGAAGTTAAGGAAAAAAAAGAAAGATGTTTTGAAACAGAAATATGAAAACCTACTTTCAAATCTGGTGAATCTATGACTAACCAGTACCTGAAATTTGTTTCTTTACTTGATGAACTGCAAAAAGTATATGTAAAACTAGATCAAGTTGATGTAAACAGAAAGTTTCTACGTTCCCTGCCTTCTGTGTCGACAGTTTACACTGTTAGCATCAGAGAATGTAAAATTTTGAAAAAGATGAGGCTTAGTGAACTTCATGGCATACTCAGTGCTTATGAAATGGAACTAAATCTTAAGAAAAACTCACCTTCTGAATCAACTCATCTTTTTTCAACTGCTCTAGTGACTACTGATTTTCATAACCAAAGATCTTCAAATTCATCTTCTTATCAGTCACCTATAGTCAGTTTCCCTAAGACACCAAGGTGTCAAGAGAGCTTCTCAAACTCGTTTGACAACTCTCACAATGCTTATGTAGCAGCTGACTCATACCAAGGCATCATTCGTGAAGACTTAGAGTGTATAGGCACTGATGATTTAGAAGACATGGATATTTTGACCCAACTTGCTATGGTGTCTGTTAGAGCCCAAAGATTCTACAAAAGAATAGGTAGAACCTACAAAGGAGCAAAAAGTGCTCACATTGGCTTAGACAAAAGCAAGGTGAAATGCTACAACTATCACCAACTTGGACACTTTGCAAAAGACTGCCCACAACCAAAGAAAGAAGGACAGAATCAAGGTCATGCTCAGATGAAGAATCATTGTGGAAATAACCACAACAATTCAAGCAACAACTCTGCTCAGAGTTCAGGTCAACAACCTACTCCACCAAAACCAACCGGAATTCAAACCATCAAAATGTTGTTGTTGCTGTAGCAAACCAAACTGAATGTGTTGAATGGGAAGACGTCATAGCTGAGTTTGAGCCAATTAATCATGCTTTGATGGCCAAACAAGACTCCACTTCAGATCAGGTAAATCCTATAGAAAACTTATGCAGCCTTACTTGCATTGAACAAGTGACAAAGTACATAAATTTTTAATAATGACCTGATTCATGAAGTTTCAAATCTGAATGAGTTAAAGGAATGCTTTAAGAAAGTTGAGTCATCTTACATTGCTAAGATTGACAATTTAAACAAAGAATTTGAATAGTTAAAACAAACCAACTCAATTCTTGAAACACAACTTGATGATTTGTTGTCCAAACTTGAGAAATCAAGAAAGGAAACCAAAGATGCTAAGGCTGAGGTTGACATTCTTGAGATAAAACTGAAAGATGCTTTGTTCACTGGTGATAAGTTTCAAACTGCAAATAAGAAGGCTGAAAAGTTATGGTTGGGAGGGATGTATGGTAAAACTGGTGTTGGCTACAACAATGTTGAGCCACCAATTGAGTACTCACCTGCAATTGAAGCTTTGAAAACAGACTGCATCTCACTGTTGATGATACTTCAACAAGCATTGAAAAGTCAGTCTCACTGTTGATGATACTTCATCTCAGTCAAGCATTGAAAAATCTGTTGAAACAAAGAAGCCTGAAGTCACTGATGCAAGCACATCTGCATCAGTTGACCAATCAAGGATTTTGAAACCATCAATTGTTGTACCACCCCCAACTGTCTATGAATCAAAGGATTCAAAAGTTGGAGGAAAACAACCTAAACAACTCAAGGGAAGTCAAACTCAAAGACTTGGTCAGATAACTTACAAACAAATAACCAAAAATGAGTCTCCTAGGAAAAATGAGTTTTATGAAGCCAGAGTTCTTGAATGTGTGTTTTGTGGTGAACACGGGCACCTAGCTGCCATGTGTCAGTTCAATCCTTTGAGTAAAGTCCAACCTCTCTCAAAACCAAAACCTGTTAAAAAACCAAGAGTTGATTTTAAAAAGAAGCTCACAGGAACAATCTCACCTGTGAAAAGTCAAACAATGAAATACTTTGGATCTGAGTCTAACAAGATTTTAATTGGAAATTAAAGAAATGGAAGTTTTACTGTTTTGAAGCAAAATCGTTTCCGGGCTGGAGTTCAAGCGGAACAATTTTCTGCTCGAACTCAAGTTCAACCGGAAAACTGAAATCAACACAAATCAGCTACTGCTCCCAAGCAGAGACCAAAAGTACATTTTGCTGATGGGTTTGAACATTTTGAAGCTTAAGGAAGAAGAAACCCCTCAAGAGGAAAGACCACCTCTAGGGAAAGTTTTTCAAAATGCAAGATATCTAACCAACCGGAATTTGTTGCTAGTTCAAGTGGAAGTCACTTTATTCCACTTCAGGGTGAAAATTTGAAACAAAACAACTATTTTTCACAAAGATGTTCAAAATCACCTGAAAGAACTAGGTTGGTCAATCAAACTGACATTTCAACTAGTGAAATGCCCAAGAAAGTGACCAACAAACAAAGAAATTCCAGGGAATACAGGGAAAGAAAAATTGCTAGATGGAAAAACAGCAAAAGTGAAATATTTAGTCAAACAAGCACTCAATATGAGAGCTTGAATCTTGATAATGATGATCTTCTCACTGAAACTCCAGTTTTAAATACTCTAGTACTCAAGGAGTACAAGTATAATGATGCTTATGGTAGACCCAAGACCACTAAGGCTTGAGTCCCCTATAGAAACTGATCAATTCTGATATGTGCAGGTGCAGAATAAGGGCCAACATACCCTATGGGTAGTAGACAGTGGATGCACTTGCCATATGACATAGAATAAGCACATACTGGAAAATACAAAAAGAATCAATGGAGGACCAGTTGCCTTTGGAAGCACAAAAGCCCATATCTCAGCACAAGGAGATGTGAGCAATGGACTGGTAAAGTTTGATAGAATCAATTTTGTTGATACATTAAATTTTAATCTTCTCAGTGTCTTAGAGATGTGTGACAAGAATTTAAATTTGATGTTTAATGAGAGAGAGAGTGTCACACCCCTAAAAATCCCACGCGTGATAACGCGCCGCAGGGAGCGTGACAAACCAGGATCGTCGTCCATTAGCTACACCAAAGGACTAATAATTAATAAAAACGTTTCATCTTTCATTAAAATATGTAATTAGAGTTTTACAAATGCGGAAGCGTAAATACAACAAAAGTACTTATGTAAAATCTTTGTCACCCAAGGTGACGTGGCTTGTTCAAAGATATTTAAAGTGTTTCAAGACTCATGCATGCGTACTCGTGATACTCGAACATCCGCAACCTGAGAAATAACATGCTAAAAAGTGTCAACACAAAGGTTGGTGAGTTCACAGGTTTATGAGTTCAAAAACATTTCCTGTACAGTGTAAAACAACTCCTCATTGACAGTTCAAGTTCAGTTTAAGATTGATTGTTCAATAACAATCAAGTTGAGTTTAAGATTGACTATTCAACAACATTCAGTTGAGTTTAAGATTGACTGTTCAACAACAGTCAAGTTGTAAGAGCATAATCACTAATATATATCAAATAGCTAGCTAGGCTATATACATGAAACTTCGCACGTTGATGGTCACCGAAGCTAACAGTTGTTTATAGTTTGCCTTATTGTGTTTAGGACGAATATAACACCCGTTCGATATCCAATCGTATCAGCGCGACTGACCCAGGTGGGATTTGCCAGACCCAGTAGTACTACAATGTATTTCCCGCTATCATCATTAATATTAAAGGTACCATAGGAAGGACTTTGTTGTATCCGTGTGCTACAAGTACTTTAAGCGATATATAAAAGTCTAATAATCTCTGTTGTATAGTTCATGCATGTTAATCTCCCTCAACAGGATTTGAAACAGTAAAATGGGGCCGTTAAACTCACCTATGAGTGCAAAGCAATTTCCTGATAAGTAACCATGACAAGCAGCAAATAACGGGTCTTGTGAAATCTACCAAGCACCTAACGAGTTTACATGTGTAAGTGTGTGTCTAACATACTAACGACACAACCTAGACGACTGTGTTTAACAGTTTTGCCATTAAGTCGAGGCGCGAGTCAGTTCCCAAACGAACAAATTTTTCCACATTCCCAATATCATATGATTGGGGAAATCGTTCTAGCGTATGTTGATAAATCTCAAAAATACTCACGGTAAAATATATAGGTTATTTATATATTTTACACATTTGATTATATATACACCTTATTCGAGGTGATACAAAATATCGATAAGTAAAATTGAATTGAGTAAAAATTCTTATTTAAATATTTTGCCCAAATAAATACACACACATATATTTTCAATGTATATACGTATAACGGGTTTGTAACCAACTTTTAACGGATGAGTAAGCTAATTAAATGTTAATTTAACCTTTATAAATTCCATAATTCGAGGTTTGGTTAAAATACGACATACTAGACGGTCAAAAGACTTGGAACATACCCGGAATGGATAGATGATAAATTATATGGCAATGAGAATAAAAACTAAACACTAGAGAATGATTTAAAAAAAAAGTTTGAAGATCGTAAGGATCGAACATACGACCTCTGGGTCACTTGGACAGCAACTTAACCATCGGGACAGACTAGCTTTCTGTTTAAAATCTGGTTTGCAAGCCTTTTATCATAACAGATTTAACCAAAAACTGGAATTCAGTAAATGAAAAGGGAAAAAGAAGTCTGTCCGGTTGGAGAAAGGCTCGAACTCGAGACCTCTGCGTTCCAAGGAAGGGTCCCGACCACCCAGCCAACATTTCTTTTGTTGTTCAGACCCGCCAATAAATTTATAACTTATACGGGTCGGGTATTATCTTCTTCACCCACCACCCTAAGGATACCCGACCACCATTGTTGTGAGAATAAAAAATTACAGGAGCTCGAAGGGAAGGACCAGATGACTAATAACATGATAAATCAAATACTAAGCATGTTTTTAGGATTACCTTCGAGTATCAGCGATGATCGAGACGAAAGCGGGATTGAACTCGAACCCAAAAGCTCGACGTCGGGATGAATTGTGATGCTCCGAGAGGGGTTTCTGTACTTGCGACTACCCGTGTGCGATCCCAGACGATGATGTGCAGACCTTTCGGCCTGAACGCAGTGGTGATTAGTGTGGATCGTGGTCACCGGAACTCCGCTTGATGTTGTTTGCGGTGGCCCTTGGTGATACTTGTGTGAAGGACGGGAGAGAGAGGTGTGAAAATCATGAACAAATGGGCAGATGGGAGTGTCATAGAGGTTCAATTCAATTGCTAAGGCAGTCATACGATCGAGTGGTTATCAGAATTCAAAAGGGGTCGACGGATGGTTTTACCAGGTTACGTTACAACAATTGATTTCAATAAATTGACTTTGAGGTCATGACAAGAATTGTCCCTTCCAAACTTTACATAATAGGCAATGAGTTTTGGTTTTTACAAAAGTGGTCCCTCGAGTTTATTTCGTAGAAATCAAGTTTAGGAAATGGCGACATCGGTCCATTCTCAATTAACCAATATAACTCTATGGAATACTCGTACCCGAAAGACATTTAGTTTCTTAAAAAGTATAATGGTATATATATATATATAAATGAATACACAAATTATTTGAATTGAACTTACGGAATCATAAATGTATGATACACATAAAATCATGAAAATGGTTTACTATAGACATTTTACATGAAACCTCATCACACAAAATCATGAATATAACCCCATAAATATATGTTTTGAGTTCACATAAAATCATAGATTCAAATCTATTCTGAACTTACATAAAATCATAAAATCATACTTATAGTTACATGATATTTTTCCCATAAAATCATAAAATAACATGTGAATATATATTTAAATATATCACCTAAAATCATAAGTTCAATTGTCACATAAAATGATAAAATGTTCACATAAAATTGTAACGCATGATTTACATAAAACATTAGAAATTAAAACGTCTAGACTCAAGTGCATACTTGTATTGTGATGGTTACACAAACCCTAGGTGATGAGGTCAACACAAGTCAATCACATAAATGTTCACACAACAATTTTAACAGTTTAGGTTTAGGTTAAATAAGGAAGAGACCTAAAAAGACGGATTGTCACAGAGAGGCTATAGTTCTCAAACCTGGTGTGAAAATTCATGATGAGCTAATCATGCTTAAAGCAGCCATGAGAGATGGACTATACATCTTAGATATGTTAGTTGATGCACCCTAATGTGGGACTGCTTGTTTCATATCCAAATCCTCAAGTGATGAGTCTGATTTGTGGCATAGAAGGTTAGGACATGTAAATTACAAAAACATGAATCGAATTGTCAATCTTGGCTTGATTAAGGGTCTTCCTAACAAGCAGTTTACATGTTTTGAACACTGTGTACCATGCCTCAAGGGCAAGCAACACATAACTTTTTTTAAGCCAAAAGTTGAATCTTCTATTTCACAACCTCTAGAGTTGCTGCACATGGATCTTTTTGGTCTAACTAGAATGATGAGTTTAGGGAAAAGGTCATAATGTTTTGTTATAATTGATGATTTTTCTAGGTACACTTGGGTTTTCTTTCTTAAAACAAAAGATGAAACTGCTGAATTGTTGAAAACTTTTGTGCTAAATTTAGAAAATCAATCCAATCTCAAAGTAAAACAATCAGGTGTGACAATGGCACTGAATTTAAAAATCATGTTTTGAATTCATTTTGTGAAGAGAAGGGAATTGTTAGACAATTTAGTGCTCCTAGAACTCCACAACATAATGGTGTTGTTGAAAGGAGAAATTAACACTAATTGAAGCTGCTAGGTCAATGTTAGCAGACTCTAAACTCCCTGTGATATTTTGGGCAGAAGCAGTAAACACTGCTTGTTATGTCCAAAACAGGATCTTGATTGTCGTAAGAGTCAAATTGACATTAACGTATAGAAAGAATCCAGATTTTCTACTCCAAAAGGAATGGTGGATGATATAATCAAAATGTGTACCGATGTTGAGGAGATGTCAAATGTTTAGAGGTTTTCGAAAGGAATTCTAATCAAAAGTATAGAAAATGATTTTCTTATAAGGCGTTCTCTTACGAGAAGAGTTGAACAAATTTAATTTAGGAATCGTGTTGCTTGACGAGGCTGAACAGAGTGACACAATAACATAAGTATCTGAAATCAAAATTTCAATACGAAGAGGAATTATAATACATCTGAATAGTCACCAGCTATTGTAATCAATACGGGGAGCGAGGTTCCCATTTTGTGTCTCGTTTTCGGTTAAGGCGTTCGCATTCGTTAATAACTCAGGTGAATTGAAGAGAAGGGAATTTAAGTATGAGATAATTGTGTGTGCATCGGGTCAATCAGTGTTTATTTAATAGACTCGGTGTCTAACGAAAACGTGAACTTCTGAATTTGCCTACCAACTAGCAAATACCATATAGCTACACAAGACTAATCAAGTTATCATGGGGACCATTGGTTGATTTAGTACTTTATGCAGTTATGGCCATTTAAGTTCACATGATTCATAATAACATTCAAATTCATATTTCATGCAATAACGATTCAGATAGCATACGAGTTTCTTCGAAGATTTCTTTTAAAGTTTGATACAGTCAAAGCGTACTAGCATGCAACCTATCATGAAGGTTTTACCATACTACGCATACAATTGTCCCAACACCTTATGTACTAGCATACGACCTTAACACGACATATCTCTAGCATATAAATTCATAAACTAACCAACACAACCCATACGGTGCAAAGTTGACGGGACAACTTCACACAGTCTTGTCATTCCCACCGAGGTAGGAGACTTAGGACCTTGTATGGTGTATGGTATTTACACTCAATCAAGTTAATACATTCACAAAATGTCATTTCTGGTCCCTAACACGTTTGATTCATGTTAATAATCATGCAATTCTACGCAATTTATGTTTAAACCAGCACTTCAATAATTAATCGGTTTCTATGCCCTAACATAGGATTATATTCTCAAATTTAGCATGCATAAACACATGTTTGTAAAAATTTATCATGCGAAGGTCAGAAGTAAACAAACTATTTATCGTGGTTAAAATGGTTCAACAGTTGTTCACATACTAAAATATAACTGGTATAACACACCGATTTGTGACAAAAGGACTGAGGTCTAAAGAGAAATCCAATCAAGAGTTCACAACCATTTAAAAGATAACATATAGCAGTCTATTTTAGAGAAGAATTACTAAATTCTGTTAAGAACTTTTCATGAAATAACATAGACAATTAGGTTAAATTCAAGTTGAAGCTTAGTTCAACATATCATCATGCATATTACCTTGGTAAAGTATCCAAAAATAAGGGCGAAAGTTCAACAAAACAAAAGTGTAAGATATGAGGTACCGAATATTGAAAAGTGATATGTAGGGTTACGTGTGGCATCAAGCATGAGAATAGCAAATATAGGAAAAGCGCCAACGGTTTAGTTCATGAATTCGAGTAAGCGATGAGATAGCCAGCTTAATAGCCGAAGCTATACATTCCAAGAATGACATGTGAGTTTAAACTGGCACTGGTAAAGATACCAATAGGGAGGATGCAAATAACGTAATGGATAGTATAAAATTCGGAGAGAGGTATATATGTGCTTGACAGGATTTGGCAAGGAATTTTGCATAAACAGATATCGAAATAAACGTGTCAACGGTTATACAATCCATTAGAGTAACGTCTCGTTGGGGAAATCTTCATTGTTTAAGCTCACCAGTGTGTCCAATCTCCTTGGTGTTCCTGCGCTTCATGCGTCATGCTTCCTTTCTTGTCAAAACATCGGTTCAATGGTCTTCAAAAGCAAGATGAAGCACGAATGTGTAGTAAAATGGTGTCTACAAAACACAAAACATCAGGGTGTTCAAAGGTGGATTTGGCTTGGGTTGCCTGTACATATGCGTCTTTGCTAGGGTTTAGTGCAGGTTTACCGTGGGTCAAAAGATCAAATCGGGTGTTCCATACAAAAGGATCAGGCATATCACCTCGGTGAATGCCAGAGAGTGTATAGAAACAAAGCAGTCGACCAAAAGTAGTGTCCCTTAAACAAAGGACGATCTACTTCTTAACCCATGCTTCTAAAAGTTGGAGTTGTTCATTCTATCATGCGGTTTTTCATACATAAGAGGAAAATCTCTGGTTTTCAAAACGTTGATGTTTATCTGAGTCAGAACTCGCGTCTAAATCATGGCAGGAAAATCGCTTTAGAAAAGTTTTCTTCTAGACTCGGACAATTGAAGGCATGAAGTTTGATTATTTTGGGTATATCTCTTTTGGTAGGAATACGTATGGGATATCTGTAATCTCGGAGAAAGTAACATTAAACAGTTTTGTCGAGGACGTAGTCCCGTTGGATGAAGTTACTCAAGATGAGGCTCTTGCGCATGACTCTAAAGTTAATCCTTGGTCCAGTACCGATCCCACATTCGACGTGCCACTAATGTTTATATATAGGGTGTACCGCAGCTAACCCACCACACTACCAGCACCTTGAAAGTGTACCAACAACCTACCATTACTATCTATTAGACATACCACACTGGATATTTTCATCGGAAATAGAGGACTTCAAGTTTCTCCCATACTTGAATGTAAAAGGGGCGAGAGATTAAAACCTCAATACGTTATGCAAACAAAAGGTGTACGAGTTTTCATTCACCATACCAAAAAAATGCGTATGGTTTGTTATTCTAGTGAAGGTTGTCGAGAGGTTTGCACACGCAGTTTGAATATCATAAAGCTTCACATTTCAAGATGATCAAAATTTAAACAGGCCACAAGGTTTAAGTTCAAGCTGGTGGTTCATCAATGAAAGTTTTCTGAAAAGGACGATGAGGATTCGTGTATCAGGAATTTGTCGATAGCCGCTATGACAGGAACGTTAATAAATATGCAAATGTATGGATATCTTGGTGTACTCGATGGGTAGAAAGGGATAATACAGGTTGATAGCACAACTAGCTATCGATAACAAGAAGTTCACACTCGATGGATGTAAATAGGATTTCCATAAAAAGATTTTTATCGTTACTGCGATTGAGATACAAGGTAGTCTCATCATCAATTGTGTTTAACTAGTAGAAAAACTAACAAAAAAATTGTAACACCTTTGGGTTCGAATCTTGAAAGCTCATCCAAGACATAAAGGATTACAAAAGCGCGAGAATCAGAAATCGTTGGTTGTTAAATCGTAAAAGGTTCGAATCATGCACATAAATCAATCGCACAGGTTCAAAAGGTCGGTCGGAATAGTCATTACGTTAAAATTGGAAGTCATCAGCTTGAAACAAAGAAGACTCTTCACTATCATTACCTCCATTCGAGAGAAATATGCTTGAAGTGAGATAGGCAGTTTGTACAATCGCAAGGATGTTGCTGGCAACAAGTTTTGGTTCGCAGAAGAAAATCAGGAAATATGAATATTCAGAGGGACAATTCACAAGAGGTTTCAGCCAACAAATATGCTCTAATGCTCACGGTATATGCTTGAACTAGTTCGTTTATCAAATGTTGCCTGGGAATTCGTCCGGTGAATGTATATACAAGTTGTCTCACAATCATAAAGTTTCGGGGATTCATATGGTAGTTAAAGTCGCAAAGGTAGAATTATGGTTCAAAATGAGTTCAAACCAGTCGAATATTTCGTCGAGAGTGTTCGTAGTTACGAAAGACTTGTCATTTAAATATACGAGTTAAACGGTGCCCCATCCGGACTAACATTCGTAATAGGTGTCAAAGGGTTCACGAATGGATTAGAATCCATATATATAAGAGATGATATCATGCGCGATAGTGTTTACAAGATAGATGACTTCGATCATCTAATCGAATTTCAACATGCTCAACATTCAATCCCACAAAAAAAAATTACAGAAATTTGCTCCCAATTACGACCATTAGCTTGCCTAGTAGGATTCTCCAGGATTTCCATACACTGCAAATTACATTTACGTGTGCACCCGTAACGGTAATTTACCTAGTATGGCCACCCTGTCTCCTCTTACTTAGCTACCAGGTACGGTGGAGTACAGATGACATAACCTCGGAGTGTGTATGAAGAATGTGGTCACTGAACTAAGGTTATCTTGACCGGAATTTGTTAAAAGACAAGTTTCGAGGATAAAATGTTCGTTTTAAATGGGAATGAACCACCCGAAGCGAGTGAGCCATAAATTTTGCTTAACAGAATTTGAATAGGGTTTATCACAATGAACCTAGTTTAGATCGAAGTTAGAGAATAATTAATACTGGCGTGATCGCAATCCGATACACAAAGAGGGAATTTCAGTCGACCCGCATCAGGTTCTCATTAGGGTTATAAGAATTTTTCCCAAGTTTTATCATCTCGACGCATAACGCGATAGAAACGAGAAGAGGAGGATCTTTAAAAGATCAAGGCAAATGTGAAAACGATCCGGGTAGTAGCGACAGATACAAGTGCCCTCATGGGCAACCACTAGAATTCACACAATGTTGCCACTACTGAAGTTGAATGATCGCACTATTAGCGCGTCATGAATAGGTTTCTTGAACATAAGAGTTCAGCTATACAGGCAGGTCAGGTTCAATCAAGAATCTCACACTAGGAGATAAAGGTTTAAGAACTGGAAGAGGTATCACGCCACCTTCCTAAGTAAGCACTCGCCCAATGTCTAGGTACTACACCTAGTCCTCCAGTCTAGAATAACCTTGAGCAGCAAATGATTCGTCAAGAGTGAAGATGTGATCCTCTGATCTGATTCGTCGTCTCGTTGTCCATGGACGTGAACCAAGAGGTACATGACTCCGAGAGGTTAAGGAAAATGACTCAAGAATAATTGGTTCCTCACCGAGAGTATAAGGGGATTGATTGATGTAAACAACATATCGTAACCTAAGTGCGTGCAGAAGTGAGTATTACGATGCATGAGAAAAATGTTTAAGTGTAACTAATACAAAACAGTTACAGACTAAGATGAATCTTAGTTCACTGCGACCAATGGCTCTGATACCAATCTATCACACCCCTAAAAATCCCACGTGCGATAACGCACTGCAGGGAGCGTGACAAACCAGGATCGATGTCCATTAGCTACACCAAAGGACCAATAATTAATAAAAACGTTTCATCTTTCATTACAATATGTAATTAGAGTTTTACAAATGCGGAAGCGTAAATACAACAAAAGTACTTATGTAAAATCTTTGTCACCAAGGTGACGTGGCTTGTTCAAAGACATTAAAAGTGTTTCAAGACTCATGCATGCGTACTCATGATACTCGAACATCCGCAACCTGAGAAATAACATGCTAAAAAGTGTCAACACAAAGGTTGGTGAGTTCACAGGTTTATGAGTTGAAAAACAGTTCCAGTTCAGCGTAAAACAACTGCTCATTGACAGTTCAAGTTCAGTTTAAGATTGATTATTCAATAACAATCAAGTTGAGTTTAAGATTGACTATTCAACAACAGTCAGTTGAGTTTAAGATTGACTGTTCAACAACAGTCAAGTTGTAAGAGCATAATCACTAATATATATCAAATAGCTAGCTAGGCTATATACATGAAACTTCGCACGTTGATGGTCACCGAAGCTAACAGTTGTTTATAGTTTGCCTTGTTGTGTTTAGGACGAATATAACACCCGTTCGATATCCCGGGTGGGGTTTGTCAGACCCAGTAGTACTACAATATATTTCCCGCTATCATCATTAATATTAACGGTACCATAGAAAGGACTTTGATGTATCCGTGTGCTACAAGTACTTCAAGCGATATATAAAAGTCTAATTATCTCTGTTTTATAGTTCATGCATGTTAATCTCCCCCAACAAGATTTGAAACAGTAAAATGGGGCCGTGAAACTCACCTTTGAGTGCACAGCAATTTCCTGATAAGTAACCATGACAAGCAGCAAATAACGGGTCTTGTGAAATCTACCAAGTACCTAACGAGTTTACATGTGTAAGTGTGCGTCTAACATACTAACGACACAACCTAGGACGACTGTGTTTAACAGTTACGCCATTAAGTCGAGGCGCGGGTCAGTTCCCAAACGAACAAATTTTTCCACATTCCCAATATCATATGATTGGGGAAATCGTTCTAGCGTATGTTGATAAATCCCAAAAATACTCACGGTAAAATATATACGTTATTTATATATTTTGCACATTTGAATATATATATATACACCTTATTCGAGGTGATACAAAATATCGATAAGTAAAATTGAATTGAGTAAAAATTTTTATTTAAATATTTTGCCCAAATAAATACACACACTTATATTTTCAATGTATATACGTATAACGGGTTTGTAACCAACTTTTAACGGATGAGTAAGCGGATTAAATGTTAATATAACCTTTATAAATTCCATAATTCGAGCTTTGATTAAAATACGACATACTAGACGGTCAAAAGACTTGGAACATGCCCGGAATGGATTGAGGGTAAATTATATGGCAATGGGAATAAAAATTAAACACTAGGTAATGATTTAAACAAAAAGTTTGAAGATCGTAAGGATCGAACATACGACCTCCGGATCACTTGGACAGCAACTTAACCATCGGGACAGACTAGCTTTCCGTTTAAAATCTGGTTTGCAAGCCTTTTATCATAACAGATTTAACCAAAAACTGGAATTCAGTAAATGAAAAGGGTAAAAGAAGTCTGTCCGGTTGGAGAAAGGGTCGAACTCGAGACCTCTGCGTTCCAAGGAAGGGTCCCGACCACCCAGCCAACATTTCTTTTGTTGTTCACCCGCCAATAAATTTATAACTTATACGGGTCGGGTCATCTTCTCACCCACCACCCTAAGGGTACCCGACCACCATTGTTGTGAGAAAAAAAAATTACAGGAGCTCGAAGGGAAGGACCAGATGACTAATAACATGATAAATCAAATACGAAGCATGCTTTTAGGATTACCTTCGAGTATCAGCGATGATCGAGACGAAAGCGGGATTGAACTCGAACCCAAAAGCTCGACGTCGGGATGAATTGTGATGCTCCGAGAGGGGTTTCTGTACTTGCGACTACCCGTGTGCGATCCCAAACGATGATGTGCAGACCTTTCGGCCTGAACGCAGTGGTGATTGGTCTGGATCGTGGTCGCCGAAACTCCGCTCGATGTTGTTTGTGGTGGCCCTTTGTGATACTTGTGTGAAGGACGGGAGAGAGAGGTGTGAAAATCATGAACAAATGGGCAGATGGGAGTGTCATAGAGGTTCAATTCAATTGCGAAGGCAGTCATACGATCGAGTGGTTATCGGAATTCAAAAGGGGTCTACGGATGGTTTTACCAGGTTACGTTACAACAATTAATTTCAATAAATTGACTTTCAGGTCATGACAAAAATAGTCCCTCCCAAACTTTACATAATAGGCAATGAGTTTTGGTTTTTACAAAAGTGGTCCCTCGAGTTTATTTAGTGGAAATCAAGTTTAGGAAATGGCGACATCGGTCTATTCTCAATTAACCAATACAACTCTATGGAATACTCGTACCCGAAAGACATTTAGTTTCTTAAAAAGTATAATGGTATATATATATATATATATATAAATGAATACACAAATTATTTGAATTGAACTTACGGAATCATAAATGTATGATACACATAAAATCATGAAAATGGTTTACTATAGACATTTTACATGAAACCTCATCACACAAAATCATGAATATAACCCCATAAATATATGTTTTGAGGTCACATAAAATCATAGATTCAAATCTATTCTAAACTTACATAAAATCATAAAATCATACTTATAGTTACATGATATTTTTCCCATAAAATCATAAAATAACATGTGAATATATATTTAAATATATCACCTAAAATCATAAGTTCAATTGTCACATAAAATGATAAAATGTTCACATAAAATCGTAAACGCATGATTTACATAAAACATTAGAATATAAAAACGTCTAGACTTAAGTGCATACTTGTATTGTGATGGTTACACAAACCCTAGGTGATGAGGACAACACAAGTCAATCACATAAATGTTCACACAACAATTATAACAGTTTAGGTTTAGGTTAAATAAGGAAGAGACCTAAAAAGATGGATTGTCACAGAGAGGCTTTAGTTCTCAAACCTGGTGTGAAAATTCCTGATGAGCTAATCATGCTTAAAGCAGCCATGAGAGATGGACTATACATCTTGGATATGTTAGTTGATGCACCCTCATGTGGGACTGCCTGTTTCATATCCAAATCCTCAAGTGATGAGTCTTATTTGTGGCATAGAAGGTTGGGACATGTAAATTACAAAAACGTGAATCGAATTGTCAATCTTGGCTTGATTAAGGGTCTTCCTAACAAGCAGTTTACATGTTTTCCAGCAAAATCTAGGGCTACTGAAGGTTAGTATTTTAGCTCATGTTTATATATTTACATGTGTATTTAGGGTGTGTTTGGATTTGTATTTGTGTAATGTATTTCTGCATATGATTTCCGATTATGTAGGGCATAGTCCGCTTCATACTAGCAAACAACAAAATTGATCATCAAAATGCAAAGTAAAGTTAATTACTTATTGTCTATTTTACCCATATATCATCTATTAATTTCTTAAATAATGGAAACTTACCAAACACCCGAGACGTCAGAAATGATTATTATAACTTCAAGCAACAAAACCTCAAGCAAGATTGAAGATAACCAGAGGATCTAAAGGTCTGATTTTGTTGTTCTGAGATTTTGATTACATAACGCAGCAGCTAACATATACATTCTTACAAATTGTGTAGATCGATGTTTTGTCACAAGTGAATCATAAGAACTTTGTTAATCTTCTTGGTCATTATGAGGACGACAAACCGTTTGTTAGGATGACGGTGTTTGAGTATACTACTAATGGCTCACTCTTAGAGCATCTACACAGTAATAACTTGGTGTTCATTATATATTCATCAAATTATGGTTCTTAGATGCTTTTAATGAAATAATCAATGTTGTTTCAGTTAAAAAACTTAAACATGTTGATTGGATCTCAAGGATGAGAATTATCATGGGAACATCCTATTGTCTTGAGTACATGGATGAACTGAATCCTCCTGTACCACGCACTAATAGGTGACCTCAACATTGACCTCAACAAAAGGATGTGTGACTTCTATTGTCATGTATTATATTTGTGTTTGTTGGTACCAATTATTAATAGTATATTACCCTTTTCCATTGATGTATTCGTCTCTGTTAGTACTAATTTGCTTTCGATTATTTTAGTCCAAAACGAACGGACACCTTTACGCTTTAGTTCATAATGTCTTTCAAAGCATATATTATTAGTCACCGTATTTATTTAGTCTATTGTAGATTATGCTTCCTTATACAAAACTTATAAAATATAATAATTACATACAAAGTATTACACGAGTGAGTCTTAATTGAAGTCATCTACTCTAAATAAAATGGTTGGATTTATACCTACGTATAATGGTTACTTTCTAATAAGTACTATACATTGCATACTTATTAATTTGTTACATGCATTTAACTAAGTGTCAACACTCCACATTCCATTAATTTGCTAATGATTAAACTACCATAAGCGTTAAGGTTTGAGAAATGTGTGTATCATTATAAATATGCTAATTGAGTTTAAACGAGTATAGTATGATTTCGTCCAATATATATGCTTTGGAATGACCATCAATAAAAGTTAAGGACAATCACTATCAAAGGTTGGTTTGTCTGAATCCATGTTTTAGCTATGGACAATTGTATGTCGCGTTATCATAAGAACTGAGAGTTGGGTCGGGCTGAAAGTTCTCATTTTAGATGAAGATGGAAAAGTCACAAACGAGACGTTAAATGTTATATACAAATCTGTATTTTCCATTTTGTAATTTTAAACATTTTCTATAAATATATACGCAATGAATTTATGATTCTTACAATACTATTCTATTTAGTTAACCATTTTCTTAACCTCAAGGGCAACCAACACATAACTTTTTTTAAGCCAAAAGTTGAATCTTCTATTTCACAACCTCTAGAGTTGCTGCACATGGATCTTTTTGGTCTAACTAGAATGATGAGTTTAGGGAAAAGGTCATAATGTTTTGTTATAATTGATGATTTTTCTAGGTACACTTGGGTTTTCTTTCTTAAAACAAAAGATGAAACTGCTGAATTGTTGAAAACTTTTGTGCTAAATTTAGAAAATCAATCCAATCTCAAAGTAAAACAATCAGGTGTGACAATGGCACTGAATTTAAAAATCATGTTTTGAATTCATTTTGTGAAGAAAAGGGAATTGTTAGACAATTTAGTAATTTAGTGCTCCTAGAACTCCACAACATAATGGTGTTGTTGAAAGGAGAAATTAACACTAATTGAAGCTACTAGGTCAATGTTAGCAGACTCTAAACTCCCTGTGATATTTTAGGCAGAAGTAGTAAACACTGCTTGTTATGTCCAAAACAGGATCTTGATTGTCAAAGGAAAGAACAAGACACCCTATGAGCTTTGGAGAAAAAGAAAGCCCAAAATTTATTTCTTTAAGCCATTTGGATGTCATGTTATAATATTGATAACCAATGAGCTATTGCCCAAATTTGCAGAAAAGGCAGATGAGGGATATTTTGTTGAATATTCTGGTGTGTCCAAGGCATACAGAGTATACAACAAGAGAACAAAAATTGTTGAAGAAAACAATAAATGTGTCTTTCAATGAAAAATCCTCCAACAATTTTGAGTCTCAGCCCACCTGGTTATTCGATATTGATGCACTAACTACTGCTTTCAACATAACTGTTGAGAAGCCCGTGAGTTCTTCAGTGCAGGAACAGAATCTTTACAGGTCAGCTGATGAACATTGGAAGAGCAACCATGATGGAACCAGCAAGAAGCCAATCTTCTTCTCTTCAATGAGCATCAAACCTATCTTGCCAGGCAAAGGAAAGAAACAATCTGAAATAGTTCAAATTGACACAGAAGCAGTTCCGGTTGAAGTCTAAGCGGAACCTGATTCTCCGGTTCAAGTTCAACCGTAAAACTCAATTTCAGAAACTGTGGAGAACACTGATTCAAGGTCAAATGAACCTAAAAATTCAAATGATACTACATCAAATGAGCTTAGTTTTGAGCATCTGACCCACAATTCAGAAACCAGTTCCGATGAAGCAGTTGAAGTTTCAGATCCTGTGTCACACATTGGTGATGTTGAGCTTGATCACATACTTCCTAGGCTCAATATACCATCAAATGGAAGAAGCCACGAGTTCCCTATGCTTCAAGACAGAAAAATCAACAAGAATTATCCATTGGATAATGTTATTAGAGATATGTCAGCACCAGTGTTGACAAGAAGTAAATCTACTGATGCAAACATTTGTTTGCATCCTGCATTTGTCTCAAGAAGTACCCAACAAGGCAGCTGATGCCTTGAAAGACAACAGCTGGATAGAGGCAATGCAAGAATAGTTTTTTCAAATTAACAAGCAGAAAGTTTGGGAATTGGTAGACCTGCCTGATGGAGCAGAACCAATTGGCACCAAGTGGGTGTTCAAAACATGAAGGATGACAGGGGAATTGTAATTAAGAACAAAGCAAGACTAGTTGTGCAAAGCAATGTACAGAAAGAGGGCGTTTATTATGATGAAGTGTTTGCACCTGTGGCTAGATTGGAAGCAATCAGAATTTTTCTAGCCTATGTTGCCTTCAAAGACTTCCAAGTATTTCAAATGGATGTCAAAAGTGCCTTTCTGTATGGCCTGTTAGAACAAGAAGTGTATGTCAACAACCTCCTGGCTTTGAAGACCCTCACCATCCAAATAGGGTATGCAAGCTAATCAAAGCTCTGTATGGTCTCAAACAAGCACCTAGAACTTAGTATGAAACCCTTTCAAACTATCTTCTAGAGAATGGCTATAGGAGAGGGGCAATTGACAAGACACTTTTTGTCAAAAATGTTGGTAAAGATATGTTGATGGTACAAATTTATGTGGATGATATTATTTTTGGTTCATCTAACATTGTTTTGTGCAAGGAGTTTGAAACTTTGATGCAGTCAAAATTCAAAATGAGTTCCATGGGAGAATTAACATTCTTCTTGGGATTACAAGTAAAGCAAACTGCGGGTGGGATTTTTCTGAACCAGTCAAAGTACATCCAAGATATGCTGAAGAGATTTGACATGCCGGCATGTTCAAGTGCAAAAACTCCTATCTCCACTTCCCACAAGTTAACCAATGACTTAAGTGGCAAGCCAGTGGATGTACACTTGTATAGGGCGATGATAGGATCACTGATGTATCTTACTGCAAGTAGACCTGACATCATGTTCAGTGTTTGCTTATATGCAAGATAACAGTCCTCACCAAAGGAGTCTCACATTCTAGCTGTCTAGAGAATTTTCAAGTATGTGAAGGGTCAACCAAAACTAGGTTTATGGTATCCTAAAAATTATAACTTCTCTTTTAGAGCATTCACTGATAGTGACTATGGTGGATGTGATATAGACAAGAAATCAACATCAGGAAGATGTCAATTCTTGGGAGAAAGACTTGTCTCCTGGCAATGCAAGAAGCAAACTTGTGTTTCTACATCAACTGCTGAGGCTGAATACATTGCTGCCTCAAGCTGCTGCTGTCAAGTTCTTTGGATCCAAAATCAGATGCTTGATTATGGGATCACCTTCATGGAAACTCCAACTTTTGCAGACAACAACAGTGCCATCTCCATCATCAACAATCCAGTCAAGCACTCCAAAACAAAGCACATTGATATAAGGTATCATTTTATTAGAGATTATGGAGAAAAGAGGTGATTAAATTGTTCAAAGTTCACACTGATCATCAACTGGCTGATTTGTTTACCAAAGCTTTTGATGAGGCAAGAGTCTTCTACCTCATCACAGCCATTGGGATGATGAACTTTGATTAACACAAAACTTTTCACAACCTCAATAATCATGTGTTAATTAGAAATCATTTCAGTTAATAAAAAGAAAAAGAAAATAAAAATCTCTTGTGTTAATTAGAAATTATTTCAGTTAATAAAATCATGTGAAAAACTAACACAAATTTTCAAAAATCATGTGTTTTGGTTTTCCGTTTCAAGTTCCTGTTCAACCTGTGAGAAAGGACTTTTGAAAATCTCCGGGTGAACTTCAACTGGAAAATGCTTTGTAATTACGTGGCTAAAGAATTTTTGAAAACAATCCTTCCAAGCGGAAAAATCTTCCGCTTGAAGTTCAAACGGAAGAAATTTAGTTTTTAAAATATAGGAGAAAAATGGGTTCCGCTTGAACTTCCGGGTCAACATGTCAAAGTAACTTTTCATTAAATTACCCGAAAGGCACAACTTCTTAAGCGGATACACAATAAATTGCCC
>JBCNJP010000025.1:11100439-11168476 GCA_039602395.1 Deinandra increscens subsp. villosa | reverse complement strand
AATTTCCGGTTCAACTTCAACCGTAAATGGCACCTCAGGATCTT
This sequence comes from Deinandra increscens subsp. villosa, assembly GCA_039602395.1. Taxonomy (NCBI): domain Eukaryota; kingdom Viridiplantae; phylum Streptophyta; class Magnoliopsida; order Asterales; family Asteraceae; genus Deinandra; species Deinandra increscens. Next base: position 11,168,432 of record JBCNJP010000025.1, on the reverse strand, counting down.
TGGAAAATTCTAACTATGGATTCACTGAGCCCTCAAACTCAAATGATTATACATCAAATGAGCTCAGTTTTGAACATGAATCTCATGAGTCAATGCCTAGTTCCCAAGAGTTGAATACAACACCCGATCCCATCTCAGAAGTTGGAGATGTTGAGCTAGATGTGGTACTTCCTCAGCTTAACATTTCTATAAATGGAATAAACCATGAATTCCCAATGTTTAAAGATAGAAGAATCAGCAAACATTATCCTTTGGAGAATATTATTGGAGATGTGTTAGCTCCTGTGTTGACAAGGAGTAAGTCTGTTGATGCAAACATCTGCATTCCTACTGCATTTCTGTCACATGAAGTTCCTACCAAAGTCACTGAAGCATTAAGAGATATCAGTTGGGTAGAGGCCATGCAGGAAGAATTGTTTCAGATCCACAAGCAAAAGGTATGGAAATTGGTTGATTTGCCAATGGGGGGAAAACCAATTGGTACTAAGTGGGTGTTTAGGAATAAGAAGGATGACACCAAATTTGATCAGGAACAAAGCTAGGTTAGTAGTTCAAGAATATGCCCAAGAGGAAGGGATAGATTATGATGAGGTTTTTGCTCCTGTAGCCAGATTAGAGGCAATGAGAATCTTCTTGGCCTATGCTGCATTCAAGAACTTCCAAGTCTTTCACATGGATGTTAAAAATGCTTTTCTCTATGGGATGTTATATGAAGATGTGTATCTGTTTCAACCTCTAGGATTTGAGGACCCACAATATCCAAACAGAGTATGTAAGCTGATTAAAGCTTTTTAGGGTTTCAAGCAAGCTCCTAGAACTATCTTCTGGAACATGGTTATAGGAGAGGGGCTATTGACAAAACACTCTTCGTCGAGAAAGTTGGTAAAGATATGTTGATGGTGCAGATATATGTGGATGATATCATCTTTGGGCTTTTATTCTGCTCTATGTAAAGAGTTTGAAGCTCCTATGTAGGCAAATTTTGAAATGAGCTCAATGGGAGAACTTAGTTTCTTTTTGGGACTGCAAGTGAGGAAAACTACTGCAGGTATCTTCTTGAATCAATGCAAATACTTTCAAGATATGCTTAAAAAATTTGATATGCAGTCAGCTTCAAGTGCCATAACTCCCATATCCACCTCCCACAAACTCTCAAGTGACTTAAGTGGTGAACCTGTGGATGAGCATATGTATTGAGCAATTATGGATCTCTGATGTACCTAATAGCTAGTAAGCCTGACATTATGTTCAGTGTTTTCCTAAGTGCAAGGTATTAATCATCACCAAAGGAATCCCACATGTTGGCAGTGAAAAGTATATTCAGATAGTTGAAGGGTCAACCTAAGCTAGGTTTGTGGTATCCTATAAATTCTGATTTCACCTTCAAAACTTTCACAGATAGCGATTATGGGGGCTGCAACCTTGATAAGAAATCAACATCAGGCGGATGTCAGTTTCTACGGGAGAGACTTGTTTCATGGCAATGCAAGAAACAAAACTGTGTTTCTACTTCTATTGCTGAAGATGAGTATATTGCTGCTTCAAGCTGCTGCGGTCAAGTCTTGTGGATCCAAAATCAAATGTTGGACCATGGAATTACTTTCATGGAGACTCCCATTTATGCTGACAACAACAGTGCTGTAAGGAATTATTTCTCCTAAAGAAATAATGTTGATAAGCTTAAACATGTTTCTAGGAAGAATAGAAGGCCCGAGATAAGTTACCTCGGAAGAATAGACTGCCCAAGATAACTTGCAGTTACCTCGGAAGGTCAATTTACCTCGGAAGGCTATTTTATCTCGGAAGCATAGTTTTATCTCGAACAGTGGATACGCCCAAGATAACTCAAGTTATCTCGGTAAGGCGAGTTATCTCGGACATCAACTTTACCTGCTTCACTTGTCTGTGACATATCTAATCCAGTTTCCCGCCTTTCTCCTGACATGAAGCTGACACTTTTATCTTCTAGACTAGTTTAATATTATTTTAGTTCATGTATCTTTGCGTGACGGTCTAGATGATCGTTGGAGGAATCAAGGGTTCTCCTGATTCCTTAGGGCACTATATATTGACACTTGTAACCTGCTTTAAATAAGCAAGTGTAAATCACTCTGATATGTACTTAGAATCATCAAGTTATAATATAGTGCTCAGTTTTATTCATATTATTATTATTATACTTGTCTTGTATTCAATTTCATATTACTTTACTTCAAACAGAGCATAAGAATTAACTTGTTTCCACCTAGTTAATTCTAAGTAAAACCTTGTAATTGGTTAAACTCTGTAGCCAGATTTCAATCATACAAGTGGTATCGAAGCCTTGGCTCATGTTTTTAAAACTTAAATTCAAAATAGGTTTTTAAGACTCTGTTTTGCCCAAATACTCTGTTTTTAGTAAAAAGTCACTCTTTCAACTTTTTCATCCTTAATCATGGGAGAATCACAAAATGGTAGTTCTAACAAACCACCATCATTCATGCCCGACGATTTTGATACATGGAAATTACGTATGATAGGTTATCTTCATCATTCTGATTACAGAATGTGGAAATCTATTATGTAGGGCCCTCCTGTCCCTATAGTGAAATCCGCTACTACACCAAGCTGTTGTTGACTATTCTGATGATGACCACAAGTTGGTTGAGGGAGATTACAAAGCTTTATGGGCATTACAGGCAGCACTTCCAAATTCTATTCTCGTAGGTTATAAAAATTGCAAAACTGTTTTTGATCTGTGGAAAGCTTTAAATGAAATGTACGAAGGAATTGATGAAGTAAAAGAAAATAAGAAAGATGTTCTAAAACAAAGATATTAAAATTTTTTTCACAAAAATGGTGAAAGTATGAATGCTCAATATCTACGTTTTGTTCAACTTCTTGATGAATTACAGGGAAATGATGTGAAGATGGAAAATGGCGATGTGATCAGAAAGTTTCTGAGATCACTTCCTGGTGTTTGGACAGTATATACTGTAACCATCAAGTATAGCAAGGATCTCAAAACTTGGAAGTTGAGTGAACTTCATGGAATGCTCAGTGCTCATGAGATGAAAATCAACGAAAAGTCTAGTGTTCTGAACAAACCAATGAACTTAACCATTCCAACCTCTACTGCACTCAACACTGCTCATAAAGATAGAAGTCACTACAGTGAACAAGCTCCTTTGATCACTTACCCAACATCACCAAGAGGTAATGAAATTATGCCTCTTTTCTATAACAACTTTGCTCATATTGTAGATAACAGTCAGGGTCGGCTCACCAGATCAGACCTGGAATGCTTCAGTGCTGATGACTTAGAAGAAATGGACATCAACACACAACTAGCAATGATCTCCTTACGTGCACAAAGGTTCTACAAAAGAATATGCAGAAAGTTCAATGGAGATAGAAATGCTCAAATTGGGTTTGACAAAAGTAAAGCTAAATGCTACAACTTTCACCAATTAGGACATTTTGCTAGGGAAAGCAAGCAGCCCAGAAGAGAGAATACAGGCGAAGATGGGGGAAACAAATATCAGAAACTTCACAATTCATAAACACCAGTTACCTACCACACACATGACATAGGCTCGAGAAAAAAACCATCAACATCAAGTGTATCTATTAAAGGTGAAAACGGTTTGTCAGACCGTCACAAATCCCCAACTAAATTTAATTTGCAGAAGTGGTAAGCTAGGGTTATCGAACCAAGGGAATATGTGGAAATTGATTAATTGACTGGAATTGCTATTAGTTACTAATTAACCTAAAGTTACCTACTTTGCCTCTTGGCTGTTTGAATGAGTTAGGTTGAATAACTAGAAATTAACAAACTTAAAAAACTAAAGAAATCGATTAAACTCACGAGTGGGAAGAACTAACTACTTTTGGATCCTAGTTGGCTACCGATATGGGCAAAACCTAATCCATCGCTAATAACACATAGACATGATCCCCAATTGCTTAGTTGACCTAATAACCTAAGTTCCTAGTGGGCTGCTTAGTTCCTGCCGCAAGAAAAGGCTAGATCATGACAGTGGACCACTAAAACCCTAATTTACTAGTTGATTAAACAAGTTCAACATGCAGGTGCTCAACGGTTGCAAGGAAAACCGGAACAATTAGCAATTAACAGTTAAGAACAGAACGAATCCACCAACCAATCACCAAAAGTAGTTAAAGGATTAGCCGGACATGGCTAATGAAACGAACATGATTTCAAATAAAAATTGCATTAAATCAAAAGTACTTTACTAAACAAACGATTCGAGAGTACCAAATCCCTAAAAGAAACCTCTGAAAATCGTCTCCAGAGAGCTCTGGTTCGCAAAAGTGACAAGTTAGATTACAAAACTTAATCTCCAAGTTTAAATAAGAAACCCTAATGTTAATCTTCTGTCGACCAATTTGGAGCGTACCGCCCAAAATGGATGCAAACAGGGCGTACCGCCCGAATCTCTGTTTTCGGCTGCAACTCTTCAAATCAGGGCGTACCGCCCTGCTTTCTTCCCTCCTGAGCGTACCGCCCAGGTCTTGATCACAAAAAAATTTCTTCAATTTCTTCTATATCTTCATCGTTTCTCGATCTCGTTCCGACTTTGTAACGATCAGCTTTCATTAATCTTCATAAAAGCTCAGTTTCCAACACTTTAAGCTCTTGGTACCTTAAAACACAAAACAGTGAAAATGTAATGTAATCCAACCGTTAACGTTAATAAAAATAGTAAATTAAGAACAATAACGTACGACACTTTGGACTAACATCACATCCCCACACTTGACTTTTTCGGTCTCGGAAAAACTGCCATTGAATCATAACTTGGAAATCAATCTCAAAATCATTTAATTTTCTAATTTGTCAACCAATTCAATTCCTCCAACCATAATGTAATCACACATACTAACTGCAATCACCGATATTTCGGTCCAACTAAACCCAACCACTGACCTTTTGTTTCCCCCCAAAGTGTTTATAATTTACCGAATATAGAGCATCAGCCTACCTATGTATCCCACATTCGGAAGGTTCAAGATCAACCTACTCCCGAGTCAAATTCAGTCAAAGCAAAGGGTACTTAAGATGATATATTTAAATTTTCCCCACCCTCTTTAAATTAGATACTTATATATCCCAAGAATAGTGAATTTGATGGATGAATGAAGTTTTTGAGCATTTATTTCTCTAATCTACTATTTTTCTTGCTTTTCTTTTTTTTTTTCATTTTTCATTTTTTCCATTTTTTTTTTGTTCATAATTGGTCAATTTTAATTAATCACCAACAAGAATCATCAGAGGTACTCTTTGCAAGATGCTATCCCCAAATCGTACATGAGTATTTTGCCCGGAAATTCTAGAACATCATCAGAGGCACTCACCACGGGATACTGTCCTTAGTTTGTACATGAGTATTTTATCCCTTCACTCCTATAGTTATTAGTCATTTTTTTTACCTAATATGCTCAAAGAAAGAAAGATCGGACGCCATTATTTCTCGGATTTTCTTTCGCAAAAAGATCATAATGTGCCAGGTTATTCTGAGGACATATAAGGCTCTAATTTAAAATGTGTTTTTTCCTCCTAATCCTCAGTTTCAATCTCCCTATCATCCTTAAAATGGGAAGTCACTAGCACACCAATTTAATTACATATTTATACAACAATAAACACAACGAACAGTTTAAGCTAATCCTAAGTCAATTGGGCCTACCGACATATCACAAATTAGTCGTGTTTTCCATTCTCTCTTTTTCTACCACTTTCCCTTTTCTTTCTTTATTTTTATTTTTGAAAACCGATTCCCAATTGTACTATCATTTTCTATGTATCGGCAATCAATCCAAATACAGATTTGACTCAAAACACTAAAACTAAAAATGAAAATTCTTTTTGGATTTTTATGTTTTTTAATTAATTTTTTTTCCAAAATAACAGACAACTACCTAAAAATAAAAATTCAAAACTGACGTCATGTCCCCCTCCCCACACATAAGATGAACATAAAATAAAACTAAAGATAAAATAAACTGCGACAATAAATAAAACTAAAATAAATAAATAAAAAGTTGTAACAGACTCCCCTGATAACATTGTGAAAGCTGCTCGAAAGTCGCACCAATGCCCTCGCATACCAGATCGTGAATTCCAGAAATCGGATGGAATAAGTAATGCATGAATGTCACATCTCAACATGGTGCTACCAACAAACACAAACATCATACCAGATATATATATATATATACAAAACCAAAATAAATCACAACCACCCAACCGGTTACCCCATACAGTACCCCCAAGTACAATTTAATATAATATCATATAGACCATGATCAGATGAAAACAAAATAACCAAAAAGAGTACAGGGTCAAAGAAAATAAACCGATCAGCAGTGACAGTGAAATCAACAACCATACATCCTACTGCCCATCATCTGCATCATCTCCTCCAGCTCCACTAACACCAGCTCCAACATCACCCTCAACATCCATCTCATCATCACCAGCACCCTCAGCATCATCATCCTCAGGCTCCTGGAAAAACTTAGGGATATCCATCCCCTGCTGCAGCATCATGTACCTTGTCGCCCGCTCTATCCCCTCGAACCTCGTACCCACATAATCTAACACAGTCTCCTGAACCATCTCCAAAGTCACTTGATCAGCCCTCGGCTGCCTCTCTACCCGCTGCCTCAATGGCCTCTCCACCTAGTGGGCAATCCTGCATCTCCTCACGGCCCTGGCGGCCTCGTCACCATGAACCACAACCTCCCGAATGGCCACCCACTGTGGGCGATCAGTCATAGTAACCATAGAAGCCAGCCGCATGTGACCCAACTCATAATGAGATGTCTCCAGCCCCAATCGTCAAATGTATCTCCCTGTAACGATCAAAAACACCCAGTCTCTGCGCCAGCCTAGTCACATATAGCCCCATACTCAAATGCACACCTCGTCCCGAAGACCTCCTCCTCATAAACGATGGAATAAAAACACCAGCATTATTAAGGTCATGTCCCTCAACAATCAATCTCAAAATCACCATGTCTAGTTTCGTGCATTTCTCCACACCGGACCGACATTGATAAGAGTGCATGCAACAATCCTGTGCAAGTAGCGAATAAATGGATCTCTAATCTGTGACTCCAAAAACTTATCCTTATACGGAACGGACCCGATCACATCCTAAAACGCAGCGATCTGAACATCAGTAACCCCCTGGGGGTGTGCTTGGCTAAACACTCCTCTAGGCATAGAAGCAAACTCTAGCGCCTCAACCTCTGCCTGCGCATACAAACCAGTCATCACCGTAAACTCAGGAATACTCATGTGATAAGTCTGGCGTCCCAAAGCAAAAGATAAAGCATTCACGTCTCCAAATTTTCCTGGTCCCACCTGAAATGTCGCCAAAAACTCCACTGTAAGCTCCAAGTACTGGTGGTCATCCGGTGTCAATGCCTTCCCCTGTCTATCAGTCACCATACCCCGAATCCTCTCAAGCTGCCCCAACTGCGCAATCAGACCCCAGTCAATCGTCCGATGATGTAACAGTGGCATCACCACAACCCGTCTCATATGCTGATCCTCCGGTGACCCACTTTCAAAATTCAACAATGAATGGTGCGGGTGATTCCTCCGATCGACCGGAGGTGGTGGAATCTCGGGATCAGGCAAAATCTCAAGCCCCCAATAGCTGATAACCCGCCTCCTAAATGGAGGCACCGGCACAGCAGGATCCGGATTGCTTCCTCTTCGTGGGTCCTCGCTTTTCGGAACTAGAATCCGGTCGTTTCGACATCCTGATTCAAACAAATTAGCAAACGAAATGATAATAATAATAACCGGGCCTTCCTTCATTTGAATTCCAACTCACTAACTATTTTTGTATTTTTCTAGATTTTTTAATTTTTTTTTGTTTTTTTCAAAAATTTATAAAGAATAAAAAAAATTAAACTTGAAACAAAACTAAAATTGAAAATGAAAAACAAAAACAAAACAAAAATGGGTTTTAAGGAAAATTGGAAAAAAAAACTATCAATTTAAACCCACGGCGTACCGCCCAAAAATGATCCAACTGGGGCGGTACGCCGCCCAATTTTTTCGTAGGAGCCCTAATTTCAATTTGGGTCGTATCGCCTCAAACAAGTGAACAAACTTGTAAAACTTGGTTTGGTCAAAGGTTTACCAAATAAAACATTCACAGGCACTGAACAATGTATTGCTTGTCTAAAAGGTAAGCAACACAAATCTTCTCATAAGCCCAAATTAGAAAGCTCTATCTCAAGTCCTTTAGAATTGCTACATATGGATTTATTTGGTCCTACAAGAGTAAACAGCTTAGGGAAAAAGTCTTATTGTTTTGTAATAGCTGATGATTTTTTAAGATACACCTGGGTATTCTTTCTTTTAACAAGAGATGAAACCTCAGAAATTCTAAAAGCATTAATTACTCAGCTTGAAAATCAGTCTAATTTAAAAGTTCAAACAATAAGAAGTGACAATGGTACAGAGATTAAGATTCATGTTTTAAACTCTGTCTGTGAAGAGAAAGGAATCACTAGGCAATTCAGTGCAGCTAGAACTCTTCAGCAAAATGGTGTTGCTGAGAGAAGAAATAGAACTCTAATTGAGGCCGCAAGATCTGTGATGGCTGAATCAAAATTACCTGTAACATTTTGGGAAGTGGCAGTAAACACTACATGCTATGTGCAAAATAGGATTTTGATTGTAAAAGGACAAAACACAACACCTTATGAAATTTGGAGAAAATGAAAACCAAATATTTATTTCCTTAAATCATTTGGTTGTCCTGTTACAATACTATTAACCAGTGAGCAACTGTCAAAATTTGCTGAAAAAGCTATTGATGGTTATTTTGTACTCTGGTGTCTCTAAGGCATACAGGGTATACAACTCCAATTCTAAGATTATTGAAGAAACCATAAATGTGGTATTTAATGAAAATTCAAAGAACAATTTTAGAACTGAACCCTCGTGGTTATTTGATATGGACTCACTAACCACTGCTTCCAATATAACTATTGATAAGCCTCTTAGTAAAAATGTGCAGACAGAAGAACCTCAAATGCTACAAATGGCAGGATCAAAGGTGTTGATCCTCCATTCTTCTCAGTTGTCAGCACAAGACCTTTTTTCCCAACAACCAGTTTCAATTTGACTCCAGGAGATGTTATTCAATTCAATTCTAATGAAACACCCATTCCTCAAATTGCAAATGAATCAGAACAACCAGCTGAAAATCATCTGGTAACTCATCAAGACACAGTGGCAAATCTTGGAAACTTAAGGAACAAAGATGATCTGAACAACCAATCACAGGATTTAATACAAAATCCAAATAGGATGTAGCAACTCAACCTCTACTTTACCTGAAGGTTTAAGCTCACCTACTCTAGTTGATGACATTAATGAAGATATCATTGAGCTTGTTGCCTCATAAAATCAGGATGTTCAAGAATCACCCTCTTCACCAGAAATATCAAAATTAGTGCTTATGAATGAGTTTACTCCATTAAACCTTTCAGAGCCTAATTGTCATCATGAATTCCCACCTTCTTATAACTCTAGAGTCTTGAAAAATCATCCTCTAGAGAATGTAATAGGAGAAGTGGAAGCACATGTACTTACAAGAAGCAAATCAACTGATGCAAACATTTGTCTACATGCATGCTTCTTGTCACAGGAACAACCAAAGAAAATAAATGAAGCTTTGAGAGAAAACAGTTGGATTGAAGCTATGCAATCCGAACTGCTTCAAATCAACAAACAAAAAGTATGGGAATTGGTGGATCTACCAAAGAATGCACCACCACCAATTGTAACCAAATGGGTTTTTAGAAACAAGAAATATGAAAGGGGCATTGTGGTAAAAAAAACAAGGCAAGGTTAGTAGTTCAAGGCTTTGCTCAAGAAGAAGGAATAGACTATGATGAAGTTTTTGCACCAGTAGCAAGATTAGAAGCAATCAGGATATTTTTAGCCTATGCTGCTTACAAAACATTTCATTTCTACCAAACGGATGTCAAAAGTGCTTTTCTGTATGGATTACTGAATGTAGAAGTGTATGTATATCAACCACCTGGGCTTGAAGATCCACATCATCCAAACAAGGTGTGTAAACTGATAAAAGCTCTCTATGGTCTTAAACAGGCACCAAGAACCTGGTATGAGACTCTCTCTTGTTATCTAACTGAACATGGATACAAAAGAGGAGCTATTGACAAAACTCTCTTCATTAAAACCGTTGGTAGGGATCTTTTAATGGTTCAAATATATGTTGATGATATAATCCTTGGTTCAACAAAAGATGCTCTCTGCAAGGAGTTTGAAGCCCTAATGCAAGCAAAATTTGAAATGAGCTCAATGGGTGAACTCACTTTCTTTGTAGGTCTTCAAGTAAGGCAAACAAAAGAATGGCATATTTCTGAATCAATCAAAATATATTCAGGATATGCTAAAGAGGTTTGACATGCTGTCATCCTCCACTGCCAAAACTCCTATATCAACATCACACAAGATAACATCTGATGTAACTGGTGAACCTGTTGATGAGCACACTTATAGGGCCATGCTTGGTACCCTTATGTATCTTACAGCAAGCAGACCTAACATCATGTTTAGTGTTTGCCTATGTGCTAGATATCAGGCTGGACCAAAGGAATCACACTTAAATGCTATGAAAAGAATTTTTAAATACCTAAAAGGAAAACCAAATCTTGGGTTATGGTATTCTAAAAATAAAGACTTCAATCTGAAGGCTTTTACAGAGAGTGACTATGGAGGATGTAATCTTGACAAAAAGTCAACATCTAGTGGATGCCAATTTTTAGGAGACAGACTTGTATCATGGCAATGCAAAAAGCAAACATATGTCTCAACTTCAACAGCAGAAGCATAATACATTGCAACTTCAGCCTGCTGTGGCCAAGTACTTTGGATTAAAAATCAGATGATGCACTATGGCATCAACTTCATGGAAACTCCTATGTATACTGACAATACAAGTGCCATCAGCATCACCAACAATCCTGTCAAACATTCAAGGACTAAGCACACTGAGATCGGGTATCATTTTATTAGAGATTGTGTTGAAAAGAAATTAATCATACTCCATCATGTTCCAACTGAAAATCAATTAGCTGACTTATTTACAAAAGCATTTGATGAGGCTAGATTCTTCTACCTTATCACAGCCATAGGCATGATGAATTTTGATTAATATACTATCAATCAAATCTAATATAAACAAATAATAATAAAAATAAACTTTTCCATCTCTTGATACGAAAAGATAATAATTTTTTTTACCCTAGATAACTCATCCCAGGTCAAAACCTTTGAAAAGTCCTTAAGCCACAAAACTTTATGTTAAAAATTCTCTCGAGGTAAATCTCACCCAAGATAACATCATCATATATAACTAAAATTACAAACAAAAAGATATTTCACCCGAGATAACTACACCCGAGGTAACTTTATTTATATCGGATGGCGTCATCTTTCCGAGATAATTTAAACCAAGTCAGTTAAAAGAGAATAAAAGAGTTATCTCGATTGGAGACCTCCTCCGAGGTAACTTCACCCAAGATAAAATTTTACATAGGTTATCGGTAATATTTGTCTTCTGAGATAAACTTTTACTGATGACTTAAGAAAAAGGTTATCTTCTTAAACAAATATCTATGCATGTTGTCCGATCGGACAACTGTAGGTCCAAAAAGAAGAAGCCACGTCAACCCACCTTTTTCTCTTTTTCCAGGCCTACTTGTGATTTTTACAATAACGGTCCCTTCCACATCCCTAATTTAAAGTGACAAACAGTAACCTAAAACCCACGATTCCATAAATTAACTGCACGCAGTTAATCACCATCACTCTCATATACTTCCAAACATTCACTTTTCTCCACTACCTACTCATACTTCTCTGATTCTGTTCATCTTCAAACTAACATCAACAAATGGCACCCAAAGCAAAGAAAGGGGAATCGTCTTCAGATGCAAATGCATTCTTCCATGCTGACCACAAAACTTGGCACTACTGTCAAAAACAGAGAAAATCTATGTATTCCATGAAATAATTGACTTTCTGAAATCATCACACATTTGCTTCGCTCTTACAGTTTACCCAAAAATTTGCGAAGTTGTGATTACAGAATTTTGGCAAAATGCTTCAAGAACAAAGACTGCTGAAGGAGTGTATAAGGTACACTCGGAAGTTAAAGGTCACGAGGTAACAATCACTGAAGAGGTCATAAGAACACACCTAAAGTTCAATGACCAAGGAGGCTTCATAGAAGTGCCCTCCTCTCAGTATCTTGCAACCTTAAGGGTTGTAGGGTATGGAGGATCTAATAAGAAAATCAAGAAGTCACAACTGCCATTCAAATGAAGATTTCTGGCTCATGTGATGTTGGAAAATCTATCCTCAAAGAAGAGTGTTGATGAACTCTCTTCAGTGCAGGCCTCACCTTTGAATGGACTGGTACAAGGTCAAAATTTTAATTTTTTTTAGAATGGTGCTGGATGGGATGGTGGATAATTTAAAACCAAACAATGTTCACTTCTTTCACATGTATCCTATCTTTTTGTAGCACATTTTAAGGTTTTTGATACCCAACTTAAAAATCTCAGATAAAATTTATCAATTAAGGGTACCAAATGAAAAGTTATTTTCTTATTTATCAAGAAATGTAAAGAACAAAGGGTACACAGGCAGTAACACTGACCATCTCATACTTCAGCCAAGACCTCCAGTGGCTGCACTAATGGTGCAACCACAGGAAAATCCTAAGCTTATTGCTCCAATTGACAATCCTGTGTCACGAGTAGAGGTTAAACCCCCAACTGTCAAATCCTTCTGTAAGGAATATTGCGCTTGGAAGATTTCCGGCTGAATGCCAATTTTGTTATGTTCCAGCTGAAGTTGAAGTTGAAGCGGAATTCTCACTTCAAGCGGAACTGGCAAGTCAAGCGGAAAGAAGCAGTTTGGTACGCTGGGTGGTTAGTCACTTAGTATAAATAGGTAGTGTTTGAATGAGAGCTTAACACTTCTGAATACTTCTGTTATTTCTACACTTTCTGTGTGTGTTTCTAGAGAGAGAAACTAGAGAGAACTCTTTGTAATCTTCAAGTGATTCAATAAGAATTCTCTTATTTACATCCGTGTTCATTACGTTTGATCAAATCATGCAGTAGTCAGATCATATTTCGTTTCTACAAGTGGTATCAGAGCTATTGGTTGCTCTATTCCTGTGTTTTTGATCATTTTTCGGAGTTTTAGAGAGAGAAAGTTTGGGTTTCTTTACGTTTTCATCAAATTCTTCCAATTTCAAGTGTTTCTGAGATGAAAAATGATGTCTAAGTGTTACTGAAGTGATTTCGCACCTCACTGAATCAACTTCAAGCTTCAAAAGTTGCAAAATCGAAAAATCATTCGATTACAGCTTGGTCCACAGGTCGAAATTTTGGTCCGCCGGATGAATTTTCTGGTCCGCTGGTTGGTCCGCCCGTGTATCTTCATCGAAGATCTGACCCGCTGATCTGGTCCGCGTAGGCAATCTTCATAATTCTGATCTGTGGCAGTTTCAGCGTAGCATCTGATCCGCGGCAGTTATTTCAGCGTACCATATGGTCCGCTGGTTGTAACCTGATCCGCTGGTTAATCTGATCCGGCAGTGGTCCGCAAGTACAAATTTGGTCCGCCTGTTTGATTTGATCCGGAATTGGTCCGCTGAATTTGGTTTGGTCCGCTGGCAGAAAAGTGACATTCACTAAAACTGACGTATCTTGAGAACCGTAAAGAGTTACGGAACCCAATACCAGCCAAAACGTTCGTCTCGACGAGATATAGGACTTGTAAGACCTTCGTTTTTGAAGTTTTGACCCCCAAAATCCACTTGGAAGACCTTCGTTTTTGAGTTCGAAGTTTTTGAAGTGTTATTTTCAGTGAAAAATGTCTGATTTTCAAGCGTTTGCGGCTATGCAAAGCACGGTACAAGCTATGCTCAATTTTGATAATGAAATAGGAACAAGTCAGAAAGTTCCCAAGTTGTTAAAGTTGGAAGATTATCAAAACTAGAAGCAACGTTTTTCTGCATACATTAGCACAAATGATATCGATTTGTGGATTCCGATTCGAAAGCTGTATGTGCGTCCAACTGCAGATGGAGAGTATAAGGAAATTCAAGATTTTGATAAGGATGAAAGAAAAAGTTATGAGCTTGAACAAAAAGTTTATGGTTATCTTACCATGGCTTTACCTACCAAGTTGTTACATCAATTCAGTACTTGCAAGAAGGCTAATCAGTTATGGGATGCTTTATCTACTCGATGTGAAGGCAATGATCAATATAAGAAGAGTCGACGAAAAGTGTTGAGCAAGGAATTTGAAAATTTTCAACAATACGACAAAGAAAATATTTCTGCTCTTGTTTCAAGGTTTTCACATCTAATTAGTGAGATGAAAGTTGTCAAGATTGAAAAGACTGAGGAAGAATTGAAAGAAAAATTAATGGAAGCATTACCAGAGAAATGGGAAAGTTATGTGTTGTTGATTACTCAAGACAAAGACTATTCCACATTATCATTTTATGATTTGACCGAAAAGCTTCATGCTCGAGAAATGGAAATGATGAATTCAAACAAGTCCACTGCTCAATTACAAAATCCTGAATTATATCATGGACAAAATTCTGCAAGTATCAATGCAAAGGCAAAATCATTCAGTGTTAATTCATCAAATCCACCTCAAACTGCTTTTGTTGTTGGTCATGGTTCAGGAAATTCTAGAAATTCTTCAAGAGGGTGTAACTTCACTGTTCCAAATCATTCAAGTTCGACTTCATATTCAGCAAAAACACCGGATGAGCACTTGGCATTAATCTCAGCTTTGTTATCTTCATATTATGGGTTGCTGAATGGTGGTTTGACAACTTCTAATCTGATTGAAGAAGATTTCGATCAAATCGATCCTGATAATCTTGAGCAAATGGATATCAATTGGCAACTGGCAATGTTAGCTCAACGAGTTAAAAGATTCAAGAAAAAGACTGGATTTCAAAGTTTAAATCCAGATGGCAAAGTTGGCATTGATAAATCAAAGGCAAAATGCTTCAAATGTTCCAATTTTGGACATTTTGCTCGTGAGTGTTCAAAATCAACTATTTCTTCATCAAAGTCTTCAACAGCCTTGGTGTCTCAAGTTGATAAACAATATGATTGGGGGCAAACTTCTAATTCTCCAATTGCCTTAACTGCCATTGCTTCTACGTCCAATGAAGGTGTTGGTTGGGATGCTGATGTACTTGAAGCATTTGAAAAAGCACGAACATCGAATCAAGAGAATCTGGAAATAGTGGTTATGAATCCGTCTGTGAATTCTGTTCTCAGAAAGATAAGAAGATTCAAAGTTTGATTAAGGAAAATGACGATTTGGTTGCTGATTGTGAGAAGAAATTTAATGATTTGGTTGCTGATAGAGAAAAGTTGGAAGGTATGATCCAAGAGTTAGAATCTCAAAAAGAAAAGTTTTCAGATTTTCAAGCAGAGATTATTGAAAAAGAATCAAAATTTCAAAATGTTACACAAGAATTTGAACAGAAAATTACAAGGTTGTCTGAAGAAAAGGCTGAATTAGTCCAATAAGTGAAGAAATGGAAAGATGAAGCTGAGGATACTGCAAAAGATTTTCAAAATCTTTTTGATAAATCAAAGTCCAGACTTGATACTCTTACTCAACTTTCTGGTGATCAAGCTACTAAGATTCAGTCTTATCAGACTGATATGGAAAAGTTACTTGATGAGAAGAGGGAGTTGGTTAGAGTAAACAAGTTGCAAAATGCAAATTTGGATATTCAGAAGATAAACTCGAGAAGGAACTGTTGGCTGGACTAGATGAGTTGAGATTGCAAACGTATGAAACTAATAAAGTGGCAAAGAAGCTCATTGCAACAGAAAAGGAATTGGCTGAAGCTCATCAAAGAATTTCTGATTTAAAGATTGAAGTCATTGATTCAAAATGTCTTTTGAACAATGTTACTAATTCACAATCTTTTACAAGTTTCTTGGCAAAGGATGAGAATTTTGAGAAGATGTTCAACAAAACCGTGTCACCACCAGGAAGTCTCAAGGAAGGTGTTCATGATTTGAAAGACAAAGTTGAGACTGGTGATTATTCTGAATTTGTTAGTTCTAAATCGGGTGAAGGAAAGAATGAGGAAAAGGGTGAGGGTACTGAAAATTCTGAAGCTCAAAAGGGTGTGCCTGGTTCTTCGTCTACAGACAAGGAGAAATCAGCAAGTTCAAACACTGACATTGATGAAACAATTGTCAATGCTCCTAAAGATCTCAAGAAAGTTAAAGCTGAATTTTCTAGGTTGGCAAAGAATGGACATAAATCTACTGGAATGGGAGAGAAGGGTTCAGGAAAGAGTGTTGGTTTGGGATTTGAAGGAAAAGCTGCTCATGGTGGTAGTTCAAAAGTTCCAAAACCACAACAACTGCAAAGAGTTAATGTGAACAAGTAAAGAAAGATGTCTTCAAAGCTGAGAAGGTTCAACCTGAGAGATTCTACAAACTCAAGGGTTCAGAACAAATATTTTCTGACAAAGAATTCCCGCTACATTGCGTGGATGCTCAGAAAATAGCTGAAGTATTTATGAAGACTACTGATCCGAGGAACAAGAAGAATAAATCTGCAAAATTTTCTTCTGGAGGATCAAATTCTACTCCAAAGAGCCCGACTTCTAAATGGGTTCATGATCATCGTCGTCAGGTATATGATAATTTTTATGATCATTTTGGAGATGAATATGTGTGTGAAGCTATGCAGGTTTCAAAGAAAAGAAACATAAACAATCGTTTGTGTTACAATTGCCGACAAAAAGGGCATATGGCACAAGATTGTCATGTTACTGCTGTTTCTAGTTCAAGAAGAGAAAAGGTTCCATATGTTGGTAAAACTGCCAAACCACGATTCATTGATGAATATGGCAGAGTGTTTGATGAATTTCCACAACCTACATTTTTCAAAACTCAAGGAAGATTTATTCCTCGTTTTCCAAATGTTTCATCTGTAGGTTGTTCGTCATAATCAACTGTGACTGGTTCATCAGATACTGATTTATCAAAACAACAACACTGGAAACCTAAAGTGGTTTCAAAAGGAAATCAGGACACTGGTCGACCAGAAGCAATTCGCTTCGGGTCATTTATAAACTGACGTGTTTGACCAGTGTGCAGGTACTTCTAGAAGACCCATCGGTGATTGAAAGTTGCTGATGGAGGAGTATTCTGCTGATTTAATTTAAATTTCATGACAATATCAAATTTCAAAACTGAAATTTTTCTGATAGCTACACCTGAAAGGTATCCATGTCGAAAGGTCAATTTTTCTTTCTTTAATACATTGTGTGAATAGCTTAGGGGGAGAAAATTGAAAAAATCAAAAATAGTGTCTTTGTATTTTTGTTAAAATGAAAATCCAAAAATAGAGTTTTCATTTTAAGGGGGAGAAAAACAGAAAATACAAAAACATTGAAAAAATAGAAAAATTCAAAAACATTGAAAAATGAGAAATTGATCCGACATAATTGGGAAATGATGGTACATTGGCTTACGTGTCTGGCTCATGGATAAACTAGATGAAAAAGCCATAAGATTATTGTTCGATGTGCTTGGTAGGCTCGACATTAAATCAGAAAGTATTCAGATGTGATAAACACATTAAAATACTAATGCTTGACCAAGTGGACAACATCTTGATGCATATCTCATGATATTAAAAATATGTAAAAAAAAAATGAGAAGTCACTGTGTATACATGTGTTCATTTTGTAAAGATTTAAACTTGTTTGATTTTCTTTATTTTGTCAAATGATCGGACTTTCTCTGCGTGTCGAAAGACCGACCTAATTGTTGTTCGTTTGACGTTCTGCTTTATTTTCTTTGGTGTTTCGTATAACTCATCGGACTTTCTCTGCGTGTACGGAAGTACCGACCTGATTGTTGTTGAGTTATACAACTTCAACTTGTTTTTATTTTCTTATTTTGTTAAATCCGAGGCCTTATCTGCGTATCGAAAGATCGACCTTAAGGTAGACGATTTAACGTTCTTATTTCTTTTTGCATGGAACACAGTTGACTAAATCATGTATACAATCATTGTGTGATTAAATCACAAATGAAATCACAAAGTGTGATATAAAAGCAAAAACATATCTGAGTATGTCTGATAGCGTGGGGTACAGTGGTCAAAGCAAATCAAATCAATACAATAACATATCCAGATGTTATGAGTATGATTGTGCCTGAGTTTAAAATGGACAAATTATACCAGTAATCAACATGACTTATGTGCTGAAGTAATTGAAATTGAAGTGTAGTTCAGCATGATATGTCCAATATGATCCCAAGTTGTGATCTTTCTCACAAAAGACAAAAATAGTGTGTGTTTTAATATTGCATTTATGTTTCATATCTGAAAAATCAAAAAGATTTTAGGTGTGTTTTAGCATAAACTTAGAAAAATCAAAAAGATTTTCGGTCTGTTTTGATATAAAATTTCAAAAAGGCAAAAAGATTTTGTTTCTTATTTGTTTTCGACCGATTGACATGTGATACAAAATCAAATTTTAAAATCTATATCTTGGATTCTCGAAGAGAAGTTTTGTGCCAAGATTAAATTAATTTTCAAAAGAAAAGGAAACCGTGTTTCTGTCTTCTGAAATTGCAGGTTATGGATATCAAAGACTCAAGCATGGTGAAAGGGGAAGTTTGAAGTATTTTTTACAAGTGGATCTTGAAGTTCAAAGTTGATTTAAGAGTGATCCAGCCATGCAAGCTCTTTTTCTGACAAGATTTCAAGTCAAAGATCGGATGCAGCAATGTTTAAGATTGAAGACTGAAGTTTAGTTAGAAAATAGATACACTACACGTTAAGGGGGAGTCTGTAGAAGCATATTCCTATGCAATGAGTGTCTCGTGTATTGTATCTATGTGAGCGTGTCTGTGTATGGGTTATGGTTGAAATGTCTTTAGTGGCGTACCACATGGTCCGGCGGACCATGTGGTCCGGCGTACCAGTTTGGTACGCTGGGTGGTTAGTCACTTAGTATAAATAGGTAGTGTTTGAATGAGAGCTTAACACTTCTGAATACTTCTGTTATTTCTACACTTTCTGTGTGTGTTTCTAGAGAGAGAAACTAGAGAGAACTCTTTGTAATCTTCAAGTGATTCAATAAGAATTCTCTTATTTACATCCGTGTTCATTACGTTTGATCAAAGCATGCAGTAGTAAGATCATATTTCGTTTCTACAGTTTCTTCTTTCAAAAGGTTTTTAAAATGTGTGATTTTAGTCTAAGTTGTCTACATGGTTCTTCTAACAAACCGCCAATGTTCACTCCAGATTACTTTGGTACCTGGAAACTCAGGATGGAAGGTTTTGTTAGGATTTTGGACCGCCGTATTTGGAAATCTTTTACTGAAGGACCTTACTCACCCATGGTTTCATCTGCTGATGATGCAGAAGTCAAGATACCAAAACCACTAGACAAATATGTTGAATCTGACTATACTGCTCTCGAATTTGACCATAAGGCATATTGGACTCTACAGGCTGCACTTCCTAACTCCATCTTAAGTGGGTTTAAAGGATATAAAACTGCATTTGACCTGTGGAATGCCTTAAGTGGAATGTATGAAGGAACCAGTGAAGTAAAAGAAAACAAGAAAGATGTTTTAAAACAGAAGTATGAAAACTTTACTTTCAAATCTGGTGAAACAATGACAAACCAATACTTAAGATTTGTTTCTTTGCTTGATGAACTCCAAAAGGTAGATGTAAAACTAGAGCAGGTAGATGTAAACAGAAAGTTCCTACGTTCCCTGCCTTCTGTGTGGACAGTTTACACAGTGAGCATCAGGGAATGCAAAAACTTGAAAAAGATGAGACTCAGTGAACTTCCTGGCATACTCAGTGCCTATGAAATGGAACTTTATCTTAAACAAAACTCATCTTCTGGGTCAACTCAGTTGTTTTCATCTGCACTAGTAACTAGTGATTTTAACAGTCAAAGGTCTTCAAATTCATCATCATATCAGTCACCTATTGTCAGTTTCCCTGAGACACCAAGGTGTCAAGAAAGTTTTTCAAACACGTTTGAAAACTCTCACAATGCTCATGTAGCAACTGACTCTTACCAAGGCTTCAAATCCTAAAGATCTTGAGTGTATAGATGCTGATGATTTGGAGGAAATGGACATAATGACTCAACTTGCTATAGTGTCTGTCAGAGGTCAAAGATTTTACAAAAGAACTGGTAGAACCTACAAGGGAGCAAAAGGTGCTCACATAGGCTTTGACAAAAGCAAAGTGAAGTGCTATAACTATCACCAACTTTGTCACTTTGTAAGGGAGTGCTCTCAACCAAGAAGAGAAGGACAGAACTAGGGTCATGTCCAAGTGAAAAATCAAGGAGGAAGCAACTCTAACAACAACAATTCTGGTAACAACTCAGGTTCTCACCCTACTCCACCAAAGCCAACCGGAAGTCAAAACCACCAGAATGTGGTTGCTGCTGTTGCCAATCAAACCTCATGTGTTGAATGGGGAGATTTCGTTGCTGAGTTTGAGCCTATCAATCCTGATTTGATGGCCAAACAAGACTCCACCTCAGATCAGGTGCAAAATAAAGTCCAAAATAGCCTATGGGTAGTTGACAGTGGATGCACTTGCCACATGACAGGGAATAAGCAAATTCTGGAAAATACAAAAAGAATCAATGGAGGACCAGTTGCCCTTGGAAGCACAAAAGGCCATATCACAGCACAAGGTGATGTGACAAATGGACTGGTAAAATTTGACAGAGTCAATTTTGTTGATACATTGAATTTCAACTTGCTTAGTGTCTCACAAATGTGTGACAAGAATTTGAATTTAATGTTTAATGAGAAAGAGGCTATAGTCCTCAAACCTGGTGTCAAAATTCCTGATGAACTTATTATGCTTAAGGCACCCAGGAGAGATGGATTGTACATTTTGGATATGTCAGTTGCTACACCCTCATGTGGCACTGCTTGCTTTGTATCCAAAGCCTCTGTTGATGAAAGTGATCTATGGAACAGGAGGTTAGGTCATGTGAACTACAAGAACATGAAGAGAATTCTAAATCTTGGCTTGGTTAAGGGTCTTCCTAACAAGCATTTTGCATGTTCTGAAAACTGTGTGCCATGTCTCAAGGGCAACAATACAGAACCTCTTTCAAGCCAAAAGTTGAATCTTCTATTTCAAAACCTCTAGAGCTGTTGCACATGGATCTTTTTGGTCCAAATAGAGTAATGAGTTTAGGGAAAAGGTCATACTGTTTTGTAATAATTGATGATTTTTCTAGATACACTTGGGTTTTCTTTCTTAAAACAAAAGATGAAACTGTTGAATTGTTAAAAACACTTGTGATAAATTTAGAAAATCAAACCAATCTTAAAGTCAAAACAATTAGATGTGACAATGGCACAGAGTTCAAAAATTATGTTTTGAATAAATTTTGTGAGGAGAAGGGAATTGTGAGACAATTCAGTATTCCTAGAACTCCATAGCAAAACGGTGTTGCTGAAAGGAGAAATAGGACATTGATTGAAGTTGCTAGATCTATGTTAGCAGACTCCAAGCTCCCTGTGATATTTTGGGCAGAAGCAGTGAACACTGCCTATTATGTCCAAAACAGGATTTTAATTGTCAAGGGCAAAAACAAGACACCTTATGAGCTTTGGAGAAAAAGGAAGCCAAACATTTATTTCTTTAAGCCATTTGGTTGTCCTGTTACAATATTAATAACCAATGAGTCACTGCCCAAATTTGTAGAAAAGGCAGATGAGGGATATTTTGTTGGGTACTCAGGTGTGTCAAACGCATACAGAGTGTACAGTAAGAGAACCAAAATTGTTGAGGAAACTATAAATGTATCTTTTAATGAAAAATCTATCAACAATTTTGAATCTCAACCCACTTGGTTATTTGATATTGACGCACTAACCACTGCTTTCAACATAACTGATGATAAGCCTATGGATCTCTAGTGCAGGAACATAACTTATATAGGTCTGCTGATGAACATTGGAAAAGCAACACTGCTAGAACTGAGAAGCATAACTTCTTCTCTTCAATGAGCATCAAACCTATCTTGCCAGGCAATGAAAAGAAACAGACTGAAACAGTTCAAATTGAAGAAGAGATAGTTCCGGTCGAAGTTCAAACGGAAATTTCTCCGGCTCAAGTTCAACCGAAAAATTTAATTTCAAAAACTGTTGAGAACAATGATTCCGGGTCAACTGAACCTGAAAATTCAAATGATGAATTCACTTTTGAGCATCTGACCAACATTTCAGAGGATAGTTCTCTCAATACAGTTGAAAGTTCAAATCCTGTATCACAAATTGGTGATATTGAGCTTGATCACAGACTTCCTCAGCTCAATATACCCTCAAATGGAAGAAGCCATGAGTTCCCTATGTTTCTTGACAGAAGAATCAACAGAGATCATCCAGTGAGAAACATTATTGGAGAAGTGTCAGCACCTGTGTTGACAATGAGTAGATCTGCTAATGCAAACATCTGTTTGCATGCTGCATTTTTGTCTCAAGAAGTACCCAAGAAGGTAACAGATGCCTTGGAAGACAACAATTGGGTAGAGGCAATGCATGAAGAGTTATTTTAAATTAACAAGCAGAAAGTTTAGGAATTGGTAGATCTGCCTGATGGAGCAGAACCAATTGGCACTAAGTGGGTATTCAGGAACAAGAAAGATGACAGGGGAATTGTCATAAAAAACAAAGCAAGACTGGTAGTGCAAGGGTATGTACAGGAAGAAGGCATTGATTATGATGAAGTGTTTGTACCAGTGGCTAGATTGGAAGCAATTAGAATCTTTTTAGCCTATGCTGCCTTCAAAGACTTCCAAGTATTTCAGATGGATGTCAAAAGTGCCTTCCTATATGGCCTACTGGAACAGGAAGTATATGTCAACCAACATCCTGGCTTTGAGGACCATCACCATCCCAACAAGGTGTGCAAGCTAATCAAAGCATTGTAGGGTCTCAAACAAGCACCTAGAACCTGATATGAAACTCTTTCTAACTATCTTCTAGAAAATGGCTACAGGAGAGGGGCCATTGACAAAACACTTTTTGTTAAAACTATTGGTAAGGATATGTTGATGGTACAAATCTATGTAGATGATATTATTTTTGGTTCATCTAACACTGTTTTATGCAAGGAGTTTGAAACTTTGATGCAGTCCAAATTCAAAATGAGCTCTATGGGAGAACTAACATTCTTCTTAGGACTACAAGTAAAGCAAACTGCAGATGGAATCTTTCTGAACCAATCAAAGTACATTCAAGACATCTTGAAGAGATTTGATATGCAAGCTTGCTCAAGTGCAAAAAGTCCTATATCCACTTCCCACAAGTTAACAAGTGACTTAAGTGGCAAGCCAGTGGATGTGCACATGTACAGGGCAATGATAGGATCACTGATGAATCTCACTGCTAGCAGACCTGACGTCATGTTCAGTGTTTGCTTATATGCTAGATATCAGTCCTCACCAAAGGAGTCACATATGCTAGCTGTTAAGAGAATCTTCAAGTATCTGAAGGGCCAACCAAAACTGGGTTTGTGGTATCCCAAGAACTCTGACTTCTCTTTCAGAGCATTCACAAACAGTGACTATGGTGGTTGTGACATTGATAAGAAATCAACATCAGGTGGATGTAAATTTTTGGGTGAAAGACTTGTCTCTTGGCAATGCAAGAAACAAACTTGTGTTTCCACATCAACTGCAGAGGCTGAGTATATTGCTGCCTCAAGTTGTTGCAGTCACGTTCTTTGGATCCAAAATCAAATGCTTGACTATGGGATCAAATTCATGGAAACTCCTATCCTTGCTGACAACAACAGTGCCATCTCCATCATCAACAATCCAGTAAAGCACTCCAAAACCAAACACATCGACATAAGGTATCATTTTATTAGAGATTGTGCAGAAAAGAATTTGATTAAATTATTCAAAGTTCATTTTGATCATCAATTGGCAGAATTGTTTACAAAAGCTTTTGATGAGGCAAGATTTTTCTATCTCATCACAGCCATTGGGATGATGAGTTTTGAATAAAAACTTCACAATTTTTAAATAAAAGAGAGGTATGTGCTTAAAAGCCCGTCTCTTGATACAAAAAGAAAAAGAAAAAGAAAATTTCTTGTGATAATTAGACATAATTTCAGTTCATAGTTTGTAACCTCTTTTCCACTATGGAAAATTATCACAAATTTTTAAAAATCTTGTGTGTTGATGTTCAGTTTCAAGTTTCGGTTCAACCTGTGAGAAAAACAATTTTTGAAACTCACCGGGTGAACTTCAACCGGAAAAATGCTTTGCAAATGACGTGGAAAATGTTTTGAAAACAATTCTTCTAAGCGGAAAAATCATCCGCTTGAAGTTCAAACTAGGGAGAAATATGGTTTTTAAAATAAAGGAGAAATGGGTTCCGACTTGAACTTCCGGGTCAACAAATTCAAAGTCTCATTTAATTACCCGGAAGGCACAACTTTCTAAGCGGATATACATTTATTTACCCATTAAAATTTAACTGTTTAAAATCCGAGGTTTCAGTAAATTTACTCTTGGATAAAGACATGCTTTACCCAGTTGTACCGTATAACCCACAAAGCACTTGTCCCATCAGTTACTGAACCGTCTGTTTAAAACCTCTCTCCTCCACGTCATCACCGAAAAAGGTAAAAAGCCCTAATTTACCGTCACTTTCCACATTTCTCTCAACCCCACTCAGAAATTACTCCCAAATTTCTCTCAAACCCTCTTCGTTCAACCTCCGATAACCGTCAAGCTTTCTCATTTCATGTATCAACAATGGCTCTGAAAGCAAAGGCAAGTGGCAAGAAGCCCATCACTGACTCCAAGTTTCCCGTAGAACATAACTTGGTGGCGTACCTAGAACCACCAAGCAAGACAGATATCTACAACGGCATGATAGACTTCTTAAAACGATCTCATCTTCATCACGCGCTCACTGTTGAGGCGGAAATTTTTGAAGAAGTTATGGAAGACTTTTGGTCTCATGCTAGGGTTACTGAAGGCGTCAACGGTAGTGACAAGATTGTGTCAAACGTTCAGGGCACAGAAGTGGAAATTGATGAAGCCAAAGTGCGAAAAGTGTTGAAACTGAGGGATGACAATGGATATGAAGTGGTCGATTCCAAGAAATATCTTTGACTGTTCAGAGATATTGGATATGGTGGTTCCCTGCAAAGCAAAACTATCAAGAAAGGGCAATTAACATACAAATGGAGGTTTCTGGCTCACACACTGTTGGTATGCCTAACTCCAAAGAAGGGTGGATTTGACGAGCTTGCTAGTCAACAGGCCTCTGCATTCTATGCTGTGGTAAAGGGTGAAAACTTCAATTTTTCTAACCTAATTTTTCAAGCCCTAAAATCAAACATCCAATCTGAATATGTTTATGTGTACCCTAGGTTTTGACACATATTCTCAAAGAAGAATACCCCCAAATTGTTTGGGTTGGTACAATTTTTCAACCTAAACATCTAAATGAGAAAACTTTTTCAAACTTAGCTTTAAATAAGACTACATTTCTTGGAAGGGACATTGACTATCCCCTACCAATTCCAAGGCAGTTTCCTGATAAACCTGCTCCTACTGAGGTTCAAACGGAAACTGTAGTAGCAACTGAGCTTCCTGCTCAAGATGACAGAACCACAAACCCAATGGTCTCTGATCCCACATCTGTCCCAGCTTCCTCTACTCTAAAAACTTTTCAATCCAAAAAGAGGAAAACTTCCAACAAACACTACCACTGCCACTTCCTCAACCGAATCACTTCCTGTCATTTTTAAGAGATAGAGAACTGTGGACACTAGGTCTCCTCCACCTAGTACCACCAGCCAACATGAAGCTTCTAACCCCGTTCAAGGCAAAAAGCCTAAACGAAAACTGGTAAAAGTGGGATTCTTTCTTAGGGATGAACCTTTATTTGAGGGGGAGTCATTAGATGCAGATGCACCTTCCCCATCTGAACATTTTTCACCCCTACAACCCCTATCACCTAGGAGTGACAATGCTCTCAATCTTGGCCTAAATGAAGGTGTTATTAACTCACCTACCTCATTACATGAGAACACATTGATAGGCCAAGACATTGTAGCATTGAGCCCCCACTCCTCACCGGAGGTGAATCTCAGGAGTTTTGAAGAGATTCATGCAGAAAGGGCTGCTGCTGCCCAAGGAACCCCACTGGATCTTGGTGCCATCAGTAACATCAATTAGACCCAATCTGCGGCAATCTTCTCTGAATCAGCACCTAGAAGTCCTTCATTGGAACCAAGGGTTGCTGAAACAGATGAAGAGAATCCCAGGTGCCAAGAAGCCGTGGGTACCACTGCTGATCAATCTAGGATTGATAGCTTGGTTTTGTCCAGGGATACTGGTAAAAAGCCAGTTGAGCACAGCTTTACACTACCTGAATTAACGAAACTGTACCTGAACCTTCAAGCACAGGTTGATCACTTAAACTTAACTATTGCTACTTTGGTCAAAGCTACTCAAACTGAAGCCGAGGCAGGTCCTTCAAACCCTAACATAGAAGTTGTTGAAGCTGATACTCTCAAATTGGGGGAGAAGTTGACTTCCACACCTGCTATCATTTAAATAGAAGAAACAGAAAGAATTCCGGCTGAAGTTAGAGCATCAGCCTGTAAGAGAGTTGGTGTTAAACATTTCACAGTTGAAGAGAGTTGGGTAAATATGAAGAGCAGTCAATTGATTGCAATTTCACCTTTTGAAGATCCCAACCTCACTGAACTAATGCAATCTTCGATGCTAATTGCTGGTGCTCTCCCTGAGCACATCAACATGATCACAAGTCTGCTGACAAATGTCATATTTCCGGCTGAAAGAGCCGGTGATCATAGGGAGAGGAAAATCGCCTCCACCAGCAATGTAGCTGAAGAAGAAGTCGAAGGAAGCACTGCAACTGTTGCAGTGGCCACTGTATCAGAAGATGGTGATGAGAACCTAATTTGTGAAGATGAAGGGACGGAGGTACTAGAAATTACTGATAAAGAACCTGAAGTCACCAAACCTCAAGTGGTGACTGAAGGATCCAACATCGTCCAAGCGGAAGTTCAGGCGGAAGCTCAACTGGTTGTTCAACCGAAAACCCAAACTGCAACCCAGGTGGAAGTTTATGGCCCTGGCAACTCAATCTTTGGCATTGATGGGTCTAATCAGTCACTTGTGGATCAACCAGAAGAACAGGGAAGCAATGAAGCTGAAGACATAGCAGCAACATTGATAGCTTTGAAGAGTACCGAACCTGTTCAAACTGAAATTCCAAGAACTATTCAACAGGTGGTTCAAACTCCTGAAGCTGAAGCTATGTTGAAGATGGTGGAAGATGCAAAAAAGGTAGCTGAGGATGAGAGGCTAGCCCAAGAACTTCAAGCGGAACTGGATCTGTATTCTCAGGATGGAGTTATTGAAAGGCTGTTGGAAGAAGCAGAGACTAGCTCCTTCAATTGGAGATTGAACGACTACAATTTGGAAGAAATGACTGAGGTTGATAGGCAAAGACTGATCTCCATTGCTTCTCAGATGCCTACCAAGCTAGTGAAGACTGATGAAAATTACTCACTATTGAAAAAGATAAAGAGGGCTCTTGTGATCAAGAAACTGAAACAGAAGAAGAGATAGCTCAGTTGAAATTCAGAGAACTTTGCAACCTGATTGATACAATCTTTTATGAGCTCAAAGGAGACATAGCTGCAGTTAATCCAAAGCTTGTGATGCCTGCACCTTCAGAATTCACTTCAGGTACATCATCAAACTTAAATGTTAAACCTGAATTCACTGATGATGCAGATATGCCACCTCCACCTTCTTTCACATATGATCCAAGCCTCATATCTACAGCAGCTCATCACTTCCACTAGTCATTTGCCCTTATTCCATACAAACCACCTTCAATTTCCAAGAAGGTTGCAACCAAACTCGCCAACCCAAGATACAGAACTGACAATTTTACCCCTATTGTTCCCCTTAAGAAGAAGCATCCTCCTACCTTGGATTTTTCTGATATTTTCCCACCTTCTTCTCCTTCAAGCCCTACACCAGAAGCTATTATACCACCAACACAAACTTCTCTACCTCCACTTACCATCAAAGAACCTTGTACCACCATCACCAAACCTACTGAAGTTCAAACTGGCCCTTCTTCATCATCTGCCAAAGGCAAAAGACCTATTGTGCAAGAATCAGCAAATGATTCTGATGAAGAAAGGATGATGAGAAAAAGGAAGATGATGCATGTCAAGAGCAAAAGAGATCAAAAGCAAAGAAGAAAAGCTCCACCCAGAAAGAACAAGATTGTGGGTTGGACAGTAGATGAAGCTACTTTTGATTTCACCTTCAATTTGGCAAATGGCACAACTCAGGTGGTAAATGCTCGCAAGGCCACTACATTCCTTTCTCTGCTGCAAATGACTGACATCATTCTAAAACTTAGAGAAATTCTGAGTCCTTCAAGAGCTGAGCATATGTTAAGGCTTCTCATTGAGCCAACTGTGCTGAACTGTGGAATGCTCTACAGAAGTAATTTAGATGATGACTCAGCAGAAGAAGAAGAAGAAGAAGAAGAGACTGCAAGTGAGATAAAATTTATCATTTAGGAAGAAGAAGAGAAACTATTCTATGTTCACAGAGCTGATGGCACCTTCACAGTTCATGATTCCATTTCTGCTCAAGAAGAATGGAGCGAAATGGACTGGGAATCTTTCAAGTATGTGAAGGTGACCAAAACAAATTCAAAAGAGCTTTCTCAAAACCTGGATGCCAACATCAAAACCACGGACAAGTAGGTTAAGAAGAAAAAGATTTTTGGGTACAAGTCAATTTTTGAAGATAAACATTGGAATTTGACAGCATCAGCTTAGGGGGAGATTGTAAGGAATATTACGCTTGAAAGATTTCCGGCTGAATGCCAATTTTGTTATGTTCCGGCTGAAGTTGAAGTTGAAGCGGAATTCTCACTTCAAGCGGAACTGGCAGTTCAAGCGGAAAGTAGCAGTTTTGTCCTTTAGCGAATATTCCGGGTGAACTCGATTATCCACCAGATAATGAGTTCAACCGGACTTTTCCTGAGATGTCTTTTCAGCAAGTCCAATCCTACAAAAGCTTCTCGTATGCTTCCATATCTGATTCAAGCCGCTCTCCTAAAGTAGTATGTTGCTGCAAACACGCAAGATATTCCAATTGCCGATGTTTATTCTTTTGGTAGTTTGTATTTGACTTCATTATTTACGGTCTAGATTAGATCGCATGAGATCAATGGATGTCATTGATCTCATCAGCACTATATATAGCTTAGTTAGCTCATAGTTTACACAGACGAATACACGAACTTGTAATAGTGTAGCTTTGAGTTAATGCAAATAGTGCCGTGTATTTGTTACTTCGTTGTTACTATCTTATGCAAATCAAGCTTTTACATTATACACAAGAACTAAATATCGCTTAAGTAAAGTGAAATATAACTTTAATTCCGCAGGGTTATATTTGCAAGTAAAGGGCTTTTGTTTTTGTTTAACTCTAACTAATAACGATCCTACACCTTCCTCTTCCAAATAAGTACCACCTAAAAAGAGGAAGAGACACTCAAAATTTGTCAACATTTCAGCCATTTCATCCCCATCCAATGATCCAGAAAATCCTGAAAAAGAGGGTGCAAGTTCTACTCCACCTGTGCAACCCATAGCCACCCAAACTTCAAGCCCTGCTAAGGACAAGGTCCTTAGGTAGAAAAGAACCAAAAGGGATAGCCAAGAAAAAGGTGACTCTCAAAAAGAGATGATCCTATAGGGTTGAGTTTACATCCATCATTCACTAGCAAAACTCCAACAAGACCAAGCCAATTTACACCTCAAAGTGAAAGTGATGACATTTTCTGTACTTCTTATGATACACTATCTCCAGAAACCTTATTTGCAGGAGATGTGTTGAATATTCTCAAAGAAAAATCACCCCAACCACACTTTGGTAAGGAGTTCAACCATAGGAGTATAGACATGGCTAATGTGAAAACGGCTACCACTACACTTGAATCCCCACTGGATCCAGTGGACAGTGGTAACATCAGTACCCAATTCATGGAAACTAGACCATTTTCTGACCCAAAGGCACCTTTAGTGGCGCCCGAGGTAAATGAGGATGTGACTAGGAATACCAGGAGCCAAGAAAACCAGGGCGAGGAACATGATCAAGCTAGGCTTGATGGTTCTTCTATGCTCAAGGATATTGGTTTTAAACCAATGGAGAGCAAGCTTTCACTAAATGAAATAACGATTTTGTACCAAAATTTACAAACACAGGTCACTTTGCTTTAACACATCGTGAAATTGCAGGGTGAAGAATTGAAGCAAGTCAAGCATCAGCAGGTAAAAGAAAATCTTACCAGGTCTACTGACTCCAAATCTAAAGCCTCCACTCCACCACAAGAACTTGGTACAAATAAAGATGATGCAACCAAAATGGAGGGGTATACGTCTACAAATAAGATTTTACTGAGTATGACGGGTACACAAGAGTACCCAAGGAAATTAGATTAAAGTTGTTTCAATCTGTGGGAAGAGAGCCATTTACAATTGAAGAAGCATGAAAAAAGGTCTCAATGACTGACATCCTTGTTGTAGTATCAGGACCGATTTTCACTACAAGAATCCCGATCGTGAGCTCGAACGAGGATCGGATTCGAAAACCCGAGAGACGATGAAGATGGAGAAGAATCAAGGATAATCATAAACATAAGAAAGATCGATGATGAATCAAGTCGAATGATTTCATTGAACCGAATGATTAGTTACAAGAAATCATGACAAACACTCAATCTCTCTAGAAATCCATGACTCACTCTCTCTCTAGAATGGAAAGCTCACACTCTACAAGAAAATCATCATCTTTACATTTGGAGACTCCCCTTTTTGGAATGGGCACCCTCACTATATATATAGTGAGGGTGACTAACAAGTGAAAAACATAAAAACTGAACAGAATTACAAGTAAATGAAATAAACATAAATATTAAATAAATCAAAATTGATTTAATTAATCCAAAGCTTGACTCGCTCGAACCGATCTTCCGTTGACTTTTACGTTGACCGTTGACCCGAACGGTTTACTTTTACAGAAAACGGTCTTCAGTCCAAACTCGCAAGCCTCGATCATCGCAACCTAGTCTCTAAATCAATTCACGTGGATTCTTCAGTCGAATGCTTCGGTAAACAGATTTGATGGCGTCAGTCACCAAGATTTTAGCTCCAACATATTCCCCCTTGACTGATGCTTTCAAATCTGTTCAACTGTTGAAGAATCGCTCTGTCGTACATCTTCAATGAATAACTGATAAACCCGAGACAATCTGTCATAGAAGTTCCCCCTCTGAATAAGCTTCTTCTGTTCTTGTTGCTCCAGTCAAGAGCCAAGTGTTCAGCTCACTCGGTTCACACGGTCGGGTACAATACTGAAAAAATGCTGAACATCGGAGTCAAAACTGCAACAAACTAAATCAGATAAACCAGTCAATCATCGAACATGCTCTAACTCCGGATAATCGAACCGGTAATCCATTTCCATAATAATTCCTCCTATTTCTATGAATCTCTCCAAAAACATCATGTCGGAAGCGTAAAAATTAGATGCGAAGAGTCGAACCGTCGCGATCGGTTGCCTAGAGAAACCGGTGCAAAAATCCTGAAATCGGACAATCTCGTGAAAAATCGGAAGTCGGATGCTGACAGTTGTGAATAATCCGCGTGACTGAGGTTGGATGTGAAAATAAAGATAATTGTCAAATCTGTGAGAATTTAAGATCCCGAGCGAAAATAATCATAACCGGAATCTTCGTAATTTTGGGCAAAGAAAAACGAGCTCGGAAATAAATTCCGTGAAGATCTCTGAGAAAAACGGTGCAATCGAGGAAAAATCTGAGCAAAACCGTCAAATTTCATCAAGTAACGGCTTCTCGAGAGATTTAACGGACAATTCCAATATTTAACTGAGATTCCAGTCAATCCGGTTAGCTGACATCCGCGCTGCATTAGCTAAAAATTAAAACCGTGTGACATAACGAGAAAGCTGCATAATTAACCGGCTAAGAAGTTAACCCGTCAGTGGTCGATAGCTAAAGTGTGCGAGACGTCAATAAACGAGAACCCCAGTAAAATGGAATAAATCCATGACCAATAAAAATTTCACAATTCCATTCGGGCGTTATCTCGTAAGTCTCTTTGAGAAATTGATAAGAAAATACCCGCATTTAACAAAAAATGCAGAAAAATTAATTGGTGGAATTAAATCTCTAAGAAAAAACCATGATCCTTGTGAAAAATAAAGGAACCAATCAAATTTTATCCTCAAGAAAGCACAATCTGTGTGATTTGGGGCTGACCAATCAGATTAAAGGAAGAAAAAGAAATCTACGTGCAGGAGCATAAGATCTAGCGGCTATAGATGCAGATCCTCGTGATATGTGGCTCACCCAATCAGAGAGCTGACAGCAAAAACACATTCAACGGATGATTCATGAGGCTGGGTCCCACAGTATCAACATGCAGCCAATAACAAAATAATAACCAAATGCTCATCAACGTCTCTTTTTGGCAGTAGGGTCCACGCACAAGTCCAGCCACTCAGAAATCGATAAGCAGTTGCCTTAGATGGTTTTCTTTTCCAGCTGGGGGGCCCACGTGCTCCTTTTCTTCCAATGAGAATTGAAGAGCAATTTGATGCATTCACTTGGACCGACAAGGGAGAGAGAAAGAATTCTCTCAGCAGCCAATGGCAACACTCCACGTCAGTGAGTGTCTTTCTTCTTCCCAAATGACGGATACCACCGAAACCCTAATGCCAGTCACCGGAAAATCGAATGCGCCACCGGAAAAACGTGTTCCTCTCATAACTTTCATGATACTCAACGAAAATGCTCGAATTTTATACCGTTGGACTCATGAGCTCATCCTCTACAACCCTATACGAACAAAATCCTCTAAAAATGTCTCGAACGAAGACCCAATAAACAAGTCCGCTATGCAAAACAAGTCCTCTAAAGCCACCAAAAGTCCGCTAAGGGTCTGAGAATTTCGCTAAGACCCTTCTCAAGTCCGCTAAGGACTCAAGTTCGCTAAAGTAGGACAAGTTCGCTAAGAATCGAAACAAGTTCGCTAAGAAGATGAGAAGTTCGCTAAGAACTCAACAAGTCCGCTAAGGACATGAAACAAGTTCGCTAAGAACACTGGAAGTTCGCTAAGGCCATCTTCAAACCTTCAAACACATAGAAAAATCTGGAAAATGATGAACACAGGTGAAGAACACATACCCTTCGATTCTTGAAACAGTCCCGAAAATGAGTGGAAACGAGTGATTAATGACACAAATCTGTTGTAGAACATGCTATGGCCACTTACACATTCCAAACAGCAGAAAAAACCATTCGAATCAGCCCCTAAAATCTGGAAATCTTCAAGAACATGAAGAACACCGTGAAACACATACTAGTGTGTGTTTTTCTAGATCTGCCCAAACAGTTGATACTTCGTTTCATGAAGAATAGCCACAAAAACGCAGAATCAAAGCTCAAAAATCTTCAAAAACCCTAAAAACGGGAAAACTCTAACAGTTACGAAAAAACAGCTCCTGGTCTCCATTTTTCTCACAGATTTGAAGATGTAAAAGATAAACAATCATCAAGATAGACTCCATGAACAATAACCTAACATTTAACAACATCAGATCTGTCCAGAATCCATCAAAAATGAAGAAAAATGAGAAAAAATCTCCAAAATAAGTTTTCTCATCTTCACCCATTCAAGCTCAAAATCAAATTCGAGTGACCAGATTCATGGTGAGATGAATCTGATCGGTATCCGCTCTGATACCATTTTTCAGGACCGATTTTCACATCAAGAATCATGACTTTGAGAGAGAACGAGATTCAGATTCGAAAACCCGAAGGAGACGATGATGATGGAGATGAATCTTGGAAATCATACAAGAAGAAAGATGATTAAGTCGAATGATTTCATTGAACCGAATGATTAGTTACAAGAAATCATGACAACACCAATCTCTCTAGAATCCATGACTCACTCTCTCTCTCTAAAATGGAAATCTCACACTCTACAAGATATCATCATCTCCACATTTGGAGACTTCCCTTTTTGGAATGGGCACCCTCACTATATATATAGTGAGGGTGACTAACAAGTGAAAAACATAAAAACTGAACAGAATTACAAGTAAATGAAATAAACATAAATATTAATTAAATCAAAATTGATTTAAATTAATCCGAAGCTTGACTCGCTCAAACCGATCTTCCGTTGACTTTTACGTTGACCGTTGACCCGAACGGTTGACTTTTCCAGAAAACGGTCTTCAGTCCAAACTCGCAAGCCTCGACCATCGCAACCCAGTCTCCAAATCAATTCACGTGGATTCTTTAGTCGAATGCTTCGGTAAATAGATTTGATGGCGTCACTCACCAAGATTTTAGTTCCAACATATAGCCCCACACAAAGATAACCTGAAGGAACTATTTCTCTTCACTATAATAGTTGCAGGAGCTTTTCCTGCTTCTATCAGAGAAATTCATAAAATTATAGAAAGATATTTTATTTCCCCTGAAATGAGGGCAATTGCTGAAGAAGAAGGAGTTGATCTTGATGCTAAGACAGAAATGATGGATGATGATGATGATGATGATGATGATAACGATAATGGTGATGGAAAGAAAGATGATGAGGAAGTTCACAGTGTGTTGAAAGAACACACTGCTGACAAAGATCAGAATATTCAAGAAATCAACAAAAATGTTTACAAGATTGATATGGATATTGCTGATGAACAAATAGAAGATGTTCTGAAGGATTACAGAAATTTGATTGATCCCGAGGTAAATGATGAAATTACCTCGGAAGCTGAAGAACTTATTACGAGAGAACATATTACTCCGGGTAAACAATTTACCTCGGATGAGAATGTTACCTCGGAAGATCAAATTATCTCGGAACTTTCTATTATTGTTGTTGTTGATCAAGTTACTTCAGAGCAAACACTTACTCCAGAGGATGAAACTAACTCTCTAATGTTCTTTGCAGCAGACATAGAACAGGCAATCAGGTTTGAATTCACCTAGGCAAACATATGGGAAGAAGCATAGACACTAACCATGCTGCCTGCAAGAAAAATCTATCAAGGAATCAACTTTTCTTGGTTAACTTCTGCTCCTTCTCCTCCTGTGGAACCTAAACAAATTCTTTAGATTGAAGCTCCTCCAATAGATTTGGGAAGTGTTAGAGATGAAAGAGGGTATCTCATGGAATTTGGACCCTATTACCCACCAACAAAAGCCTATTCAGAAATTGTTCCTGTGGATCCTTCAACTGTTGTGGAGGAAATTGTAAGAAATATTTTGGCCAACTATTGGGCCATATATAAGCCAGGAACAGGTGAGGTAAAGATCAATCCACTGCCACCATTTGTGGATGCTATCAGCAACAATGTCATAACCTACCCTGCTGACAATCCAAATCTTGGGAAAGGTAAGAAAAAGATGAAAGATGATGAAGCCCTACAAGTAGAATATGAGAAAAGATTCAAACCTGCTTACAAAAATGTTGCTTCTCCTGAAAACAAAATAGACTGTTCAAGAATAATATTCATCCCTATTCTTGACAAGTATGGTGAAAATCGTGATGGGAGAAGAGAATGTGACAAAGCACTGAGCAGATAATTCAATTCAAGAATGACGAGTCATATGGCTCAATTAAAGAATTCAATGATATGAAAAGAAGAAGCAAAGAAGGTGTGAAGATTCCTGCAAAACTGTTTGAATTAGAGAAAGCAAAGGCCACAAAACCTACAAAGCTTCTAGATGGGCAAGAAACCAGCTTACCTACTAGTGAAGTATGTATGATAAACTTTGTACTTGCAGCTAATTTAATAAAAAGAATGGAACAGGAAAAGCTAGACAAAGAAATGGCAGAGGCATTTTTGCTTCGAGACAACTGGAATATATATCAAAACAATGAATAAGTCTTTGATATTATAAAAGAAGTAAAAAGAAGGTCTATAGAATAAAGGAAGAAGAAGCTAGACCAAGCCAAATAAAAGAGGCATCAATCATTTGCTAAAGAGGCCAGAACTACGGTAAACAAAGAAAAGGAACTGATTAAGCTAGCTGCAAATGATGCTAACTCGGAGTTATTGAAAAGATAGAGAGATATTATCTTAGCTAGAGGATGGGTCACCCCTAGCTAATGATTTATGTGGTTTAATGTCAATGGTAGTAGAAGAAGAAGGAAATATCAGGCTTAGTCAAAGACTTAAAGCTGATAATATCACTCATGAGCAATTAAAGGCTGAGGAAACACAGAAAATTGCTAAGGCTCCTCTTACAAAAGCAGAGGAGACAAGAGCACTCAAAAGGTACTTCATAGAGATTTTAGGAGAGGAAAATAACACAATCAATCTTTGTTCTTTGAATACTCTAAGAGACAGGTATGATGAGATAAGAAAGGAGCAATCAAGGATATCAGAAAGAACAAGAATTTCTAGGCCTCCAGGAGCTTTCTCAAGTACACCTTCTCTTCCTCCTAAACCTATGAGTCTCTTTGACTCACTTCTTGGCAATGCACCATCTACTCCACTGACTACTACACAAATCTCCACAATTCCTACCAAAAGAAACCCACCCAGGGCCAGCAGACCTCAATTCACAAAGCCACCCACCAAAAATTCCAAACCTAACAAACCCATTCCACCAAAATTCAGAGCTAATAACTTCACACCAATTAAACCTCTCATCAAACCCAAACCAAAACCCACAACAGAATCATCTCAAACTCCTTCAATCCAAAAATCAACTCACCATTCCACACAACCACCTTCTGCACAACCAACTTCAGCACCCACTGAACAAAACTAACCCTGTGAATCCACCAGAGCCAATAATAGGTACCTCAAGGAGAAAGAAATCCATGGAAAAAAGGAAAAGATCTCAAGTTATTTCCTCCAGCTCTGACTCATCTTCAGACAAGAAAGAACCTGAAGATTTGCACACTAATAGAAGAAGAATTCTCTCCTGGAAATTCGATGAAGACTTAAATGTCTATCTATTCGCTATAAACACCAATGGAGTTCTAAGACTCAGCAGCAATGAAGCTCTCACAACTTTATCTAACTTACAACTTGGTGATGTAAAAATTGTAGCTGATGATACATTGTATAAAGACCCGATGGATCATTCACACGACACAGAGAGATAACTCCAGCTGAATGGAACTTTAATGATCATAAAAAATTACTGGACTGCATGCTCACAAACCGACTGTTCAGATTTGACATGACAAAGAATCAGTAGAAGAAGTCAGCTTTGCTGAAGAAGTTAGTTGTTTTTAGTTCAAGACAGTTTCAACCGTGTTTTGTTTTTTTCATTTAGTGTGATATTCGGAAGATTTTGGAAGCATCATCTTAGGGGGAGATTGTAAGGAATTATTTCTCCTGAAGAAATGATGTTGATCAGCTTAAACATGTTTTCTAGGAAGAATAGAAGGCCCGAGATAAGTTACCTCGAAAGAACAGATTGCCCGAGATAACTTGCAGTTACCTCGGAAGGTCATTTTACCTTAGAAGACTATTTTATCTCGGAAGCATAGTTTTATCTCGGACAATGGATACACCCGAGATAACTCAAGTTACCTCGGTAAGGCGAGTTATCTCGAACATCAACTTGACCTGATCCACTTGTCTCTGACATATCTAATCCAGTTTCCCGCATTTCTCCTAACATAAAGCTGACACTTTTATCTTCTAGACTAGTTTAATATTTTTCTAGTTCATGTATCTTTACTTGACGGTCTAGATGATCGTTAGAGGAATCAAGGGTTCTCATAATTCCTTAGGGCACTATATATAGACACTTGTAACCTGCTTTAAATAAGCAAGTGTAAATCACTCTGATGTGTACTTCGAATCATCTAGTTATAATACAATGCTCAGTTCTATTCATATTATTGTTATACTTGTCTTGTATTCGATTTCATGTTTCTTTAACCTTGTAATTGGTTATACTCTATAACCAGATTTCGATCCTACAAGTGCCATCTTTATCACCAACAACTATGTGACGCATTCAAAGACAAATCACATTAACATCAGGTATCATTTTATTAGAGATTGTGCTGAAATTAATTTAATTAAATTGCTTAAAGTTCATATTGATCACCAATTAGCTGATTTATTTACAAAATCTTTTGATGAGGCTAGATTCATCTATCTCATTATAGCAGTTGGGATGATGATCTTTGATTAAATTCAAAGTGCTTTCGTAAACCTTTAATAAAGAAAACCATCATGTCAAAGAGCCTATCTCTTGATACAAAAAGAAAAAGAAAAAGAAAATCTTTATGTTAATTAAAACCAATTTTAATTCATAGTCGGTAACTTACTGTCACACTGTAAAAATTGGCACAAGATACTTTCAAAAATCATGTGTTTTGTGTTGGAGCTATAATGTATGTGACTGACGCCATCAAATCTGTTGACGAAGCATTTGGTTAAAGAATCCATTGTGAAATGATTCAGAGAAGCGGGTTGTGAAGATTAATTAAATCATTTTTTATTTAATTAATATTTTGTATTTATTTGATTTTTGCTCATTTTTTGTGTCTTGCTAGTTAGCATGCTAGTGAGCACATGACTCCTGTCACTATATATAGAGTGAGTGTGTTCCATTTGTAGATGATGAACCTAGATATGATGAATCTTTAGAAGATGATCTTGAGTGATGTGGGCTACCATTATAGAGAGAGAGTCTCACATTGGGTTTGAGTTCAACACAACGTGACCATGGATTTCTTATGACGAGATTGTAATCATTCGGTTCGTTGTAATCATTCGACTAATATCAATGAATCGTTTGTTTATCAGGTTTCTTGTTGTTTGATTATCCAAGATTCTCGTTCATCCCGTCTCATCAATCTTCAAGCACGATGTTGAACATGATCCGGGTTTGATAAGCTTTAGATCGATCCTGACAAATGGTATCAGATTGGGTACCGATCTAAATGCATCTAACAACCATTTAGATCATTCAGATCCGGATTTTGTTCAACTTTAGGGCTTAGATTATTGAGACATTAAATCTTCTTTTTCTGCATTTTTGGAGCATTTGGATGGATTGTTGATGATATGGATGCTTGATTCATGTTTGAGGAGCTCATCTTGATGTGTTTTAATGGTCTACAGGTTCAAATCTGTGGAAAAATGGCAGATCCGAGAGCAAAATTCGTAACAGTGAGTTTTTCCTGTTTTTCGGGTTTTTAATGATTTTGGACTTTAATTCTCTATTTTTGGGGTCATGCTTGATGGTTTTGGATGAAACGAGGCGTGATTCTTGATGAAAAACGCATTTTTGATCCATTAGGAGCATCGGTTTTGTTTGAATCTCAACCATTTGAGCAGATCTGGAAAACACACAGTAGTGTGTCTTTCGTGGTGTTCTTCATGTTCTTAAAGATTTCCAGATTTTGGAGGCTTATTTGATCCAGTTTTCTATTGTTTATGGATTGTTAGCCGCCACAATAGTGTCGTGAATGGATAATCACCACATTTCGTGCATCAAGTAAGGGTTTCTTCATGTTCTACATTTTTTCCAGATTTTTTTCAAGTGTTTTGAAGGCTATGAAGATTGCTTTACCGGACTTCTCATGTTCTTAGCGAACTTTAATCTGGTCTTAGGAGACTTGATGTCTACTTAGCGAACTTTTGCCTAGCGTACTTCAAGTCTGAGCTTAGCGGACTTCACGAAACTTCTATTAGTCTTAGCAGACTTCATGTTTGCTTTAGCAAACGTTGGAGCTTAGCAGACT
The DNA here is from genome assembly GCA_039602395.1 of Deinandra increscens subsp. villosa. Classification (NCBI taxonomy): domain Eukaryota; kingdom Viridiplantae; phylum Streptophyta; class Magnoliopsida; order Asterales; family Asteraceae; genus Deinandra; species Deinandra increscens. The sequence continues at coordinate 11,128,421 of JBCNJP010000025.1, read as the reverse complement.
TGTTTTCTGGGTATTTGTTCGAACATTTTTCAGTGAATTTTGAACGTCTAGGGTCGTAGAGAATCGAAAGAGGTGTTCAACGAGCTAAAATCATCGATTCTTTGTCAAGTATTGAGGAAGTTATGAAGGTTTCACGGTTTTCCGGTGTGCATTCGTTTTTCCGGTGGTAGTTTCCGATGAAATTAGGGTTACGGAGAAGGCAGTAGCATTTATTGTTGAAGAAGAGACATTCGCTGACGTGGCGTTTGGCTGATTGGTTTACAGGGAATATTCTTCTTCTCTCTCTTCAGTCAAACAACGACATGCCTTTTCCGGTGTCGGCTTGTGATTAGCGCAGAAAGTAGCGCGTGGGTCCCAGTCTGAGAAAGAACCGTTGAATCATTCTCTGCTTCCGCCCTCTGATTAGCGCACACTTCCTTCACCCGGATTCTGTATATCAGTCGTCAGATTAGATTTATCTGGGCCGTTGATTGTGGATACTTGCTCCCTTTTGATTGGAGCTCGCCTACATCACATGGATCCTAATCTGATCCATAGATCAACCTTTTTCTTGACCATTGGATCATCCAAATTCTTTAATCTGATTGGTTAATATTGCTGCACATGGATTTTTGTCTTTTGGGCAGAAATTTGATTGGTTAACTCATGTGCACATGGATTATGTTTCTTTCAAAAGAGTTTTAACACCACTAACGAATTATTCAGTATTTTTCATTAATTTGGCTAATTTTTTAGTCTTTAACGAGACACGGGATTAACGCCACTAGCGTATTTTTGGATTTTTCGTCGATTCATTGATATTTTTCGCTAAGTTTGATCGTGTTTCTAGTTTATGTTGACGTCAAGACCACGTTAGCTAACGGACCATAGACGAACGGGTTTCACTTCTCGGTTAAGTATGCGGCTTTTTTGTTATGTCTCACCCATAGTTGCTTAGCTAATGCAGTGTTGATGTCATTTAACCGAATTAACTGGAATCTCAGTTAAATATTTGGAGAATTCCATTAATTCCAACGGAATGACACTCAAGTTGATGGTTTTGACGGATTTTTCAAATTTTCACCGTTATGATTCGGGAATCTTCACGAAATATTTTTCCAGGCTCGGTTTTCAAGACTCAAAATTTCGAAGACTTTGGTTATTTTATTTTTCGTGTTTGCGCTCGGGATCTCAGTTTTTCATCGATTTGGCATATTGTCTCAATTAAAGTGATAGTTTTTGTGACGTTATTCGCACGTTGCTTTATCAGACATATTATTATACCTCAACCCTTCGTCACGCGGAACAATAGTATTATTTACGGATCATTCACAACTGTTGGCTTCCGACTTTCGGTTTTTCGCAAGATTGTCCTATGTCATGATTTTTTGGAACGTTTTCTCTAGGCAGCCGTACTTGATGGTTTAACTCTCTGCATCTGTTTTTTACGCTTCCACTAGATGCTTTTGGAGAGATTTAGAGATATAGGGGAAGCTATTATGGATTTAGATTATCGGATCGATTATCTGAAGTTGGAGCATTTTCAGTGATTGATTGGTTTATCTGATTCGGTTTGTTGCGATTATAACTCCAATAGTAGGCATTCTTAGTATTGTACTTCAAAAGTCGTGAGCATTGGATTGTCTACTCAATCTAGCTATAACGGATACAAAACGAGTAATTAAGAGTTGTTTTATTGATCAAAGAACAATTACAACTCCAGACACTTAGAACACAAACTCAGAGAATCTCACCACAGAAACACACACTTAAGATTCACTCTGCTACACACTCGTATACAAAACAATGACCAAACAACCTATTTATACACTGTTGTCCGAACTCCTAGCGAACCTGGAGTTCGGCTGGTCTGAACCTCAGGTTCGGACTAGGTTCGGCAGCAGCAACTCTTATCTTGAACTTGGACTTGTCTTGATTCAACTTGATACTTCACACGACGCACAGATCAGGTATCAACAAACTCCCCCTCGTCGTGTGCAGTATCTCTCCAACATCCTCAATACTGTATCTTCAATCAAACTCCCCCTCAAGTGTAGAATCCGTTTGTCCAATGAAATAAATCTTCGAACAAACTCCTCCTCATCTTGATCGTAGCTTGATCTTGAATACTTGAAAATGCCTGTTGATTCTCTGGTCATTATCAACAGCTTCAGAAGACTTGAAGTTGTGACAACTTGAATTTGTATCACGTGATGATCAGATCGAAAATAAAGCAGAAACAAAATCTTTTTGACTTTTAGAAAATTTATATCAAAACTAACCTAAAATCTTTTTGAATTTTCAAACTCGTGCTAAAACACACCAAAAATCTTTTTGTACTTTTCCCAAATGAAATGAAATGCAATACAGAATCAGGCACTATTTTTGGTATGAGAAAGATCACTATATGGGATCATATTGGACATGACGTACTGAACTCCACTTCAATTTCAATTAATCGAAGCACATAAGTCATGATGATTGCCGGTATAGTTTGTCTATCTTAAACTCAGGCAGAATCATACTTATAACATAAGGATATGCTAAGGTATTAATTAGATTTTGCTTTGACCAGTGTATCCCACACTATCAGACATATTCAGACATTTCCTTTTTCTTTTTCCTTTTCTTATTCTTTTTGTGTGATTACACTTGTGAATTATCATAAAGTATAATATTTTCATGATATCGTCAACTGTGTTCCATGCAAAAAGAAATAAGAACGTTAAATGTCACACCCCCAATTTACCACTAACGGAGTTTATGCCGTCGAGGGGTGCGACTAGACCAGGATCCACAACCATAGTTACAAATACTAAACGAATCAGGGTTAGTCCAAACACAAGTCATAAATCAGAGTCTTAAATACACGCAGCGGAAATAATTATCCTGGCACTAACCACGTGCCTTACAAATTCATTGTTTTATAAATCCCAACTTAAGTTAATTCAAAAATAAGAGTCTTCACGTGCCATGCCAACCTCCGGTGAATACTCCTTAGCGATCTGCAAAAGTTTAAACCACGCAAGTGTCAACCTAACGGTTGGTGAGTTCACAGTGGGCTTGTCATGCATTGGCCCGGTCTCATAATCATAATTCGTGTCAAGATGTACTTACAAAATATTTATTTGTGAAAAGCAATGCTCGTAATTAAATCTCAGTTTATAAATGGTTTGTCCGTGACCTACGTCATCGGGTATGTACTAGTTCCGTAAAGTTAAAGGACTCAACCGATATCGCGGGTAGCTAATCCGTTGTTCCATGCTCTAAGGAAGTTTGTACCAAAGCTGACTTATTTTGTGGGGGCCGAGCCATCCCGTACGGTGCGGACCTACGTCATCGCGGTTTTTGCCTCCCCCGTGTCCTCTCGGGATCCCGGTCAGATAGGCTGATATTGTACCTCCGTGCACTCCTCGTGCCACGGGGCGGAGTTTGTCAAACTCCAGTAGATCTACCCAACATCCCCTCGCTTTACAATTAATGGCACAATTTTAATTGAGGACTTTTAAGTTATAGGGCATCCTTAGAAAACATGTGATATCATGTGGTTTAGACTTTAACCTACACTAGCCATATTAAAACAGTTTTCGTTTCAGAAATAGTTTGTTAAGTTTCACCAGTGTTTCCCATAAAACACTTCAAGTTCATTCAATGGGTGTCGAGCACTCCGAGTTCTGAAAGTTAAATCACCTTAAGGTCGATCTTTCGATACGCAGATAAGGCCTCGAATTTAACAAAATAAGAAAAATAAAAACAAGTTGAAATTGTATGACCCAACAACAATCAGGTCGGTACTCCCGTACACGCAGAGAAAGTCGACGAGTTATACGAAACACCAAAGAAAATAAAGCAGAACGCCAAACGAACAACAATCAGGTCGGCCTTGTGAGCACGCAGAGAAAGTCCGACCTTTGACAAAATAAAGAAAATCAAACAAGTTTAAATCTTTGCAAAATGAACACATGTATACACAATGACTTCTCATTTTTATTTTCACACTTATTTTTCTTTTTTTCATGAAATACGCATCAAGACGTTATCCACATGGTCAAGCAATAATATTTAGTGTATATCACATCTAAATACTTCCTGATTTTCCGAGTGTACCAAACATATCAAACAATGATCTTATGGCCCTTTCATCTACTCTATCCATGAGTCAGATACGTAAGCCAATGTACCATCATTTCCTAATGATCAATTTCTCACAAATTTGTATATTGTGCATGTATTCACCTTATATATTTTGCATGTATTCACCTTCTTCCCATAACATGCATTTTCACAAATTCTCCCCCTTAAAATGAAAACTCTATTTTGGATTTTTATTTTACAAAAACAAGACGCTATTTTTGGTTTTTATCAATTAAAAAAACATAAAGAAAGAAAAATTGATCAATTAACACGGATATCTTCAAGTTTTAGAATTTTAGAAATATGCAGGTTAGAAAAATATATTTCAAGCAATTTAAATTAAGCATAATACTCCTCCATCAACAACTTCGCAATCGTCGATAGGTCTTCAAGAAGTACCTGCACACTGGTCAAATTTATCAGTTTATAAATGACCCGAAGCGGATCGCATATGGTCGACCAGTGTCCTGGTTGTGCTTTTAAACGACCTTTGGTTTCCAAAATTGTGATTGTTTTAGTAATTCAGTTTTTGATGAATCAATCACAGGTGACTATGATGAAGAACCTACATTTTGAACCTTTTGAAACATAGGAACAAAACATTTTTGTTTTAGAAATAATGTAGGTTCACATTCATCAAAAACTCTGCATTGTTCATCAAAGAACTTTGGTTTGGCAGGTTTACCAAAAACTGGTTTCTGTTGAAACCTTTGGTTTGATTCAGCAGGAATTGGATAATCTTTTGCCATATGCCCTTTTTGGCGGCAAACATAGCATATACGTTCAGATTTGTCGGCGGTGATCATGAACCCATTTAGAAGTTGGGCTTCGAGAATGAGAACCATCAGAAAAAAATTTGGCGGTTTGATTCTTCAAGGTTCTTGTAGCATCCTTCTTCTCAAAAACCTCAGATATTTTCCTAGCATCAACGCAATGAAGAGGAAACTCTTTGTCAGAGAATATCTGTTCCGAACCCTTGAGTTTGTAAAAACGCTCAGGTTGAACCTTTTCAGCTTTGAAAACTTCCTTCTACACCTGCTTCATTTTGAGCTTCTTCAACTCTTGTGATGTTGATGCTGGAACCACCTCAGCTTTATCATGTTGTGCTCTAAAACCCAAACCAACATTTTTTCCATTAACATTTTCCTCAGAATTTGAATTCTGATGTCCATCCTTCGCTAATTTTGAAAATTTAGCTTTGACTTCTTTAATATTTTTCTGCTCATAGAAAATTATCTCATCAAATTCAGATTGAGATCGAATTTTCTCGCTTAAGGTAGCAGGCTTCTCATTGTCAGCAGAAGATGAACCAGAAACAAACTTTGGAGCAGGAGGAAATTTAGATTTCTTTCCTTTCTTCTTTTTATTCTTCTTGGATTTCTTCTTCTTCACAATCTTCTCTTCTTCTACAGTAGATGATGAAAACTTGGAATAATCATAATCTTCAACCTTTTCCTTTACTTCTTTGAAAGCTTCTTTGGTATGAGCAGGGGGTGAAGCTGTTTTATCAAACATCTTTTCAAAATTTTCATCTTTAGCCAGAAAGCTTGTGAACAATTGAGAATTAGAAACATTATTCAGCAATCGATTGGGCATCAATTACTTAAATCTTTAAATCTGAAATTTTTGTTGAGCTTCAGACAACTCCTTCTCAGTAGCTATCAATCTTTTTGCAACCTTATGTGTTTCAAATTTCTGCATTCGAAGATTTTCCAGCCCTTCAAACAATTATTTCTTCAATTTATCTTCATTCCGCTTTTGAATCTCCAAATTTGCAATTTGAACTTTATTAACACTAACCAATTCACGCTTCTCATCCAAATATTTCTCCATAATAGCTTGATAACTTTCAATCTGAGCAGCAGATTCTTCAGCATCCTTTGTAAGAAGATCAAGCTTGATTTTGGACTTTTCAAAAAGATTCTGAAAATCATTCGCAGTATCCTCTGCTTCATCCTTGCATTTCTTGACTTCTTGAACCAACTTCTCCATTTCTTCACTTAACTTTCCATTCTTTTCATCAAGCATCTTAACTTCTATAATCAAACATTCATTCTTCAAAACTAATTCCTTCTCATGGTCCCTAGACACATCCAAATCTAAATTAACCAACTTGAATTCCTCAGAAAGCTTTTGAATTTTATTCAATAATGAAGTATTTTTTTTCAACAAACTTTCCAAGTTTTCAGCAGATTCATAGGAACTTGGTGTTGAACTTGTATCTGAACTTGTATCTGAACTATAATCTGCTTGTTGATCATGTGTGACAATCAAAGCAGATGAATTAAAATGTTTACCCCAATCATAAACACCATCATCTTGAATTGTTAAAGTTGTTGTCTTGGTTGAATTACTGGATGATGATTGAGTAAAACCGGGTTTGCTACCATGAGCTTGTTGATATTCTTTAGCAAAATGTCTAAGCTTTGAGCATTTGTAACACTTCAATTTCGATTTATCAAATCCCAATTTGCTATTGAAATCAAATGAACCCCTGCCATGTTTCTTGAAAATCGTTTTGATCTTTGACCTAATATAGCATATTGCCAAGCTAAATCTAATTCATTCAATTGATCATCATTAAGTTCATCAAGATCATCCCTCATAATCTTTGCATCAGCAACATTCTTTATAACCAACCCAAAAGATGATGTAATTAAGACAGAAATCATTTTAGCATAATCATCTGTTGTCTCAGCAGACAAAGCATTCTGATTTGTGAAATTAGGAATGGTAAAATTGCAGCCTTTTGAAGAATCAGAATTTCCAGAAACTCCAGTCATAAAAGCAACACTTAGTGCAAACTTAGATTTGGTTTAGCTTTAGCATTCATACTAGCAGTATTCTCTCCATGATACAACTCAGGATTTTGTAATGTTGTAGTTGATTTTTTTGAATTTAACATTTCCATTTCCCGAGCATGAAGTTTCCCAGTAAGCTCATGAAATGTTAATGTAGAGTATTCTTTATCATGAGTGAGTAACAAAACATAATTCTCCCACGTTTCAGGCAAAGCTTCAATAACCTTTTCTTTTAGATCTGCATCGGTTTTCTCAATTCCAACTACCTTTAATTCACTAATCAGATATGAAAACCGTGAAACAAGAGCGGTAATGTTTTCATTGTCATAAAATGTTGAAAGTTATCAAATTCTTTATTCAACACCTTCTTCCGACTCTTCTTGTAGTCATCATTACGTTCACATCTAGCCGATAAAGCATCCCACAATTGTTTTGATTTCTTGCACGTACTAAATTGTTGTAACAACTCAGTGGGTAATGCCATTGTAAGATAACCGAAAGCTTTTTCTTCAAGCTCATATGATTTCCTTTCAGCAATGTCGAAGGTATGAACTTCCTTGAAATCTCCTTGATCAGTCGGATGTTGGTAAAGCTTCTTGATTGGAATCCACAAATCGATATCATTCGTGCTTATGTAAGCAGAAAATCGTTGCTTCCAATTCTGATAATCTTCCAACTTCAATAACTTGGGAACTTTCTGACTTGTTCCAATTTCGTTATCAAAGTTCATCATGGTCTGCATTGCAGTCTGCATCGTGGCAAAAGCATGAAATTCCGACATCGTTGAAAAGTTTAAAATTTCGATCGTTCGAACCCTATCAGAACCTAAACACCTTGTCCGAACCTGTTCCAAACTCTCTCCGAACTTAGTACGAACTTCACCCGAACCTCAAATAGTAATCCGAACTTCAAACAAACCTAACTGTGTCAAACTATAACCGAACTCCTTCCGAACCAGTTCCGAACTCGTCTCGAACTCTTTCCGAAACACAAACCTATCCGAACCTCTACCAAACAAGAACAGTTCCGACCTTTGACCGAACCACGATCGAACCTTGTCCGAACTAGAAGTTCGGGGCAGTTATGCCGAACGTGAATAGTAACAGCCGAACCTCAACATATTTTTCTCAAAACGCTCGATTTTGGACTTACTTTGATGAGATTTGCAGCAATGGATCAGAAAAAGTGATGAGGAATGATTTAGGAGCAAAATTTTCACAAAAGACTAGATCAAAGTGATCAAAAATTTGTAAAAACACTCTAAAAGCACCAAAAATCAACCATTTTGTTTCAAAATCCGAGAATAGCAACCACAGATCAGTAGAATGAACCAGAAAGCTCTGATACCACTTGAAAGTTCGTGAGCATTGGATCATCTACTCAATCTTGCTATAATGGATACAAAACGAGTAAGTAAGAGTTGTTTTATTGATCAAAGAACAAATACAACTCTAGAAACTTAGAACACAGACTCAGAGAATCTCACCACAGAAACACACACTTAAGATTCACTCTGCTTCACACTCGTATCAAAACAATTACCAAACAACCTATTTATACACTGCTGTCCGAACTCCTAGCGAACCTGGAGTTCGGCTGGTTCGAACCTCATGTTCGGACTAGGTTCGGCAACAGCAACTCTTGTCTTGAATTTAGACTTGTCTTGATTCAACTTGATACTTCACACGACACATAGATCAGGTATCAACAGTACCCGAATGTGTGAACCTAGTGAGACGTTGCACTTGGCTCTCAACTGGAGAAACAATAAAAGAAGAACCTTGTTCAGATGGGGAATCTCTACGACAGAAAGCTTCGGGTTTATCAGTTTTTCATTGAAGATGTACGAAGGAGCGATTCTTTAGCAGTTGAACAGATTTGAAAGCATCAGTTAATGGGGGATATGTTGGAGCTAAAATGTATGTGATTAAGGCCATCAAATCTGTTGAAGAAGCATTCGGTTGAAGAATCCATTGTGAAATGATTCAGAGACGCATGTTGTGAAGATTAATTAAATCATCTTTTATTTAATTAATGTTCGGAAAATTGGAAATAAATAATCCCAAGTTTTCATGTTTGGCTGGCAATAATCCCAACTTTTAAAATAGCTCCCAGTGGTCCCAACTTTCACTGTGTTTACCAGTAATGGTCCCATCGTTAAAATCATTAACTCCGTTAACTCCCTTGATGATGTGGATGCCATGTAGGTTAATAGAGGATTTCGAAATCATAAAAAAAAATTCAAAGTCATGTGACATGTCATCAAGGGAGTTAACAGAGTTAGTGATTTTAACGATGGGACCATTACAGGTAAATATAGTGAAAGTTGGGACCACTGGGAGCTATTTTAAAACTTAGGATTATTGCCGGCCAAACATGAAAAATTGGGATTATTTATTTCCAATTTTCCTTAATGTTTTGTATTTATTTAATTTTATTTGTAATTTTGCTTATTTTTGTGTCTTGCTAGTTAGCATGCTAGTGAGCACATGGCTCCTCTCACTATATATAGAGTGAGTGTGCTCCATTTGCTAGATGATGAACCTATAGATGATGAATCTTTAGAAGATGATCTTGAGTGATGTGAGCTACCATTCTAGAGAGAGAGTCTCACATTGGGTTTGAGTTCAACCCAACGTGACCGTAGATTTCCTATGACGAGATTGTAATCATTCAGTTCGTTGTAATCATTCGACTAATATCAACGAATCCTTTGTTTATCATGTTTCTTGTTGTTTGATTATCCTAGATTCTCATTCATCACGTCTCACCAATCTTCAGGCACGATTGTTAAAGCATATTCCTATGCTACAATGTGTCTCGTGTATTGTATCTTGATTAGACCATGTATGTGTGAGTCTTAGGGTTTGCGTACCATGGGCCGTACCAGTTGGTACGGAGCCAACGTACCAATGGTACGTTGGATGGTACTCTGACTTACTGGTTAATATAAATAGTTCGTGTTAGAGAGGGCTCAGTTAGTTTTGTCATTCCATCACTCTTAAGTGTGTGTAACTGAGTGTGTATTCTCTATCTAGAACTCTTTGTGTTCATCTCTTAGTGAAATCAATAAAGCAAGCTTTATTTACATCCGTGTTTATAGTATTGATCAAATCATGCAGTAGTAAGATCCGTCTAGTTACTTACAAGTGGTACAGATCAATCCAAGTTGCTCTACTTCTGTGTATTGATCAATTTTCAGATTTCTAGTGAGAGAAAGTTGGGGTTTCTTTGGTTTTTCATCAATTTTTCTCAATTTCAAGTGTTTCTGGTGCTAAAACTGATTTCTGAACGTTCCTAGAGTGTTTTCGTTCCTTACTGTTCCAAATTCCAGTCAAAATTCGCAAAAATCAGTCGAATCTGTGTGGGCACGCCGGATGAATATGATGCTACGCTGGATGATCCATTGGTACGCCACTTGGTACGCTATGCAATTTTCATAGATTTCTGTTACGCTGAGTGTTGGTACGGAAGACAATATTCTACAGTGGTACGCGACGGTTACTGATTGGTCCGGAGGCAGTTACGCTGTACCAAGGTGGTACGCTGACAATTCTGGTACGCCGAGTTGGTTTGGTCTGTTTCTTGGTACGTTGAAGACAGTTGGTATGTTGTTAGTCCGGTGAAGGTTTTTCGTACGAAAGTCGATATTTTGGTACGTTGAAGATAGTTTTGGTACGCTGGAAGAAAAGTGACGTTCACTAAAACTGACGTACTTGAGAACCGTTAAGAGTTACGGGAGCTAATACCAGCCAAAATGACCGTCTCGATGAGATTTACACTTTTTGACCCCCAAAATCCGCTTCTAAGACCTTCGTTTTTTGGTTTAAAGATTTGACGTTCGATTTTTAACTTCAACATGACGCTTTTCAAGCATTTTCAGCTGCTCAGACTTCAATGCAAATCATGATGAACTATGATAACGAGATAGGAACAACTCGGAAAGTTCCCAAGTTGCTAAAATTGGAGGATTGAAAAACCGTATACGGATCGTTTCTATGGATGAGACGGAAGTTTTGTCATTGAATCATGTTGAATGATTACATAACGAAGGAGTATACAACGATTAAGCTCTGGGGGAGGTCGGACAGAACCTCCCCTCTCAACACACAGAAACAAGACAGAAACTTACAAAGAAATACAAAGACGAATGTATTTATACTTCATCATAAGGTCCGAACTCGGCACCTCCGAACTCTGTCCGAACTCCTTCCGAACTTGGAGTTCGGCCATCAAAGTTCGGCCAACTCCGAACCTAGAGTTCGGCTGAGGTTCGGACCTCAGTTCATGTCTTCGACAAATCAGTCTGTTTGACAATTCGAACAGTAACGGCCACACAAGGTTCATGCACTAACACATTGGCCCGGTCTCATAATCGTATTTATTAACATATAAATAAGTAATAGATTTGCAAAACATTGCCGAGTGTTGAATTACCGAATATGCACTAGTTAAGTAAAAGTTAAAGCGGTCAACCGATATCGCGGGTAGCTAATCCGGTTTCCATGCACTAAGGAAGTTCGTACCAAAGCTGACGTAACAGAGTTCGGCATTTGCCGATGGTTTGTGCCTCCAGTTGTGTTCCTCATGGGACCCACAACTAAAATAGGCTGATATTGCACTCCGTTCGGCCTCCAACCGGTTGGCTACACATTTGTGTACCGCGGAGCAGGGTTTGTCAAACCCTCAGTAGATCTACCCAACAACCCTCGCTTCGCAAATTAATGGTACTAAATTGTTGAGGACTTTTAAGTTTCAAGGCATCCTTAGAAATCATGTGATATCATTTGGTTTAGACTTTAACCTACACTAGTCATATTAAAACCGTTTATTCTGGATTTCATTTGAAATCCTAAAAGAGTTTGAGTGTCAAAATGGTTGTTCCGGATTTCATTTGAAATCCCAAATGAGTTTAAGTATTAAATGGTTAGTTGCGGATTTCATTTGAAACCCCAATGATGGACAGTTGCAAGTATTTCCCATAAAACACTCCAACTTCCATAACAGGTATCCCATTTGGCAATACCTCAAAATGTCAGCGTTGTTTTCTATTAAGTATGTTCGTTGTGACCCAAACGGGCTCGCAGTTAAAGGGTTAGTGAAACTCACCTTAGGTTGCTCAGCTACACTTGCTAATTAATCCAATTATTGCTTAACGAAGACCTATGAACACGTTTAGGTCTTAAGTATTAGTTTTGTGTCTAATCATTAACTTATCGTCACTATGGCCCATAACATAGCACGTTGGAACTATGACACGACATAACGACACACGACACCGATGGTTGATCATAAACAAGGGTTCACATATTACAGAAATCATAGCATGTTTCATCATAGCATAATCATGTAAGTTATGGCATAACATTCAAGTAAATTGCACAAGTTTGGATTTAGGTCTGGTCACAGTTTCGCTAGCATAAATTCGCTAGGCAGTTTCGCTGTGTGCACGGGCAGCACTTTCGCTAGGCAATACCCGATGACACAGTTTCGCTAGGCTAGTCTCGCTCGAAACTGTTGGCACAGTTTCGCTAGCCTAGTTTCGCCCGAAACTGGTTTGAACTTTCGTTCAGGGAATTTCGCTCGGTAGTTTCGTTCACTGGCGACACTACAGTTTCGCTGTATAGTGTCGCCTGAAGGAGATGTACATAATTTCGCTATACAGTTTCGCCCAGAGAACACACAGTGTCGCTGGTCGCGAAAAACTCACAAATCAGCCTAAAAATCAACCTAACAGCTCCCACACTTCATGTGATTCAATATTTAGCATACATAATCATTTACCAACATCATAGAAGAAGTTTTAACACCTTAAACATGGATAATTATCATCAAATCACCAAAAACACATTTTAAACCTAAATTGACTAAAATAGCATAAATCTTCATTATGGATGGATTTCAAACGTAAAGCTGCAGACTTTATAGTAGATCTAGCATCCCTAAACATTATCTCAGAGGATCTAACGATTCTATGGAGATCTAGGCATGCTTTATGAAGAAACACATAGAAAACACATAGAAATGGTTCATGGGATTCACGGTTTGATCAAGGATCGATGAATGATCTTCACCAACAGAAGTGATGGCTGATCTTGGTGTGTCTTGGGGCTGGTCCAGAGATTTCAGGAGAGTGTGTGTGTTTTTGGAGAAAAGGTGCAAGAATGAGGCTTCTAGGGTTTTATAAAATATATATATCAGGGGCTAGTTTCGCTGGCAGTTTCGCTGGCCAAGCGAAACTGGCTCTAATCACGTGTGAGCCAACAGTCAGACTGCCGGGCGACATTATAGTTTCGCCCGGTAGTTTCGCTGGTAACCAAAAGTGGTCAGTTTTACATTCGAAGCAAGATAAGCACGATTCATGAATTTTCACGCTATTCACAATACTAAATCATGTATTTAAATCACATTGCACATAATGACAATAAATGTTGATGCATGAACCTTGTGTGGCCGTTACTGTTAGAATTGTCAAACAGACTGATTTGTTGAAGACATGAACTGAGGTCCGAAACCCAGCCGAACTCTAGGTTCGGAGTTGACCGAACCTTGATGGCCGAACTCCAGGTTCGGAGGGAGTTCGGACAGAGTTCGGAGGTGCCGAGTTCGGACCTTATGAAGAAGTATAAATAGATTCGTCTTTGTATTTCTTTGTAAGATTTTTGTCTTGTATTCTGTATGTTGAGAGGGGAGGTTCTGTCCGACCTCCCCCAGAGCTTAATCGTTGTATACTCCTTCGTTATGTAACCATTCAACATGATTCAATGACAAAACTTCCGTCTCATCCATAGAAACGATCCGTATACGGTTTTTCAATAAACAATTAAACACATAACACATATGGACGGGTTCGGTGATCAACCAAAGGTCGTGGACGTATTCGGCCTAGTTAAGCATTAGTTACTAAGTTGACACTTATAACGTAACTAACGGAATTGTCTAACGGAAGTTAACCTTGAAATTCTCGGATGTCACATCATCCCCTTGTGAATGGAATTTTCGTCCCGAAAATTATTCTTGTGTGGTAGCGTTTGCAGCCTAAGCTGTCGTCGTTGCTGTTGTTGCTGGGGAAAGAAAGCAAAAGTTTTAGGGTCGCCACATCCTCCTCCTGTTAAAGGAATTTTGGTCCCCAAAATTAAATCATACCTTGAGTTTCTGTGGACGTTTGCTCGAACAAGTGAGGATACTTTTTCTTCATATGATCCTCTCGTTCCCAAGTATATTCAGGTCCACGCTTTGAGTTCCATCGGACCTTTACGATCAGAAACTTGCTACGTTTGAGGGCTTTCTCCTCGCGTCCCATGATTTCTACCGGTTGTTCGATAAATCTCAAATGTTCGTCAATTTCCAATTCCTCCAAAGGAATTATTTCAGTGTCTTCAGCCAGACATTTCTTTAGATTAGAGACGTGAAACACGTTGTGAACTCCATCGAGTTCGGCAGGGAGTCGTAATCGATAGGCCACCGGGCCTACTTCCCCAATGATTTCAAATGGACCGATATAGCGAGGATTCAACTTTCCACGCTTTCCGAAGCGTATCACTCCTTTCCAGGGAGATACCTTCAATAGTACCTTGTCGCCTACTTCGAACTTCAAAGGTTTACGGCGTTTGTCGGCATAGCTCTTTTGTCTGTCACGTGCTGCGGCTATCCTCTTTCTGATTTGAATAATTCGTTCCGTTGTCTCATCAATGATTTCCGGTCCGGTGAGTCCTTTCTCACCTGTTTCGGCCCAACACACGGGCGATCTACATTTTCTGCCATAAAGAGCTTCAAAGGTGCTGCACCAATGCTCGAATGATAACTGTTGTTGTAGGAGAACTCCACAAACGGAAGGTGAGCCTCCCAGTCTTTACCAAAGTCAAGAACGCAAGCTCGGAGCATGTCTTCTAAAGTCTGAATAGTTCGTTCCGTTTGACCATAAGTCTGCGGGTGATAAGCTGTACTCATATTCAGTCTGGTTCCTAGTGATTCTTGCATAGATTGCCACAGCCGGGAAGTAAATCGAGGATCTCGATCGAAGATAATGGTCTTAGGCACTCCGTGACGTGCCACAATTCGGTCAATGTACAGCTTTGTTCACTTATCCATATTGTCATTTTCCTTCATCGGGATAAAATGTGCAGATTTGGTTAATCGGTCAATGATAACCCAAATCGCATCTGGTCGATTCGATCGATGAGGTAATCCCGTTACGAAATCCATGGAGATATCCTCCCATTTCCATTCTGGGATCTTTGGTTGCTGTAGTAATCCAGAAGGCTTTTGGTACTCGATCTTAACTCTTGAGCATGTTAAACACTTAGCCACATATCGAGCAATGTCGGCTTTCATATTCGGCCACCAATACAAGTTCTTCAAATCTTGGTACATTTTGTCTGATCCAGGGTGCACCGAATACCTTGATTTGTGAGCCTCGTCCATCACGAGCTCACGGAGATTTCCGAGTAAAGGAATCCAAATTCTGTCATTGTAATACCTGAGTCCATCGGACTTAATTTCGGAGTTACCATCTACCCCTCGCAGTGCTTCAGCTGCGAAGTTTTCTTCTTTCAAAGCTTCTCGTTGGGCATCGCGGATCCGATCCGGCAATCCCGTGTGAATGGTAAGTTGCAGCGCTCGTACTCGTCGAGGCTTTTCATACTCTTTTCGGCTTAAGGCATCAGCCACGACATTGGCTTTTCCCGGGTGATACTTAATCGCTAAGTCATAATCATTTAGTAACTCGACCCACCGTCGTTGTCGCATGTTGAGATCCTTCTGATCAAAGATGTGTTGTAAGCTTTTGTGGTCGGTAAATATCGTGCACTTTGTTCCATAGAGGTAGTGTCTCCAAATCTTGAGTGCATGAACAACGGCTCCTAATTCCAAATCATGCGTTGTATAATTCTTCTCAGTGTCCTTCAGTTGCCTGGACCCGTAGGCAATCACTTTGTCTCGTTGCATCAACACGCAACCGAGTCCTTGGATGGATGCATCACAGTAAACTACAAAGTCGTCAACCCCATCGGGTAATGCGAGAATCGGAGCTGAACATAACATGTCCTTAAGAGTTTGAAACGCGCGTTCTTCTTTTTCACCCCATCTATATTGCACTCCTTTGTGCGTTAAGGCTGTTAAGGGTTGAGCCAATTGCGAGAAACCCTTAATAAATCTTCGGTAATATCCGGCTAGTCCCAAAAATTGTCGGATTTCGGTCGGCGCTCTAGGAGTAGACCAATTCTTGATAGCTTCCACTTTAGCAGGGTCAACATGAATTCCATTCTGGTCAACAATGTGTCCAAGAAACTGGACTTCGCGAATCCAAAAATCGCACTTTGAAAACTTAGCGTAAAGCTGTTCCTTGCGGAGTAATTCCAAGATAAGTCGTAGGTGCTCCTCGTGTTCTTCCTTTGTCTTGGAGTAAATCAAAATATCATCAATGAAAACTATCACAAACTTATCGAGGTACGGCTTGCACACTCGATTCATCAGATCCATAAATACAGCAGGCGCATTAGTTAGCCCAAACGGCATAACTAGGAACTCGTAATGACCATACCAAGTTCTAAAAGCAGTCTTGGGGACATCCTCATCACGAACACGAAGTTGGTGATATCCAGACCGTAGATCAATCTTTGAAAAGTAGCTTGAACCTTGTAGCTGGTCGAAGAGATCGTCAATTCGAGGAAGTGGATACCGATTCTTGATCGTAACCTTGTTAAGCTCTCGGTAGTTAATACACATACGGAACGTTCCATCCTTCTTCTTAACAAATAATACCGGTGCTCCCCATGGAGACGAACTTGGACGAATAAACCCTTTGTCGAGTAACTCTTGAAGTTGTGCGGAGAGTTCGTTGAGCTCGCTTACCGCCAAACGGTAAGGTGCGTGTGCGATCGGAGCGGCTCCAGGAGCTGAATCGATTCCAAACTCAACTTGTCAAAAAGGAGGTAAACCATGCAAATCTTCAGGAAATACGTCTTGGAAGTCGCGGACTATCGGGTAGTCGTCAATTCTACGCTCGGGAAGTGTCGTGTCGGTGACGTTTGCAAGAATCGCGAAGTGTCCTTTACGAAGGCATTTTTGAGCTTTGAGAAACGAAATAATACCGGTGACTGTTCCACCTTTTTCACCCTGAACCGTTAATACTTCACCGTCTTTGAGTGGAATACGAACCACTTTTACTTGACATAAAATTTTAGCTCGGTTTTCAGATAACCAATCCATTCCTACTATGACGTCAAAACTACCAATCGGGAAGGGCATAAGATCGATTCCTAACGTACGACCAGCTAGTTCTAACTTACAGTCCTTAACTATCTGAGTCGTATCATGAAGTTTACCATTTGCTAGCTCTACCACATACTTAGCGTCTAGGGCAATCGGTTTAGCATTAATTAGCTTAGTAAATTTAGTGGAAATAAAACTTCTTTCAGCACCAGAATCAAACAATACAGTTACCATTCCCTTGTCTGCGCAATTGCGGCGCAATCTCTTTTTATGTGGCCTTGAGCACCACATTCAAAACAGCCACGGGCTCCACCATTGTTGTTGTTCTGATTGTTTCCTTGCCCGTTGCGGTTGTTTCCGTTTCCCCTGTTGTTGTTATTTCCTCCTTGATTTTGACCGTTGTTGTTCAACTTTTGCAAGTTGGTCGAGCAGTTGTTGGCTTCATGCCCCAGTTTACCACACCTTCCACATTCCAGGCCCTTGCTACACATGCCATTGTGGTGTTTCCCGCACTTGTTACAATACGGGGCTTTACCCTTGTAGTTTCCATTCCCACCTTGGCGATTGTTACTCCCACTGTTGCTGCCATTGCTGAAATTGGACCTGGTGTTGTCTGGGCGCTTGTTCTGATATTGGGAGTTAGAGGATCTCCCAGATTGATTTCCGACAGTTTGATTGTTCACAGAAGTTGCTGGAGCTTCTTCTTCAGCCTTACGCTTGCCACTTAAGGCAGTCTTCACAATGGCCTTTGCGGGTAGAGTACCCCTCTCAATCTCCTGATCAGTTAACTTATGGGCCAGACGGATGGCTTGTTGCACGGTTGTTGGATTGCTGGCTGTCACCAAGCTCTTGATTTGGGGTGCGAGACCCTCTAGATAACGCTCAATGCGCTTAAATTCAGCATCAACCATTGTCGGACATAGCACCGCGTACTCGTGGTAACGCGCAGTGTATTCCTCAATTTCAGATCCAGACATCTTGGAGTTCAGAAATTCTCCTTCCAACTTCTTGACTTGATCTCGAGGGCAGTACTCCTCCATAATCAGTTCCTTGAATGCTTCCCAATCCATGTTGTTAGCTGCATTTACCCCAATCATCTGAATTTCAGCGTTCCACCAGGAGAGAGCAGCTCCCTCGAAAGTACCAGTCACAAATTTCACCTTGCTCTCAGCAGGGCAGTTACACATAGAGAAGACCTTCTCAGACTTCTCGATCCACCTGAGGAGTCCCACCGCTCCTTCCTCGCCGGAAAATGTCATTGGCTTACAATCCATGAAGGACTTAAACGTGCAGTGATGGTGGTTTCCTGATGCAATAATAGTTCAGGTTTTCAGTTTAAACAGGTCAAAATACAATTGCTTTGTGCCTTAACCAGCATAATAATTACCCTGAGCGGCGTACGCAGCTTGGACGGCTGCCACAGCGGCTTGCACGTGCTCGTTAATCATAGCTTGTAGTTGTGCAGGCGTCATGTTAATGTTGCTCCTCCCGTGTCCTCTTCCAGACATCTTGCTGGACAGTTAAAGTAGCCAGTGTTCAGTCACAGTTATACCTTACACATATCCCATAATATGTATATTAGCAATTCCCGTTATCCCACTATTAGTCCAAAAATTTTCGTGCAAAATTGAGGCGTCGTCGAAGAACGTCGTAAAGTCGTGAGTGCTATCGTCGAAAGTCGGCTTTCCCATAAAAGTCACCGTCGGCGTAGTCATCGTAGTAGAAATCAGGACGTAGCGTGTAGCATCGTTTCATTGTTGCTTTCCCCCGGAATTGTGCGCGTATTAGCGCTCGCATCTCGTATTCGTGTGTGAAAATTTTCCTAAGGTTTTTCCGTTAGACTACCTAGACACGGTCTATATATATACTTATATATATATATATATATATATATATATATATCATACATATGGAGTATTTACTTACACAGCAGAGCGAGTATCCCAGGTTGGCACGTAATTATTTTTGGCTTTGGGAATTTGTTTGTTCGTTTGTAACTAAGGTTTTCAAGTTGCAGTTTCCAAATCGTTTTTCAAAATGATTCCAGTTCTCTGCAACTTATGGCTCTGATACCAATCTGTCACACCCCCAAATAACCACTAACGGAGTTTATACCGTTAAGGGGTGCGAGCAAACCAGGACCACAACCATTAGTTACAATTACTAAACGAATCAGAGTAAGGTCCAAATGTTCATAATAAAAACAGTTTAAAGTACGCAGCGGAATAAAACATCAGTAACTTAGCACTAACCACGTGCTTTACAAAATCATTGTTTAGAAATCCCAGTTTAGTTTTAAATGAAAGAAGAACATCTTCATGTGCCATGCCAACCTCCAGCGGATACCCCTCAACGATCTGCAAAAGTGAAAACCACACAAGTGTCAACCTAACGGTTGGTGAGTTCACGGTGGGCATGACATGCATTGTGAAAAACCGTTTACGGATCGTTTCTATGGATGAGACGGAAGTTTTGTCATTGAATCATGTTGAATGATTACATAACGAAGGAGTATACAACGATTAAGCTCTGGGGGAGGTCGGACAGAACCTCCCCTCTCAACACACAGAAACAAGACAGAAACTTACAAAGAAATACAAAGACGAATGTTTTTATACTTCTTCATAAGGTCCGAACTCGGCACCTCCGAACTCTGTCCGAACTCCCTCCGAACCTGGAGTTCGGCCATCAAAGTTCAGTCAACTCCGAACCTAGAGTTCGGCTGAGGTTCGGACCTCAGTTCATGTCTTCGACAAATCAGTCTGTTTGACAATTCGAACAGTAACGGCCACACAAGGTTCATGCACTAACAAATTCCCCCTTGGACGTTACTGTCGAATCCAGACATTGATCTTCTAGCAATCTTCAGTCAGCTTGCTGCAGACATCTCTATCTTTAGCAAACTCCCCTTGACTGAATCATCAGGTATGCAGGACACAATTCGAATCTTGTACAATCTCCACAACCAATAAAATTCCCCCTAGCTTCAAGCACAACCTTCCAATTGGAACCGGCATGTATGATAATGGTTCACTTCATAAGTTGTATCCGGAAATTGTAAAGACATACGAACATCACTGCATCTTGATAATAATCTTCAATCTTCACCGAATTGTAACACATTCTGATCTTTATGAAAACAGACACGATTAGCATCTTCAATCACGGAAATTCCCCCTCAGCATCAAATCCATCCCAATATATTACTCCAGTAAACGTATATCTCGTTGCAGACTGGAATCTGACCAAGTCTTTCGACAACTCAAGAAAGTATCGGGCATATGACAGAAAGTTCCAAACCATAATTGAAAACTTTGACATATCGGTTTGCACGAACATCAGAATATACCACATTTCCATGAAGATCAAAAACCACCATCATCCCTGAACTGATTGCTTTTGAATATTCACTTTTTCAATTATGAAACTTTGAAAGTTTTGAAAGTTTTAGGGTCCCCAATTTCCCCCTAAATAAGTGACATATTCAAATCTTCAATTTCTTATGATTCCAACCCCGCATTCTTGTAGTGGAATGATAAACTCAAGTGGCCCGCAACGGAATCTTTAATCTCATTTAATCTTCAGTTTGTGTACAAAGATAATCTCCGACAAACGTTCCCAAGTAATCATAACCATGTCTCCGAATCTCTGTCCATCATCAGAAACACGTATTCTTGAATCTCTGTCCATCATCAAGAACAACAATGACTACTTCACAAACTCATTTCTTGAAATTCGGTCACTAACTCGTAACAAGTATCGTGAATCTGGATCTTCTTCAAACATAACACCCCACAGCTACCGAATCAAGGGTAAACTCGATAACTGATCTGCTTCTTTGAAATTCCCATCTAACGGGGGTTCGGGGGCAGCGCCCCTGAGAAGCGGGGTCCAAGGGGCGGCAGCCCCTGGCGGGGTCCAAGGGGCAGAGCCCCTGGCTGGGATCAAGAGTGCTTCATCAAAAATGCATCCGAGCTCGTCCGAACCTTGTGCGATCTACCTCCGAACCTGATCCTCCGAACCCTCTCCGAAACTGACCTTCGGACCTAGTCCGAACCTGACCTTCGGAACCTCCTCCGAACCTGACCATCGGACCTCCGAACCTGGAGTTCGGAGCGGTTATTTTTCAGATCTGTTCTTCGGCCGAACGTTGTCCGAACTCGAACTGGAAATTTTTGAACTCGAACCAGATTCAGAATTTGATCGAATTTTGACATCTAGAGGCTTCTGTTAGGTAAAAACATGACTCAGGAAGACTCGATTGATTAAAAACCAAACAGAAACACTTCCAATCACCCCTAACTGAAGGTTTAACGTCTCGAAATGAAGAAAAACGAAAGATTTCGACCATAGAAAGAGCCAACAGCTCTGATACCAACTGAAAAACCGTTTACGGATCGTTTCTATGGATGAGACGGAAGTTTTGTCATTGAATCATGTTGAATGGTTACATAACGAAGGAGTATACAACGATTAAGCTCTGGGGGAGGTCGGACAGAACCTCCCCTCTCAACACACAGAAACAAGACAGAAACTTACAAAGAAATACAAAGACGAATCTATTTATACTTCTTCATAAGGTCCGAACTCGGCACCTCCGAACTCTGTCCGAACTCCTTCCGAACTTGAAGTTCGGCCATCAAAGTTCGGCCAACTCCGAACCTAGAGTTCGGCTGAGGTTCGGACCTCAGTTCATGTCTTCGACAGAAAAGTCTGTTTGACAATTCGAACAGTAACGGCCACACAAGGTTCATGCACTAACACCAACTGAAAAACCGTATACGGATCGTTTCTATGGATGAGACGGAAGTTTTGTCATTGAATCATGTTGAATGGTTACATAACGAAGGAGTATACAACGATTAAGCTCTGGGGGAGGTCGGACAGAACCTCCCCTCTCAACACACAGAAACAAGACAGAAACTTACAAAGAAATACAAAGACGAATGTATTTATACTTCTTCATAAGGTCCGAACTCGGCACCTCCGAACTCTGTCCGAACTCCTTCCGAACTTGGAGTTCGGCCATCAAAGTTCGGCCAACTCCGAACCTAGAGTTCGGCTGAGGTTCGGACCTCAGTTCATGTCTTCGACAGAAAAGTCTGTTTGACAATTCGAACAGTAACGGCCACACAAGGTTCATGCACTAACAAATTCCCCCTTGGACGTTACTGTCGAATCCAGACATTGATCTTCTAGCAATCTTCAGTCAGCTTGCTGCAGGCATCTCTATCTTTAGCAAACTCCCCTTGACTGAATCATCAGGTATGCAGGACACAATTCGAATCTTGTACAATCTCCACAACCAATAAAAATATCAGCTTTTGACAAGTTAATCAGCCACATGGGATCATAAATCTTCACAACCTGATTTTCTTCTTTCAAAACAATAACAGTCTTCACCAGTCTTCTCGTTATAATACCACCATCTCAGATCTTTGATAAAATCTTGTGGCATCTTCATCAGTGGTATTTTCTTCATAACCTTAGGCTTCTTTGAGAACACCAGAACTATCAGTTTCTTACCAGTCAAAGCATGTATTCTTGTTGAAGATCTACGTCGTTTTGGCCTTTGTGGATCCAAAAACTGAAAACCTTCACGACACTCTTTCTCAACTATCTTCTTAAAATGCATACCCAACGCATCATCGCCATAGCAACAAAAGGGTTTTCTTGAAAGCTCACGAACATCCCAGACTGGTAAACTACTGAAATCCCTGGCTTGTTTGAAATATTGAACTCCTTTTTCACGCTTAATTCCATAACACCTCAAACTCGAAGCGTACATCCAGCTAATAATTTCACCCGATACCTGACCCTTAAACTTGAAAGAAGATCTTTGTTTAACAGGTTTCGGAGGCGGCACATAATTTGCATGAAAGGTCTTCAAAAACTCATTAACCATCTGACTTTGTTTCTGAACCTTTGCCTCTTTCACCACAGGGTCTTCGGGTTTCTCAGCTTCTTTCTTTTTCAAAACCTCTTCTGCTTGAGTATCTTTTTCTTTTGGAAACACTTCAAACTCATCACCATCTTGACAATTGTTGAAATTTGAGTACATTTCAGGATATTCTTCTGCTGTAACATCCTCCACCTCAACTTCCTCTTCAAACATTCCATCAATGTCATCATCAGACTCTGGTTCTGGTTCAGTGTACTTTTCAGGTTCTTTCTCAGTTGTCTTTCTCAGCTCTTCTTCATTTAACTCAAACACACGCTTTAACTCTTCCACTGTCAAATCACCAACAACTTCCCCTTCTTCAAGCGTCTGCAACATTTTACCAAATTCGGTTAGACTTGTTGCCGCTTGATTTGATGGAATTACTGAAATTGGTACAGCTTCTGTTGAATCTTTCTCCCCCTGGGAAGATGATGCACCAGCACCTGAACCCGAAGTTCCAGATGGGCCTGGTCCGCCACCAATATTCCCTTGGTCATCTTCATCAGGATCCTCGTTCAAGAAACGCATCGGGTCTTCATTACACCCTGAACCGTCTCCTAACTCCCCCTGAGCTTTAAATTTCTCTATGACGAATTTTAATTGCTCACTTAATTCAATAAGCATCTTTGACTGAGCCTGAGTAGTCTTTTCTAATTGAAGAATCTTTTGATCCTTGTCTTGATCACGACTCTGAAGAGTTAACACTTGATGTTGCAAATCTTCTTGAGCAAATTTCAGCACAGTGATTTGCTTCTCTTGTGCTTCAGATTTTGCTTTCAAAGCGTCTATCTGTGTTTGATGATCTGAAAGAGCACTCTGCAAGATGCTAGCTTGAGAAAAAGACACTGAACCTTCTTCAAAGTTAAATGTCACATCCGGTGTAGACTGAGTGGATGCTGTTGTTGTAGCAGTTGCAGAAGTAAAAACTGGCGTTGAAGATCCCATAGACTGACCAACAAACTGCACACCAGCACTTGCTGAAGGTGCTGTGCCAGCAGTAGTCGATTGGCTCTCATTCATCAAGTTTCTCAGAAAATCAGCTTGTATATCAGACACAGAAGTCTGAACAGTCGAAGCAGCTTCAGTAGACACCGGAATACTAGTACGCGGTTGCAAAACAAATTGTTGCACACCCACACCTTTCCTCTTCTTCATTCTACCTCCAACAACTGATTTCTTTCTCCCTTTTGATGGAGTACCCGATGAACCTGCCATCTGCTGTTTACTCTTACTGGAAATCCCCTCGGTTTCAGGAACATAATCTTCATCAGATTCAGGATCCACTACATCATATACTCTATTCTGGTATCGCTCGATGCTTTTGTTCTGACTAACTCTGTAAGCAATATGAGCATCACTTCCTTTCTTCAGCTTCACATATTTAGAATTAACCAAAACACGAACAAAAGGATCGTTCGGTTCAGACAAATCCTCAGAATCAGCTCCAGTTTCCATGAAATCATCATCAGATTCAGACTCATCAATCAGGGTATTAACTGCTGGTGTCTCAGTCACAGTAACAGTAGCTGAGACCACCGGTTCTGACATCGGCGGATTGGAAACAACTGGTTCTGGTTGCGGATCTTGATTCACTGGCTCCTGTACTATTGGAATCTGCCTCTTAGGCCTTTTTACTCTTCCTTGTTGAGGTATCTGATTCTGCTCTATAATCCAGCTATAATCCAACTCCTCGGAATCACTTCCATCATCATGCCGAGATGCACCTGTAACTGGTGCAATATAATTGACATTGGCAAGATGGCCAATCAATCTTTTCAACTTAGGCTGAAACTCAGGTGCCTTCTTCTGATATGTTGCTAAAGCTCCAACACTTGCTTCAGACATGTGTCTCAGTTCCATTCTATGAGCTGCATTCTTTGTTAATGTTGGATATAAATCATTAAGAACCATTTGGATGAATCTGGGATATATTGCAGCCTTCTTCTGACGTTGTGTCAGATTGTCTCGCATATAGTGAAATATCATCCCAGATATGTTGTAAGGTCTATTCAACACCAACGCGTTCATCAATGACAGAATTATCTGCTGAACCTCATCATGCCCAGAAATTCTATGTCCCAAACAAACCAGCAATACATGTGCCAAATACTTGTACGGGACACTCAATGAAGACTTGTATATCCACTCCTTGCTAGGATCATCAGTATACCAGATACGCTTCAAAAATGCCACGTTATCTTCATGTGGAAACTCAATTCTGGCATTCGGTGAATCAGACTCTAAATGCAACACCCTACGAATATCAGCTTCTGAAATCTGAACCGGTCGGCCTTGAACTGTTGCAGCAATTCTAATCGGTGGATCAGAAATAGTATTAGCCGTACTCCAGAACTCCAAGATTATATCTCTATAAACATCACACTGTTGAGTGATAGCATGATGAATTCTTGAACGTCTCAGAAAATCAAATATTCCCGGTCCTCCAAATTTATCAAGTTTGCTTCTCGCGACCCCAATGTGTGCACAGATGTTATGTTTATCACCAATTTTTAAATCGTTGGCCATTTCTGAAAACACATAAAAGAAAACATACATTAAATTCAATGTGATTAACAAATATCATCATCGATTTCGTCAAATCATTGTCGTTTGCATAAACGAACAACATTTGTATCAAAATTTTGAAATCGCCGAACTCTGTCCGATCTCTCACCGAACTACAAAGTTCGGAGCCTCCGAACTCCGAGTTCGGAGCCTGAAGAAATCCAGAAAACCCTTTTGTTGCTATGGCGATGATGCGTTGGGTATGCATTTTAAGAAGATAGTTGAGAAAGAGTGTCGTGAAGGTTTTCAGTTTTTGGATCCACAAAGGCCAAAACGACGTAGATCTTCAACAAGAATACATGCTTTGACTGGTAAGAAACTGATAGTTCTGGTGTTCTCAAAGAAGCCTAAGGTTATGAAGAAAATACCACTGATGAAGATGCCACAAGATTTTATCAAAGATCTGAGATGGTGGTATTATAACGAGAAGACTGGTGAAGCTGTTATTGTTTTGAAAGAAGAAAATCAGGTTGTGAAGATTTATGATCCCATGTGGCTGATTAACTTGTCAAAAGCTGATATTGACGAGTTGTATCACAATCCAATTCTGTATCATCCTGATTTTATGGATCAAGCTTTGAAGTTCCAGAGGGTGATCAGAGTTTGTTTTGCGTTCAACATTTATGCTGGAAATAACCATGAGTTGGTTTGGAAAGGTGATGGAGCTGCTACAGATACTCAGGGTTGATGAAGAACGGTCCAGCTGTTGCCAAGGGGGAGTTTGTTGATACCCGAAATGGCAATGAGCTGGATCAAGCGAAGACACAAGTTTTGGTTTTTGGTCTGACGGCCGAACTCTGGCCGAACCTTGGCCGAGCCTTGGCCGAACCTGAGGTTCGGACAAGCAGTAGAGTTCGGACGTTCGTAGGTCTATAAATAGGTTTGTGTCTTTGTAATTTAGTAAGCTTTTGGAGAGAATTTTGAGTGAACTTGTGTCTGTGAGGTTTTCTCTGTAATTCTCTGTCTGTGTACTCTGATTCTCTATTCAATAAAGAGATTGAGTTTATTTACTCGTTTGTGTGTTGATTTGTACTTTGATTACGTTTGCATTGATCAATTCATCCAGACCGATCCGCATCCAGGTTCTTTCAGACTTTCAGCGTAATAGAATCAACTCGGCTCTGCATCTTATGGATGGATTCCGATGGTCGGACCACCACAACTAGAAATCAACTCGGCGATGATGATATGCTTCAACGACGATGGATTTAGCCGGAGAGAAGCTTTAGGCAATGGGGGTTCAAGAAATTATGTGTAATTTGAGATGAGTACAGATATCTCTAAAATGAGAGAGAGATGGGGATAAGACAATTTACTTATTTGCCCTTGAAGAGATTCTGGCCACAAAAATGGGTAGGCTATTATCAGCCTTTGGATCAAATAAAGAACTCATATGATTAAGTTATTTGGTTAATCCTCCAAGGGAGGGTTAATAATAGTGCCCATTCCTATATATATATATATATATATATATATATATATATATATATATGAATGTGTGTATATGACTAGATACACAATTACCTCAATAGTAAGCTCACAAAACAAGTGACGTATATATATATATATATATATATATATATATATATATATATATATATATATATATATATATATATCTATACTATTATATAAAGCATATTGGTTAAAATGGCATTATCGTAATTTTAGCGTCTTAAAAATTAAGACGCATTCCTCTTTTGGGTTCTCTTCAGGTTTCATCCGTCCTAAAAAGAAGAGCAGCCCTAATCCATCGTTGAAATGCTTTTCATCGCCAGATCCACCCTTCAATTGCTTTTCATCGCAGACGCTACAGTGATGAATTCATCAGAGAATCTCCATTTTGGGTAAGTCTTCAATTGCTCTTTTCATCTTCAGAGTTATGAAACCCTAATCTCGAAAAAAACCATCTGCACATTTCAGTTGAGGCAAAGATCGTCCTGTTTTTAGAGAGATTTTCCTTTCTTTTTCACGTTACCCATTTCATAGAAACATATCAGAAATCAGAGAGCCATATGTACTCCTCAAAGTTGAATTTCAAACCCTCTCTCTCTCACATTTGAAATTTTGAATCGTCTCTCTCAAAGTTGATTTTTCTCGAATCTGGTTTTAATCGGACGATTTGAGACAGGTGATTCTCCATTATCCATTACTGGACCTGTTAATTTGTTATTCTTTGACATCGCTACTCATCTTTATGTTTATGGCGAACTAATTGAGAAGTTGTTTTTGTGTAGGCATATCGAGGAATCTGAACTCCATTTAGTTGGTTGTAATTGTGGATGGATGTTGCATTTATTTACAATCTGTTGAAATATGTGTGTTTTAGGGCTTGCCGTGAAATTTTCTT
>JBCNJP010000025.1:11021767-11099939 GCA_039602395.1 Deinandra increscens subsp. villosa | reverse complement strand
ACAATCTTGAGCTTGGAAGAAGGTATATCTAAAACCCCCTATGGTTGGTTTTAGTTTTGATAGCATGCATACATATTTGGATCCTTGGTTTTGGGTTTTATAATCAAGTGTTAAAATCGGTTTTAACATCAACTAATCAAACTATAGTTTTGAATTTCCGCTGCGTTTTACATTTTAAGGAGTTAAAATGGCTTTGATAAAGTTCTTAAAACCCAACAAGACACTCGAGGCGGCGGCGATGACTACGGCGGATGATGAAGATACCAGTGATGGAGACCGACGGCACCCATTGGCAGAGGAAAACCATCGGCAGAGAAAACCAAGAGCAAAAAGACTTGGGGGCTGTTTGGGGGCAGAGCAAATGTTGTAGTTTATTTTGCCATAACATATATTATTTTGACTATTTCTAATATCAAGTTTCATAATCTGAGGTTAAACAATTTGTTATTTAACATGAATTTGCTCATTTGCTAATTTTATAATGTAATTAATCCTAGGATCAAGATGGAAGTTTTTGGTAAGATGGAAGCTCTTGGTGATTTATGTATGTGATAATTTTTAATTTTTTTAATTATTTTGTTACTTTTAGGTCGACCCGTGTTAACCCGAACCATATGAACAAGTTTTTTAGACAGACTGACTTTGAATATGCAGCTTAGAAGCAACAAGGGATAAGGGGAGAGCTTGATGAAATTTTACAAGTTTGATCCATGAACTTTGCCCGGTAAGCTTTATAAGTGTTATTTGAATACGTTCAAGTTGTTTTTTTCCCTTTTGCCAACGAACCCATGTTTTAGACTACATTTGTTTGTTCTCTAAAATCCTCACTTTTATGTTTATTATTGTGGTTGTCGATTTATATTATTTTCAATCACATTTTTAGCCTTATTGTTTATATTTTTTGTTATATGAAAAAAGAAATACAAATCTAGCTCCTGTGATTTTTATCAAAGAGCCGGAATCGGCCATGACCCTTCTGGTATGTGTTCTTTTCACACCACAATTTGTTTATCTCAGTCACATTATTTGTGATTGATCAGCTGATTTTTTTAAATAGTTAATCAAACGATATATGATTGGTTATGATATTATCTTCTTAAATCCAATAGATTTATATATTGTTTATATATGAAGGGAGATCAATTACAATTTTAAGGGGCATTAATATTAAAATTTAGAAATTATTTATTTTAAGGGGCATTGATATTAAAATTTAGAAATTGTTTATTTAAGAAGACATCATTTAGAATTAGATCCTGTGCATTTTTATAATGTGTATTGCAACACTTTAGGTGGTACTCATAACCAACTTTTAGTTTTAAATGGACGAGTGTTAGATGTGCTATATAAGGGGATATAATAACTGACCTACATGTCCTTTTTGGTTTTGTCTAGCATGCGAATCGATCGGTGTTTTTTATTTGTTGAGAAGCTCTAATTGAACTTGCGTCGGTGTGATTATGCATCTTAGTTGTATTCGAGTCTGCTTAATTCAAATTTACATTTAATGGTCAGTTGCTTTTTGCTGTGAAAGTTCTGTGATTTTTTTTTTGTTACAATTGTTTCTCTTTTAAGATAGATACCCGTGGGTTACTGTTAATTAATATGTATATGTCTGTTTAATTCTTTTCTGTAATACTTTATGAAGTTTTTACATGTTTGGTTAACTATTTTCTAATACCACTTTATGTTGTTTGTATGTGTGTATTTCTATATATGAAGTTTGATTATTATATATGTGTAATTATGGTTTAATTTTTTTTGTCTATTGATTCACATATGTGTGCGTCGTAACATCTTTTGAAGTTTGATTATAATATGTCTATAAGTATATATTTGTCTAACAAATATGTGCGTGTGTGTCTAACAAAGACGTTGTATGTTGAAGTTTGATACTCAGTTTCAATCGCCGCCTATAGCAGCTCTGAAAAGGATTGTTAGAGATCATGAATTGCAAAGAACGCTTCTTGAATAGGCTTATATTCGAACTGTTTTTTTATAGGATTTTATTTGACTGTGAATGTTTTTTACTTAGTAATGGTGATTATCTTACATTTAGTTATAAAATTATGGGATTAAACAGCAATGTTTTTTACTTAGCAATGCTTCTTGAATAGCCTTATATTCCAACTATTTTTAATTTTTCTTGAGTTATAAGTGTCTAAAAAACAAAATTTTGTTAATTTCTATAGGATGAATCTGTTTCTTCGTTAGTATGAAAGAATAGTGATTACTTTGATTTTTACAAAAAGTTGCATTTTTTATTTGTAGGTGTGTCTTTCAAGTGGGTATCTCTCTTTAGTGTTGTTAGTTTAAAAGGTATGCATGTTGACCATTATGAGTTACAAAGAAAAGTTGTTGGTTAGACTTATATTCTCGCTTATGTATTCAAATCCTACATAACCTGTATTTTTGGTTTAGATGGAAACCAACCTCCATACATGTTTGATAAATGATTCGAAGAAGGTGTTGATTGGTGGTTAATTCACATACAGGTTAGCCAACCTTAATTTTTAAATTAATGTAGATGAATGATGTACCCATCTTAATCTCAATACTTATAACATCTTACATAATAAGTAGTTTAAAAACTTTAAATATTTAGCTGAGTCGTTTTCTAAACCATATGGCCCAGCTCCTAAATATAGAGGGGAAGGTGAAGTTTTGCTTAATATTGTCTACTGCATGTTTTTTTATCATTTTGAAGAAATTGCGTAGTTTGTTTTGTGTGAAAGATTTAGCACTATGGATAGGAGTGTCAAAAGCTGTAATTGTTTAAGTCTATGACAACTGTTTGGTTTCGGGACACGTATGAAATAAAGATATTGGATGTTTAGTATTTCTAATAGTTTAAATGAGTTTGGAATGGTCATTGTAAACTTTTTATTGGGATAATGACTTAAGTATCCTTGAAACATTGAACTTTTACTGGTTACGCATTGTGCACAAACTTCACGAGGAATGTGCCCAACCGGATGAAACTGCCCTATTTGATGTCTGTTACTATTTGTTGGTTTGCTTTCATGAAACCGGTCTACTCTGACAAACTTAAACTATTTCTATGCTACTTCTATACAGTTGAACTACAATTTTTTTTTTTTTTTGTAATTATATATGCATAGTGTGCATTGTCTTTAGCAAATACAATGAATATAGGACTATTGTCAATGCCAAACAACTGTTAGAGATCTCTTTTACTTAAACTCTTAGACTTTTTGCCAAGGACTGGTGTGCGCACAAGCATGTCACATATACAACCATACTGAACATGTTAGGGTCGGTTTAAATCCAGCACTGATCGGGAAGAAAATGTACCGCCGGAACATTAGACTTTTGTTGCTTTGTCCGACGTGAATAAAATGTAACGTCGGCGGCTAACGAGTTGTGTGTTTCTTCCGTACTTTTTCATGTCGTTTGCTATGCTATATGTTGTGATAATTTCTTAGATTATTGCTATAATTTTAGGTGCAGGATCTCAGGATGCCTTATCACAAAGTGGTTATGGTTTCTTCGTCAATCCTCTCAATATCTCACTCCGAGAACAAGAGTACTGTATATGTGACGAGGCAAGGTCGAATGTGCTGTTAAAGGGTCGAAAATTGGTGGACATTGAAATTTAATCGTTTTTAATTTGGAAATATCTTCATGCCTGTGTCTTTTAAAACCTCATCTGGTCTTTGAATAGCATCGGTGTAATTTTTTGGAAATATCTGCGATCTTACTTCCATTCCATCTTAAATTTTTGCTCTCAATTGCCATTATAAAAGAATGAAACTTGCAGCCTTCTTTTATAGTTAAATGGCCATTTTTTATTGAAGAAATTTAGATACAATTGAGTTTGTGTTTGTATTCTCGCCCTTAGCTGGCCATTTTTCTATATGGATTGATATTATTTTAGACAGTTTTATAATTGATCTTCACCTTAGACATGAATTGTCTTTTTGCAACGGTTAGAAAAAAGGTAAATAATCTCCAAATGATAGGATAGTAATTGAATACAAGTCCGAGTGATAAATTAGATATGAATTGAGTTTTTCAAACATTCCAAGTGATGAATAATAGGATACATTCTTTTCACAACAAACTTAAACTATTTCTATGCTACTTCTACACAGTTGAACTACAATTTTTTTTTTTGTTGTAATTATATATGCATAGTGTGCATTGTCTTTAGCAAATACAATGAATATAGGACTATTGCTAATGCCAAACAACTGTTAGAGATCTCTTTTACTTAAACTCTTAGACTTTTTGCCAAGGACTGGTGTGCGCACAAGCATGTCACATATACAACCATACTGAACATGTTAGGGTCGGTTTAAATCCAGCACTGATCGGGAAGAAAATGTACCGCCGGAACATTAGAGTTTTGTTGCTTTGTCCGACGTGAATAAAATGTAACGTCGGCGACTAACGAGTTATGTGTTTCTTCCGTACTTTTTCATGTTGTTTGCTATGCTATATGTTGTGATAATTTCTTAGATTATTGCTATAATTTTAGGTGCAGGATCTCAGGATGCCTTATCACAAAGTGGTTATGGTTTCTTTGTCAATCCTCTCAATATTTCACTCCGAGAACAAGTGTACTGTATATGTGACGAGGCAAGGTCGAATGTTCTGTTAAAGGGTCGAAAATTGGTGGACATTGAAATTTAATCATTTTTAATTTGGAAATATCTTCATGCCTGTGTCTTTTAAAACCTCATCTGGTCTTTGAATAGCATCGGTGTAATTTTTTGGAAATATCTGCGATCTTACTTCCATTCCATCTTAAATTATTGCTCTCAATTGCCATTATAAAAGAATGAAACTTGCAGCCTTCTTTTATGAGCGATTAAAAAAGAGGTGAGTAGCATCTATGTATTTAATGACATTAGTAAGAAAGGAATGTGCAGATGAAGATTTAATATCTCTTACTTGAGTTGTAAAATGTTAAAAGTCGTGATTAATTTAAATGGGTCATATAAATACATAAAAGTAAGCTATAATTGCAGTTTTCAAGAATACAAAGAGAATACCTTTATACCTTTCTGCAAAGAATTTGATTTCAAATAAGCTGCTTGAAGGAGTAAACCCATAACACTGATGATACTGTAGAGTTGAGCATAAAGCTAAATTCTAATTAGCAGATTTCAAGGATAAAAAATGGACCTATTTTGGAACGAACAGAAATGAAACAGGGGGCTTACATCAATAATTAACGCCTAAATAAGTCCCGTTTTAACTATTTTTGTTGGTATGGTGGGAGGCGATAAAGCAAAGAAATAGAACACAATTCGATCAAATACCACTATGAAATCAATTTGTTTGCTGCATGTTTCATCCGTCCTATGACCCTCACAACCCCACATTACCGACTGTTTTGGTAACCATTTAGCAAGGTAATATTCAATTTATCATATATCCTAATTATCCTTAAGATTTCAAGTGTTTAACAGACTCAAATTGGATTTTTTTTGCTCCAGTTCTGTTAAAGAGCAAGCAGAAACATGAACAATCATTTGTTGTTGAATTATGTGTGAAGGTTACACACAAAAAAAAAAACAATTAGTGTAAGCCTATCTTTCTTGATCTTTCGGTAATTATGTTGTTGGGCCTAAACCATCCATGCTGGTGAGCCCTTTTTTAACATATCTATTATAATGACAGCATGTTTGGATTTGAAATGAATATTACCAAATATAATAGATTATGAATTATGAACTTGAAAGATGAGTGGATTACATAATTATATTGAGGTTTGATCACTTAGACACTACAAATTTCGTTTTTGATTGTCGTTGAATATGTGAGAAGATTACTTTTAGGATTGAATTCCTTTGTTAACAATGATGGGGCTGATGTAAAAAAATACTGTAGAAACATGTCACATTGCACAAAATATAATATTCCATATCTTGATATATTATTTATTTCATAGTGAGTTTGTTTTTATTATGTGAAGTAACTTTAACTACATTTATGTTCTACTAACACAACAAGAATTTTAAATACAAGCATCCCGTGTACAAGGAACATTACCATCACAGGGATTTTGAACGAGCTGAAAAGTATTTAGTAACAACTATTCACTTTTAACTATGTGGACTGCTTTTCTGTTACTGAATTAATAGGAGTTTTTGTTAGAGACTCACTTTGTGTGAAAGATTTAGCACTATGGATAGGAGTGTCAAAAGCTGTAATTGTTTAAGTCTATGACAACTGTTTGGTTTCGGGACACGTATGAAATAAAGATATTGGATGTTTAGTATTTCTAATAGTTTAAATGAGTTTGGAATGGTCATTGTAAACTTTTTATTGGGATAATGACTTAAGTATCCTTGAAACATTGAACTTTTACTGGTTACGCATTGTGCACAAACTTCACGAGGAATGTGCCCAACCGGATGAAACTGCCCTATTTGATGTCTGTTACTATTTGTTGGTTTGCTTTCATGAAACCGGTCTACTCTGACAAACTTAAACTATTTCTATGCTACTTCTATACAGTTGAACTACAATTTTTTTTTTTTTTGTAATTATATATGCATAGTGTGCATTGTCTTTAGCAAATACAATGAATATAGGACTATTGTCAATGCCAAACAACTGTTAGAGATCTCTTTTACTTAAACTCTTAGACTTTTTGCCAAGGACTGGTGTGCGCACAAGCATGTCACATATACAACCATACTGAACATGTTAGGGTCGGTTTAAATCCAGCACTGATCGGGAAGAAAATGTACCGCCGGAACATTAGACTTTTGTTGCTTTGTCCGACGTGAATAAAATGTAACGTCGGCGGCTAACGAGTTGTGTGTTTCTTCCGTACTTTTTCATGTCGTTTGCTATGCTATATGTTGTGATAATTTCTTAGATTATTGCTATAATTTTAGGTGCAGGATCTCAGGATGCCTTATCACAAAGTGGTTATGGTTTCTTCGTCAATCCTCTCAATATCTCACTCCGAGAACAAGAGTACTGTATATGTGACGAGGCAAGGTCGAATGTGCTGTTAAAGGGTCGAAAATTGGTGGACATTGAAATTTAATCGTTTTTAATTTGGAAATATCTTCATGCCTGTGTCTTTTAAAACCTCATCTGGTCTTTGAATAGCATCGGTGTAATTTTTTGGAAATATCTGCGATCTTACTTCCATTCCATCTTAAATTTTTGCTCTCAATTGCCATTATAAAAGAATGAAACTTGCAGCCTTCTTTTATAGTTAAATGGCCATTTTTTATTGAAGAACTTTAGATACAATTGAGTTTGTGTTTGTATTCTCGCCCTTAGCTGGCCATTCTTCTATATGGATTGATATTATTTTAGACAGTTTTATAATTGATCTTCATCTTAGACATGAATTGTCTTTTTGCAACGGTTAGAAAAAAGGTAAATAATCTCCAAATGATAGGATAGTAATTGAATACAAGTCCGAGTGATAAATTAGATATGAATTGAGTTTTTCAAACATTCCAAGTGATGAATAATAGGATACATTCTTTTCACAACAAACTTAAACTATTTCTATGCTACTTCTACACAGTTGAACTACAATTTTTTTTTTGTTGTAATTATATATGCATAGTGTGCATTGTCTTTAGCAAATACAATGAATATAGGACTATTGCTAATGCCAAACAACTGTTAGAGATCTCTTTTACTTAAACTCTTAGACTTTTTGCCAAGGACTGGTGTGCGCACAAGCATGTCACATATACAACCATACTGAACATGTTAGGGTCGGTTTAAATCCAGCACTGATCGGGAAGAAAATGTACCGCCGGAACATTAGAGTTTTGTTGCTTTGTCCGACGTGAATAAAATGTAACGTCGGCGGCTAACGAGTTATGTGTTTCTTCCGTACTTTTTCATGTTGTTTGCTATGCTATATGTTGTGATAATTTCTTAGATTATTGCTATAATTTTAGGTGCAGGATCTCAGGATGCCTTATCACAAAGTGGTTATGGTTTCTTTGTCAATCCTCTCAATATTTCACTCCGAGAACAAGTGTACTGTATATGTGACGAGGCAAGGTCGAATGTTCTGTTAAAGGGTCGAAAATTGGTGGACATTGAAATATAATCGTTTTTAATTTGGAAATATCTTCATGCCTGTGTCTTTTAAAACCTCATCTGGTCTTTGAATAGCATCGGTGTAATTTTTTGGAAATATCTGCGATCTTACTTCTATTCCATCTTAAATTTTTGCTCTCAATTGCCATTATAAAAGAATGAAACTTGCAGCCTTCTTTTATAGTTAAATGCCCATTTTTTATTGAAGAAATTTAGATACAATTGAGTTTGTGTTTGTATTCTCGCCCTTACCTGGCCATTCTTCTATATGGATTGATATTATTTTAGACAGTTTTATAATTGATCTTCATCTTAGACATGAAGTGTCTTTTTGTAACGGTTAGAAAAAAGGTAAATAATCTCCAAATGATAGGATAGTAATTGAATACAAGTCCGAGTGATAAAATAGATATGAATTGAGTTTTTCAAACATTCCAAGTGATGAATAATAGGATACATTCTTTTCACAACTAAACAGTGGCCACTTGATGGAGATCACTTTATGGCAGGAAGTTGCACTATCGGTTGTTTGTTGGAGGTAGCGTTGTTGGTAAAATCATGGCAATGGCATCAACACGTGTCACTGAATTTTAAGGTACCCTCCCTTATAACTCAGATTCAACTTCAAGTATTTACTAAATCTTTTAAGAATAAACATTTTTATATGTCCGTGTATTAAAAACTTGCATACTTAGAATGTGATTATACATCATTTACGAATTGGCATGTGAAAATAGCAATTCTTCCCTGTTGGCATGTATAGGTCGATCTTGGTACATAAGTGACATTTCCATATAACCAGGAAATTAAGTTATATCCTATTAAAATATGAGGTTGTTATCCAAAATGGGCGAGTCAGTGGTGTCCACTGATGAGTTTGAGTTAAAGCAGGTAATATTTTAGTGTGGGTCAAAAAAAGTCGAGTCCAGTTGAGGCAGATGAGCAGATTCATAAAACAATTATAGTGCAGTGTATGATTAAATAACCATATCAGTATAATAGTTATCTACTTCTGTTAAACGGACCTAATTATTCCCATGGTCATATTCCTGCATAAGAAATAAGTGACAAACACACAAGCTGAATTTGAAAAACTGACTTTCAATTGGATATTTGTACTGAAACATAGGTTTAAATATATACAAAATAAAAGATGATTAACATGTTTAAGGGCGTTTGGATTTGCCTTTTAGGACTTATCTTAGCACACCTTCTGATGTTTGGATTAAGAAAACCTGCTTCAGATTATATGATTATTTGGATGAAGTTATAGGTTTCTTATATTCACTTTTAAACAAAAGGTCACTTTCAGTTACGTCATTTTATGTTTATCAAAATTTATAAGGCACTTGACAATTTGATTATCTAATTCTTAAAATTCAAACAAGAAAAGCACATCCAACTTATTGATTTACCTTCTGCCAAATTCGAATTACTAATTAAAGTTTAGAAAATAAATGAACCGCCAATCAGACGTTGAAAAATAAAATAGATATAGGAATATCAAGTATGGTTTGGAGATATCATGGAGCAAAGTGGACAATATAGCAATGTGTATAGTGAATATTGAACTTGATATTGAATGTGACTCTAAATGTATTTATTGTTTATACTATTATTAACGCGACACTTAATGTGTATAGTGAATATTGAATGTGACTCTAAATGTATTTATTCTTTATACTGTTATTAACAACTGTCGAATTGTTACTTGAAGTGCTATATGACTATTAAATAGGGTACGTATGCATATTATAGTTTCTGATGAATGACACGAGTCATGTGAATACGAACATGATATGCAGGTGAAATTTAGGTTACTTAAATATATTTAAAATAAAATGGTCACGCGTCAAGGCAACCATTATTATTCATTCCAAGAAGAATTTTCCAATACAAATTAACATACAGGGGACTTAAACATTAAAAAAAGTGTAGGACGAATTTTATGAGGAAAAACTGAAATTATGTTGTTTTTATGGTACTTATGCTGCTTTTTATTCATCTTTATAATCTTTTTTTTCCTTTTCTACACAACCAGTTATAAAAAGTGTAGGGTTTGATGAATAGTGGAAAACAAATATGGATGATGAATAGTAGGCATATTTTGATGAAATAAGATGTGTTGATAAGCATAGAAACTTATTTGGACAAAATATGTATATATATCAAAAGATGGTTAAACATGACACTTTAAACCGTTTGTCATAAAAATAAGTTTACAAAGGTTCATAAAAATAACCATGATGTATAAATTTGTTTACTGTTTTCTCAAAATATATTTATAATAGTCATTTTGGCCCACTCAAGATCTTCAAAAAGGCCAGGCCCATGCCCTTTACATTTTACCACTGATCTTAACCCAATACACACATTGGGTTTTGATCTGATTCGTCAAAAAACACTGCGGGCAAACTAAGGGTTGGAGGGAAACTCAAATGACTACGGTCTCCGCCTATAACTCCCCTCTACACAACCGTCCGGCATCCACAACATTCCTCTCACCGGAAAAACGTAAAACATACATTATTTCTTCATCACCTTTCTGCACTAACTGGTTACGAACAAAATAACAATCTGGGTTTCATCCTTGCAGGCACATCTTTCTGCACACAGGGTGTCTAACAGGAAGCGAAACGTACCATTCGAACAGAAGAAGGTAAGAAATAATAAAATTGTGCCCACAGTGATAATATTATCTTTAGTCCCAGAAATTCTATACGGCACTACAGACACTCCGTTTGGGAAACTACTCATATTTTCTTCATCTGTTACCGTAATTTAACTTGGTATGTTATTTGTGTTTACATCTTCAGTTTCATTCTATGCCTATACTAAGTATGTTTTTATATGTCCACTCATAATCACAAATGATTTTTGGCATCACATTATGTATGTATCATCACGATGTTCTATTGACATAAATACGTTCGGTATTAGAAATAGTCTGTCCATTTATAAGTTTTTATAAATGAAAGATATTACTATGTCTTACAGTCACAAATCACTGATTCAGAAAGAAAAAGTACGAATATGTTTTGTAAAACATATTGTCTCTTGCTTAATCTGTTAAGGTAAATATTATTCATATGATCTTTGTGTTTACATCTCCAATTTGTTTCCATGACTTTAGTATTCTTCATATATCAATTGATATTAACAAATGATTCTTATCATGACATTGTTTTTGTATTTCGTTTTTTTACATTTGTTTCCCTTTTCACCCCCCTAAACCAGCATAACATTCTTTCTTTAGAACATGTTACCTTTAATTGTGTTGCGGTGTTCACGTGTTTAAAGTGTTTGAAGTGATTTGTGCATTATGATATAAACATGTTTGCTAATTAGGTGCTTAGGTAATGGAGGAGTACGTGAAAAACTTTTTCGTCGCAAGCCACAATGACATCATCAGTGAACTATCTGTCGTGATACGGGTGGTTGAACGACTAATAGTAGAGAACAGGCAAGTTTTGGACGCTGTGCTTCGGTTGGATGCCTCCCCCTTCCGTTATGCTGCTGCATCCATGCTAACTGATGCGCTTTGTACGAAACAAGCGCAGCTGCGGAGGATTCAGTCTCTACGCAGAGATGCTGAGGCAGCAGCGCGTGACATTGACAACAGAATGGAGTCCAACTTCCCACCCAATATGTGATCCTTTGTTGTAGTCTTCTTCTATTAACTTCCTGCTTTGCAAACCAAAAACTTAAAACTTCTAATACTTAATGAATATGGGTCACTTAATTATTGACTGTTATGCCGAACACTTGGTTGTTTTTTATTAATAACGGGTCATATGGGTCAAAAGGTTAAATGAATCAAAAAAGTTTTCTTTTTTGAAGAAAACTGTCATATTTTCATTAAAAAAACAAAACTAATACTAATACATAAGACTATATCGAATCAGGCTCTGAATCATGTTATTTTAAGGCCAAAACATCAATAACAACACTCAATCAAAACGACAATTCAAAATCATAATGACTAAGCTATTATGTCACAATGAATAATAAGATCTGAGTTGCTTCAGAATGACTAAGCTTTTCTGTGTATGGTATGCCTCTTTAACACTAATAAACATGTATCCAAATCATAACAAATACCTTTAGCAACCCTATTTAATACGGAAATTCTTATAAACCTTTGTTATATTTTCCTGATCAGCATGTCTTTGATTTACAATTTTATATAAGCAAACAAACAGTTAAAGAAATTAAAGGCCAGGATCAACACACATTACGGCAAAAAACTCATAACATTTATACAAATCCAAAAAGAATAACAGTCATGAACGACAGGAACAGATGGATCGATATGTGTTTACAAACCGCTTAAATATTAGCAGCCATTGGTTCCGCCCGTGCATCGCACGGGCCTGCCGACTAGTATATATATATAGCTAGGTAGATAGATGATTAAATAGGTAATTAAATGATTCATTAGACTAGTATATAATAACTAATTAATGAAATAAATGTCCATACAAATTATTAGTTATATATACGTAAAACAATTAAATGAAATAATAAATAAATATTAAATGACTAAATAATTATTCAATAAGTGGCTAAAATAATTAAATTGATTAATAACCAAATAATTGAATGACTAGTTAATTAAATTAATTAATCAAATGAATTAACACTTAGATCAATAAATAAATGACAAAATATTAACTACATGAATGAATGTATAACTAGTAAATAAATAAATTATCAAAAGAATAAGTGACGTGGTTAAAGATGTAACCGAATAAGGTTTCTCAAAAATAAATGTGTTTAGATCAATTCATTTCGTTTTATGAACATCAATAAACGAATACTTATAAGTAATAAATATTAAGTGCAAAAATGCTTTGGGTGATTTATTTAATAGAAAACTTAAAAGATATTATTACTAGTTTATAGTTAGGTTGGTTAGGAAAATATATTTGTATCAATATTTACAAATTATTAAGACATGAGACTGGAGGTATACCGTTTAAGAAAACTAGAAAAAAATTATAATAATTTTATGGAGAAATATATAGTTTTAAAAAGGTTAAAATGAAGGAAATAGTAAAAAAAAAGAACAGGAATGAAAGAAATCAGTGAGTCGGGTTCGAGTCCGCGACCTTGATGTACAAATCGCAACATCCGACCAACTGGCCAAATCGTGTTTATTGGTTCCATATTCGAGCGAACTTATTTTAGGACGTCATAAACAGTCATCTTCTTCCCCAAATACGTGTACCGAAACCCTAGTTCTAAACCCATAAAATTAATTGTCTTATCGTATATGAATGTTACAATAATCGAGGGGCTTTTACTCAATGATGAAAATCAAACTATAGTGTGAGGAACTTACCTAAACAATGACGTAAAGCGTAGGAACCGGAGGTCGTCAGGGCTTCAACGACGTCAGAGAGAAAGCACGAAAGGAGAGTGAATATTTGAGTGTATGAGATTGAGACAAATGGTTTGGGAATGATTAAGGTACTATTTATAGTACCATACATGGTAAAATAAGTTAATTCAAGTTTAATGTCTTAATTGATTAGCGTTAAATGACAATTTAAGTGTGTTTAAAGGTCAGTTTTGAGATTATTATGGTGATTAAATCATGGTTTAGGATGATTAAGGCTAAATATATATGAAATGATGGAGTTTTTTTTATGAGCTTTTATAAACATAAAAATAAATTTATCAAAAAAAAATAACCTTTTATTTAAACCTTTTGTTAATCAAAGATATCAAAACTTTATGAAAAATATAAAGTTACTCGAAATTTAAGAATGCAACATCTAGTATATGTTAAGATATATATTTCTTTTTTTTTTAAAAACAACTCATTTAATAACAAATATTTTTTTTCTTTCTTTAATACCTCAAAAGTAAATAGTCATAACATAACATTTAATAAAAATCACCATTTTAATTTGTTAACACATTAAATGAAATAATTAAGTTTGTATATTAAATTTAAAACCCATAATTTAATAGTATTTATTCAATAATGTTTTTAGAGGAATTAGTTTAATTAGATAAATAAATAACACAATTTAAATGATAACTTAAAAATCTTTTTTTTTATTTTATTTAAAAATCCATGATTGTTACATTTGTCCATTTTAAACTCAGGTAGAATCATACTCATAACATCTGGATATGTTAGGATATTGATTAAGTTTGCTTTGACCAGTGTACCTTACTGTCACACCCCCAACATTACCACTAACGGAGTTTATACCGTTAAGGGGTGCGAGCAAACCAGGACCACAACCATTAGTTACAAATACTAAACGAATCAGAGTAAAGTCCAAATGTTCATAATCAAAACAGTTTTTAAAAGTACGCAGCGGAAAATAAACATAAGTATCTTAGCACTAACCACGTGCTTAAATTACAAAACATGAATTATTATTAAATTCCC
Source organism: Deinandra increscens subsp. villosa (assembly GCA_039602395.1). NCBI lineage: Eukaryota > Viridiplantae > Streptophyta > Magnoliopsida > Asterales > Asteraceae > Deinandra > Deinandra increscens. The sequence goes on along the minus strand of JBCNJP010000025.1, from coordinate 11,085,475 downwards.
AAGTTTGAGTTTAAAATAAGAAATCTTCAAGTGCCATGCCAACCTCCAGCGGATACTCCTTAGCGATCTGCAAAAGTTTAAACCACACAAGTGTCAACCTAACGGTTGGTGAGTTCACGGTGGGCATGACATGCATTGGCCCGGTCTCATAATCGTATTCATCAACATGTAATAAGTATTAGTTTTATAAACATTGCCAAGTGATGTATTACCTAATATGCACTAGTTAAGTAAAGTTAAAGCGGTCAACCGATATCGCGGGTAGCTAATCCGTTGTTCCATGCACTAAGGAAGTTTGTACCAAAGCTGACTTACTTTGTGGGGGCCGAGCCATCCCGTACGGTGCGGACCTACGTCATCGCGGTTCTTGCCTCCCCCGTGTCCTCCCCGGGACTACGGTCAAATAGGCTGATATTGTTCCTCCGTGCACTCCCCGTGCCACGGGGCGGAGTTTGTCAAACTCCAGTAGATCTACCCAACATCCCCTCGCTTTACAATTAATGGTACAATTTAGTTGAGGACTTTTAAGTTTTTAAGGCATCCTTAGAAATCATGTGATATCATTGGTTTAGACTTTAACCTACACTAGTCATATTAAAACGGTTTACTTTGGGGTTCTTATGAATCCCGAAAACATTTTTCAGTTTCGTTTTAGAATTAGTTGTTTAAGTATTTCACAAGTGCTTCCCATAAAGCACTTCTAGTTCATCAAGTGGGTGCCAAGCATTCCCGAATTCAAGTTCATCAGAGAGGTGCATAGCTCTCATAAGGTTGTCAGCATTGTTCTTCTTTAAGTTATACAGCGTGACCCAAACGGGTTCACGGTAAATGGGTTAGTGACACTCACCTTGGGTTGCACTGCTACACTTGCTATATAATCCAAGTATTGTTTGCTTATCGAAAACCTATGAACACGTTTAGGTCTTAAGTATTAGTTTTGTGTCTAATCTTTACTTAACGTCACTATGGCCCATAACATAGCACGTTGGAACTACGACACGACATAACGACACACGACACCGATGGTTGATCATAAACAAGGGTTCATATAATTCAGATATCAAGCATGTTTCATCATGGCATAATCATGTAAGTCATGGCATAACACTTAAGCAAATTTCACAAGTTTGGTTTTCAGGTCAGGTCTTAGTTTCGCTAGCACAGTTTCGCTAGGCAGTTTCGCTGGGTGCACGGGCAGCACTTTCGCTAGGCAATGCCCGGTGACACAGTTTCGCTAGGCTAGTTTCGCCCGAAACTGCTGACGCAGTTTCGCTAGCCTAGTTTCGCTGGGAAACTGGTTTGAACTTTCGTTCGGTATTTCGCTCGGTAGTTTCGTTCGAGCTGGTCGGGTCAGTTTCGCTAGCGACACTATAGTTTCGCTCGACAGTGTCGCTGAATGAACAAGTAAATTCGCTGGACAATTTCGCCCAGAGAACACACAGTTTCGCTGGTCGCGAAAAACATACGGATTTGCCTAAAAATCAACCTAACAGCTTCTGATCTTACATGCAATTCATTATTTAGCATACATAGGCATTTACCAACATAAATCAGCAAGCTTTAACACCTTAAGCATGCATTTTGTCATCAAATCACCCAAAATACATATAAAACCCTAAAATGGCTAAAATAGCATAAATCTCTATCATGGCTGGATTTCATACGCAAAGTTGTCAACTTTATGGTAGTTCTAGCAATCCTAAGCAACATATCAGAAGATCTAACCATATCACAGAGATCTAGGCATGCTTTATGAAGAAACATATAGAAAAGGCACAAATAAAGGTTTTTGGGACTCACGGTTGATTCTAGAATCGATAGATGAGATGAGATGATGGTCTAGAGGCTGAGATCTTGGTCCTTGGGTGACTTTCTCGGCTGACCAGGTTCCAGAGAGGAGTGTGTGTGTGTTTGTGATGAAATGAGGCAAATGGAGAAACTAGGGTTTATTAAGTTTATTTATATCAGAGGCTAGTTTCGCTGGCAGTTTCGCTGGCCAGGCGAAACTAGCTCTGGTCACGTTTTAACTGATTAGCTTAGCTGGCTACCGGGCGACACTACAGTTTCGCCCGGTAGTTTCGCTGGCTGCACAACTTAGGCAAATTTTCACGTAATCAAGGATTTACAATTTGTCATGCTATTCATAATATTAAATCATGCATTTAAATCACATTGCACATAATGACAACAATAAATGAACACATAGCACATATGGGCGGGTTCGGTGATCAACCAAAGGACGTGGACGCATTCGGCCTAGTTAAGCATTAGTTACTAAGTTAACACTTATAACGTAACTAACGGATTTGTCTAACGGAAGTTAACCTTGAAATTCCCGGATGTCACATCATCCCCTTGAAATTGGAATTTTCGTCCCGAAAATTATTCTTGTGTCGTAGCATTCGCAGTCTCGGCTGTCGTCGCTGGGGAAAGAAAGCAAAAAGTTTTAGGGTTGTCACATCCTTCTCCTGTTACAGGAATTTTGGTCCCCAAAATTAAATCATACCATGAGTTTCCGTGGACGTTTGCTCGAACAAGTGAGGATACTTTTTCTTCATTTGATCCTCTCGCTCCCAAGTATATTCAGGTTCACGCCTTGAGTTCCATCGCACCTTGACGATCGGAATCTTGCTACGTTTGAGGGCTTTCTCCTCGCGTCCCATGATTTCTACCGGTTGCTCGATAAATCTCAAATGTTCGTCGATTTCCAATTCCTCCAGAGGAATTATTTCGATGTCTTCAGCCAGACATTTCTTTAGATTGGAAACGTGAAACACGTTGTGAACTCCATCGAGTTCAGCAGGGAGTTGCAATCGATAGGCCACCGGGCCTACTCCCCCAATAATTTCAAACGGACCGATGTAGCGAGGATTTAACTTTCCACGCTTCCCGAAGCGTATCACTCCCTTCCAGGGAGATACCTTCAACAATACTTTGTCACCCACCTCAAACTTTAGAGGTTTTCGGCGTTTGTCGGCGTAACTCTTTTGTCGATCACGCGCTGCAGCTAGCCGTTGCCTGATTTGAATAATTCGCTCGGTCATATCATGGATGACTTCCGGTCCAGTAAGTCCTTTCTCACCCGTTTCGGCCCAACACACGGGCGATCTACATTTTCTGCCATAAAGTGCTTCAAAAGGTGCTGCACCGATGCTTGAATGATAGCTATTGTTGTAAGAGAACTCCACCAGTGGAAGGTGAGTCTCCCAATCTTTCCCAAAGTCAAGAACGCAAGCTCGGAGCATATCTTCTAAGGTTTGTCCGTTTGTGGGTGATAGGCTGTACTCATGTCTAGTCGGGTTCCCAATGCTTCCTGCATTGATTGCCATAACCGGGAAGTAAATCGAGGATCTCGATCAGAAATGATAGTCTTAGGCACACCGTGAAGCTTCACAATTTTATCGATGTATAGCTTTGTCAATTTATCCATATTATCACTTTCCTTCATCGGAATGAAATGTGCCGATTTGGTTAATCGATCGACGACAACCCAAATCGCATCCGGTTGATTTGATCGATGAGGTAGCCCCGTTACAAAATCCATGGAGATGTCCTCCCATTTCCATTCTGGGATCTTTGGTTGTTGTAGTAAACCAGAAGGCTTTTGGTATTCAATCTTGACTCTTGAGCATGTTAAACACTTAGCCACATATCGAGCAATGTCGGCTTTCATATTCGGCCACCAATAAAGATTTTTCAAGTCCTGATACATTTTATCTGATCCAGGGTGCACCGAATATCTTGACTTGTGAGCCTCGTCCATCACGAGCTCACGGAGATTTCCAAACAATGGAACCCAGATTCTGTCATGATAGTACGTGAGTCCATCGGACTTAACTTCAGAATGGCCATCTACACCACGCAGTGCTTCAGCTGCGGAGTTTTCTGCTTTCAAAGCTCCTCGTTGGCAGTCACGGATCCGATCCGGTAATCCTGAATGTATTGTAAGTTGAAGCGCTCGTACCCGTCGAGGCTTTTCGTACTCTTTTCTGCTTAGGGCATCTGCCACCACATTTGCTTTTCCCGGATGATATTTAATTGCCAAATCATAATCGTTCAGTAATTCAACCCACCTTCTTTGCCGCATGTTGAGGTCTTTCTGATCAAAGATGTGCTGTAAACTTTTATGATCGGTGAATATTGTGCACTTTGTTCCGTAGAGGTAGTGTCTCCAAATCTTGAGTGCATGAATAACGGCTCCCAATTCCAAATCATGCGTTGTATAATTCTTTTCAGTGTCCTTCAGTTGCCTGGACCCATAGGCAATCACTTTATCTCGTTGCATCAACACGCAACCGAGTCCTTGGATTGATGCATCACAGTAAACCACAAAGTCGTCAACTCCATCGGGTAGCGCAAGAATTGGAGCCGAACATAACATATCTTTAAGCGTTTGGAACGCGCGCTCTTCTTTCTCACCCCATCTGTATTGCACTCCTTTGTGCGTTAAAGCTGTTAAGGGTTGAGCCAATTGCGAGAAACCCTTTATAAACCTTCGGTAATATCCGGCAAGTCCTAAAAATTGTCGGATTTCTGTTGGCGCTCTTGGGGTAGACCAATTCTTTATAGCTTCCACTTTGGCTGGATCGACATGAATTCCTTCCTTATTAACAATGTGTCCAAGAAACTGGACTTCGCGGATCCAAAAATCGCACTTTGAAAACTTGGCGTAAAGCTGTTCCTTGCGGAGTAATTCCAAAATAAGACGCAGATGCTCCTCGTGTTCTTCCTTCGTCTTGGAGTAGATCAAAATGTCGTCGATGAAAACTATCACAAACTTATCGAGGTACGGCTTGCACACTCGATTCATCAGATCCATAAATACGGCAGGAGCATTGGTTGGCATAACCAGGAATTCGTAGTGACCATACCGAGTTCTGAAAGCAGTCTTCGGTACATCCTCATCACGAACACGGAGTTGGTGATATCCAGACCGTAGATCAATCTTTGAGAAGTAACTTGAACCTTGTAGCTGATCGAAGAGATCGTCGATTCGAGGAAGTGGATACCGATTCTTGATGGTAACCTTGTTAAGCTCTCGGTAGTCAATGCACATGCGGAACGTTCCATCCTTCTTCTTAACAAACAATACTGGCGCTCCCCATGGAGACGAACTTGGACGAATAAACCCTTTGTCGAGTAACTCTTGAAGTTGTGCGGAGAGTTCGTTGAGTTCGCTTACCGCCAAACGGTAAGGTGCGCGTGCAATTGGAGCGGCACCTGGAGCCAAATCAATCCCAAACTCAACTTGTCGAAATGGAGGCAAACCAGGCAGATCTTCAGGAAATACATCTTGGAAGTCGCGAACTATCGGGTAGTCGTTGATTCTGCGCTCGGGAAGTGTCGAATCGGTGACGTTTGCAAGAATCGCGAAGTGACCTTTACGAAGGCACTTTTGAGCTTTGAGAAACGAAATAATACCAGTCACTGCTCCACCTTTTTCACCTTGAACCGTTAACATTTCACCTCCTTCGAGTGGGATACGAACCACTTTTTCTTTACATAAGATTTCAGCTCGATTCTCAGATAACCAATCCATTCCTACTATAATGTCAAAACTACCAATCGGGAAAGGCATAAGGTCAATTCCTAGGGTATGGCCCGCTAGTTCTAGTCTACAGTCCTTAACTATCTGAGTCGTATCATGAAGTTTACCATTTGCTATTTCTACCACATATTTAGCATCTAAGGCAATTGGTTTAGCATTAATTAGTCTAGCAAATTTGGTGGAAATAAAACTTCTTTCAGCACCAGAATCAAACAATACAGTAGCAAAGAAACCATTCAATATAAATTTACCATTAATCACGTCGGCGTCGTTGCGAGCTTCTTCTTGACCCATGACGAAAGCTCTTCCTCTGTCGTTTCCATTTCCGTTGCCATTTCTCCGATTACCGTTCCTGTTATTGTCTCCCTGTTCTCTCAACTGTGGGCGGTCCCTCTGCATGTGGCCTGGAACACCACATTCATAGCAGTTCCCATTACCATTTCCTCTGGGAGCTTCATTGTTGTTGTTACGGTTGTTGCTGTTGTTTCGCCTTGGGAGGTTTTGTGGCTTAGGTAACATCGTCCAACAGTCTTTTGCTTCATGGCCTTTCTTGCCACATCTCTCGCAGTTCAAACTCATTCTGCAGATACCGGTGTGATGCTTCCCACACTTGTTGCACCTGGGCAGTTTGCCCTTGTAGTTTCCATTCCCACCTTGGCGGTTGTTACCTCCGCTGTTCCCAGACCTTTTGTTTCCAACACTCCGATTGTTCATTGAGTTTCCAGGAGTTTCTTCATCAGCCTTTCTCTTGTTACTTAAGGCAATCTTCTCAGAGGCTCTTGCAGGAAGTGTATCTCCCTCATTCTCCTGTTTAGTAAGCTGATGAGCCAAATGGATGGCTTGCTGCGCGGCGATTGTAGCATGGACGGCTGCCACTGCGGCTTGTACGTGTGCGTTTATCATTGCTTGTAGTTCTGCAGGTGTTAGGGTAATGTTGTTCCTTCCATCTCCTCCCGACATTTTCTGGACAGTTAAAGTAGCCAGGGTTCAATTATAGTTATATTCTATACATATCCCATAATATGTATATTAGCAATTTCCCGTTATCCCTCTATTAGTCCAGAAAAATTTTCGTGCAAAATCGAGGCGTCGTCGGAGATCGTCGTAAGTCGGTCGTAAGTAGCTATCGTCGAAAGTCGGCTTCCCCATAAAAGTCACCGTCGGCGTAGTCATCGTAGTAGAAATCAGGACGTAGCGTGTAGCATCGTTTCGTTGTCGCTTTCCCCCGGAACAGTGTGCGTATTAGCGCTCGCATCTCGTATTCGTGTGTGAAAATTTTCCTAAGGTTTTTCCGTTAGACTACCTAGACACGGTCTATATATATACTTATATATATATATATATATATATATACATATGGAGTATTTACTTACACAGCAGAGCGAGTATCCCAGGTTGGCACGTAAAAATTTTGTTTTGGGAATTTGTTTGTTCGTTTGTAACTAAGGTTTCAAGTTGCAGTTTCCAAATCGTTTTCAAAAATGATTCCAGTTCTCTGCAACTTATGGCTCTGATACCAATCTGTCACACCCCCAACATTACCACTAACGGAGTTTATACCGTTAAGGGGTGCGAGCAAACCAGGACCACAACCATTAGTTACAAATACTAAACGAATCAGAGTAAAGTCCAAATGTTCATAATCAAAACAGTTTTTAAAAGTTACGCAGCGGAAAATAAACATAAGTATCTTAGCACTAACCACGTGCTTAAATTACAAAACATGAATTATTATTAAATTCCCAAGTTTGAGTTTAAAATAAGAAGTCTTCAAGTGCCATGCCAACCTCCAGCGGATACTCCTTAGCGATCTGCAAAAGTTTAAACCACACAAGTGTCAACCTAACGGTTGGTGAGTTCACGGTGGGCATGACATGCATTGGCCCGGTCTCATAATCGTATTCATCAACATGTAATAAGTATTAGTTTTATAAACATTGCCAAGTGATGTATTACCTAATATGCACTAGTTAAGTAAAGTTAAAGCGGTCAACCGATATCGCGGGTAGCTAATCCGTTGTTCCATGCACTAAGGAAGTTTGTACCAAAGCTGACTTACTTTGTGGGGGCCGAGCCATCCCGTACGGTGCGGACCTACGTCATCGCGGTTCTTGCCTCCCCCGTGTCCTCCCCGGGACTACGGTCAAATAGGCTGATATTGTTCCTCCGTGCACTCCCCGTGCCACGGGGCGGAGTTTGTCAAACTCCAGTAGATCTACCCAACATCCCCTCGCTTTACAATTAATGGTACAATTTAGTTGAGGACTTTTAAGTTTTTAAGGCATCCTTAGAAATCATGTGATATCATTGGTTTAGACTTTAACCTACACTAGTCATATTAAAACGGTTTACTTTGGGGTTCTTATGAATCCCGAAAACATTTTTCAGTTTCGTTTTAGAATTAGTTGTTTAAGTATTTCACAAGTGCTTCCCATAAAGCACTTCTAGTTCATCAAGTGGGTGCCAAGCATTCCCGAATTCAAGTTCATCAGAGAGGTGCATAGCTCTCATAAGGTTGTCAGCATTGTTCTTCTTTAAGTTATACAGCGTGACCCAAACGGGTTCACGGTAAATGGGTTAGTGACACTCACCTTGGGTTGCACTGCTACACTTGCTATATAATCCAGGTATTGTTTGCTTATCGAAAACCTATGAACACGTTTAGGTCTTAAGTATTAGTTTTGTGTCTAATCTTTACTTAACGTCACTATGGCCCATAACATAGCACGTTGGAACTACGACACGACATAACGACACACGACACCGATGGTTGATCATAAACAAGGGTTCATATAATTCAGATATCAAGCATGTTTCATCATGGCATAATCATGTAAGTCATGGCATAACACTTAAGCAAATTTCACAAGTTTGGTTTTCAGGTCAGGTCTTAGTTTCGCTAGCACAGTTTCGCTAGGCAGTTTCGCTGGGTGCACGGGCAGCACTTTCGCTAGGCAATGCCCGGTGACACAGTTTCGCTAGGCTAGTTTCGCCCGAAACTGCTGACGCAGTTTCGCTAGCCTAGTTTCGCTGGGAAACTGGTTTGAACTTTCGTTCGGTATTTCGCTCGGTAGTTTCGTTCGAGCTGGTCGGGTCAGTTTCGCTAGCGACACTATAGTTTCGCTCGACAGTGTCGCTGAATGAACAAGTAAATTCGCTGGACAATTTCGCCCAGAGAACACACAGTTTCGCTGGTCGCGAAAAACATACGGATTTGCCTAAAAATCAACCTAACAGCTTCTGATCTTACATGCAATTCATTATTTAGCATACATAGGCATTTACCAACATAAATCAGCAAGCTTTAACACCTTAAGCATGCATTTTGTCATCAAATCACCCAAAATACATATAAAACCCTAAAATGGCTAAAATAGCATAAATCTCTATCATGGCTGGATTTCATACGCAAAGTTGTCAACTTTATGGTAGTTCTAGCAATCCTAAGCAACATATCAGAAGATCTAACCATATCACAGAGATCTAGGCATGCTTTATGAAGAAACATATAGAAAAGGCACAAATAAAGGTTTTTGGGACTCACGGTTGATTCTAGAATCGATAGATGAGATGAGATGATGGTCTAGAGGCTGAGATCTTGGTCCTTGGGTGACTTTCTCGGCTGACCAGGTTCCAGAGAGGAGTGTGTGTGTGTTTGTGATGAAATGAGGCAAATGGAGAAACTAGGGTTTATTAAGTTTATTTATATCAGAGGCTAGTTTCGCTGGCAGTTTCGCTGGCCAGGCGAAACTAGCTCTGGTCACGTTTTAACTGATTAGCTTAGCTGGCTACCGGGCGACACTACAGTTTCGCCCGGTAGTTTCGCTGGCTGCACAACTTAGGCAAATTTTCACGTAATCAAGGATTTACAATTTGTCATGCTATTCATAATATTAAATCATGCATTTAAATCACATTGCACATAATGACAACAATAAATGAACACATAGCACATATGGGCGGGTTCGGTGATCAACCAAAGGACGTGGACGCATTCGGCCTAGTTAAGCATTAGTTACTAAGTTAACACTTATAACGTAACTAACGGATTTGTCTAACGGAAGTTAACCTTGAAATTCCCGGATGTCACACTTACACTATCAGACATACTCATATATGCTTTTATATCACACTTTGTGATTTCACTTATGATTTAACACATAGTGATTGTATTCATGATATAGTCAACTGTGTTCCATGCAAAAAGAAATAAGAATGTTAAATCGTCTACCTTAAGGTCGATCTTTCGATACGCAGATAAGGCCTCAGATTTAACAAATTAAGAAAATAAAACAAGTTGAAATTGTATAATTTAACAGCAATCAGGTTGGTCTTGTGGACATGCAGAGAAAGTCCGATGAATTATAGGAAACACCAAAGAAAATAAAGCAGAACCTCAAACGAACAATAATTAGGTCTATCTTTCGATACACAAAGAAAGTCCGATCGTTTGAGAAAATAAAGAAAATCAAACAAGTTTAAGTCTTTGTAAAGTTATGATTATGCAAGATATAGTCATGTAATAATTAAACGAATAAAATAATGTGCGAAAAATTTATTATAGAATTTTATAATATATTATACCTATGTGTGAGTGTGGATGTTACATTTAGCCTATTCCTATGTGAAACTAAAATATCTGAACTAATAAAATTATAAGGTGATAGATTCAGTACGAAACATGTACAGTAAAGTAAGGATTAGGATTAAAAGATAGTTCAAGTTTAAATCCCTTGGCACCAACAGTTCTACACAACTTAACATCTTTGACGAACATGATACATAAACAAAAACCCCTTGTTGCGAGCACATATAGTTCAAGCTTAAATCCCTAAAGAAAGAATATGAAGAATTCATCAACAATCGGTTATTACTCCAAAACAAACATATACAAGTCATAAAGCCTTGAAAGAAATGTTTCGTAAATAAATTAAAGAACATCAATTTCACCAAACTATGAGGAAAATGATACATAAAGAAAAAACCTTGTTGCGAAATCTTACAATTCACAAGGCATGTTACAATTTACCTGAGTGATGCGTACGATTAACAAGCTTTTCGGAATTAGGGCTCCAAACACTTAACTTAAGCATAATGTCGCCGGAGTGATGAAGCGAGATGGAGCTAACAACGACGAGATGGGGCTAAGACATCGTCATTGATGTGGAGTCGTTCAATCAGTTTCGGTCGCGAGCTCGTTTATGGTGTGGAGGCGCAAAAATCTAAACGGAGGAGAGATTAGAGGAGACTGATGGAAAAATCTAGGATAAAATAGCGAGATGTAAGAGACGACAAAATCCGGGGCAAAATCTACACTAGAAACATGAGGAGTGATGGAGCATCGGCCAAAATTTAGGGTAAAATCTTCACCAGAAACGTGAAGAGTGATAGAGAGATGGAAACGTGAGGTGTGAGGAGCTATTAAGAAGGAATGTGCTGAGACATAAGAATGAGTGGGAATAAATTTGTTGGGAGAGAAAAATAAAACATACAAAATATAAAGCGACAGAACGTTATGACGTGCAATTTGTCCTTGCGTTTTTTCTTAATGACAGTTACTTTATGACGGTAAAAAATGTGCGTTGTCTACTTTTAATATTTTAGAAATATGACGCTCACATTTGCGTGTCGTAAAACCTGTGCGTGTCATAATTCGTGCGCGCGTCATTAAAGACCATTTTTCTAGTAGTACTTATTATGTAAAATGACTAAAAAGGACATTCTTTATACATCTAAAGTCATTTTACTACTTTTATTGGGGGGGGGGGGGGTAGTATGATTATCTGGTTGTCAAAAACCAAAAAGGAGCTTTCAAAAGCCAGGGTTATGTTGGTTTCCAAAACAACTTTTATCTCTTTATCCAAAAGCCAAATTTGAAAAGTGCTTTTATACTACCTAAACAATAATTATTTTGTAATGGTTACCCAAACATGCTCCTATTATTCCATTTTCAATTGTTAGTCACATTGAGAATATCCTTCAAAAATCATCTCAAATCAAATAAGTCCATCTTTCCCAAAACTCACTCGAAGAATGCGTATGGAAAACTGTCCACCACCACCGATAGCGACCTTCACCGTGCCTCCTCAATCCGCATAGCGTTCCTATACAACGGAGTCTCTGGTAAATCGTAAAAGACAAACCAAAGGTGGACTTGCTTGAGTGCGAGTGGTAGTCATTAAGGCATCTGAATTCATGATAGGGTCAGAATTAGGGGTTTTGTTAGTGATGAGATGTGGTTTTTCTGTCAACTAGACGATTATTTTATATGTACTTAACTGATCAAAAAAATAAACAGCCGTCACTTTTGTGGACTAAATTTAACTAGTTTTGCAAGTTGTTGGATGGTTTTACATTTTTTCAAAACCTGAAGATGAAACCACGTTTTGACAGACCATAGACAGGGTTTCTTGCAATTAGGGTAGCCGGTATATTGTCGTGAAGAGGCGCCAAGTTGCGCTTTTTCGGCGCTATACGGCGCGCAACTTGGCGCCAATACCGCCCCCCTCGCGCCATGTAACGTCGTCGTCTCCTTTCGCCATATCTTCGGCACCCCTATTTTGATTTGTGATGACCGTTGAATGGTCAATTATTTGACTGTGGGAGGCTTTAAGAAAAAACAATCCCTTTTTGTTTCTCTATTAAATCAAATTTTTACAATTATTTTTCACATCTAAAATCCATTTCTCATCAAATACTCTCTCAAATCTCTACAAAAAATATTATGAATTTTCTCTCGTTCAACGAGTCATCCGACTCGTCGTCTAATGATGCCGCAAAAATATTTTTCCAAATGATGTTGCATATCAACAAAGTTGGCTAAATAGACGAGCGGAACATGTACTTACCCGAAGAGCTCGGCTCGTCCACCCAGAATTTTTGTAAAGGTATTACTTTTCCTAAATCATTTGTATTAGACATAGATTTAAATACCATGTTAGTGTATCATACATAGTTTTACAATTAGGTCTTTACAAGTTGTACGGAAGAAAATATTTACGATGACCTATTGCAAGCGATATTAGACAGTTGTACAAGTTTCACGAGAACAAATGGGGCTTTCTTGGGATACTTGGAAGTATTGATTGTACACATTGGGAGTGGAAGAATTGTCTCGACGCTTGGCGAGGTCAGTTTATGCGTGGTGATCATGGGCATCCAACCATAATGCTTGAAGCCATTGCTTCATACGATTTGTGGATTTGGCATCAATATTTTTGTGCATGTAAGTACCAGAATGAATTTTACTATTGATTAATTCATTCAAACACAATGAACACGATGTAAATAAAGCTTGCTTTATTAATTTCGCTAAGATGAGTACAAGTGATCTAGAGAGAGAAACACACTATGAATACACATAGTTAAGAATGATAGAATGACCAGAAGTTCTGACTTCTCTAAACAAGTTAAACTATTTATAGAGTTCAACTAACCAACCAACCAACCAACCAACGAACCATTTGGTTCACTGCCAACCATCTGGCTAACCAATGGTTCGCTGCCTCGCTAACCATTGGTTAGTTGGCTCCCAACCAATTGGTTAGTTGACACTAAGACTCACTAACAAGCTCTAGCTTAGATACAATACACGATACACTTTGTAGCATAGGATTGTGCTCTAACAAACTCCCCCCTTAATGTGTACTCGTGTAGTGTATCTATGCTAACTAAACTCCAGTCTTCAATCTTCAGCATTGCTGCATCCGATCTTCAACTTGAAATATCTTGTCAATAACAGAGCTTGCATGGGATCAGAAGTTAAACAATCTTTGAACTTCAAGATCCACTTGTGAAAGATACTTCAATAACTCCCCTTTTCACCATGTTCGAATCTTGTTACACATAACCTACAACTTTAGAAGACAAAAGTGATGTTTTTCCTTTTTGATTTATCGAAAATAAATTTAATCTTGGCGCAAAACTTCTCTTCGAGAATCCATGATATAGTTTTGTAATCATGATTTTGTATCGTGTATCGATCGGTCTAAAACAAAATAAGAAATAAAATATTTTTGGCTTTCTGAAAATTCAAATCAAAATACACCGAAAATCTTTTTGATTTTTCTAAGTTTATGTTAAAACACACATAAAATCTTTTTGCATTTTTTAAGATATGAAACATTAATGTAATACTGAATTAAAAACTATTTTTGTATTTTGCGAGAAAGATAAGAACTTGGGATCATATTGAACATAACATGCTAAACTACACTTCAATTTTAATTACTTCAGCACACAAGTCATGTCGATTGCTGGTATAATTTGTCCATTTTAAACTCAGGTAGAATCATACTCATAACATCTGGATATGTTAGGATATTGATTAAGTTTGCTTTGACCAGTGTACCTTACACTATCAGACATACTCATATATGCTTTTATATCACACTTTGTGATTTTACTTATGATTTAACACATAGTGATTGTATTCATGATATAGTCAACTGTGTTCCATGCAAAAAGAAATAAGAATGTTAAATCGTCTACCTTAAGGTCGATCTTTCGATACGCAGATAAAGCCTCGGATTTAACAAATTAAGAAAATAAAACAACTTGAAATTGTATAATTTAACAACAATCAGGTTGGTCTTGTGGACACGCAGAGAAAGTCCGATGAATTATAGGAAACACCAAAGAAGATAAAGCAGAACCTCAAACGAACAATAATTAGGTCTATCTTTCGATACACAAACAAAGTCCGATCGTTTGAGAAAATAAAGAAAATCAAACATGTTTAAGTCTTTGCAGAATGAACATATGTATACACAGTGACTTCTTATTTTCTTTTTCACATATCTTTTCAATATCTTAAAATACGCTTCAAGATGTTGTCCACTAGGTTAAGCATTAGTATTTAATGTATATCACACTTGAATACTTTCTAATTTGCCGAGCCTACCAAGCACATCGAACAATGACCTTATGACTTTTTCATCTAGTTTATCCATGTGCCAGACACGTAAGACAATGCACCATCATTTTCCAATTATGTCGGATACAGTTTCTCATTTTTCAATGTTTTTGTATTTTTCATGACATATTCTCCCCCCTTAAAATAAAAACTCTATTTTTGGATTTTTTATTTTAACAAAAACACAAAGACACTATTTTTAATTTTCAATTTTCTCCCCTTGAAGTACAAACCAAATGCATTAAAGAAAGAAAATTGACCAATCGATACTGATAACTTTTATTTTAAGCTCAGGAAAAATTTCAATTTTGTAATATGAAGCATTGACTTTAAGTTACGCAGGAAACTCCACTATCAGTAACTGCTTGAAGCTTGAACTTCACAATCACCGACAAGTCTTCTTGAAGTACCTACACACTAGAAAAAACAATTAACTTTAAAATGACCCAAAGAATATAGCTTCTTCTCAGCCAGTGTCTTCAGTAAAATCATTTGTAACCTTACAGACCAACTTAAGTCGCCACTGCATTTTAGGATGTTCAGTTTGAACCGAGTCATCATTAAGTGATGAACCACCTACACTTAATCATATTTGAAAATTGTTTCTTTTGAGATTTAAATTGTGAAGATGTTGACTTAGTTAAAACTTTGCCAAATACATCAATGAAAAGGCAGATTTATCAGAAAATGATCTTTTTGCAGTTTCAGGACAGTTTTGTGCCATGTGGCCTTTTTGGCAACATTGATAGCACAAGCGGTATGATCGCTTTGGTTTCTTTTTGTCCTGAAATGCATGACAATCATAGTCAGAATCAAAATTATCATAAAAATCATCAAATGCTTGAAATCGATTAGCATGCACCCATTTTAAAGTTGGACTACGAGGAGTAGAACTTGATCCAGATGAAGGTAATTCTTTAAACTGTTGACCAGTTCTTGTCAGGACCGATTTCACGTCAAGAATCCCGATCTTGAGCAAGAACAAAGATTAGATTGAAGGAGACGGGATGATGAGAATCAAAGATAATAAATGACAAGAAATAATAAATCAAACGATTCATTGATTATTGCTGAATGATTACAACGAACCGAAAGATTACAAACTCGTCATAGGAAATCCATGGTCACATTGGGTTGAGCTCAAACCCAATGTGTGACTCTCTCTCTCTCTAGAATGGTGCTCTCATTCCTTATTCTCTCATTATTCTCTCATTTTCTCAAATGAGCACACTCACCCTATATATAGAGAGCTCATGTGCTCACTAGCCCACTAACTAGTAAAACACAAATAAAATGAGCTTATTACAAATAAACAACTAAAATAAATTATTAATTAAATCAAAGTTGATTTAATTAATATGAAGCTTGACACGCTCGAACCGATCTTCCATTGACTTTTACGTTGACCGTTGACTCGAACAGTTGACATTTCCAGAAAACGGTCTTCGGTCCAATTTGCAAGCCTCGAGCATCACAACCCGCGTCTCTAAATCAAATCACAATGGATTCTTCAACCGAATTATTCGAGAATAGATTTGATGGCGTCAGTCACACTTATTAAAAGTTCCAACAGTTCTGGAAGAACTCTTAGAAGAATGCTTCTTCGGCTGTTTATCCCCGAATCCTTTCTCCATTGTAGACACTAAAACCTAAGCTAAATGATAAATTTGATCAAGACTGGTATCCTTCTTTTCTTTTGGAATTTTCTTTGGCATATTCTTCTTGTCTTTCTTTTCAAATTTCTGATTCTCACTACCCAAACCTGACCATTTGTAACCTGGTAGCTTTGACAACTCGATTTAGAACCAGAATTTCCAACTTGAGCATCTCGAGTAAATGAAGATTTAATACCCTTAACATTATTAGCTTCTACTAACTCAGCAGCTACGTTGTGACACCCGAGAATTTCAAGGTTAACTTCCGTTAGACAAACCCGTTAGTTACGTTATAAGTGTTAAGCTAGTAACTAATGCATAACTAGGCCGAATACGTCCACGACCTTTGGTTGATCACCGAACCCGTCCATATGTGTTATGTATTCATCATTGATTGTCTTTATGTGCAATGTGATTTAAGTACATGACTTATTGTTGTGAATAGCATGATTAATTGTAAATACTTGATTATGTGAAAATTGACCTGTTTTGGTAGCCAGCGAAACTAACGGGCGAAACTATAGTGTCGCCCGGTAGCCAGCTAAGACAATCCAATATCACGAGACCAGAGCTAGTTTCGCCTGGCCAGCGAAACTGCCAGCGAAACTGGCTCCTGATATAAATAAACTTAATAAACCCTAGTAGCCTCATTTGCCACATTTCACAACAAACACACACACACTCTTTTCTCCTGGAGATTCTGGTCAGCCAAGAAACCATCAAGAATCATCATCTCAGCCTTGAGACAACACCCATTTGGATCCTAGATCAAATCGTGAGTCTCCAAAAAAAAAACCTTTCTTTATGTCTTATCCTTATGTTTTCTTTAAAAGCATGCTCAAACCCTCATGTATATTGCTTGATCTGCTTAATATGTTGTCTAGGGATGCTAGTTTTACCATAAAGTCAGAAACTTTACGTTTAAAAACAAACCATGATGATGATTTATGCAATTTTGGTCATTTTAGGGTTTAGAAGTGCTTTTTGGTGATTTGATGACAAAATGCATGTTAAACGTGTTAAAGTTGCTTGATTTATGTTAGTAAATGCCCATGGATGCTAAATAATGAATTGCATGTAAGATCAGAAGCTGTTAGGTTGATTTTTAGGCAAATCCGTATGTTTTTCGCGACCAGCGAAACTGTCTGTTCTCTGGGCGAAACTAAGTAGCGAAATTATATCTCCTTCCAGCGACACTGACCAGCGAAACTATAGTGTCGCCGGGTAACCTGACCAGACCTGCTCAAGCGAAACTACCGAGCGAAATACCTGAACGAAAGTTCAAACCAGTTTCCCTGCGAAACTAGGCTAGCGAAACTGCGTCAGCAGTTTCGGGCGAAACTAGCCTAGCGAAACTGTGTCACCGGGCATTGCCTAGCGAAAGTGCTGCCCGTGCACCTAGCGAAACTGCCTAGCGAAACTATGCTAGCGAAACTAAGTCCTGACCTAAAAACCAAACTTGTGAAATTTGCTTAAGTGTTATGCCATGACTTACATGATTATGCCATGATGAAACATGTTTGATATCTGATTTATATGAACCCTTGTTTATGATCAACCATTGGTGTCGTGTGTCGGTATGTCGAGTCATAGTTGCAACGTGCTATGTTATGGGCCATAGTGACGTTAAGTAAAGATTAGACACGAAACTAATACTCAAGACCTAAACGTGTTCTAGGTCCTCGTTAAACAACAATATTTGGATTACTTGAAGTGTAGCAGTGCAACCAAAGGTGAGTGTCACTAACCCGCTTACCGTGAGTCCGTTTGGGCCACACCGAATAACTTAACGAAAAACAATGCTGATTAAACTCGAGAGTGCTAGGCACCTCACTGATAAACTTGAGAACTCGGGATGCTCGGCACCCACTTGATGAACTGAAGTGTTTTATGGGAAACACTTGTGAACTCTGAACAAACTATTTTTGAAACAAAACTGAAAACGTTTTAATATGGCTAGTGTAGGTTAAAGTCTAAACCATATGATATCACATGTTTTCTAAGGATGCCTTATAACTTAAAAGTCCTCAACTTAAATTGTGCCATTAATTTGTGAAAGCGAGGGGATGTTGGGTAGATCTACTGGAGTTTGACAAACTCCGCCCCGTGGCACGGGGAGTGCACGGAGGAACAATATCAGCCTATTTGACCGTAGTCCCGGGGAGGACACGGGGGAGGCAAAAACCGCGATGACTATGTCCGCACCGTACGGGATGGCTCGGCCCCCACAAAATAAGTCAGCTTTGGTACAAACTTCCTTAGAGCATGGAACAACGGATTAGCTACCCGCGATATCGGTTGAGTCCTTTAACTTTACGGAACTAGTACATACCCGATGACGTAGGTCACGGACAAACCATTTATAAACTGAGATTTAATTACGAGCATTGCTTTTCACAAATAAATATTTTGTAAGTACATCTTGACACGAATTATGATTATGAGACCGGGCCAATGCATGACAAGCCCACTGTGAACTCACCAACCGTTAGGTTGACACTTGCGTGGTTTAAACTTTTGCAGATCGCTAAGGAGTATCCGCTGGAGGTTGGCATGGCACGAGAAGATATTTATTTTCGTTTAAACTAAACTTGGGAATTTTAAAACAACATTTATGTAAAGCACGTGGTTAGTGCTAAAGACAATTATTTTTCCGCTGCGTATGTAATTTAAGACTTTGATTTATATCTTGTGTTGAACTAACCCTGATTCGTTTAGTATTTGTAACTATGGTTGTGGATCCTGGTCTAGTCGCGCCCCTTAACGGTATAAACTCCGTTAGTGGTATTTTGGGGGTGCGACAGATTGGTATCAGAGCCATAAGTTGCAGAGAACTGGAATCATTTTTGAAAACGATTTGGAAACTGCAACTTGAAAACCTTGGTTACAAAACGAATAAACAAATTCCCAAAGACAAAATTTTTACGTGCCAACCTGGGATACTCGCTCTGCTGTGTAAGTAAAGGCTTAATACGTATGTATATATGTATATATAAATATATATGTATAGACCGTGTCTAAGTAGTCTAACGGAAGACCTTAGGAAATTTTCGCACACGAATACGAAATGCGACCGCGAATACGCACACTACTCTGGGGAAAGCGACAACGAAACGATGCTACACGCTACGTCCTGATTTCTACTACGACGACTACGCCGACGGTGACTTTATGGGAAGCCGACCTTCGACGATAGCACTCACGACGTTCCTCGACGACGCCTCGATTTCGCACGAAAATTTTTCTGGACTAATAGAGGGATAACGGGAACTGGCTAATATACATATTATGGGATATGTATAAAATATAACTGTGACTGAACACTGGCTACTTTAACTGTTCAGCAAGATGTCTGGAAGAGGAAACGGAAGAGGCGGCATAAACATGACGCCTGCACAGCTGCAAGCAATGATTACTGAACATGTGCAAGCCGCGGTGGCAGCCGTCCAAGCTGCATATGCCGCACAGGGTAACTATTACGCCGGTTAAGGCACAAAGCAATTATATCATGACCTGTTTAATTTTAAAATCCGAACTATTTATGCATCAGGAAACCAGCACCACTGCACGTTCAAGTCCTTCATGGACTGTAAGCCGATGACATTTTCCGGCGAAGAAGGAGCTGTAGGACTCCTTAGGTGGATTGAGAAGTCCGAAAAGGTTTTCTCCATGTGTAACTGCCCAGCTGAAAGCAAGGTGAAGTTTGCTACTGGTACCTTCGAAGGAGCCGCACTCTCCTGGTGGAACGCTGAAATTCAGATGGTTGGGCTAGACGCGGCTAATAACATGCAGTGGGCAGCGTTTAAGGATCTGATTATGGAAGAATACTGTCCACGTGACCAAGTCAAGAAGCTTGAGGGTGAATTCCTGAATTTGAAGATGTCTGGGTCTGAGATTGAACAGTACACTGCACGATATCATGAGTATGAAGTCCTATGCCCCACAATGGTCGACGCTGAGTTCAAACGTATTGAGCGTTATCTGGAAGGCCTCGCGCCTCAAATCAAAGGATTGGTGACTGCCAGCAACCCTGCGAACGTGCAACAAGCCATCCGTTTGGCTCACAAGCTCACTGATCAGGAAATTGAGAAAGGTACACTTCCTGCAAGAGCCACTGAGAAGACTGCCTTGAGTGGCAAGAGAAAGGCTGATGATGAAGCTCCTGAAAACTCGATGAATGTTCAGAGTGTTGGAAACAGCACTGGGAGGTCTTTCAACTCCCAAGGTCAAAGCAAGAGGTCCGGGAATAACAGTGGCAACTACCGCCAGGGCGGAAATGGTCAGAGCAACTACAAGGGTAACCTGCCCTTGTGCAACAGGTGTGGAAAACATCATGCTGGTAATTGTAGGAAGAATATGAGCTGCGAAAGGTGTGGTAAGGGAGGCCACGAAGCAAAGGACTGTTGGGCAACTTTACCCGAGCAACAAAACCGCCCCAGAAGAAACAACAACTATGGGAACAATCGGGGCAATGGAAACAATGGTCAGAACCGCAACAATAAAGCTCCCAGGGGAAACGGTAACGGGAATTGTTATGAATGTGGTGCTCCAGGCCACATTAAAAGAGACTGCCCTCAGCTAAGAAGACAAGGTAATGGCAATCAGGGAAACAACGGTGGGAATGGTAATGGCGGAGGTAATGGGAATGGCAATGGTAATGGTGGAAACGGGAATGGTGGAAATGGTAGAGGTCGAGCTTTCGTCATGGGCCAGGGTGAAGCTCGCAATGACGCCAACGTGATTAATGGTAAATTTATTTTGAACGGTTTCTTTGCTACTGTTTTATTTGATTCTGGTGCTGAGAAAAGTTTTATTTCCACTAAATTTGCTAGGCTAATTAACGCTAAACCGATCGACTTAGATGCTAAATATGTGGTAGAACTAGCAAATGGTAAACTTCATGATACGACCCAGATAGTTAAGGATTGTAAGCTAGAACTAGCGGGCCATACTCTAGGAATTGACCTTATGCCTTTCCCGATTGGTAGTTTCGACGTCATAGTAGGAATGGATTGGTTATCCGAAAACCGTGCTGAAATTTTATGTAAGGAAAAAGTGGTTCGTATTCCACTCGAAGACGGCAAAGTGTTAACGGTCCAAGGAGAAAAAGGTGGAACAGTCACCGGCATTATTTCATTCCTTAAAGCTCAGAAATGCCTCCGTAAGGGTCACTTCGCGATTCTTGCGAACGTCACTGACACGGCACATCCCGAGCGCAAAATTGATGATTACCCGATAGTTCGCGACTTCCAAGACGTATTTCCTGAAGATCTTCCTGGTTTGCCTCCATTTCGACAAGTTGAGTTTGGGATTGATTTAGCTCCAGGTGCCGCTCCGATCGCACGCGCACCATACCGATTGGCTGTAAGTGAACTCAACGAACT
This sequence comes from Deinandra increscens subsp. villosa, assembly GCA_039602395.1. NCBI lineage: Eukaryota > Viridiplantae > Streptophyta > Magnoliopsida > Asterales > Asteraceae > Deinandra > Deinandra increscens. Next base: position 11,063,974 of record JBCNJP010000025.1, on the reverse strand, counting down.
CTCCTCACAACTGCAAGAGCTACTCGACAAGGGGTTTATTCGTCCAAGTTCGTCTCCATGGGGAGCTCCGGTACTGTTTGTTAAGAAAAAGGATGGAACGTTCCGCATGTGTATTGACTACCGAGAGCTTAATAAAGTTACGATCAAGAATCGGTATCCACTTCCTCGAATCGACGATCTCTTCGATCAACTGCAAGGTTCAAGCTACTACTCAAAGATCGATCTACGGTCTGGTTATCACCAACTTCGTGTTCGTGAAGAGGATGTTCCTAAGACTGCTTTCAGAACTCGATATGGTCACTACGAGTTCCTGGTTATGCCGTTTGGGCTAACCAATGCACCTGCCGTATTTATGGATCTGATGAATCGAGTGTGCAAGCCGTACCTCGATAAGTTTGTGATAGTTTTCATCGACGACATTTTGATATACTCTAAGACAAAGGAGGAACACGAGGAGCATCTGCGTCTTATTTTGGAATTGCTTCGCAAGGAACAGCTTTATGCTAAGTTTTCGAAATGCGATTTTTGGATTCGCGAAGTCCAGTTTCTTGGACACATTGTTAATGAGGAAGGAATTCATGTCGATCCAGCCAAAGTGGAAGCTATAAAGAACTGGTCTACCCCAAGAGCGCCAACGGAAATCCGACAATTTTTAGGACTTGCCGGGTATTATCGAAGGTTTATTAAGGGTTTCTCTCAATTGGCTCAACCCTTAACAGCCTTAACGCACAAAGGAGTGCAATATAGATGGGGTGAGAAAGAAGAGCGCGCGTTCCAAACGCTTAAAGATATGTTATGTTCGGCTCCAATTCTTGCGTTACCCGATGGAATTGACGATTTTGTGGTTTACTGCGATGCATCAATCCAAGGACTCGGTTGTGTGTTGATGCAACGAGATAAAGTGATTGCCTATGGGTCCAGGCAACTAAAGGATACTGAAAAGAATTATACAACGCATGATTTGGAAATGGGAGCCGTTGTTCATGCACTCAAGATTTGGAGACATTACCTATACGGAACAAAGTGCACAATATTCACCGATCATAAAAGTTTACAACACATCTTTGATCAAAAGGATCTCAACATGCGGCAAAGAAGGTGGGTTGAATTACTGAACGATTATGATTTGGCAATTAAGTATCATCCTGGAAAAGCCAACGTTGTGGCTGATGCTTTAAGTCGGAAAGAGTATGAAAAGCCTCGTCGGGTACGAGCGCTTCAACTTACAATACATTCAGGATTGCCGGATCGGATCCGTGACTGCCAACGAGAAGCTTTGAAAGCAGAAAACTTCGCAGCTGAAGCACTGGGTGGTGTAGATGGCCATTCTGAAGTTAAGTCCGATGGACTCACGTACTATAATGACAGAATCTGGGTTCCATTGTTTGGAAATCTCCGTGAGCTCGTGATGGACGAGGCTCACAAGTCAAGATATTCGGTGCACCCCGGATCGGATAAAATGTACCAGGATGTGAAGGGTTTGTATTGGTGGCCGAATATGAAAGCCGACATTGCTCGATATGTGGCCCAATGCTTAACCTGCTCAAGGGTCAAAATTGAATACCAAAAGCCTTCTGGTTTACTGCAGCAGCCAAAAATCCCAGAATGGAAATGGGAGGGTATCTCCATGGATTTTGTAACGGGATTACCTCATCGATCAAATCAACCGGATGCGATTTGGGTTGTCATCGATCGGTTAACCAAATCTGCACATTTCATCCCGATGAAGGAAAGTGATAATATGGATAAATTGACAAAGCTGTACATCGACAAAATTGTGAAGCTTCACGGTGTGCCTAAGACAATCATTTCTGATCGAGATCCTCGATTTACTTCCCGATTATGGCAATCAATGCAGGAAGCATTGGGAACCCGACTAGACATGAGTACAGCCTATCACCCACAAACAGATGGTCAATCGGAACGAACGATTCAGACTTTAGAAGATATGCTCCGAGCTTGCGTCCTTGACTTTGGTAAAGATTGGGAGACTCACCTTCCACTGGTGGAGTTCTCTTACAACAATAGTTATCATTCAAGCATAGGTGCTGCACCTTTTGAAGCACTTTATGGCAGAAAATGTAGATCGCCCGTGTGTTGGGCTGAAACGGGTGAGAAAGGACTTACTGGACCGGAAGTTATCCATGATATGACCGAGCGGATTATTCAAATTAGGCAACGGCTAGCTGCAGCGCGTGATCGACAAAAGAGTTATGCCGACAAACGCCGAAAACCTTTAAAGTTCGAGGTGGGTGACAAAGTATTGTTGAAGGTATCCCCCTGGAAGGGAGTGATACGCTTCGGGAAGCGTGGAAAGTTAAATCCTCGCTACATCGGTCCGTTTGAAATTATTGGGGAAGTAGGCCCGGTGGCCTATCGATTGCAACTCCCTGCTGAACTCGATGGAATTCACAACGTGTTTCACGTTTCCAATCTGAAGAAATGTCTGGCTGAAGACATCGAAATAATTCCTCTGGAGGAATTGGAAATCGACGAACATCTGAGATTTATTGAGCAACCAGTAGAAATCATGGGACGCGAGGAGAAAGCCCTCAAACGTAGCAAGATTCCGATCGTCAAGGTGCGATGGAACTCAAGGCGTGGACCTGAATATACTTGGGAGCGTGAGGATCAGATGAAGAAAAAGTATCCTCACTTGTTTGAGCAAACGTCCACAGAAACTCAAGGTATGATTTAATTTTGGGGACCAAAATTCCTTAACGGAAGGAGGATGTGACAGCCCTAAAACTTTTTGCTTTCTTTCCCCAGCGACGATAGCAACGACGACAGCTGATGCTGCGAACGCTACGACACAAGAATAATTTTCGGGACGAAAATTCCAATTTCAGGGGAATGATGTGACACCCGAGAATTTCAAGGTTAACTTCCGTTAGACAAACCCGTTAGTTACGTTATAAGTGTTAAGCTAGTAACTAATGCATAACTAGGCCGAATACGTCCACGACCTTTGGTTGATCACCGAACCCGTCCATATGTGTTATGTATTCATCATTGATTGTCTTTATGTGCAATGTGATTTAAGTACATGACTTATTGTTGTGAATAGCATGATTAATTGTAAATACTTGATTATGTGAAAATTGACCTGTTTTGGTAGCCAGCGAAACTAACGGGCGAAACTATAGTGTCGCCCGGTAGCCAGCTAAGACAATCCAATATCACGAGACCAGAGCTAGTTTCGCCTGGCCAGCGAAACTGCCAGCGAAACTGGCTCCTGATATAAATAAACTTAATAAACCCTAGTAGCCTCATTTGCCACATTTCACAACAAACACACACACACTCTTTTCTCCTGGAGATTCTGGTCAGCCAAGAAACCATCAAGAATCATCATCTCAGCCTTGAGACAACACCCATTTGGATCCTAGATCAAATCGTGAGTCTCCAAAAAAAAAACCTTTCTTTATGTCTTATCCTTATGTTTTCTTTAAAAGCATGCTCAAACCCTCATGTAATTGCTTGATCTGCTAATATGTTGTCTAGGGATGCTAGTTTTACCATAAAGTCAGAAACTTTACGTTTAAAAACAAACCATGATGATGATTTATGCAATTTTGGTCATTTTAGGGTTTAGAAGTGCTTTTTGGTGATTTGATGACAAAATGCATGTTAAACGTGTTAAAGTTGCTTGATTTATGTTAGTAAATGCCCATGGATGCTAAATAATGAATTGCATGTAAGATCAGAAGCTGTTAGGTTGATTTTTAGGCAAATCCGTATGTTTTTCGCGACCAGCGAAACTGTCTGTTCTCTGGGCGAAACTAAGTAGCGAAATTATATCTCCTTCCAGCGACACTGACCAGCGAAACTATAGTGTCGCCGGGTAACCTGACCAGACCTGCTCAAGCGAAACTACCGAGCGAAATACCTGAACGAAAGTTCAAACCAGTTTCCCTGCGAAACTAGGCTAGCGAAACTGCGTCAGCAGTTTCGGGCGAAACTAGCCTAGCGAAACTGTGTCACCGGGCATTGCCTAGCGAAAGTGCTGCCCGTGCACCTAGCGAAACTGCCTAGCGAAACTATGCTAGCGAAACTAAGTCCTGACCTAAAAACCAAACTTGTGAAATTTGCTTAAGTGTTATGCCATGACTTACATGATTATGCCATGATGAAACATGTTTGATATCTGATTTATATGAGCCCTTGTTTATGATCAACCATTGGTGTCGTGTGTCGGTATGTCGAGTCATAGTTGCAACGTGCTATGTTATGGGCCATAGTGACGTTAAGTAAAGATTAGACACGAAACTAATACTCAAGACCTAAACGTGTTCTAGGTCCTCGTTAAACAACAATATTTGGATTACTTTAGCAGTGCAACCAAAGGTGAGTGTCACTAACCCGCTTACCGTGAGTCCGTTTGGGCCACACCGAATAACTTAACGAAAAACAATGCTGATTAAACTCGAGAGTGCTAGGCACCTCACTGATAAACTTGAGAACTCGGGATGCTCGGCACCCACTTGATGAACTGAAGTGTTTTATGGGAAACACTTGTGAACTCTGAACAAACTATTTTTGAAACAAAACTGAAAACGTTTTAATATGGCTAGTGTAGGTTAAAGTCTAAACCATATGATATCACATGTTTTCTAAGGATGCCTTATAACTTAAAAGTCCTCAACTTAAATTGTGCCATTAATTTGTGAAAGCGAGGGGATGTTGGGTAGATCTACTGGAGTTTGACAAACTCCGCCCCGTGGCACGGGGAGTGCACGGAGGAACAATATCAGCCTATTTGACCGTAGTCCCGGGGAGGACACGGGGGAGGCAAAAACCGCGATGACTATGTCCGCACCGTACGGGATGGCTCGGCCCCCACAAAATAAGTCAGCTTTGGTACAAACTTCCTTAGAGCATGGAACAACGGATTAGCTACCCGCGATATCGGTTGAGTCCTTTAACTTTACGGAACTAGTACATACCCGATGACGTAGGTCACGGACAAACCATTTATAAACTGAGATTTAATTACGAGCATTGCTTTTCACAAATAAATATTTTGTAAGTACATCTTGACACGAATTATGATTATGAGACCGGGCCAATGCATGACAAGCCCACTGTGAACTCACCAACCGTTAGGTTGACACTTGCGTGGTTTAAACTTTTGCAGATCGCTAAGGAGTATCCGCTGGAGGTTGGCATGGCACGAGAAGATATTTATTTTCGTTTAAACTAAACTTGGGAATTTTAAAACAACATTTATGTAAAGCACGTGGTTAGTGCTAAAGACAATTATTTTTCCGCTGCGTATGTAATTTAAGACTTTGATTTATATCTTGTGTTGAACTAACCCTGATTCGTTTAGTATTTGTAACTATGGTTGTGGATCCTGGTCTAGTCGCGCCCCTTAACGGTATAAACTCCGTTAGTGGTATTTTGGGGGTGCGACATACGTTTTCTTCAGATAACTTCTTTTCATCTTTCTCAACCATTTTTCCAACAGAAAATGCTTCATCATCATCTAATACAGTTCCACTAGACACAAATTTGACAGATGAATGATCACCATTTGTCTTAGTTTCCATTTTCTTGTTAGATGACTTTGATTTTAATATTGTCAGATCTCTTAGATGAAATTTAGAATAATATTGTAATGCACCAGAAGTTTTAACATCAGCAAGAGGATCAGTTTGAATAACTGGATGCAGAAATTGATTTACTCGTCTCATCCAAAAACTTTCTTACGATTCTCATCTTGACACAAATAACTTGCAAAAGAATGTGAATTCTTCAAATTATGCAATTGCCGATTAAGATCTAAAATCTCAACATTTAAATCTGATATCTTCTTCTGTGCTTCACCCAATGCTTTTTATGAGTCAATTAACTGCTCTGAAACTCTGTTTGACTATGATTTTTCTCTTCTCATATTATCATGTGCATTATACACTTCTTGTGTTATCTTTTCCCATTTTTCTTTGTAAATGTCAACATTTCTGGTCAAGAACTTATTCTGTCAAATCAACTCAGTTTTAGCTTCAACTAGAATAGTGTCATCATTATCATAACTCTTTGCTTTTGCAGCAAGTTCATAACAAGTTTGATTGAGAACATCAAGCTTTGCTTTTGATTTCTCAAACAAAGCATCAAAATTTTCACAAACTTCTTCAGCTTTGAGCTTATGTTCCTCAACTTCCTTTAATAAATTTTCATTCTCAGCAAGTAACTTGACAACTTTTGTCATGAGCTCTTCATTCTAGGTCGGAATGGAATAATGTATGGTTTCCTCGCATAGCAGCACTTCTGCCCCTTGGGCATTGAGTGGGGCCGCTAGCAAACACTTATACTCTCCCTGGGATCCCGTGCCATTTTCCCCCAAAAAAGAAAGGGATAATGGTGCGAAGCGGATTGCTTTATTTTTTTTCATGAAACATGAATATAGTAATAAAAAAAGATAAGATCCATGACCCGACCGCTTAGCCTATGTAGGTGGAAGATCATACCAGAATGAAATTCTGCCTTTAAAGAAGGACTTTCAGGTAAGCATGCATAACCAGGTTATGGATCTGTTTAAGTTGGTCGATCAATCCCTCCTTTGTTTCCCATGCCTCCGGGAATAGATTTTATTGGAAGGAGGTGATCGGGTCGACTAGGCCAGATCATGAGTGAATAAAAAATAAAAAATGTACATAATGCATTAGATCCCCTATATAGGTCCTGACGAGAAGACGCAAAGATGCATCGTCTTATCATCTGTTCTGCCTTTTTTCATTTTAAAGTTGTAATTTCTGTTGATCATTATGAACACAACTTTCTGATAATTTCTTGCAACCTGAATAGTTGTTTCTTCAAACCTTTTCTTAATTTCTTCTAACTCTTGCAACATCAAACTCTTTTCTTTGATTAAGTTCTCATTTATCTTCATAATTTCATCAGAATCTTCACATTTCTTCTTGTAAATTTCTAACTCTTCTTCCATCTTTTTGCTTTCAACAACCAAACATTTGTTTACTTTAATCAATTTTCAAATCTTTCTATCTTTTTGTGAACATAATTCACAAGTAGACTCATAACCGCTTACTTCAGAATCAGAATCACTTGATTTAACTTGCACATTTGCCATTAACGCTTGAAATGATCATCAGTGAAACAAAGTTCAGACATAGTTTCCATTCTAGCATCATTTGCTTGAAAATGATAGATAAAAGCAGATTCATCCGGAAATTGGTTCAAAAAATGTTATGACCAATCAAAACCTTCATGAACTTGAGACACCATAGCTTTGGCTTCTGTATCATTAGATGTAATAGATTTGTGAACATGATTACAAAACTCGTCATAGGAAATCCACGGTCACATTGGGTTGAGCTCAAACCCAATGTGAGACTCTCTCTCTAGAAATGATAGCTCACATCACTCATTATTCATCCCTTATTCATCATCTTTCTAATGGAGTTATCCCTTCCTATTTATAGAGAGCCCATGTGCTCACTAGCTCACTAACTAGCTAACACACATACAAATGAGCAAATACAAATAAACAAATGACATAATTATTATTAATTAAATCAAAGATGATTTAATTAATATGAAGCTTAACTCGCTCGAACCGATCTTCCGTTGACTTTTACGTTGACCGTTGACTCGAACAGTTGACTTTTCAAGAAAACGTCTTCGGTCCAAACTTGCAAGCCTCGAGCATCACAACCCGCGTCTCTAAATCAAATCACAATGGATTCTTCAACCGAATTATTCGAGAATAGATTTGATGGCGTCAGTCACACTTATTAAAAGTTCCAACAATTCCCCCTTGACTGACGCTGTCAAATCTGTCATACTGGTGAAGAACCGCTCTGCCGTACATCTTCGAAGAATAACTGATAAACCTGAATCTTTCTGTTGTAAAGGTTCCCCCTTTGAATAAGCTTCTTCTGTTCTTGTTGTTCCAGTTGAGATCCAAGTGCTGCAGTTCACTCGGTTCACACGGTCGGGTACAATACTAAGAAAGCTGAACATCGGAGTCAAAATTGCAACAAATCGAATCAGATAAACCAATCAATCACTAAGAATGCTCCAACTTCAGATAATCGACCCGATAATCCAAATCCATAGAAGTTCCCCCTTTTCTCTAGATCCCTCTGAAAACATCCGATGCGGAAGCGGAAAATCAGATGTAGAGAGTGGAACCGTTCCGCTCAGTTCCGAAGAGAAAACGGTACTGAAATCCTGAAATCGGACAATCTTGCGAAAAAGCGGAAGTCGGGTGCTAACAGTTGTGAATGATCCATAAATTCTGAACTTGTTTCGCGTGACTGGGTTGGATGCGAAAATAATGTCAAATCGGAAAAAAACTGAGATCCCGAGCGTAAACGAGAAATTTATTCATAACTGGAGTCTTCGTAATTTTGGGCGAAGAAAATCGAGCTCGGAAAAATATTCCGTGAAGAATTCTGAGTTAAACGGTGCAATTTGGAATGAATCTGAGAAGACTGTAAATTTTATTCAAGTAACGGCCTTCCGTTAGAGATTTAACGGAATATTCCAATATTTAACTGAGAGTCCAGTTAATTCAGTTAGATGACATCAGCGCTGCATCAGTTAAACAACTTGGAGTGAGACATAACGAAACAGTCACGAACTTAACCGAGAAGTGAAACCAATCCGTCAGTGGTCGTTAGCTAACGTGGTCTTGACGTCAACAAAAACTAGAAACCCGGTCAAAATAAGCGGAATAAATCCATGACCAATAAAATATTTTCAAATTTTCGTTTCGGCATTATCTCGTTATTCTTGTAGAAAAAATGGTGAGAAATACCCCGCATTTAACGAAAAGTACTAAAAATTCAATTAGTATTAATTAAATCTCAAGAGAAAAACCATGATCCTCATAATAAGGTGGCAGCCAATCAGATTTCAGCCAAAAATCTGATCCAACGGACTGAAAAAATCAGATCTGATGGCTATGGATGCTGATCCGTGTGAGGAGAAAGGGACCAATCAATGCGTGACAGCAACAACAAACTCAACGGAAACCTTTGAGAGGCTGGTCCCACGCGTCTGATTCACCAACCAATTAGAAATGGGCTTCACAATTCCTCAACGGTAGTCTTGAGTGAAAGGGTCCCACGCCTTCTCCATCCACCAACCAGCTTGTGACAACAGCAATGGAGCTCTTAACGGCTCTTATTAGTACCAGCGGGTCCCACGTGACTAACTCTTTCAGCCAATCAGCGATGGACAGCACAAGGGTTGACTTGCTGCAGCCGATAAGAGAGAGAGAAAGGAATGTTGGCATCCAATGAACACGCGACACGTCGTCCTAAATGTCACCTTCTTCCCTTGAACACCGGAACCCTAATTTAGTCACCGGAAATACAAAGTCCTCGCCGGAAAAGCGTAATACATCCATATCTCCCTTATTACATGACCGTTTTAGATGAATTTTATATCGTTGGATTCGTTATTCAACCCTCTACACATCTAGACGACCAAAAAACCACAAAATGACCTCGAGCAAAAACCCAAACGTCAACTTTGGTCGAGGTTGCCAAGCTATGTGAGGTCGCCAAAGTTCATACGATGTCGCCAAGCATTGGTTCGAAATCGCCAAGCCCATGGCGAGATCGCCAAGTTATGAACTCGCCAAGAACAACTCAGATCGCCAAGAACAATGTCGAAGTCACCAAGTGCATCTTCAACAATGTGAAGTCGCTAAGAACAACTTCAAACAAACCCAGAAAATTGAAGAACACACTTGATGAACACAACACCTTGATCCTTGAATTTGTCACGAAAATAAACGGAAACAAGCAATTCTTGACACAAATCTATTACAGAACATGTTATGGCCACTCACACTTCCCAAACAGCAGCAAGAATCGATTGAATCTGTCCCAAATTCTGGAAATCCTCAAGAACACGAAGAACACCGTGAAACACACACTAGTGTGTGTTTTTCCAGATCTATCAAATCTGTTGCGAATCAGGCGAAACCGATGCTTCCAATGGATCCGGAACGCATTTTCCATCAAGATTCAGACTTTATTTCATCCAAAAACACTGATTTTAGCACCAAAAACTCAGAATCAAAGCTCAAAAAAATCTTCAAAACCCCAAAAACGGGAAAACTCTAACAGCTTTATTTTTTCAGCTCAGATCTCTTATTTCTTCACTGATTTGAACATATGGAGCATGAAATCATATCTAAATGAACCCAATAACAAGAATCTATCATCAGATTCATCCAGAAATCATCAATCAGCTCCAAAAAATAAGAAAAAGTAGAAAAAGTCTCCAAAATGGGTTTTTCAATCAGCACCTCATTCAAGCTCAAAATCACAGATTCGAGTGACCAGATTCACGGTGAGATGAATCTGATCGGTACCCGCTCTGATACCATTTGTCAGGACCGATTTCACGTCAAGAATCCCGATCGTGAGCAAGAACGAAGATGAGATGAAGGAGACGGGATGAAGAGAATCAAAGATAATAAATGACAAGAAATGATAAAACCAACGATTCATTGATTATTGCTGAATGATTACAACGAACCGAGTGATTACAAAACTCGTCATAGGAAATCCACGGTCACATTGGGTTGAGCTCAAACCCAATGTGAGACTCTCTCTCTAGAAATGATAGCTCACATCACTCATTATTCATCCCTTATTCATCATCTTTCTAATGGAGCTATCCCTTCCTATTTATAGAGAGCCCATGTGCTCACTAGCTCACTAACTAGCTAACACACATACAAATGAGCAAATACAAATAAACAAATGACATAATTATTATTAATTAAATCACAGATGATTTAATTAATATGAAGCTTGACTCGCTCGAACCGATCTTCCGTTGACTTTTACGTTGACCGTTGACTCAAACAGTTGACTTTTCAAGAAAACGTCTTCGGTCCAAACTTGCAAGCCTTGAGCATCACAACCCGCGTCTCTGAATCAAATCACAATGGATTCTTCAACCGAATTATTCGAGAATAGATTTGATGGCGTCAGTCACACTTATTAAAAGTTCCAACAATTCCCCCTTGACTGACGCTGTCAAATCTGTCATACTGGTGAAGAACCGCTCTGTCGTACATCTTCGAAGAATAACTGATAAACCGGAATCTTTCGGTTGTAAAGATTCCCCCTTTGAATAATCTTTTTCTGTTCTTGATGCTCTAGTTGAGATCCAAGTGCTGCAGTTCACTCGGTTCATACGGTCGGGTACAATACTAAGAATGCTGAACATTAGAGAGAAAATCGCAACAAATCGAATCAGATAAACCAATCAATCACTGAAAATGCTCCAACTTCAGATAATCGACCCGATAATCCAAATCCATAAAAGTTCCCCCTTTTCTCTAGATCCCTCTGAAAACATCCGATGCGGAAGCGGAAAATCAGATGCAGAGAGTGGAACCGTTCCGCTCAGTTTCGAAGAGAAAACGGTACAAAAATCCCAAAATCGGACAATCTTGCGAAAAACCGGAAGCCGGGTGCAGACAGTTGTGAATGATCCATGAATACTGAACTTGTTCCGCGTGACTGGGTTGGATGCAAAAATAATGTCAAATCGGTGAAAAACTGAGATCCCGAGCGTAAACGCAAAATTTATTCATAACCGGAGTCTTCGTAATTTTTGGGTGAAGAAAATCGAGCTCGGAAAAATATTCCGTGAAGATATCTGAGTCAACCGGTGCAATTTGGAATGAATCTGAGAAGACCGTAAATTTTATTCAAGTAACGGGCCTTACGTTAGAGATTTCACGGAATATCCCAATATTTAACTGAGATTCCAGTCAATTTGGTTAGATGACATCAGCGCTCCATCAGCTAAACAACTTGGAGTGAGACATAACGAAACAGTCACAAACTTAACCGAGAAGCGAAACCAGTCCGTCAGTGGTCGTTAGCTAACGTGGTCTTGACGTCAACAAAAACTAGAAACCCGGTCGAATAAACGGAATAAATCCATGACTAATAAAATATTTTCTGAAATTTCGATAGGCGTCATCTCCGTTATTCTTGTAGAAAAATTGATGAGAAAAACCGCGCATTAACGAAAATGCTGAAAATTCCATTAGATTTAATTAAATCTCTAAATAAAACCATGATCCATGTCTAATCCCAGCAACCAATCAGATTTCACCTTCAAGAAAGCACAATCTGTGTGATATTAATTCAGCCAATCAGAATTAAGATAGCAATCAGATCTAACGCCTGGAAATATTGAAATCCAAGGGTTGGGACTTAAATCCGTGTGATGGGGGCATCAACGAATCAGGAGGCACCAACAAATTGATCCTACGGTTGAAAACAGAAGGATCTAAGGGCTGATATGCGTGATCCAGGTGCAATGGGCGCTGGCCAATAGCAGCGTGACAACAGCAAGAGCCTTCAACAGCACTTTACATGTTCCTGGAACCCACGAGAATTGACAACAGTGGTCTTCAATGGATAATTTATGGGTGCTGCTAATTAAACATCCTTATACGCTGCGTATTAGGCAATACGCAGCGTATAATACACTAATTAATTCTGCAGACATTCCATACGCTGCGTATTAGGGAATACGCTGCGTATAGAATGTTTTAATCAAGACATCATCATTATCCGGACAGGATTAGGGTTTTTAATTACAATACGCTGCGTATTTGGCAATACGCAGCGTATGTGTTTCTGAGATTATTTGTTCTACAAATCTCTCATTATCTCCCACAATTTTTCACCCAACCAAAATCTCAAAAATCCTCAATCTCAAACCATTCAAGTTAATTTTTTCCAAACGCTCTTCTAAGCTAAGACCCGGTAAAGATGTCGAAACGTCACGAGGTAAACGACGGTGAATATCAATCACAACCTACCCCAAAGTCCTCGAAGTGGGTTCTAAAAAAATGGAGGCAAACAAAAAAATCCGGTGAAGGATCATCTGTTAGACAAGAAGCGGTGGAAGAAGTAGTTGTTGTAGAAAAAACAAATCCACCGAGGTGGGTAACTATCGGAAAAGGTATGTAATTTGTGGATGGTTTTTTTATATTTTTTGCGTGGGTTTAAGTATTTTATAATATTTTTAAATGTTTCACAGCACATTTATCGGTGTCGTTTTGAACCAGAATTTTAGTGCTGTTAGTTTTTAGTTCTGTTTTATTTTGAACAAGATTGTCAATGTAACCGTTATTTTATGAGTTAAATTATAACAATGTTAATTTCTTACAGGACGTTTATTTTCAACATAAAAATATAAAATATTTAAAAACACAAACACGGTATAACTCTTAAAATTTTAAAACAGTTTTATTTTTGCCTTGGAGCTTGAGGCGTCCCATTTCACCCGGCTCTTCGGGTAATCTTCTTCAGTCTTTGCTCCCAGCTCACTGTCAATGACGTAGACGTCAACACTTCTGATGTCTTCATTTATGAAAGAAATCAGACGATCAACGTCCATATTATTTGTTAACGGTTCGAGACCGCTGTCAAGATCAAGATAAGGGTTTTTAAAATAAAACCACATGTTGTTTGTATTTTCATACCCCAGATGTGGCATGATTAGACTCATATCATAGAATCTAAACTCATTCACATCGCAGTAATCCGCCAAAGTACAACGGCCTTCAACGTATCTCCTTCCCGGTAAATCTGTAAAATGACCGTAATGATAGATATTTAAAGTAAAATATCTAGGATTACGGCTGTATGCATCATCCACGATTAAACCCAGGTAACTTTCATTAGTCGATCGAATCGTCCACGATCTCCTACCGAAACTCATGTCGAATTGGCGAAATAATTTGGGTGATTGCCGGCAGTTTTCTGTAAACGGTATATACCATGTGATATATACGTCTCTATTTATAACCGGGACAAGATTTCTAAAATTTTACATACGCAGCGTATTCCTCAATACGCAGCGTATGTATACATTATTGGCGCCACTGTTCATGAACAGGGTTCACTGTTCACCAGCAGTGTCTCTGCAGGTGGAGCAGATATCTTGTTTAAAGTAATACGCAGCGTATGTTAGAATACGCAGCGTAAAGGGGCTAATACGCAGCGTAATCTCCTATACGCTGCGTATTACTTTTCAGAAATAATTGCCCCTCCACAGATGAGAATGGGTTTCAATTGATTCGATTGAAATCGAATATTGGCATGTCGTTACATTTTTACCTATATATAACACGCATTGCAGGACCACTCTTTACCTACATATCGATACATTATTTCATTAGTCGCAGTTACTCATTCTGCTTGTTTGGAAAAAAATTACAAATTTTGTTAGTATAATGTCGCTTTGGAATATATTCTCGAATGACGAGCCTCTCGATTTAAACCAGCCGGCACAACACGTAAGCAAAGTTATTTTAATTTTGAACTATTAATTTTATAATGTTGTATTTAAAACAGCGGATATAATTTTTTTTTGAAGGATGAATACGCGGTTCAACCGTATCAACGGTCGTATTCCCAACCGGCTATCGATTTAAATCAGGCAAGAGTTAATATTTATAATATCTAATTAAATTATTATATTTAAAGTAATATTTATTTAACTTGTATTTATTTTTTGATTTTATAAGGAGGCACCTCGAATAGAAAGTCATTACCCTTCGGTCTCAGAACCGACGTTTGATTTAAACCAGGCGAGTAGCGGTGTTTAAAAAATATTGTATTTACTTTATTTATAATTAAAATTATTAATTCGATATTTTTTTATTTTTATAGATACCCGAAAGCTATTATGACACTCAATATTCTAATTTTTACGGTGAGCATTCGTCATGGGGCCTCCCTGCCGCTTCTCAATATGACACTCAGTATTCTCACTTTCACGGTGACAATTCGTCATGGGCCGGCCCCGGCGGTTCTCAGTATGAGAATCAGTACCATGGAGATGCCGAACCTAAAACAACCGCGGAACATGTAAACGAGGATTCTGATACAGATGAATTCGACGAGTTTGGTGTAAAGATATTCTTTATTTGTTATTTTTTACATTATACATGTAACTAAAATACATTATATGCGATTGTAAGAACAGCAAATGATTCATCTTCTAAAAAAATACATTATATATATATATTTTTTTTACAAAACACTCAAGCATCTAGCTAATTTAACATGTTTTATATTGAGAAAAAAAATGAAGTATATTTAAAAAATCTGAAAAAATCACATCACGTTTTTATGTACTTACACTGCTCAAAAAGTTTAGTAAAAAAAATAAAAAATAAAAAATACGCAGCGTATTATGCTATACGTAGCGTATAGGGTATGCGTATTGCATAAACGCATCAGTTTAACCTAGTCTTCACATTCACAGCCTCCACACTAGAAAACTGCAGAAACGCTCCTTCTTCGATTCCTTCTCTTAATCTTCAAAAAAAGGTTAATTTTCTTTCAAGTAATATGTTTATCATTTGATTCCTGTTGCGATTTGGGTTTTTTTAATTTAAGTTTAGATAAAAATGTATGTTTTGTTTAATTTTAGTTTTACCCGAAAGAATTGTGTTTATTTCATTCACCATCTGTTGCGAATCTGATGGAACACGAAGTTAATTTTACACGTGCGTAAGGTTTACCCAAAAGAAATTGCGAATCTGATGGAACAAGAAGTTTTACCCAAAAGAATTGCGAATCTGATCTAAGAACAATACGCTGCGTAAGGTTCAATACGCTGCGTATTGTTCATACAGAAGAACAATACGCTGCGTAATCCCTAATACGCTGCGTATTGTTCATACAGATTTTTTTTTTGGTTACACTGAATGTTTACAAGCTGTTTGTTGGGTGTTTCTTAGGTACTATGGCAGGTATTGATGATCACCCGTGGCTGCAGTTCGACGATCGTTCGGACGAGTTCAGGAGACTAAGCAAACTTAGGGGATTAAAGGTTGGGTCACCATTTTATCTAGACGAGGGTGTTCTTGCTGAGTGTGAGGGCATGGCGAGGTTCGAGTCGTATGTTGGGGATGGACCCTGGAGACGGTTGTTCGCGATGGTTAGGAACCATATGTTCTATTTTCTAATAATGGAGTTCCTGTCAACATTCTTCTATAATCCTCGGAAGAAGAATGTCCCAGTTCAGGGACCATTCAAACGCCACGAACCTGAGACAAATCAGGTCCGTTTCAGGCTTGGGGGTACATCGTATGAGTTAACCTTGAGGCAGTTTGCGACGGTGTCTGGGTTATACACGTCCGACGAGTTGGGTACTCCGATGTACCGTGAGGCTGTTTCTGGCGTTAACCAGGACCTAATGGAAGGGTGGTGGAACACAGTTTCAGATGAGAGCTGGAAAACGGGGGAGGACCAACCGTATTACGACCTGTGAGGACTCTTTTTTGAAGTTATTTCAAAAGTTGATTCCTAATTCAATCATCCCACGAGTTAGAAGTCAGGATGTGGTAGGCATACAAGATCTGTTTTTCTTGTATTGTCTGGCTAACAACCAGCCGGTTGCACTTGCACACTGTCTTGCAGAGCTCCTGAACACCCAGACGAGCCACAAGGCGGACTACATTTGTTGTGGAGGGTTCGTTACTACCATTGCCCATAACCTTGGTGTTGACATGTCTAATGCTAATCGGGTCGGTCCGGTTACGATCCCTCGCATGCTGGATCATAAAGCCCTTTGCGTCATTAAGGTTGCAATTAAGTTACGGGGTGAGGATGGACAATATTTTTACCGTGTCAAACATCCCCAACATTTTGGGCACGGTGTTGGGGGCGCTGGAGGCAGTGGTTCTGGTGCGGGACACGAGTACATGGCTGATGAGGGAGTGGCACACTCCCAGAACGAGAGGCGACATCAGTATCCGGCCCTGGCGCTACCTGATGTTTTGGTTGACAGGTTAGACCGCTTTACTTTATATTTTGTATTAATTTTATTCACTTATTTTTCATCTACTAATTAACTTTTAATTATTTAATTTGATTTACAGGTTGGACCGTATTGACCTAGGCGTCCACAATATCAGACAGACGCAGTACAATGAGTGCGCCTGGAACCATCACTGGCAAGATTACCACACCCAGCAGCAGTTGGCGTTTTATGCCCACCAGGGTTATACGGACTATCCTCCGCCGCCACAGCGACCGGATTTTGACTACGGGCAGAATGACCCACCGTATGACTATGACAACAGGCGGTACAGGCGGGATGATGCAGACGAGGACGACAACTGATCTATGATGTTTTTATTTATTTTGAACATTTGTGGTTGTTCTCATCTGTGATGCTTTTTTTTATTTTGAACTTACCTGTGGTTGTTTGAACATCTAATGTAGTTTTATTTACCTGTGGTTGTTTGAACATGGATGAGAATATCAAGATAAATTCAGGTGATATAACAAAGGTGCAACTTCTAGTAGTTGGTCTTCTATGCTTCTTATAACATCCTTTGAAAACACAAAATCCTCCAAACTTAGACTAAGGCCTTCACTACATATATATTCCATTAACATTGGCTGCAAAGAGTTAAAAATGTGCAACTTCTAGTAGTTGGTCTTCTATGCTTCTTATAGCATCCTTTGAAAACACAAAATCCTCCAAACTTAGACTAAGGCCTTCACAGACAGGGCATGTAAAGAATGTTTGTGGGTTGTTGGTGGCCTATCGATGAAAAATAAAACTACTTATAAAAAAGAGGATTGATTTTGAAAGTGTGGTCATCATGGATATAAACAGTCAGGGCTTGTAAAGACCCTTTACTAATGAAAAGTGTTTTCATCTTTTCAAGCCATGCTTATATGGATATAAATAGACAGGGCTTGTAAAGACCCTTTACTAATGAAAAGTGTTTTCATCTTTTCAAGCCATGCTGATATGGATATAAACAGACAGGGCTTGTAAAGACCCTTTACTAATGAAAAGTGTTTTCGTCTTTTCAAGCCATGCTGATATGGATATAAACAGACAGGGCTTGTAAAGACCCTTTACTAATGAAAAGTGTTTTCATCTTTTCAAGCCATGCTGATATGGATATAAACAGACAGGGCTTGTAAAGACCATTTACTAATGAAAAGTGTTTTCATCTTTTCAAGCCATGCTGATATGGATATAAACAGACAGGGCTTGTAAAGACCCTTTACTAATGAAAAGTGTTTTCATCTTTTCAAGCCATGCTGATATGGATATAAACAGACAGGGCTTGTAAAGACCCTTTACTAATGAAAAGTGTTTTCATCTTTTCAAGCCATGCTGATATGGATATAAACAGACAGGGCTTGTAAAGACCCTTTACTAATGAAAAGTGTTTTCATCTTTTCAAGCCATGCTGATATGGATATAAACAGACAGGGCTTGTAAAGACCCTTTACTAATGAAAAGTGTTTTCATCTTTTCAAGCCATGCTGATATGGATATAAACAGACAGGGCTTGTAAAGACCCTTTACTAATGAAAAGTGTTTTCATCCTTTCAAGCCATGCTGATATGGATATAAACAGACAGGGCTTGTAAAGACCCTTTACTAATGAAAAGTGTTTTCATCTTTTCAAGCCATGCTGATATGGATATAAACAGACAGGGCTTGTAAAGACCCTTTACTAATGAAAAGTGTTTTCATCTTTTCAAGCCATGCTGATATGGATATAAACAGACAGGGCTTGTAAAGACCCTTTACTAATGAAAAGTGTTTTCATCTTTTCAAGCCATGCTGATATGGATATAAACAGACAGGGCTTGTAAAGACCCTTTACTAATGAAAAGTGTTTTCATCTTTTCAAGCCATGCTGATATGGATATAAACAGACAGGGCTTGTAAAGACCTTTTACTAATGAAAAGTGTTTTCATCTTTTCAAGCCATGCTGATATGGATATAAACAGACAGGGCTTGTAAAGACCCTTTACTAATGAAAAGTGTTTTCATCTTTTCAAGCCATGCTGATATGGATATAAACAGACAGGGCTTGTAAAGACCCTTTACTAATGAAAAGTGTTTTCATCTTTTCAAGCCATGCTGATATGGATATAAACAGACAGGGCTTGTAAAGACCCTTTACTAATGAAAAGTGTTTTCATCTTTTCAAGCCATGCTGATATGGATATAAACAGACAGGGCTTGTAAAGACCCTTTACTAATGAAAAGTGTTTTCATCTTTTCAAGCCATGCTGATATGGATATAAACAGACAGGGCTTGTAAAGACCCTTTACTAATGAAAAGTGTTTTCATCTTTTCAAGCCATGCTGATATGGATATAAACAGACAGGGCTTGTAAAGACCCTTTACTAATGAAAAGTGTTTTCATCCTTTCAAGCCATGCTGATATGGATATAAACAGACAGGGCTTGTAAAGACCCTTTACTAATGAAAAGTGTTTTCATCTTTTCAAGCCATGCTGATATGGATATAAACAGACAGGGCTTGTAAAGACCCTTTACTAATGAAAAGTGTTTTCATCTTTTCAAGCCATGCTGATATGGATATAAACAGACAGGGCTTGTAAAGACCCTTTACTAATGAAAAGTGTTTTCATCTTTTCAAGCCATGCTGATATGGATATAAACAGACAGGGCTTGTAAAGACCCTTTACTAATGAAAAGTGTTTTCATCTTTTCAAGCCATGCTGATATGGATATAAACAGACAGGGCTTGTAAAGACCCTTTACTAATGAAAAGTGTTTTCATCTTTTCAAGCCATGCTGATATGGATATAAACAGACAGGGCTTGTAAAGACCCTTTACTAATGAAAAGTGTTTTCATCTTTTCAAGCCATGCTGATATGGATATAAACAGACAGGGCTTGTAAAGACCCTTTACTAATGAAAAGTGTTTTCATCTTTTCAAGCCATGCTGATATGGATATAAACAGACAGGGCTTGTAAAGACCCTTTACTAATGAAAAGTGTTTTCATCTTTTCAAGCCATGCTGATATGGATATAAACAGACAGGGCTTGTAAAGACCCTTTACTAATGAAAAGTGTTTTCATCTTTTCAAGCCATGCTGATATGGATATAAACAGACAGGGCTTGTAAAGACCCTTTACTAATGAAAAGTGTTTTCATCTTTTCAAGCCATGCTGATATGGATATAAACAGACAGGGCTTGTAAAGACCCTTTACTAATGAAAAGTGTTTTCATCTTTTCAAGCCATGCTGATATGGATATAAACAGACAGGGCATGTAAAGAATGTTTGTGGGTTGTTGGTGGCCTATCGATGAAAAATAAAACTACTTATAAAAAAGAGGATTGATTTTGAAAGTGTGGTCATCATGGATATAAACAGACAGGGCATGTAAAGACCCTTTACTAATGAAAAGTGTTTTCATCTTTTCAAGCCATGCTGATGAAAATAAATACATAAACTAAAGAAAAAAAATTTAAAAAAAAATAAACAATTATTCTATACGCAGCGTATTTGTACATACGCAGCGTATTATCCCACTATATATACACTTGAAGGTTCATTCCAAACTCCCCACATTTCTTTCATCTTCCCTACTTAAATTTTTCACTTCAAAACTCGTAAAACTCGTAATGGCTTCCACTAACCCACGTTTGTATTCGATTCGTTCGCCTAATGATCAAGAGGGCGGGTTACTGGTTGATGCTGTATATGCAGGCAACGCAGATTATTTCACCTTAAGGATTCACCATGGAGGTGAATTCACGGATGCACCTGGGAGGAGTTACGTGGGTGGTGTGTGTCATTGCGTTGACTACCTACAGGTTAATAGGTTTGATTTTTCTTATATGTCGTTAATCATGCAGGATCTCGGGTATGATAATAGGACCAATATTTGGTTCTACTATAAGCCCGATGATAGTCGAAATCTTGACAGGGGGTTGCATATGTTAAGAGACGACTTGGACACACATTCTCTCAGTTCCTACAATAGTCCAGATAACAGGTTAATGCAAGTCTTTGTTGTGCGATGTCCGATAAGTGCAAACACCGGCAAAGACTACTTATGTAACAGGCATCCAAAACATCCCGGCATAAACCAGCCTCCAAAACAAAATCTGATGTAGGAAATCTGATGTAGGATTTTATGGAACGGATTGGTTGAGCGGGTTTTGTTTTTCAATAAACCAGTTTAGATTTTTATATTTATTGAGTTTTATGTTTGTATCGTGTAAAACCTTCTTTAAGTAATGGTATATTTTTTTGTGCGAATAATTTTAAATTTACCAAAACCATAATATACAAACCAAACAAACATTTAAAATACAAATTATATATATAAAAGAATAAAACGAAATTTAAATTCCTCCTAAACCCTATACGCAGCGTATTACCAAATACGCAGCGTATAAGGTCACGTCAACTGGCAACAGTTACAGGGAATGTCGGTCTGCCGGTAAAAGGTCAAATACGCAGCGTATTGCCATATACGCTGCGTATATGGGTGTCCAAATAGCTGCTTCGTAATTTATTTGCTGGTGGTCCCACATGCTTACCGAAATTCCTTATTCTCCAACCAATGAGAGCAGCCTTCAACGGTTCTCTCCTAACCCTGGGACCCACACGCTTTCTACCACCCAATCAGCTCACGGCATCGCTATTAGGGTTGACCAGGTAATAGACCAAAAAAGGAGAGAGAAATTCCCTGCCTGCGAATGACACGCTGACACGTCGTCAGCTGTCCCCACCTGCCTTTTCTTCCTTCCCGTAAACCCTAATGATCGGAATTTATGAAGAACCTCACCGGAAAACCGCAAATACTCGCCGGCAAAACGTATTTTGCTCGTATCTCCCTTAATACTTGACGAAATCCCTCGATTTTTAGCTCTTTGAACTCGTTATTCGATGCTTTACAAATCTAGACGATCAGAATCGTCTTAAAATTATTTGAACGAAAACCTAGTTGACGAGTTCAGTCGAGATCGCCAAGGTTCGAGGTCGCCAAAACCAGAAACGAGATCGCTAAGGTTTACAGAGATCGCCAACCATGAGATCGCTAAGATTATTCATGAAATCGCCAAGAGATAAGTCGAGATCGCTAGGAACCAGTCGAGATCGCCAAGGCAATCTTCAAGCTCACCTGAGATCGCCAAGTACATCTTCATACTCTCTCGAGGTCGCCAAGAACATCTTCATCAGTTGCAAAATCGCCAAGGCAATCTTCAACCAAAATGAAAAACACCAAGAACACCGTGAAACACACACTACTGTGTGTTTTTCCAGATCTGCCCAAACCCTTGCGTTTTAGACAAAACAGATGCTCCCAATGGATCCGGAACGCGTTTTCCATCAAGATTCATACTTTATTTCATCCAAAAACACTGATTTTAGCACCAAAAACTCAGAATCAAAGCTCAAAAAATCTTCAAAACCCCAAAAACGTGAAAACTCTAACTGCTTTATTTTTTTAGCTCAGATCTCTTATTTCTTCACTGATTTGAACATATGGAGCATGAAATCATATCTAAATGAACCCAATAACAAGAATCTATCATCAGATTCATCCAGAAATCATCCAAACAGCTCCAAAAATAAGAAAAAGTAGAAAAAGTCTCCAAAGTGGGTTTTCCAATCAGCACCTCATTCAAGCTCAAAATCACAGATTCGAGTGACCAGATTCACGGTGAGATGAATCTGATCGGTACCCGCTCTGATACCATTTGTCAGGACCGATTTCACGTCAAGAATCCCGATCGTGAGCAAGAACGAATATGAGATGAAGGAGACGGGATGAAGAGAATCAAAGATAATAAATGACAAGAAATGATAAAACCAACGATTCATTGATTATTGCTGAATGATTACAACGAACCGAATGATTACAAAACTCGTCATAGGAAATCCACGGTCACATTGGGTTGAGCTCAAACCCAATGTGTGACTCTCTCTCTAGAAAATGATAGCTCACATCACTCATTATTCATCCTTATTCCCCTTATTCATCATCTTTCTAATGGAGCTATCCCTTCCTATTTATAGAGAGCCCATGTGCTCACTAGCTCACTAACTAACACACATACAAATGAGCAAATACAAATAAACAAATGACATAATTATTATTAATTAAATCACAGATGATTTAATTAATATGAAGCTTGACTCGCTCGAACCGATCTTCCGTTGACTTTTACGTTGACCGTTGACTCGAACAGTTGACTTTTCAAGAAAACGTCTTCGGTCCAAACTTGCAAGCCTCGAGCATAACAACCCGCGTCTCTGAATCAAATCACAATGGATTCTTCAACCGAATTATTCGAGAATAGATTTGATGGCGTCAGTCACACTTATTAATAGTTCCAACACTTACAATCACCGATGGTAAGTTGATCACTGTTCCTGTTACACAACCAAACGCTCCAACGATGCCTATTCAAGCAACTTCTGCATCCGTGTTCGTTGAGCCAACTGATACATTTTTTAGCACTGGTCCCAATGTGGCTGGAAAATCCACTATGGTTCTATTCAAGACAAGTGATCCTAAGAAAAAGAGACCTCAAAATGAACCTATTTTGACCGGTCAATCAAGTGTTGAAGATCAGCCCACTATGGTCGAGCTAGATGCTATAACCGTTGATGCTACTGAAACTGAGAACACCCCCAAGAAGAGGAAACAAACCAGAAGGAGGAAGGAGAAGTTAGTGGTCACTGAAACAGAAAAGGATGAATATGCAACATCAAATGAGCCACAACCAACGGCTCCCCAAGTTGCTGAACTACCTCTTGTGGTTGACCCTAGTGGAACGGTTGAGACCTTGGGTTGTACAGTTTGCGGGAATCCACACCATGATGCAAGGGTATGTGTATACAACACAAGTTATCCTGCCTATGACAACACCCCATTACCTCCTGTTCATTACTATCCACAAGGAAGTCAATTGGCCCTAATGTATTATGTGAATTATGGTGAAGACTACATGGTTCAACAACCTAACACCATGTTTCAGTAGTCTTACCCAAATCAACTCTACATTCCTAACCAAGCTCAACATGTCCCTCATGGTTTGGGAAGGAAGGTAAAAGCTATGAGGCCACTAGTTCAACAACCAGTGAGAATGTCTGCACCAAATCCTGTTCCTATAAGATCTTGGACACCTCGACCAAGGCCTGCTTTTATGCCTAGGTCTATGATGGTTCAACAACCTGCAGGGGTTCCTCGACCAAGTGTTACATCTTCGCCAACTCCTCCTGTTGTGGTTCAAACATCAAATGCTCCGCCAGCGAAAAAGGCACCCAAGAAGAAGGTCCCAGGTCAATATGGCCTGGGTCCATCTCAAAACTAATCACTTTATTTTTCATGTGCAAGGACTGGCCCAGAGTATTGCTAACACGTGGTACTTAGATAGTGGCTGTTCCAGGCACATGGCAGGGAACAAGGACCTGTTGTATGATGTCAAAACAATATCGCACGGTGGTCCTGTTGCCTTTGGAGGTGATGTTCGGGGTAGAAGAATAATAGGAAACAGTCTCTTGAATAATGGTGAAATTTCATTTGACAAAGTGAATTTGGTGTCTAATATGAAGTTCAACCTGCTTAGTGTCTCACAAATCTGCGACAACAAAATGCCAATGTTCTTCGATGATCGTGAATGTTATATTCTGAAACCTGGCTTCAAGATTCCCGAAGATCAGATTCTATTTTGAGCAAAACGGAAAGGGAACATGTATGCTCTGGATATGTCTCCTGCAATGCCGACTGGCTCCGTAGCATGCTTCTTGGCTAAGGCATCAGAAGATTACTCTACATTATGGCATAGGCGGATGGGGCATGTGAACTGACGGAACATGAACCGCCTTGTTAGGGGGAAACATGTTGAAGATGTGCCGGAGAAGGAATTCATCCACATCGACAATTGTGTGGCATGTCTGAAGGGTAAACAACACAATACGTTTCACAAGCCAAAGCCACCGGGTAGAACGACAACAATACTTCTACAACTCCATCTTGACCTTTTCGAGCCTGTAAGCTTCAAGTGTTTAGGGGGAAAGTCATACTGCTTGGTTATCACTGACGACTACTCCAGATACTCATGGGTATTTTTCCTGAAAGAGAAGTCTGAAACAGCTGAGATCTTGAAGGATTTTATCACACGTATCGAGAATAGATGTGGAGAGCGGGTTAGAATCAATAGATCAGACAATGGGTTAGAATTCAAGAATCAGATATTTGACGCATTTTGTAACGAAAAAGGCATAACTCGACAGTTCAGTTCAGCATATACACCGCAACAAAATGGAGTGGATGAACGGAAGAATAGAACTATCATCGAAGCTGCCAGAACAATGCTTGCTGATTCTAACTTGAAATTATCTTTCTGGGCAGAAGCTGTCAACACAGCCTGCTATATTCTGAACAGAACACTCCTGGTCAAACATGCTAATAAGACCCCATTCGAACTGTTTTCCAAAGTGAAACCAAACTTAAAACGATTAAAGCCGTTTGGATGCGCTTGTACTGTCTTAATTTAGACGGATCAGTTAACCAAATTTGCCCCTAGGGAAGATGATGGTTATTTTGTTGGATACTCGATGACCTCAGCGGCCTATCGAGTGTTCAACAGAAGAACTCAAGTTGTTATTGAGTCGTCCAACGTTACTTGTAATGAGCATACTTTGAACACTAGAGATCCTGCTCCGGATAGGATGTATGACCTTGAGTCATTTTCTTCAACTTTTAATGTGTTTCAATCTGATGATGTAGGTACTTCTTCTGCTGTTGTTGATCAAGGAAATGAAGCTATCAATCCTATCGTTGATATGCTTGCTCCTATTACTTCTTCGATCCTGGATACCATTTATCCTACGGAGTTATCAAGGGAAAATCAATCAACACCTTCAAGTGATGTTAATGGCACTTCAACTTCTACTTCAGCACCTGAAATGCCCACCATTCAGATTGATGAACCTGTAATTGTGGAAGCAGAACCTGCACAAGCAACAACTGAGGCATACAACACTGTTGAAATTGATGCTGTTGCGCATGATTCTGACTCAGATGACATAACAGAGATTGATACCGGAGAGACTCTTGGAGATGACCTGCAAATTGGGAATCTGGACTCATCTATTCCAGCTCCTGCTGTTGAAGAGACTCGAATTCACAAGATACATCCTACGAATCAGATCATCGGGCCGGTTGACAAACGTCTCACATGGAGTCAGTCAAAGGAATTGAGCACATGTTTGTATTCCTGTTTCATTTCACAAGAAGAGCCTCCCACTATTGATGTTGCCCTTTTAGATTATAACTGGATTGAAGCCATGCAAACAGAGTTACTACAATTCAAATTGCTCAATGTATGGCATTTGGTAGATCCTCCTCTAGGTATAAAGCTTATTCCTGTCAAATGGGTTTTCAAAAACAAGACAGACTGTAAGTCCCGAAAACGGTCCTCACGCGATATCTAATCCAATCAAGACCGTGCGGAATCCGGTTTGATTGGTGATTCAAGAACAATCGATTAATAAAGTAAATAAGCAATGAAAAACAATAATAAACACAAACCGATTGAGAATCACTTGAATAGACAACCTTGGATTGCAACACCTTAAACGAAATTCTCAAGGAGAATTTCGTGAAACACCAAGTACAAGAACACCCAAAATCAGCAACCCTAAACCCCTAGATTAGCTATCCTTATATAGGGGGAGATTAGCTTGGAAAACAAGCTAATCTATCTTTGGTAACCCAAATTACCCACTAATTCCCGTTTTTGACCTTCCAGGCCCACTAAAACCCATCTAAACTCTTTTAAACTGAGCCCAAACCTATCTAAAATGGCCCAATGACCCAATACAATAATAAACCAACTATTTTTCACCTATTCTAACACATAGGCCTTCAAAATAGTCCGCCAATAGGTGATTTAATACACAAGCCACAAATTATTCCCTTACACAAACGACTGTGGAATTAGTATCAGAAATAAAGCCCGCTTAGTTGTGAAGGGGTACATGCAAGTTGACGGCATTGATTACGAAGACGTCTACGCGCCTGTCGCTTGTTTGGAGGCAATACGGATCTTCCTGGCATATGCCGCATCGATGAATATCACTGTTTATCAACTTGACATGAAGACCGCGTTCCTCTATGGAGAGCTTGATGAAGACGTGTTTGTAGAACAACCTCCGGGGTTTGTTGACAAATCTTTCCCTAAGAAATGTTACAAACTGGATAAGGCCCTCTATGGTCTACACCAAGCCCCAAGGAAGTGGTACGAGACGTTATCGACATATCTGCTGTCAAATGGTTACAAGCGAGGGGTAATCGATCAGACACTATTCATTCGACATGTTGGTGAAGATATGTTGTTAGTGCAAGTGTATGTCGACGACATCATCTTTGGTTCAACTAATGTCAGCCTATGCCATGCATTTGTGGAGTTAATGAATAAGAAATTTGAGATGAGTGCAATGGGAGAGTTAACATTTTTCCTTGGAATTCAAGTGAAATAGAAACCTGATGGCATTCTTATCAGCCAAGCGAAATATGTGAAAGAGATCCTGAAGAAGTTTGGGTTTCAAGATTCTAAAGGCTTCTCTATAGCCGTCGTCACTCGCCACAAGTTGAATCAAGATCCGGAGGGTGTTTGTGTAGATGAGCACCTATACAGGTCTATGATTGGCTCTCTCATGTATCTAACAGCAAGTCGTCCCGACATCATGTTTGGAGTCTGCCTGTGTTCCCGTTTCCAGAGTAAGCCGAAAGAATCGCATTTGATGGCCGTGAAGAGGATTTTCCGATACTTGAAGTCCAATCCAAACAGAGGACTTTGGTATCCTAAAGATCCGCTCTTTGACCTTCGAGCCTTCTCAGATAGTGACTACGCCGGTTGTGAACTCAATCATAAGTCTACGACGGGAGGAGCCTAGCTTTTAGGGAATCGACTGGTCTCATGGAAATGCAAGAAGCAGACAACAGTGTCAGTCTCAAAGGCTGAAGCGGAGTACATTGCTGCTGCCTCCTGCTGCTCTCAAGTGCTTTGGATTCAGAATTAACTACTGGATTATGGTTTGAATTTCATGGGTACCCCTATTCATATAGATAATACTGTTGTTGTTTCAATTGGTAAAAATCCCATTTAGCATTCTAAGACTAAGCATATTGAGATTAGGTACCATTTCATTAGGGACTGTACCGAGAAGAAACTAGTCACTTTAATCCATGTTAATACAGATGATCAGTTAGCAGACCTCTTCACTAAGCCATTTGATCTGTCTAGGTTTAACTTTCTGATTAGTGCTGTAGGCATCATTAATTATGATTGAACCTTCTCCATTCCCTAGTATGTTAGTATCTTGACTTGATAGGTTTAGTAACTTAGGAGTGTTATCTATTTTCTCTTTATGCTTGTTTGATTTTGTTTATATTCTTCTCTTTAAATTTTTTCACGTCTTTTACTCTTTTGACTCCTTAAGTCATTTCTTTTTCAGGTTTGTCTGACCTTGATTTGACCTAAACACTTTTGTTTGTGGTTGTCTTGTGTCAAGTCTCTTTTAAAAGATCAAAAAGATTTTTCTTGTTTATTTCTGTTTTTGTGTCTGTCTGGCGTGCCTGCAACGTGGAAGATAAACCAAAAACATTGCAAATTTGACAAAAAACAACAAAAATAGAGTTTATTTTTGTAATTCATTAAGTGTTTTTAAACACATGTCAAATACAAAGAAAAATCAAAATCCTTGGTCTGTGGTCGGACAAAATGTGAGGAACATGATATGATTCTGGTCTTGTAGATCTAACCATAGGATATGATCCAATTGACTGGTAACTCTATCATTTGGTGTGTTGGTAGGCTCAACATACTGAGAAGTAAACAAGTCTCTGTGATAACACATTAATTTCATTGAGAAATGTGGACCTTGAAAGTTTAAATAGTGGCATATTCTTTAAAGTTGCCCTTCTCATTACTAGTAAGAAAACTCTAATCACACATCCTTTGTTTCTTCAGTATTAAGTTGACTTATTTCAAAACCAACACATGAGACTCATCTGCTGAGGAAACTCTGACCTTGAGTCTCATCCATAAATAAAGCTAAGACACATCTGCTGTGAGAAATCACTGACCTTGTGTTCTTATGCTCCATCATTCCATAAAATAAAGTGAGAGGTCATCTGCTGAGGAGACTCTGACCTTGACACTCTCACCCCGCCAAAATTCATTCATCTATAGTCATGAAAGAAGGGTTATCATGATTTCATGACTATATCTGTGAAATAAGTCACTTAACACTAAAGAAAATGGGGAAATATTACTTTTAAAAGTGTGATTAAATCTGAAAAGCTATTTGATGATTGGTAGAATATTGTTAACTTCCAACCTAATAAGGACCACACAAAATATTTCTCTGAACTGGACAGAAAACATGATAAATACATCACATGAGATAAGTTGAAAATTACCTTGTATGAGCTTAAGTTGATAAACAATACCGACAATCTGACTTAGGGTACCGGACCCAAAGGTGATTTGAATTGTAAGTGTTATTGATCACGTAATTGACCGGTATGATTCTAAACATGTCTGACCACGACCATACAAAAATAGGTGAATTTTCAAAGTCAAAGTGCTTATATTTCCAAGTTTGGTGAAAAATTTACCAACTTGTGCTAAAATCAATCTTGGTATTGGTTTGAAATTAATCAACTTCAAAGAAAATGAATTCCTGAGTTCAGGTGGAAAATTGACCCAACTCAGATGAAATTGAAACTTTTGGGTTTGGGTGGAATTTTTGACCAATCAAAGTCAAATTTAGGTACTAGGTGTGTCATGGTCAAATTTGTTGAAATAAACAGGTACTTGACTTATCAATACAAAAATTATCTTCCTGGTAGGATACTGGTAGCAGACATGCTTTTCTTTAAAGTTTTGGTTATGTTGAAATTTTTAGAATTACATTTTTACCCTTTTGTTACAATTCTGCTCTTAGAGGACTTGTTTATTGCCTTAGGAACTTATGTCTGAGGCAAGTCCGCTAAGAATGTTTAACATGTTTGCCTTTAGCGAACTTGTTTAAAAGACTTGTAATTTTTGTGTTTTTTTTCTTAAAGTCCGCTAAGAATAAATTGTTCTTAGCGAACTTGATTATTTATGTGTCTTTTGAATGGTGAGAAGTCCGCTAAGTTGAACTTGTCCTTAGCGAACTTCTCCTGTGTTTTATTTTCTTGTTTAAGTGTTTGAGAAGTCCACTAAGAAGGATTTTTGCCTTAGCGAACTTCTCCACTTGCATTAAACGTCTACTAAGGTTAAACTGTTCTTAGCGAACTTGTTTTTGTCTTAGCGGACTTCCTTTTTACTTGAAACTTTTTGCTGTCACAAGTTCCATTTGGCCTTAGCGTACTTGTTTTTAGCCTTAGCGAACTTCTTCAGGCTTAGCGAACTTCCTAGCCTTAGCGAACTTCTTCGGGCTTAGCGAACTTCCTAGTCCTAGCGAACTTCTTTAGGCTTAGCTTACTTCTCTGAGGCCTTAGCGAACTTGTTTCAATATGTTTCCCTTTAGCGAACTTGTCTCAGTCTTAGCAGACTTGGGACAGTTCTTAGCGAACTTGTTTAAAAACTTAGATACTTCTAAGTTCGCTAAACCTAACACTATATAAGGGAGACTTAACCACTTTTCTCATTCACCTTTTTCAAATCACTCATCCGTTCCTCTTCTCACGAACCGGCGACGCTTGCCTCCACTGTTCAATCGATTTTTCCTGGATTTTCTCTCTGATCTGTTGTGATATCATCAATTGGGGTTGATTTACACACTCCTCTTGTGATTACAGGTTTGATTTCACTTTCTGTCTAGGTTAATCTGGTTCGATTAGGTTCGGTTGTCAAGGTTCATGCACCGTAGGTGCGAGATAAATTTCTAGGGTTCTAATATTGAAATTTTGATGATTAAACAGACTTGTTTGCCTTTTTATTGCTCCTATTCCTCTTGTGAGCGCAATTAAGGTATGTAAATCTCATTTCTCGAATTTCACACTTTAAACCTGTGAAAGTTGTGTACAGGGGATTGTATGAATGTGTTTGAACACTAAAATTCCTTTGAGTGTTTCATAACAGTTTGTTGCCCTGTGTTCTTGTTTATTAGTATGAACCATAGAAATTGTGTATATTGATAAACTTAGAAGCTGTGACCTCTGTTATTTGAATTAGGAATTTTTGTTTAAATTGTCAAAATTTTGGAACTTTGGTTAGTTTGTAGAACTCATTGGAGCTACTGCCAATTCCTTTTAGGATACACAAATCTGATTGTGCATATATGCTTATGGGTCTACATTTAACATCTTAGAAGTTTCAAATTGTTTTCTCTCAATGATTGGATTGACTTAATGAATTCCACATAGTGTTGAAGTTATCTAGTCTCCAATCAGAATCTGTTACTCTTAATAGTCTGTGACTAAATTGATGAGACTTAAACTTGAGAATCTGCCAATAACTGTTGATTAGCAAAATCATTAATCAAATTGATAGATTAAGTTTAAATTTTCTCAATTAAGTCATTAAATTCAATTTGCCTTTATTTTTCTGTGTTTGTCTAATATTTTGAAGTCTGACATAGCTTGCCTGATCTCAAAACAGAATTTCTTACAGTTGAGAGATTGATCAAGAGCATTGCATCTTTTTCTGTTGATCTTAGAAAATTGTAGATCATCAAAAAGGTATGTTGTTCTATCAAATGGCAATTTGGGTTAAGACTCAAACTTGGCTACACAGGGGCAAATTTTTACTTAAATTTCGTTATTTGAAGCCTACTTGATGTCTAACATAAATTGCTTGATCCCAGTAGATTATTCACTGGGTCAATTGAGATCTCTCTACATCTTAGTTTAGATCTTAGTCACCCTTAGATCTTCACAAAGGTATGTGTTTCTCTATACAAGCATTCATGTTAATCAGGTAGTACTTCACCCCTTTTTATTTTTATTTTTTATGTGCATATAAGTCTTTCTTTGTGTAAATTGATATCCAATTGAGCCTAACACTGGTGGTTTAGTCTAGCTAATGATCCACATGGGTCTGAAACTAGTCAATAACTCAGGTGAAAGGATCTTGGACCCATTTAACACAAAGTTAGATTTAATTGACCTATCTAAGTTAATTTGACCACCTTTGTGATTTACTGAGAGCATAACTACAAAGGATGTGATCTATGACACCTCTAAGGTTCATATGAAGTATCTTAGGTATTTAAGCTCTGATTGAACACTTATTTGGTCATTTTGACTTTGGTAAGTCAAATTTGGCATTGAATTGTTTTTATGAGACTTATGTGACTATTTGTGCTTAAATATGAATTTAGTGACTTGGTTATGTGCTATTTAATTCATATGTGCTTATATTTGTATGATAGGATTGAATTTGACATGTAAAGACACCATCTCATTTGTTAAAGCATAAATTGTCATTTTTGTTCTTTAAATGACCATGAAAAACAGTATACGGATCGATTATATGGATGAGACGGAAGTTTTATCATTGATTCGTGTCGAATGATTACATGACCGAAGGAGTATACAAACGTTTAAGCTCCGGGGGAGGTTGGACAGAACCTCCCCTCTCAACCACACAGACACTGGACAAAAACTTACACAGAAATACAAAGATAACACTATTTATACTAAACTTTCTGTCCGAACTGGGGTACCTCCGAACCTGAGGTTCGGACCACCTTAGGACACCCCCGAACTTGGAGTTCGGCTAAGGTTCGGACCCCAGATCTTGTCCACTCTCAAATATGTCTGTTCGTCAATTCGAACAGTAACGACCACACAAGGTTCATGCACTAACAAATTCCCCCTTGGACGTTACTGTCGAATCTAGACATTGATCTTCTAGCAATCTTCATCAGTCAGTCTGCTACATCTTGAATCTTGATTATCAGCAAACTCCCCTTGGACTGAAACTTCAGGTATGCAGGAAACGGTTCGAATCTTGTACAATCTCCACAACCAATAAAATTCCCCCTAGCTTCAAGCACAACCATCCAATTGGAACCGGCATGTATGATAATGGTTCACTTCATAAGTTGTATCCGGAAATTGTAAGCACACACAAACATCACTGCATCTTGATAATAATCTTCAATCTTCACCGAATTGTAACACATTCTGATCCTTATGAAAACAGACACGATCAGCATCTTAAATTACAGAAATTCCCCCTCAGCATCAAATCCATCCCAATATATTACTCCGGTAAACGTATATCTCGTTGCAGACTGGAATCTGACCAAGTCTTCCCACAACTCAAGAAAGTATCGGGCATATGATAGAGAGTTCCAAACCATAATTGAAAACTTTGACATATCGGTTCGCACGAACATCAGAATATACCATCTTTCCATGAAGATCAAAAACCACCATCATCCCTAAACTGATTGCTTTTGAATATTCACTTTTTCAATTATGAAACTTTGAAAGTTTTTAGGGTCCCTATTTTCCCCCTAAACAAGTGAAATACTCAAATCTTCAATTTCTTATGATTCCAACCCCGCATTCTTGTAGTGGAATGATAAACTCAAGTGGCCCGCAATGGAATCTTTAATCTCATTTAATCTTCAGTTTGTGTAGAAAGATAATCTCCGACAAACGTTCCCAAGTAATCATAACCATGTCTCCGAATTTCTGTCCATCATCAGAAACATGTATTCTTGAATCTCTGTCCATCATCAAGAACAATGACTACCCACAAACTCATTTCTTGAAATTCGATCACTAACTCGTAACAAATATCGTGATCTGGATTTTCTTCAAACATAACACCCCACAACTACCGAATCAAGGGTAAACACGATAGCTGATCCGCTTCTTTAAAATTCCCACCAAACGGGGGTTCGGGGGCAACGCCCCTGAGAAGCGGGGTCCAAGGGGCGGCAGCCCCTGGCGGGCTCCAAGGGGCAGAGCCTTGTCCGAACTACCTCCGAACCCGATCCTCGAACCCTCTCGAAACTGACCTTCGGACCTCATCCGAACCTAACCTTCGGAACCTCCTCCGAACCTGACCTTCGGACGTCCGAACCTGGAGTTCGGAGCGGTTATTTTTCAGATCTGTTCTTCGGCCAGACCTTGTCCGAACTCGAACTGGAAATTAATTGATATCGAACCAGACTCAGAATTTGATCGAATTTTGACATCTAGAGGTTTCTGTTAGGTAAAAACGTGACTCAGAAAGACTCGGTTGATTAAAAATCAATCAGAAACACTTTCAATCACCCCTAACTGAAGGTTTAACGTCTCGAAATGAAGAAAAACGATAGATCTCGACCATAGAAAGAGCCAACAGCTCTGATACCAACTGAAAAACCGTATACGGATCGATTCTATGGATGAGATGGAAGTTTTGTCATTGATTCGTGTCGAATGATTACATGACCGAAGGAGTATACAAACGTTTAAGCTCCGGGGGAGGTTGGACAGAACCTCCCCTCTCAACCACACAGACACTGGATAAAAACTTACACAGAAATACAAAGATAACACTATTTATACTAAACTTTCTGTCCGAACTGGGGTACCTCCGAACCTGAGGTTCGGACCACCTTAGGACACCCCCGAACTTGGAGTTCGGCTAAGGTTCGGACCCCAGATCTTGTCCACTCTCAAATATGTATGTTCGTCAATTCGAACAGTAACGACCACACAAGGTTCATGCACTAACAGACTAATTTAGAACACTTGACCCATTAGGACCTCTTGCATGCTTATAGGTGTTAATTTGACTATGTTGCTTCTAAACAATCCTTGTTGATGTTAATATGAGATTTATACACATTATAGTCAACTCTAAGTATTGTGAATCTGAATGTGAGATCCTGCTGGTCGTAGCGAACTTGATTCAGTCCTTAGCGTACTTCATGCCTGCTTAGCGGACTTGTTTTGTTCCTAGCGAACTTGTTTCCCTGCCTAGCGAACTTGTTTTAGTTCCTAGCGTACTTGTTCTCTCTTTAGCGAACTTAATGAGTTCTAGCGGACTTGTTCTTCTGCTTAGAGGACTTTGAGTTAATTCATCATAACTATAGATCAGTATTTGAATTTCTGACATACTAGGATTATTCTGAAGGTTTGACAAGTTAGTGTTACACTCATTACATGCATCAAATTGGCATTTTAGACATGATAGACCTGTTATATCCTAACTTCCCTGTCCTACACCTAAAAGTGCTGATTTCAACTTAGTTGTTACTTGTCTTAATCATAAGACATCAAATCAAGGAGTTCACAAGCTCGGGTGGAACCAAGTCACAATGTGAGTTTCCCTGAACTAACTTGACAAACTGGGATCTCAAAACCTCACAGTATGCTATTTAAACTTAAAGTCAATTGGTTTTTGATCCCAGATTGCCAAAACCTCCTATATTTGTTGTCTCTGACTGTTGTTGTTGATACATAGTCCTGATCGTCATCTGAAGTATCAAATACAAGACGAATCTCATAAGATTGCTGAGGTCCGAACTTAGGCCGAACCTGAAGTTCGGACATGGCCGAACTTTGGGCCGAACCTAAGGTTCGGACAGCGTGGTTCAGCTTGTATAAATAGGATGTCTTGTATAGAATTCAGGAGCTTCTGGGTCATACCTTCTCTGTGTACTTTGTTATCATCTCTGTGGTTAATACAAGTCATTTATATTTATTCTTCCTGTTTTACTTGTTTACATTGATTTCATTACGACTAAGTAGAAGATCCACACGCTCAGGCAATTTCAAGTGGTATCAGAGCATTTGGTTTGCTCTACTGGTTGGAAATCATTGTTTTCGGAGTTTTGAGTTCAAATTCACGTTTTTGAGAAAATGAGTATCATTTTTTACTTCGTTTGATCATCTCGAGTGTGCTTCTCATCAAAAATTCATTCCTAATTCGTTTCTATCGAGTCTGTTTGAATTTCTGTCGAAAATTCCAGTAAAAAACGTTGAAAATCGAGAAAATGGTGTCGAGTGAGGTCGAGCTCGTCTGAGGTTCGGACACGTTCGGTTTAACCGCTCCAAACTCAAAGTTCGGACGGCTTTCGGTGAGTATATTGTTCGGTGAGAGTTCGGTGAGGGTTTAGAGGTAGTTCGGTCCTCATTCGAACAAAGTTCGGTCTGTGCTCGGTGCTCGTTCAGACTGGTTTTTGTTTGTTCGTCCGAAGGTCAAGTTTGGAGGGAGTTCGGTGTTTTTAAGTTCGGGCGAAGTTCGGAGATAGCTCGGTGGAGGTTCGGTGGAGGTTCGGTGAATAGTATTAAGATTTTGAGTAGTTTACGAAAACTGACGTAACTTGAAGACTGTAAAGAGTTACGGGAGCTAATACCAGCCAAAACGACCGTCTCGGAAAGATCTAGACGTGTACTCTCCTACCGCCCAGTATCCTTTATTTTGGAGCCCAAAATCCACTTCTAAGACCTTTGTTTTTGGGTTTGAAGTTTTAATATACAAGTTTTCGAACAAGATGAGTGATTTTCAAGCGTTCGTAGCTATTCAAAAGTCGGTTCAAGCTACGATGCAAACGATGATGAACTATGATAATGAAATCGGAACAAGTCAGAAAGTTCCCAAATTGCTAAAATTGGAAGATTATCATAGTTGGGTTAAACGGTTTGAAGCGTATGTCAATACAAATGATATTGATATGTGGTTATCTTTCACTAAGCAATATGGTTACCCTAAAGATGAAACTGGTGAACCTATTCTTCAAAGAAAAATGTCATCTGAACAAAAGAAAGCTTATCAAGCTGAGAAAAAGGCGTATGGAACTTTAACGATGGCATTGCCTAAAGAGTTACTTCATCAATTTGCTGGTAACTACACATCAAAAAGTTTATGGGATGCTTTGGAAAAACGATGTGAAGGCAATGAACAATACAAGAAAAGTCAACAGAAGGTTTTGAAGAAAGAGTTTGATAGTTTTAAGCATTATCAAAATGAAACGATTCCCAATCTGATTGCAAGATTCGCTCATCTGATGAGTGAAATGCGTTTGGTGAATCTTACTAAAGACGAAGCTGATATGAAAGAAAAGATCTTGGAAGCTTTGCCTGAAAAATGGGAGAATTATGTGATGACGATTACTCACGACAAGGATTTTTCAGGATTGTCTTTCAATGATTTGGTTCAAAGAATTCAGGCTCGAGATATGGAGTTAATGGTGAACAAATCACTTCCTACACAAATTCAGAATCCTGCGGTGTATCATGGTGAAAATGATTCTACAATGAATGCTGGGAAGCCTAATATTCTTAATTCTGCTCCTCCTACAGCATTTCTGGCAGGTAAATCTGAAATTCCAAGTTATTCTTCTGCTGGTTGTACTGTGTCAATTCCGAGTTCTTCGAATCAAAGTGCATTGTCTGTTCAAACTGTCGATGATTATAATGCGTTGATGTCTGCATTAGTATCTTCATACTTTGGTGTTATCACTGGTGCTGTGAGTAATGCTGAGTTAGAAAATGAAGATTACGATCAGATTGATTATGATCATTTGGAAGAAATGGATCTAAATTGGCAGTATGCTATGTTGGTTAGGAGAATAAAGAAATTCTTCAATAGAACTGGTAAGAAGAGACTGAATCAGGAAGGGAAGATTGGTTTGGACAAGTCTAAGGTGAAATGTTATAAGTGTTCAGTTTATGGTCATTTTGCTCGAGAATGTCCAAGTTTTGCGGAAAGTAAATTGAAGACTGGTTAACATGCACATTTAGTTTTCCATCCATCCAATGAAGCCGAAAAGGTTGAGAAGAAATCTGCTACTCTTGCTCATGATCGGACTAATACATTTGTGCATTCAAATGAATTTGCTTGGAATGCAGATTCAGCAGTTAAAAAGAATCATACTCCAATCACAATTGCTTTAACTGCTGAACATGCTGATGATGACAGCTTTTTAACTGATTCTGATTCGTATTCGAGTGCATCTTTAGTTCAAGATGATTTGCCTAAAGTTTCTACAAGTTCAGAAGTTGACGAGTTTGAATGTCTTAAATGTAAGAAATTGCTTCAGACGGTTGCCAGTTTTGAACAACGTTGTCAACTATCAACTGAAGAGATTGTGGTGCTCAAGAAAGAGTTAGAAGATTTTCAAAAGAAGTATTATGAGTTAGTTCATGTTCATGAAGATTTTTTGAAGGAAAAGACTCAATTGGCTGAAGAGTGTGCGAAGGCCAAAGCTGAAGCTTTAGACGCAGCTCAAGATTTTGAAAACTTGTTTGAGAAGAGTTATCCAGTTCAGCAAAAGTATGAGGAAGCTACTGCTCTTATTGCTACAACTGCTGTTACTGTTGAAAAGCTTCAAAATATAATCTCTATGCTTCAAGATGAGAATGTTTTGTACAGAGACAAGAATGAAGTATTAACTAAGGATGTTGAGATCTATAAACAGAAGAGAGAAAGTGTTCTTCAAGAATTGTTTGCAGAATGTGAGATTCGAAAGTTACAAACTTATGAATATGATGATCTCAATGAAAAGTTTATCAAGTCACAAAAAGAGGTATTGGAGGCTCAACAAAAAATCAATGATTTGAAATTGGAAGTCTTAGAGTTAAAAAGGCAAGTGAAGAATTGCAATTTGTCACCGACATTGCTAAACTTCTTATACAAGCAGGATCAGAGTTCGGAAAGTTCTAAGAAGGATGATATTCATTTGGTTCCTCAACTAGTGGATTTAATTGAAGTTACTTCTGCTCCGCTTGATCCTAAGGCTGAAGGGCATGATTACTCAAAATTTGCCTCTCCACCCAAGAAGAACAAGTCTAAATCTAAGAAGAAGGAGAATTCTTTGGGTGAAGCTCCAAAATTTGTGTCCAAGTCTATGCTTCTGGAAAATGAATTTTTTTTTGATAAAGTTGTGTCAAGTTCTTCATCTGCAACCGAAGAAGAAAAAGGGTTAATTGAGAAGAACAAGCTGAAAGATATCAAAGATAAATTCACTTGTGACGCTAAGTCAAGAGTTGCTTCAGGTTAATTCTTCAAAGAATCCAGGATCTAAACACAAAGGTTTGGGTTACAAAGTGAAGGACGAACCTGTTCAAGCTAAGAAACCAGTGAAGGCTGAGAAGGTTCCTAAAGCAAAGGTTACAAAGAAATCACTATCTCAGAAAGCATTTTCTTATTCTTCTGGAAGATCGTCATCTTCAAGGAGTATATCTCCTAGGTATGATTCTTCTGATGGTTTCTTTGATAATTTTGACTGTGAGTATTCCTCTGGTTTTTCTAAAACAACACAATTTCCAAACAATCTTAGAGAAAGAATTTGTTATGTATGTCGTCTACCGGGACATCTTGCTGCTGATTGTCCGAAGACTGCATATATTCACAAAAATGCAAAATATGTGGATAAAAAAGGTCAAATTTTTTATGAACCATGGTCCCCAAAGATTAAATCAACTTGTAAATCGTCTTGGTCTAAATCAACTACGTCGGTTGAATCTGATTCAGGTTCTGATCAAAAATTAAAACTTTTACAAATTTGGAAACCGAAAGTTGTTTCCGAGGCCAATAATGACTTTGTGGAAGACATCGGGCGACCCGACGCTGTTGAATCGGGTCGATCTAGAGCAACTAATGATTTGTTTGGTGTCCAGCAGGTGTTTCAGGAAGACCTATCGGTGATTGATGAATTACTGATTGTGAAATATCTGTTCTAATTAAATTGACTTTCAACTTCAAATTTTGTTTTTTCAAAATGCTAAACTGAGAGTATTTGTGTTGGTTGATCAATTTTTCTTGGTTTTTCACTCCGTCTCATTCTGAGGGGAGTTTGTTTTTGCAAAAATACAAAAATAGTGTGTTGTTTTTCAAATTGTAAAAATGAAAATCTATAAATAGAGTTGTCATTTTTAGGGGGAGAAATTTGAAAAAGAAAAAAACATTGAAAAATGCAAAAAGCCAAAAACATTGAAAAATGAGAAATTGTATCCGACATGTTTGGGAAATGATGGTACATTGGCTGACATTGTCTGACTCATGGATAAAGTAGATGAAACAGCCATAAGATCATTTGATCGTTGTGCAAGGTAGGCTCGGCAAATTAGAAAGTATACAAATGTGATATACACTAAATCTGATGCTTGACCTAGTGGATAACATCTTGATGCATATCTCATGATATATCAAGAAAAAGATATGTGAAAAAGAAAAATGAAAAGTCACTGTATATACATGTGTTCATTTTGCAAAGATTTAAACTTGTTTGATTTTCTTGATTTTGTCAAACGATCGGACTTTCTCTGCGTATCGAAAGATCGACCTGATCGTTGTTCGTTTGACGTTCTACTTTATTTTCTTTGGTGTTTCATATATCTCATCGGACTTTCTCTGCGTGTACG
Source organism: Deinandra increscens subsp. villosa (assembly GCA_039602395.1). Classification (NCBI taxonomy): domain Eukaryota; kingdom Viridiplantae; phylum Streptophyta; class Magnoliopsida; order Asterales; family Asteraceae; genus Deinandra; species Deinandra increscens. Next base: position 11,023,814 of record JBCNJP010000025.1, on the reverse strand, counting down.
GGAGTACCGACCTGATTGTTGTTGAGTTATATAATTTCAACTTATTTTATTTTCTTATTTTGTCAAATCCGAGGCCTTATCTGCGTATCGAAAGATCGACCTTAAGGTAAACGATTTAACGTTCTCATTTCTTTTTGCATGGAACATAGTTGACTATATCATGGTTACAATCATTATGTGATTAAAATCACAAATGAAATCACAAAAAAAGTGATAAGCAAAAGCATATCTGAGTATGTTTGATAGTGTGGGGTACACTGGTCAATGCAAATTTAATCAATACCTTAACATATCCAGATGTTATGAGTATGATTTTGCCAGAGTTTAAATTTGGACAAATTATATCTGCAATCGGCATGGCTTATATGTTTCAATAATTGAAATTGAAATGTAGTTCAGCATGTTATGACCAATATGATCCCAAGTTGTAATCTTTCTCACAAAAGACAAAAATAGTGTCTGATTCTGTAATGCATTTACTTTTAATATCTAAAAATACCAAGAAGATTTTAGGTGTGTTTTGATATAAAATTTCTAAAAGCCAAAAAGATTTTGTTTCTTATTTGTTTTTGATTGATCAACACGAAATACAAAATCAATTTCCAAAATCAAAATATCTTGGAGTCTCGAAGAGACATTTTGCACCAAGATTATTTATGTTGGCAGGTTTCTAAGTGGGAAGAGAACATCACAACTTCAAGTCTTCTGAAGATTGTTGATAAAGAGATTATACACGATGCAATATCAAGTATTCAAGATTGAACTCATCGTCAAGATCGAGGAAGAGTTTGATTGAAGATTCAAGATAAAGTTTAATGGAGGAGATGATACTGCACATGCCAAGGGGGAGTTTGTTGATACATAGTCCTGATTGTCATGTGAAGTATCGAATACAAGACGAATCTCATAAGATTGCTGAGGTCCGAACTTAGGCCGAACCTGAAGTTCGGACATGGCCGAACTTTGGGCCGAACCTGAGGTTTGGACCAGCGTGGTTCAGCTTGTATAAATAGGATGTCTTGTATAGAATTCAGGAGCTTCTGGGTCATACCTTCTCTGTGTACTTTGTGATCATCTCTGTGGTTAATACAAGTCATTTATATTTACTCTTCCTGTTTTACTTGTTTACATTGATTTCATTACGACTAAGTAGAAGATCCACACGCTCAGGCAATTTCGGTTGTTGAGACTCAGTAGTAGAATTTTCAATAATTCCTCTTTGAACCAACAACAAGTGAAAATTTGGTTGGTTCAATCTAAGTTTTGGGTCTTTTACAGTTTTTATGCAATACTTTCATTTAAGTCAAAATTTATGGAGATTTAGATCTGGCTCCTTATTTTCTAGATTTTGAATTTTACACACATAAATTGTTTACTTCCTATGATACTTACCTTTGTTAATCATGATATTCCGGTTGCATGTGATCATTTTTTGGAGTATATGCACTATGTGAGTTGGTTTATGTCATTGATTCAAATATGAAAAGCTCTGTCACTATCACGAGTCTAGTGTGACATGACATTCATCTAGTGTCAACTTTGATATAATCCTTTAATTTTATATGTGCAGATGCCTCCCAGACAAGCTGTTGAAGCTTTGGTCGTTTGCACAACGGAAGGTGCGTGTTTAACAAAAAAACTGGGAAGGTGCTGATGAGCAGGCAATTGATTTACTGCAACAATCAACATGGGAAACAACTATGCAGATCAACCCAGTCATCTACAAGGGTATTATTGAAGCATTCTGGAACAATGCTCAATCTGCAGATCTTGATGATGGTTCAGATATCATAAGGTCCAAGATCCAGAACATTGATGTTGAGATCACCGAGGAGAAGATCAGAACGGTCCTGAACTTACAAGATGCTGACAAGCCCAAGACTTTCACAAAGACTCAATAGCAGTCAACAATCACAAGAATGGGATATTCTGGTGTCTTTCTCCGAGATGTCAGCAAAAAAATTCACAAGACCTTATTCCCAATCAACTGGAGGTTCATAATCAGCTTCTTCATTTCTGCTTTCGGACACAGAAAGTGTCAGGACCG
>JBCNJP010000025.1:10984738-11017238 GCA_039602395.1 Deinandra increscens subsp. villosa | reverse complement strand
TAGATAACTTACAGGAAATGGATTTAAACTGGCAATTTGCAATGTTGGTTAGAAGGCTTAAGAGGTTTCTGAAGCGAATAGGAAAGAAAGATCTAAATTCTGGAGGAAAAATCGGGCTTGATAAGTCAAAGGTTAAATGTTTTAATTGTTCTAATTTCGGACACTTTGCTCGCGAGTGTAAACAACCAAAACATGGTCAATCCAATGCTGATAACAACGCTCAACCTTCTAAGGTTCTCGAAAGCAGTTCAGGTCCAAAGGCATTGGTTACTCAAGTTTATAAAGAATATGATTGGGGTAGAGTGTTTTATGATGAATCGGAATTTATGGTTAAAGTTGATCAGCTTGATGGAAGTATAATGGATTCTGATTTGGATACAAGTGGTTATGAATTAGTTTGTGAATTTTGTAGGAAGAAAGACACAGATTTTGCTCAGATGGTTAAAGAACATGGTTTGTTAAAATATTAGATGGAAGTGTATAAAAGGAAGTCTGAAGAGTTTGCTGAAAGGAATTAAAATATCAAAACGATAACACCGATATTGTAAAAAAATCAAAGTTAACTGCTGCAAATGATCTTTTAACAAAAGATGTTGCAACATGGGAAAAAGAAGCAAAAGAACTTGAAGAAGTTTTTGATGATCTTCTTACAAAATCCAAGAATAAGGTATATGTGCTTAACAAGACAAGTGATGAACTTGCTGAAAAGTTGGTGTTTTTCCAAAATGAAAATGTTCATCTTATTGCCATAGTTCTTAAATGAAATGTTGAAACTAAAACGAAGTTGACTGATGAAAATAAACTTCTGAAATGAAATGTTGAAATTTACAAGCAAAAGTGGCAGAAGGTCACTGAGGATGTCTTGAAGGCTCATGATCATATGATCGGGGAGAAATCTGCAACAAATAAAGCTTCAGCAAAGTTTATCGCTTCTCAAAAATAATTGGCTGAAGTTCAAGGTTAAATATCCGCCATCAAGATTGAGAATTATGATTTGAAGTGACAGTTACACAATCTGAAGAATTCACATTCATTTACAAGCTATTTGTGTAACGATGCAAATTTCAAGAAAGCTTTTGGTGGAAAAGAACTAAATCAAATTCCTCCTCCGGTGATGAATTGTTGGAAAAAAGATCTATGTGACTGACGCCATCTAATATGTTTACCGAAGCATTCGACTAAAGAATCCATCATGAATTGGTTCAGAGATGCGGGTTGTGATGATCGAGGCTTGTGAGATTGGACCGAAGACCATTTTCTGGAAAAGTCAACCGTTCGGGTCAATGGTCAACGAAAAAGTCAATGGAAGATCGGTTCGAGCGCGTCAAGCTTCAGATTAATTAAATCAACCTTGATTTAATTAATAATTATTTCATGTTATTTGATTTTTTATTTGTATTTTGTTCATTTATCGTTTTCACTAGTTAGTCACCCTCACTATAAATATAGTGAGGGTGTCAGTGCCCCATTCACAAGATGATGCCTCTTTAGAATGATAAGTCTTGAGAGTGTGTAAGCTTCCATTCTAGAGAGAGAGTGTCATCATGATTTTTTGTTGTAATCATTCGACTAATGAAATCATTCGACTTGTGTAGAGGCTAGATTGTGAGGCTTGTAATATTAAATTAGTTGGGATGGGCTTAGAGGGTTTAATTAGATTAGTAGACTAGTTTGCTTAGGTTTACTATTGGGCTTGGGGTTTACCATTGGGTTTACCATTAGGGTTTAAGGTCCATTAGGGATCCTATATAAACCCCATGTGTTTAACATTGTAGAGGTTGCTGATTACGATTTCCAGAAGAGCCTCCTTGGTGTTTACGATCGTAATCTTAAACTAGAGAAGGATCAAGTTTACGATTTCTTATTTGTACCCGACAAGTTCATCTTGTGTGAAAAGATCAGGTTTTTCGCGTTTTATTCATCGTATTCTTCGATTTCTTCTCTTCTCTTTCTTGAATCACTAATCTAACCGGATTCCACACGTTTAGATTAGTTAGATATCATGAACGATTGTTGTTTCGGGACCAACAATTGGTATCAGAGCCAAGAAACGAGATTTTTGTGGTTCTCACGATATTGATTCAAGAGTTTCTGACGGTTTTCTTGAGTTTTCTTGAAGATTTGAAGGTTCATGATCAAGGCTTGAAGTTTTGAAGGTTTAAGATCGAGTTTGCTAATGTTTCTAGGCTGTTCGTCGAGTTTACGATCAGCCTATCTTCATCAGAGTTGTGTTTGCGACTTCAAGAAACGATTTTTGGGGTTTAGGTTCTGTTTCTGCCTGTTTACGACTGAGATTACGATCGGAACTGAGTTCACGACCGTGTTTACGACCCGGTGTAGTTCACGATTGGAGATTACGATCGGAATCGTGTTCTCGATCAGCCAGGCTGTCAAAATCGTAAACTACTGTTTACGATCGGAAACTAGTTTGCGACAAAAAGTCACTATTTCACACTTTCACGGAAACGGATATAACTTTTGACTCGTTTGGAGTTAGAAGCTCAAATTTTAACACGACGTTCATGACCAGGAGCCCCAAAATTACCCCGGACTATTGTCCAGGGGAGCTCGTTTGGACCCCCAAATTCCACTCCGAAGGCCTCCGTTTTCGCGTTTTAAGTTTTTGACACTATTCCTTGAATAGTACTTTTGCTAATTTTTGCCGATTTTACCAGATTTTTAGAAGCTGCATATCTAAAGAAAGAAAATGAGTTCAGTGGTTGAAGAAAAGAATATGGTTGAGAACAAGGATGCTTTCACAGCTGAAGTTGACAAAACTAAGATATATGCCCTAATCCTATTTGTACTCAATTAATTTCTGGCTTAAGACAACTCTGGAAAAATGCTGAAATCGAACTTTTTGATATGCAAATAACTAGGAGTTCACTTAACGGTAGGTGGGAAAAGAGCGAAGAGAAGGTAAAAAGCCCAAAAACTAGACATTGAGAAATATCAAAAGCTAGCAACGGAGAAGACTATTTTATATGATCGGGCTAGGATTGAGATATCTGAGTTGACACAGAAATTAACTGAACTGCAGCAAAAATATGATGAGCTGCAGGTCAAGTATGATTGCAATCAGGAAAGAAATCAGCGAATGCTCGATGCTGGAAAGGCTTTGTCACATGCTGTTGTGACCGGTCAAGTTGGGAAAGACACATCTGGATTCGGGTCAGAGAAAACTAATAAATCCTTGGCTGTAAACAACATTATTCCTCCGCCAGTTCCCAGAGACATTATAGGAATACTAGTGAAGATCAAGTTGACAGAACCAAGTCTGATTATAAAGAAGCTGCTCCTCCTATTGAGAGTGACTTGGTTGGAACTACACCATTGACTCAAGAAGAAATTGATAATGAGGCAAACATGACTTATGGTGAAGGGAGAGTAGAGGATATATCAGACAATGATGTTGAGTGCTAGAAATATGACAGGTGTCATAACTCTAAGTCTGATGATGCTGGGATAGAGTTGAAACCATACCCTAAAATTGAAACCCCATACTTCAAAGTAATTGACAAAATCAAAATGGAAAAGGTGATCTTGACGACACAGCCTGAGGGGAAGATATTTCTGACTTTTGGTTCAATGTTCGACCAAGAACCAGATATTGGATATGACTTACCATCCTTCTCCTCCAAGTTCAAGGGAATAACTGATGGAGTAATAAGTAAAGCTGATGTTGAGAGGCCAAAGATCACCATCAAGCATCCGAGTATGAAACCAACAGCTGGAGTGAAGAATGAAAAACTCAAGGGAGTAGTTGTGTCTCTCATTTCTTCAGTTGGATCATGCAGTTGCCGTTGTAATTGCAAGAATGGTGCTTCAATGTCAAAGAATCAAGGAAGCACAAAGACTGTAAAGACAGGTTCAACACAGGCTTCGAGGAACCAGCAGAAAGTTAAATCTGAAGCTGCAGACAAAGCAAAGAAGCAGACATAAGGCAAACCAGCTCCATATCAGCCACCAAAGGCAAATGGGTACACGTCTGACTTTTATCTAAAGAAGCAGACTTGCTTTAATTGTGGCAATGCTGGTCATATTGCTAGAAACTGTCTTTATCGCCCCTATGAACCCTATTATCCGAGAAGTCAAAGGATTTCATCTCAGGAGTCTGTAAAGTCTAAGCCGATGATGGTGCAAACACCTAAGGCAAGGAAGACTGTTACTCCTAAGGTTAAACCCTCTGATCAACAATGGGGCGCTGCCAAAGCTGAAAGAAAATTTATAAATTAAAACAACAGCTTTCCAAGTTACAAAAATTTCCAAAAACAGGTGAAGAAACCGTTTTCAAAACAACCAAAGTTTGAAAAACCCAAAGTTACCCCTCCCAAGGTAACTAAAACTGTTTTGAAAAATGATTCTAAAATGAAGAAGGTTGAAATACCTAAAGTCACAACTCCAAAGGTGACTAAAACAAAAACTGTTTTAAAAAATGAATCTAAAATGAAGAAGGTTGAAATACCTAAAGTCACAACTCCAAAGGTGACTAAAACAAAAACTGTTTTAAAAAATGAATCTAAAACGAAGAAGGTTGAAATACCTAAAGTCACAACTCCAAAAGTGACTAAAACAAATGTTACATCACCTGGAACTTGAAAACCAAAAATCAAGGCAGCTCCATCCCAACTTCCTGATTTCTCAAAGGGGATGTTCTTACAAGAAGTATCGTTTATTGATTCCTCAGGTGTACCTAGAAAAACAATGGCCTGGGTACCATTGGCTAACTAATCTCTCACTATGTGCAGGAACAGTCAAGGAGGATTATCACTAACATTCTTATTATTAATTTGTTTGTTGATAAGTGATTGTTCCAGGCACAGTTTAGGAGACGTATCTTCATGTCATGACAAGCAATTTTTTATGAAGGATATGTTTCCTTGAGAGGTAAAAGGTCAAATTCAGCATGAAAGGTACTGTTCTTAACTTCGTTGTTTGTTTGATGAAGCGGTAAAGGGTGTTTGTGTCAAACCAAATTCCTTAAAATTTTAATGTTGGTGCTTGGTTGTTCAATTAAAAAAAAAAATCAGGTATGCATGCTATAAAATCCAATTTTCTAAAAATTTTCAAATCCATACTTTGAAGGTTAGCTTGGCCAGATGTGTGTGAAGTTATTTGCTCTGCTTATGTGTTCGTGTTTTATATAAAAAAATGATGATATTCAAAAAAGTTGTGACATTAAAAATCAAAAAGCAAGGGGAAGAAATGTAAAGATGAAGAAAAAGTTGACCCCTCAAACCCTAGTGTGCTTTTCAATTTTTAATAGTTTCTTTGTGTCTGTTTCTAAGAAAGCTAGGGGAAGTGAAATATGTCCGGATTGGAGATGACTGACACATGTAAAGCGGAAGTGAAAAGCAAGCTCCACGGTGTTATGCTCGGTAGGCTCGACCTAATCTTATGACCACCAATGTAAGTGCAATGAACTTAAAATATATATATATGTTTAGTTTCCTATCTCAGTTTGCATGGTTTAAAAAAACTGAGTCCCAGCAAAAACAGGTTGAGAGTGGTAATTATACCTAGTATTCACTCTCTCACATGCCATGTTTCTGCTGTTATGACTACACCACATAATAAAAAGAAAATAAAAAGAAAAGAAAAAGAAATGAAAAAGAAAAGAAAAAGAAAAGAAAATAAAATAATCATTCAGTTTGGTCTTCTTTGCGTGCTTATGCGGCCGACTGATCACCGACTGATGATTAATGAAATAAGTGGTAGTCATAACGGTGTTGCATGGTTCCTCAAGTTGGGGGTTTGTGAATCCTCAATAAACTCTGAGGTTGGGTAGGTTTTGCTATGTATAATTGGGTGTGGGGACGATTAAACATGCTGGTAATTAGTAATCTATTTAGCATGATGCATTTGGTTGGGTTCAAACGGGTTTGAGCTTAAATCGGACAAATATACCAGCAATCACCTGGACTAGTCGAGTAACTGAAGCTAAAAAGGGTTCCCCAGTCAGATTCATACGGTTTGATCCCTTGTAAACTTTCTCATGTTTGATATTGGTAAGTATTTGTTTATTTTTATCTTTCGTGTGTGAGTCTTTAAGTTCTTTTTGGTTGTGTTTACGTCTTAGCCAGGGTAATTTGAGAAGTCAAAATGTGTTTTCATGGGTTTTGATGCATGACAGTATGCCCCCTGCAGATCTTGCTAAATTTTTAGGGGAAGGAGAGGGGATAATAAGTATTATCCGAAGGGAACTCGAGGATGATACTTGTTATCTAATGAAAAGACTTCCTTAATACACAGTATCTGAAGGGAACTCGAAGATAATATGTATTATCTCAGGGGAAGTCCTTAGCTGAGGGGAAGTAATCAGCTGAGGGGAAGTAATCAACTAAGGGGAAGTCTTTGAGAGAGGATAATAAGTAATATCCGAAGGGAACTCGAGGATGATACTTATTATCTAATGAAAAGACTTTCATAATACATAGTATCTGAAGGGAACTCGAATATAATATGTAGTATCTCAGGGGAAGTCCTTAGCTGAGGGGAAGTTATCAGCTAAGGGGAAGTCTTTAGAGGTCTTGGGTTCAGGGGAAGTTTTATAGAAAACCCGTAATCTATATTAGGGTTTTTGGTTAAAATTATGTTAATTTGAATCAACTGAACAGATGATAATTACCTTCTAACCCAAAGACCGGTCATCAAATATCTGGTGGAGTATATTTTTTCAAATGTGTGTCAGACAGGTTGATGATAGAAAGATGCTACTGATGCTGCTGCTGCTCAAAGTTAAAGAACCAGCCGGACAAGACTTCCATCTGGAAAAGCAACTATTTAGGGGAAGTTGTTGGTATCTTTACAAGTTTTCAAAAGCTTCAAAAGAGCTTCAAAGAAGATGTTCACATGTTTAGGGGAAGTTAAAGATTTCAAGTCGATCTTTGATGAAGAAAATGATGCAGAGAGCAGTCAGAGATCATGAAGTTTGAAGATTAACAATCAAGTTCTTCACAGTTAGAGGTTTTCAAAATTTTACCCTCTAATTTTTGGAGATTCAAGACAGTTACCGAAGATTCAGCAAGAACCAGTTCTTTCAAAAGAAGCAAGTCAATGAGAATCCTCCATCTCATTAAGTTGTTCATTTCAAGAAGTTAGAGCTGATGCTGATCAAGAGGAAGTCCCAAGTTCCCGTCATCAAACCCATTGATGATTTCTGCGAAAATAATCTTCATCAACATCTATGCCAGCCAGTCAAGAAGAAGAATTTCAAAGATTGAAGTCATTTAATATCACGAGCCAAGGGGAAGATTGTAGAGGCTAGATTATGAGGCTTGTAATATTAAATTAGTTGGGATGGGCTTAGAGGGTTTAATTAGATTAGTAGACTAGTTTGCTTGGGTTTACTATTGGGCTTGGGGTTTACCATTGGGTTTACCATTAGGGTTTAAGGTCCATTGGGGATCCTATATAAACCCCATGTGTTTACCATTGTAGAGGTTGCTGATTACGATTTCCAGAGGAGCCTCCTTGGTGTTTACGATAATAATCTTAAACTAGAGAAGGATCAAGTTTACGATTTCTTATTTGTACCCGACAAGTTCAACCTTGTGTGAAAAGATCAGGTTTTTCGCGTTTTATTCATCGTATTCTTCGATTTCTTCTCTTCTCTTTCTTGAATCACTAATCTAACCGGATTCCGCACGTTTAGATTAGTTAGATATCGTGAACGATTGTTGTTTCGGGACCAACAACTTGATTATCATCTTTCTTGTTATAGATTATCCTAGATTCTCTTGATTGATTCATCCCGTCTCTTCCAATCTTCAAGCACGAGGTTGAACACGATCCGGGTTTGATGAGCTTTAGATTGATCCTGACATATATTTGTACGATCGATCTAAAGCTCATCAAACCCGAATCGTGTTCAACCTCGTGCTTGAAGATCAAAAGAGACGGGATGATTTGGGTTATGAGAAAAATGAGGTTGAAGTGAAAGAATTAAAGAAGAACCAGAAGAAGGTAAACCTAAAACAGGTAAAGAAGGATGATTTAGTGCTGGTAAGGTGCATGCTGAGAGGGTATACAAGCTTAAGGGTTCTAAGCAAATATTTTCTGATAAAGAGTTTCCGCTACACTATGTTGAAGCTAGCAAAATTGCTCAGGTCTTTTTGATGGAGGATGGTGGTCAGCCCATAAAGAATGTTTTCTCAAACTCGTCTAGATTTGGACAAAAATCTCCAAGACAATCTTCTACTGGATCGAATTCAACTCCCCAAAGTCCTACTTATAAATTGGTTCATGATCATCGGTTTCATGTTCATGATGATTTCTTTGATTATTTTGATTCTAATGTTTTGTATGAAGCTATGCAGGGTGTCAAGAAAAAAAAGAATATCAACAATCATCTGTGCTATCAGTGTATACGAAAAGGTCACATGGCACAGGATAATCCTGGAAATGTTCATTCTTCAAAAGGAAAGAGTAAAATACCATCTGCTAGTTAACCAACCATTATCATGGATCATTCAGGACGAGTTTTAATGAATCAAAGCCAAAAACTCACATTTTTAAACAAAAAAATGGATAAGGGGGTCGGTGGTAAGTCAAATGATAAATTTGATGGTTCATTAGAAAATGTTAAACCACAGATGTAGTGGAAACCTAAAATGGTTTCCAAGGTAAATCAAGACACTAGACGATAGAAGCTATATGCTTCGGATCATTTATAAACTATGTGTTTGTCCAGTGTGTAGGTATTTTAAGAAGACCTATCGGCGATTGCAAAGTTGCTGATGGTGGAGTATTCTGCTTAATTTAAACTACAAAAATATAAAATTTAAAATTGAATTTTTCAAACTCTAAAGCTGAAAGAATTCTGTGTCGATTGAGCAAATTTTTTCCTTTCTTGCTTCTTTTATAGTTTAGGGGAGAAAATTGAAAAGCTAAAAGTAGTGTTTTTGTAGTTCAAAAATGAAAAATAAAAAAATAGAGCTTTTCATTTTAGGGGGAGAAAAGTCATGGAAAATACAAAAACATAAAAAAAATGAAAATTTGAGAAATTGATCATTAGGAAATGATGGTACATTGGCTAACCTTTCTGACTCATAAATAGAGTAAATGAAAAAGCCATAAGACCATTACTTGATGTGCTAGGTAGGCTCGGCAAATTAGAAAGTATCTAGATGTGATATACACTAAGGGGCTCTTTGGTAGGATTTGCTTTATTAAGTGCAGAATCAGTAAGCGGACTGATTGTATAAGAGGTTCTGAATTAGTTGGTGCTGAACCAGTACTGCTGTTTGGTTGGACCTCTGAATGGTTAAGCAGAATGACTATTTTACCCATAAAAATTATTTATTTCAAATGAAATGTATTTGTATGGTCTGAATCCTGAATGATTAAAGAAAAAAATACAAACCATCATAGGAAATCCAAATTACACATAAATCCTTAAAAGTTCATAAAAACATATTGAAATCCAAATACAAATTAATTATTTGACATTAGTTGAGTAGCTATTTCGTCACGCAAAATAGTCATATGTTCAATGCTTTGTGAACCCCGTTCCATGTCGTGAACGAACTGACTATGAGTTTCCTCATCTTGTGAATCTGCAAACAAAGTTTCTTCGTCGTATTCCATAAATAACTTATCATAAATATTCCATTTCCTTATAAAGTTATGGATGGCAAATAAGCAATCACTATGTCTCTTTGACTGGGAAATTGATAGGGGGCCATTTGTTTTAGGATTGGGAATCTTGCCTTCAAAACACCATATGCGTGCTCAATAACATTTTGGGGTTGTGCGTGAGCATGGTTGAATTTTTATTCCTTTGTTAACGCGCGCTGTCATCGAAAATCGGCTAACCAATATCTTGTATTATGCTAAGGAGCCAGAAACCAACAAGTGTTGGTGTATGCGGTGTCGTGAAGGTAATATTTGTCTGTAAACGTTAGTTTCAAAACTATTACACAAAAAAATAGATAAACAATTACATCAAAAGTTACGGAATGATTAAAAACCCGGTGGGGGGAAAGGAATGCCGAAAATCAAATTAAAGGGAACTTCTTTGAAAACACGTGAATCATGTGCGATTCCCTCCCATCTAGCCCATACGAAGGTGAATATCATATCAAAATTACAGATTCCCAAGACATTTTGAAAGCATTCACCTTTTCCTCTTCCCTATAACGAGCCTGTTGGTTGGTAGGTACGATTGCTTGTACAAGAGTTCCAGAACGCACCTATTGCTCCAGGAAGTATTTGTTTTAGCCTTCTATGTCGGTCTGAAGCACCTGAAATTGGATTATAAGATGTTGGAACTATAATTTCTCTTGCAAAATTCATCATCACGGTTAGGACCTCATGAAAACATCTATGAATTATTTCTGTTGAGTGTTGAAACCTCCGTTTAGCCATTTGAATACGTACATTATGTCCTATGACAATAAAAAACATAGCCATCTTTTCTTGAAGGGTTATTGACCTACAACTCTGTAGCTAATTACTTTGGTTAAAATGATTACACAATAGTACATACGCATCACGTGACATACGCATCATCTCAAGACATTGTGTAGAAGAGCCATGCAACAATTCTTATGTGTATTCATGGCCTGTCAATTCCGAATTAAGATCTCTTATACTTTCATTCATTGTTGAGCCTAATAGTAATAAATGCCAAAAAAGGAAAAGGAAAGTTATAATCTCCTGGTTATCGGAATCCATAGGCTACCTATCATACAAAATTAATGAAAACATATAATCCAAAATATACTATCTAGAAGACATACCATCTAAAATATACTATCTGGACATATCATAAACCCAAAAGACACCACAAAGCTAAGCTCCAAACAATCCATACTTCGCTCCTGCAATCTTAACCCACAACTCACAAGATTCTGGCTCAAGTTGAAGAAACACTTTCCTAATATCAGAACTCTCACGGAAAAGCAAAAGCGTCGTCTGGTACTTCGCATCTGATCGTTCCCATTCTAATGTTTTCAGCTTCTCCGTGCATGGTTTCATATCATTATGTTTCTGAAGCATCATGTTTGCCACCCTGCTAATATCATCCACAACTTCTATGACTTTTGAATTGAATGTATCCTTGCCTTTTCCCCTTTTAGGCCGAGAAGTTGAATCTTCACCAACGCCTTGAGTTGATGCTTTTCTTTTGACAGAAGACTCTTCACTAACACCTTGATTCGGCGGTGTTCTTTTATTTTTTAGACCTATCAGCAGTGTCTTGACTAACCCCACAAGGTGCAACTGAGTGTCATCAAAGTCCTCAAGACCAGTTTGATCAGACACTTCTACAAAAGTACGAGGAAGTGTAGAAGATGGGCCCCAACTATCAATGCCAGTTGAAGTAGACCCTTCAAACAATTGAATGCACAACTCCGAATGATCAATTGGTGCTCGTCTCAAAGTTTCTACGATTTTGTAGGACTATAACCTAAAATAATAGTAAATTACTATAAGGCAAATGAAATATAAGGTAATTGAAATATATATATATATATATATATATATATATATATATATATATATATATATATATAAAGAAATACCTTGATCCATGTTGCCATTCCTCTTTCAATAAGTTAAATGTGTTTGTTAAAGGGTTATACACATTTCCAGTTTTGTTCCTAAGCTTGTTTCAAGCTGTAAACTTTTTTTTAAGTAATCATATGAGTTCTTCATTTGATTTTGATCCACAATAAAATTATGAATAGCTTCCATTTTTTCTGCAACTTTCTTCCAAGAATGTGTTGTATATGGGGGAGGGCATGCCGGTCTTTTTTTTCTTTTAGTTTCATTCAGATAGGGTTTAAAAACTGAAGCATAAAGACTTCATTAAGAGCCTCTTACCGAGTAAGTGGTGAAAATAGTGGGCAACCAAACACTCTTACATCTGACCGATTCGGATGTTGACCCATTAAGACCTCATTAAGTGACAAACAAACAACCCCTAATTGCTATGTTTCACCTAGTGGATAACATCTTGATGCGTATTTCAAGATATATATATATATATATATATATATATATATATATATATATATAAAGAAATTTGTGAAAAGAAAATGAGAAGGCACTATGTATACATGTGTTCATTTTGCAAAGATTTAAACTTTTTGGTTTTCTTTTGTTTTCTCAAATTATCGGACTATCTCTGCGTATACAGAATTATCGGCATGATAGTTATTTATTTGAGTTTCTGCTTTATTTTCTTTGGTGTTCCGTATAATTTATCGTACTTTCTATACGTGTACACAAGACCAGCCTTATTGTTGTTGAATTATACAATTTCAACTTGTTTTATTTTTCTTATTTTGTTAAATCTGAGGATGTTAGAGCATTTTCTGTGTGACGTGTGTGTATCACAGTTAGTGTCGTTAGTTGATTCAGTTAGAACTGTTAGATCATGTTATAGGGTAGATTTTGTAATTACACTATAGTTAAAAGGGTTGTTTGTGTCAAATATATGAATCTCATATTTGAGATTCATATATCAACGAATCTTGATTACAAGCTGCTAAGGGACCAGATTTTTGGCATCAGCGTACCAGAGGAGGAAGGCCAGCGTACCAAAGCAGTTATATATACCAGTTGGTTCGTAGCTCACTAGAACCTTGTCCATAACCGTTTCTTGAGTTCATCATCTTAGAGAGAGATTTTTTATCTTGAATTTTTGGGAGTTTTGTGTTTAGATCATTAATTAGGGTCGTTCAACGAGTTCATATCTTGTAATCATTGATTCATTTGAGCTATAAACAGATATTTATTTAGGATTTCATGTTCTTCATTTTCGGTGATCTTTCGGTTCAATTTCGGTGTACAAATCACTAGATCCGAAGCAAATTGGTTTTACAATTGGTATCAGAGCATTCCAGGCGTATATGCGTATCGAAATATTGATCTTAAGGTAGACGATTTAACATTCTTATTTCTTTTTGCTTGAAACACAATTAACATTATCAGAATACAATCACTATGTGTTAATCACAAGTGAAATCACATGAAGAATATATGAAATATCTTAATATGTCTGATAATATGGGGTACACGGGTCAAAGCAATCTAATAATACCTTAACATATCCAGATATTATGAGTATGATTCTGCCTGAGTTTAAGATGGACTAACTATACCAGCAATCAACATGGCTTATGTGCTGAATTAGTTGAAACTGAAGTGTGGTTTAGTGCGTTATAACCAATATGATCCTAGATAATGATCTTTCTCAAACCAAAAATAGAGTTTGTT
The DNA here is from genome assembly GCA_039602395.1 of Deinandra increscens subsp. villosa. Taxonomy (NCBI): domain Eukaryota; kingdom Viridiplantae; phylum Streptophyta; class Magnoliopsida; order Asterales; family Asteraceae; genus Deinandra; species Deinandra increscens. The sequence goes on along the minus strand of JBCNJP010000025.1, from coordinate 11,004,014 downwards.
TTAGTATCGCATTTACATTTCACTTTAGAAAATGCAAAAAGATATTCCGTGTGTTTTAACATAACTTTAGAAAAATTAAAAAGAAATTAGGTATGTTTTGATATAAAGTTTCTAAAAGCAAAAAATATTTTATTTCTTATTTTTTTTCGATCGATCAACGCGTGATACAATCAATTTTCAAAATCCGATTTTAAAATATCATGGTTCTCTAAAGGAGATTTTTGCCCAAGATTAAATTAATTTGGGTGAAAAAGGAAAACTGCACTTCTGTCTTCTGAAGATGCAGGTTCAAGATATGACTCACACGCATGGTGAAAGGGGGAGTATGATTCAAGTGATAAGAGGATCGTGAAGGATTATATGTTAATTCAAAAATTGATCCAGCCATGCTAGTTCTACTTGTTAGGACCGATTTCCACATCAAGAATCTCGATGTTGAGCAAGAACGAGGGTCGGATTTGAAAACTCAAGAGACGATGATGATGAAGAGAATCTTGGATATCAAACACAAGAAAGATGATGAACTAGTCGAATGATTTCATTAGTCGAATGATTACAACGAAATCATGACAAACACTCTCTAATCGAAATCCATGACTCACTCTACAAGAAATCATCATCTCCACATTTGGAGACTCCTTTTCTTGTAATGGGCACCCTCACTATATATATAGTGAGGGTGACTGACTACAGAAAAAATAAATGAACAAAAATTACAAGAAAAGCAAATAACATAAATATTAATTAAATCAAAGTTGATTTAATTAATCCGAAGCTTGACTCGCTCGAACCGATCTTCCGTAGACTTTTACGTTGACCATTAACCCGAACTGTTGACTTTTCCAGAAAACGGTCTTCGGTCCAATCTCGCAAGCCTCGATCATCACAACCCAGTCTCTAAATCAATTCACGATGGATTCTTCAGTCGAATGCTTCGGTAAACAGATTTGATGGCGTCAGTCACATATATTTTAGTTCCAACATATTCCCCCTTGACTGATGCTTTCAAATCTGTTCAACTGCTGAAGAATCGCTCTGTCATACATCTTCAATGAGAAACTGATAAACCTGAGACAATCTGTCGTAGAAATTCCCCTCTGAATAAGCTTCTTCTGTTCTTGTTGCTCCAGTAGAGAGCCAAGTGCTCCGCTCACTCGGTTCACGCGGTCGGGTACAATACTGAGAAAATGCTACATCTTGGAGTCCATACCGTAACAAACTGAATCAGATAAACCAGTCAATCATCGAACATGCTCTAACTCTGGATAATCGACCTGATATCCAAATCCATAATAATTCGTCCTATTTCTCTAAATCTCTCCAAAAACATCAAGTCGGAAGCGTAAAAATCTGATGCAGAGAGTCGAACCGTCCCGATCGGTTGCCTTGAGAAACCAGATAAACAATCTTGAAATCGGACAATCTTGCGAAAAACCAGAAATCGGATGCTGACAGTTGTTAATAGTCCGCGCGACTGAGGTTGGATGTGAAAATAAAAATAAGTGTCAAATCTGTGAAAATTTGAGATCTCGAGCAAAAATAATAATAACTGGAGTCTTCGTAATTTTGGGCGAAGAAAAACGAGCTCAGAATAATAATCCGTGAAGATTTCTGAGTCAAATTGGTGAAAAGGGCTCAATCTGAAAAATTCTATCAATTTTCATCAAGAAACGGCCTTCCGAGAAATTTAACAGATAAATTCCATAATTAACTTAGATTCCAATTAATCCGGTTAGTTGACATCCGCGCTGCATCAACTAAAAATAAAAATCGTGAGACATAACGAGAAAGCTATATAATTAACCGGCTAAAGAAGCTAACCCGTCAGTGGTCAATAGCAAACGCTGCGCGTGACGTCAATAAACGAGAACCCCAATAAATAAATCCACGACTAATAAAAAATTTTTTGAAATTCCGTCGTGGCGTTGTCTTGTTAATCTTGAAAAAAACCGACAAGAAAAACCCTGTGTTTAATGAAATAATGCAGAAAAATTAATTAGTGCTAAAAATCCCTTGAGAAAGCACAATCCGTGTGAGAATTAATTGACCAATCAGATTGGAGTACACATGAGATCCAACGGCTCATAAAAGTGAAGATCCACGGTTGGAAGGCGCTGATCCATGTGACTGTGGAAAGCCAATCAGAGAAAGCTGAAGAAGCACATATAACGATTTAATTTTTTGCTGGGTCCCATGCCATTAACATGCAGCCAATAAGAAAATAATAACAAATGCTCATCAACGTCTCCCTTTGGTACAACCTGGTCCCACAAGAAATTCTTTGAGCCAGTTGAAAACGACAGAATTTAAAGAACACGGTTCTTTGACTACATGTGGTCCCACTCACATTTCTTTCTCCAATAAGAATTCGACAGCAATTAAGGTTTGTCTAGGTTGATCGAGAAGGAAAGAGAAACGAATTATGTCTGGACCACTAGAGTGTTGCCACGTCATCTCGTCAAACACACAAGTCGTCTTCCACCTGCAAACCCTAATACGGTCGGGAAATTCACCGGAAACTCGAAGCCTTCACCGGAAAAGCGTATTATCACCATAACTTGCTCAAAACCTAACAAAAATTGATGATTTTTAGCTCGTTGCACTCCTCATTCAATTCTCTGTCCATCTTAACGATCAAAAATGACCGAAACGAACTTGAACGAAAACCCAAAATCAAGTCTGCTAACCTTTGAAGTCCGCTAAAGCTACCAGAAGTCCGCTAAGCGCACTGAGAAGTTCGCTAGAGACTCAAGTCCGCTAAAGCAAACAAGTTCGCTAAGAATCGAAACAAGTTCGCTAAGAAGAGGAGAAGTTCGCTAAGAACTCAACAAGTCTGCTAAGAACTGATACAAGTTCGCTAGGGCAATCTTCATATCTTCAAAACAGTTGAATAAATCTGGAAAACGATGAAAATGAAGAACACTTACCCTTCGATTCTCGTAACAGTCCCGAAAATGAATGGAAACGAGTGATTAATGACACAAATCTATTGTAGAACATGTTATGGCCACTTACACATCCCAAACAGCAGCAAAAACCATTCGAATCAGCCCCGAAAATCTGGAAAATCTCAAGAACACGAAGAACACCATGAAACACACACTAGTGTGTGTTTTTCCAGATCTGCCCGAGATTCAGACGAAACGGATGCTTCTAATGGATCCAGAATGCGTTTTCCACTGAAAATCATACCTCATTTCATCCAAATTCATGAAGAAAAACTCAGAATCAAGCTCGAAATCTTCAAAAAACCCCCAAAAACGGGAAAACTCTAACAGCTTCAAAAATCTGCTCGGATCTTCACTTTTCTCCATAGATTTGAACATGTAAAAGATAAACAATCATCAAGATAGACTCAATGAACAATAACCTAACATCTGAACAACATCAGATCTGTCCAGAATCCATCAATAATGAAGAAAAAATAGAAAAAGTCTCAAAAGTGGATTTTCTCATCTTCACCCATTCAAGCTCAAAATCCAGATTCGAGTGACCAGATTCATCGTGAGATGAAATCTGATAGGTACCTTGCTCTGATACCATTTGTCAGGACCGATTTCCACATCAAGAATCTCAATGTTGAGCAAGAACGAGGGTCGGATTTGAAAACTCAAGAGACGATGATGATGAAGAGAATCTTGGATATCAAACACAAGAAAGATGATGAACTAGTCGAATGATTTCATTAGTCGAATGATTACAACGAAATCATGACAAACACTCTCTAATCGAAATCCATGACTCACTCTACAAGAAATCATCATCTCCACATTTGGAGACTCCTTTTCTTGTAAAGGGCACCCTCACTATATATATAGTGAGGGTGACTAACTACAGAAAACATAAATAAACAAAAATTACAAGAAAAGCAAATAACATAAATATTAATTAAATCAAAGTTGATTTAATTAATCCGAAGCTTGACTCGCTCGAACCGATCTTCCGTTGACTTTTACGTTGACCATTAACCCGAACGGTTAACTTTTCCAAAAAACGGTCTTCGGTCCAATCTCGCAAGCCTCGATCATAAAACCTAGTCTCTAAATCAATTCACGATGGATTCTTCAGTCGAATGCTTCGGTAAACAGATTTTATGGCGTCAGTCACATATATTTTAGTTCCAACACTACTGCAACAAAAATCAAGATTGAGCATGACCTCTCCTCTCTAACAGAATAGAGTCACCGAATGACCACTCTTGTCACACAATGAACAAACTTGACAAATTAAGGAAATGACAAGTATTTATACAAAAGCTGATTTGCCGAATGAGATTGTGCCACCGAATGAGTTCATTTGCCGAATGAACCCATTCGATTACACTCATTAGGTGGTTATTTGCTAACACCTAATGAGCCATCAGCTTCTTCATTTACTGTGCACTCTGTCTCTCTGTTTCGATAGTAACACCACACCACAAACTTGCATTAACAAATCTCCCCTTGGATGTTGCTGTTGAAAACTGTTCTTGCAATCTTCAGTCAATCTGCTTCAGACGCCTCTATCTTTAGCAAGTTTCCCTTGGACTGAACTTCGGGTATGCAGGAAACAATTCTCAATCATTTACAATCATCATAACCAATAAAGTTCCCCCTTTCTTTAAGCATGCCAATGGCGTGACCACATCTTCTAACCAAGCTTCAAGCACATCCATGGCGAGACCACATCTTTTAAGCAGTTGGAATGTGATAGGGTCACTTCTTCTGTTGTTTCAGCAATTAAAGATCTCTTGAACTCCACCGCATATGACAATAATTTGTAGTCTTCATAAAGTTATAACACGCTCTGATATTTATGAAAACCAACATGACCAGAATTTTTAATCACATAAATTCCCCCTCAGGACGTCTCCTAACCAGCACATCTCGTTGCAAATTGCCGCACATCCGATCTTCACAACTCAAGAAAGTATTGGGTATCACAGAAGGATTCCCCCTCAGGACATATCCTTCCCAACACATCATGCATATCTTGTTGCAGACTGAAGCACATCAAGTCTTCATAATTCCAGAGAGTATTGGGTATCACAAAGAGATCCAAGCCATAACTAAAAACTTTGACATATCGGTTCGCATGAACATCAGAAGACACCACCATTTCATGAAGATCACAAATTACTGCCAGCCCTGAAAATATTTCTTTTCATTGAATATTCACTTTTATAACAAAGATAAAACTTTGAAGCTTTAGGGCCCTCATTTTCCCCTAAACAAGTCACTACAAAAAAATGCCATATAGTGGCACAAACTTTTAGCGGCATTTACGTTTTGTGCCACTAGTATAGGGTTTTATTATAGTTTTAATGGCATTTAGGTTTTATGCCACTAATATAGGTTTTAGTGGCACTTTTATTATGCCACGCTACCTACCTTATCTTTTTGTGGCTTTTACAATATGCCACTAAATGTATTAACCTAACTTATCTTAACTTGTATGGAAAATAAAAAATCAAATGCCCCCAAAAATATTAACCTAAGCGCGACAAATCCTTCCAAATCCTCCCAAAATCATCAAATCACTCCAAAACTAAAATTTACCTATAACACCCCGATTTATATGAGAAAAAGAATATTATGTTTTATATAACTTTTTACCGCACTTTGAATGATTTTCTAAAATATTTAAAAAAAATACTAAATGCAACTTCCAATTGTAAAGGTTTTGAAACACAATGACGGTAAACGTATTAATACTTTTATGAGGTTTTTATCCCAACATAAACTAATAATATTATATAATGAAAGACTTTGAAGTATCTGCCAAAATTTATATCATTTGTAAATTTGGTGGGTTATTTTGTAAAAACCTTATAGTAATTGAGAAAAGGGGAAATTATGTTATTTTTGGAAATCAAAAATGAAAAGACAAAAAAAAAACAAACAAGAAGCATGAGTCATAGGAATGGGGCGTCGACCCCTGCCCCTCTTCGATCAGTTTTTGGAGGTCGAGAATGAAGTGTATTAATATTTCACAGCCGAATAATAGGTCGAATGCTAATGGAGTAGATTAATTACAATGAGAAGATCAAAACAAACATTAATTCAGAAAGGGAGATGGGAAGAATCAGATTAGAGAAGGTAGATGGGAAGAGAGCACCACTCAGTTACAACATTCATAACCCTATTCTCTTGATCTCTCCCACTTATATTTCACCACCGTTTTCTTTTCTCTCTTATGTATCCATTCAACCCGTTGGGCTTCTTGATTGGGTGTGCTCTGATGGGTCTACTAGTATGGTTCATAACATTACTCCCCCTATCAAATTCACCTTGTCCTCAACGTGAAATGCGAGAAGTCGAAGAGGCTCGGTTATAGTGTTTTCAGAAATAGTGGCACACCATAACAGTGGCGAATACAGAAATATTTTATACGGGGGGAAAAAATACGGATCATTTAAAGACGGGTCGGGTTATAAATATATACTTAATAATGGGTCGGGTAAAAAATAATTATATCTTATATTAAAACTCACATTTTTTTATATAAACACACTTCAAACTATATAACTGCAAAAACATAATTTATTTAATATAATAATAAAAACTCTTACAACATGTATTCAATTTTTTTAAAATAGTCAACTGTACAACATAATAAACAATATTTAATAAGAAAACTAATAATAGAAAACATTATATATATACTTCACAAAAATACAAATAATAAGAAAACTAAACTTTAAAAAAAAATATTAATTTACTTTCTAACTTGTAACAAATAACGATCATATGTGTTATGTGCAAAAAGAAAAGCTTTAAATATTATTTTAAAAGTCTCTATATTTAAGATGCTGTGATGGTTTCAGATATTAAAATAATTCATATAATTGTATAAAGTCACTTCTCTCTAGAATATGCATCCGCCGGCCACCGCCGGTGAATGGAATACCGTCCACAACAGAAAACACCGCTCAAGAGTTACCAAATCTTCTCCCCCTTCCATCAATCTTGATGATGCCATCACGTTCTTCGTTTCTGCCATCCCCCCGGAGGTGTCGAGCTCCAACCTGTGGAGTGTCTTCCAGCCCTTTGGATCGGTGGCAGAGGCGTTCGTAGTCAAGCCAAAGCTCTCTACTTCTGATCGTTTCGGTTTCGTTAGAATGATGGGCGTCACCAACTATCTAGCTTTGGAAAAAACTCTGAATGACCTTATTTTCTGGGGTGATAAAAAACTTGGCGTTAAACTTGCAAAATTCGACAAGCTTAAGAACCCCATCGTGCTTCCTCCGCTTCCTCGTGCTCCTCTTGTCTCCGGGCTCCCCCCTCCTCCCCCTCTTCCATCGCTCGCTCCCATGGTCCAACCTGGACCTTCCTCTGCTAATGCTCCTCTCCTCTCTTTCAGGGATGTCGTCGCCGGAATTTCTTCACCTCCCAAAAAAGTGATCGGCATCCCCCAATCGGTAGCATGGAAACCTGAATCTTGTATGCACTCTTCTCTATGGGGACGGTGCTTAAACCTTAGCACCCTCATAAATGCTAAGCGCATCCTAACAGCCGAAGGACTAAATGATTTCGAATTTTTCCACATCGGGGGACTCGACGTTCTCCTTTCCTTCTCCTCCGACTCTGCTGCGTCTGGTTTCCTTGACAAAGGTTCTGCCTCGTGGACCCTCGTTTTCGAAAATCTTCATATGTGGGGAGGCCAATCCATCCCCTTCTCTCGCATTGTGAAACTCAAAATTCTTGGGGTTCCCATTCTCGTCCGGGATGCTGTCACTTACAGCCGGATAGGAGAAGCGTTCGGTAGTATCGCATGCCCACCGGACTTCTGTTGGAATAGAGATGATGTCTCTTGCGGAATGGTTTTTGTTATCTCCGACCAAAGGAGACTTATCAACGAAGAGGTCTCTGTAACTTGGAGAGACACCTCCTTCAACGCTTGGGTAGTGGAAGAAAGCTTCTCCCCTTGGTCCTCCCTCTCCAACCATGACCCCCTCTTTGACGATTCTGAGTCGGAAATCCCTTCGTCGGATTCCGAACTTGAGGAGGGTGAACTTGATTCGTCACCGGAGAACGAAGAAAATGCCATCATCTTGGATTCCTCCGATCAGATCTCGCCGGATTCCGTACAGGGTACAGTTGACTTGGGGGTTGGTGAAAAGAATCCTGACAAAGACTCTGAAAAGGTGATTCCGAATGAGAATTTACAGCCTACTCCTCCTGTTGGCGATAAAGTTGGACAAGAAAGCCCCCCTTTTGTCGAATTGGTCAGTTCACAATCTCTCTCCCCTTTGAATACTCCTGTTTCCCCTTTGAATACTTCTGTTTCCCTCCAATCCTCCCAACTGGGCCCTTATTCCCCTCCGACTAAGAAGCCCATTAAACCTTCCAATTCCCCTTGTCCTGTTGGGCCTCTCCCACCAATCCACGCATTTGGGCCTTTTGCCTCCTCCCCTGGGCTTGCCTCGGCGCCCAACCCCCAGCCTGCTACTCCCTCATCTCCTCTCGATCAAGCTTCCTTAACTGACTTTACCTCCTCCCTCCCTCTCCCCAAACTTCCCTCTAAAAAGGGCAAATCGATCAAAAATGTTCCTCCTGGCCATAATGGACATATTCTTATCGGAGGATACAAGTCTACCCTCAAAAACAATGCCCTTGGGGCCGTAAATGGTAAGAAATCTGCCCCCGGTAGGAAACCTCCTAAGAACTCCAACTGCTCCTCCTCTTCCGTCCAGGAAAGACTTCTGGTGGATGAGATTGGTGACTTTCTTGGCTTCCACAGTGAACCAGCCCCTGCCAACTTGAATGTGGGATCCTCTTGCTCGGGTATCGCTTCCAAAATTGGTTATCCATGAATTGCCTTTCCCTTAACGTTAGAGGGTTGAGAAGTACCCTTAAACATTCTTGGATTCGGTCTCTCAAAAGAGACAACAAACTTTCTTTTTTAGCTCTGCAAGAAACCCAAATTTCGGACGCCTCTTCCATTGATGTAAACGCTCTTTGGGATCGCTCTCCGTTTGAGTTCTTTGCCTCCAATGCCAACGGCCGATCGGGAGGCCTCATTTGTGTGTGGGACCCCTCGGTGTTCTCCAAACATGATGCTGCTTGCTTTGATGACTTCTTATTTCTGAGAGGTTCAATCCGGGGCTGTTCGGAAAACATCTTTATCATCAACCTTTATGGGCCTAAACTTGTTTCTCATAAAAGAGCGCTTTGGAATCAAATTATTTCCCTTATGGCGTCAAATGCTGGTGCTTGGATAATCTTGGGTGATTTCAATGCTGTTAGATTCCCGCATGAGCGCTTTAACTCGGAATTTAATTCCTTCGAGGCGACGGACCTTAACCATTTCATTCGTGATGGGAATCTTAACGATCTTAGCATGGGTGGTAGACGATTTACTTTTCTATCCGCTAGTGGCGATTCTCTAAGTAAGCTTGATCGCATCTTACTGTGCAATCGTTTCATCAGCTTATGGCCTACCTGCTCGATCCAAGCTCTCCCTCGTAGATGGTCCGACCACTGTCCTATCCTCCTGAGGGCGATTGGTGGGGACTCTGGGCCTCGGCCTTTTAAATGTTTTAACAGTTGGTTGGATTGTGTGGATTTTGATTCGGTGGTTGTAAATGCGGCTTCTTTGCCGACTATGGGTGACAAACCGGATAGGAAATTCATGTCCAAATTTAAGAACATAAAAGATGCAATCAAAGTTTGGAACACCTCTAGGAGGGATGCAAATTCTAGTAGGCAATCTGCTCTCCTTCAGGAGATCGATTCTCTTGAGCTAGTCGCAGAAGATCGCTGTTTGACCGACTTGGAGAAAAGCAATCGGATTCTGTGGAAAAAGGAATTCTGGGACCTCGAACATATTCGCTCTAAGGACCTTCATCAAAAAGCCCGTGTTAAGTGGGCTATTGAAGGTGACGAAAATTCAAAATTCTTTCATGGTATCATCAATTCTTCCAACGCTAAAAGACAAATTAATGGCCTCATTGTCAATAATGAATGGATCACCAATCCTTCAACCATCAAATCTGTGGCGGCTAACCATTTCGCTGCGAGGTTTATGGAGCCTTTGGCTTCTCGGCCTTCCTTTCCTCCTGATGGGTTCAAGAGGCTTACGGATAGTGATGCCTCCTCTTTGGAAGCCTCCTTCTCCCTTGAGGAAATCAAAGGCGCCATCTGGGATTGTGCGGGGGACAAAAGCCCGGGCCCGGATGGTTTCAACTTTCGTTTCATTAAGCGGTTCTGGCACCTCTTCAAAGATGATCTTAAGCTTGTGCTTGATGATTTCTTTGCAACGGGCTTCATTAGCCACGGTTGCAACTGCTCCTTTATTTCCCTCATCCCCAAGGTTCACGACCCGCTCAACATCGATGATTTTCGCCCCATTAGTCTTATTGGCTCGTTGTATAAGATTATTGCGAAAGTTTTGGCCAATCGCCTTAGGTCCGTCATTGACTCTTTGATCAGTGACACGCAATTTGCCTTCATTAAGGACCGCCAAATCCTTGAGGGCCCCCTCATCCTTAATGAGATGGTGGCTTGGCTTAAACACACGAAAGGCGAAGCGTGCTTTTTTAAAACTGATTTTGCCAAAGCTTTCGACTCGGTCAATTGGGGATTTATTCTTCACCTATTACACCTTATGGGGTTTCCGCCTCGATGGTGCTCTTGGATCCGTGGATGCTTACTTTCCGGGCGTTCTTCCGTTCTTATTAATGGCTCTCCTTCGAAGGAGTTCTCCTTCTCTAGGGGACTCCGTCAAGGTGACCCGTTATCTCCTTTTCTCTTCATAATCGTGATGGAGGCTCTCCATGTTCTTTTAGTCAAGGCAAAAGGGTTGGGCCTCATAAAGGGCATCTAACTTCCTAATAATGGGCCCAACATCTCTCATCTTTTCTTCGCTGATGATGCCATTTTCATTAGTGACACATCGTCTTTTTCGCTTTCTAATCTCTCTAGTGTTCTTTCTTGGTTCAACCGTTCTTCCGGATTGTCTATCAACCTTCACAAAAGCAATCTTTTTTGTCTCGGGATCGATGGCTTCCGTCTTGACATCTTGGCCTCCTCCATCAATTGCCAACCGGGCTCCTTTCCGTTCTTGCACTTAGGTCTTCCTATTGGCCTATATATGAACCGCATCCTTAATTGGAATAGGGTCATTGAAAAGATCAAAAGGCGTTTGTCGTCTTGGAAAGAGAAAGTTCTCTCCTTTGGAGGGCGCTCCACTCTCATCAAGTCGGTCCTCGGATCCATCCCAACCTACTACCTTTCTCTTTTTCGTGCCCCCTTGTCCTCCTTGCGGTCTATGTAATCCTTACGTCGTAAGTTTTGTTGGGGAGGGGAAAAGAAAATCTCTTGGGTGGCGTGGAATGTGATGAGTGCGGCTAAAAATAGGGGGGATGGGGTTTGGGTCCCTTCATGCTTTGAATTTTGGGCTTCTTACGAAATGGCTTTTCAACTTCAAAGCCGACGGTTCTAAATTGTGGGTTCGTGTGATCAAAGCCATTCATCATTCAACCAATTGTTGGAACACTTTCCCTTGTAAGTACTCTATCCTTGGTCTTTGGAAAAATATCATGCGCGCTTGCTCCGATCTCAATGATTTAGGTGTGGATGTAACTAAAAGGATTCGTTGTTGGGTGGGCTCGGGTTCGTCGGTAAGGTTTTGGATCGATAATTGGACGGGGTTTGGTCCTCTAAAAGACCGATATCCCCTCCTTTTCTGCTGGAATCAAACAAGAATTGTACGGTGGATTAGAGACTGTCTCCTTCTTTTTTGTCTCGATACACTTAGGATTGGATCGGACCCACATTTCCTTCTTTTGGTGGCCCTTTGTTGCTTGACTGTGAACGCCTCCTGTTGCCTTTTCATCGCAGCAATGGGGACGGTTTTTGGGGTTGGGATGAAGGGAATGGGATAAGAAATGACTTCTCTGTTAAAACGGTTCGCATGGCAATCGAGTCGACCGTTCTTGGATCTTCGAACGTGGTTTTTCCTTGATGTCATTGGATCCCCATAAAGGTTAACACTTTTGTGTGGCGTGCGTCTTTGGATAGAATTGCTTCAAAGACGAATCTCTCTCTTCGTGGCATTTCTTTGGATACTTCTTGCGAGAGCTGTAGTGGTGTTCCGGAATCTGTGAAGCATCTTCTGTTTCGATGTCCAAGGGTGAGAAACATTTGGGCAATCGTTTTGCAATGGTGTAAGGCCCCCTCGGACCTCCCCTCTTCGGTTAATGTTGTCATATCGATACACAATGCGTGGGGGATCTCCAACAAGCTTAAACGGGTTGTGCATTGCATTCTTCTCACAACAATGTGGATCATATGGAAGACAAGAAACGACAAACATTTTAAAAATCGAGCTCCTCGTTTGGACGAAACCATTGGGGACATCAAATTGTGGTCTTTCAATTGGGTCAAAAATAGGGGAAAATGTTCGTTAGTAGATTGGAATAGTTGGTGTAATTTCTCTTTCACTCTGTAACTTGTTTTGTCTAGCTTCTTGCTAGGCTTTTTAATATATTTCTGCCGTTCAAAAAAAAATTAAAATAATTCATTAAATATTCTTTTTAAATTATATTAAAATTTAATTTTAATAGGTATTGAGTGCTCTCTTGGATAATAGGTTAGAATTAAATATAACTTTCTTTCTCTCTCTTCTTTTCTTCCCCACCTACGTTTCTTTGTCTTCTTCACATTTCCTCACCATTAACCTGCAAAACCCATTTCTTTTCTTCCCTTTTTTCGATTTTCTATTACTAGGTGCCCCATTAAAGATAAAAGTGCTCGTCTAGTTGATTATGGTGCCCCTTTATCCATTCAAAATAGAGATTTACTTGCAAAATAACTAGGTTTTATAAAGGTTTTTGATGATTTCTGTAGTTCATACTAGAGGTTCTTTTATTGAATCAGGTCTCTTCACTTATGTTTATGCTTATGATAATATATGCCGATCCCTAATCTCACAACTTCAACGTTGCTCCGCCACTGCACCATAAAGAGTGATGTAGGTAAGAGATTACCATGAGTGGCTTATGCCCATGCAGAGCCTCAACTGGAGTTATTTTTGGGTCCAAAAAATGGACTTCGAAGACCGTAACAATTACAAACATTTCCTCGGGATCTGCAAGATAAACACTACTAACATGTGGTGTTTTGATGGCTAAGGTACCCTTTGTGTGCACACAATTAAAAGTTATAGTGAAAGACACCATGTGATCCGTGAATTTTCTGGGTAGTTTCTAACTCAAAAAGTCAGCAGCAACCAAGTCAACAAACTCTATGTAAATGAAAATCCCAGCAGAAATTGGGTCTCGGTTACCTTCTGTATGATTCTTCATGCCATCTTTGTCACACCCCAACCGACGGCGGAAGATGTCGGGGCGCGATGATTCTCCAGATGCACACAACACTATTTAAATGTTGCGATATTCTTAATCAACCCATTTCATTAAACATAAGTTATCAATACAATACATGATGAAAATAAACAACAATGAATCAAATAAACTTAATTAATTAGGTCACACTAGGTCCACATGCGATCCTATAGTGTCAACAGCAAGAAGTCATCATCTAACAGCAAATCCTGCAACATGTATAAAATAAAGGTCAACTACGAATAGTTGGTGAGTAAACATAGGTTTGTAAGCATTTCATAGTTTAAAAATAAGCGATTCATGAGACTAGAGTTTCATTCAATCATGTAAACAAGGTCATAAGTGATGTGCACCAACCCTAGACAAGTAAGGGAGCAATCACCCGGCGCTACACGCGAAGCATGCCGAGTGGGTTGTCAACCAATAGATCTATCAGTGTTGCCACGGCTCGATGGTTAATGGTACACAAGCGAGTGATTAGCGATTAGCGAATATCCACACATAGAATCCAACCAAGTATCACATAATAGAATTCACACATAGCATACATGAAATCGCATAATAGTTTGAATATATAGATTGTAGAGATTTTGTATAACACATGTTGCACCCCAAAGTTTAAAAGGAAAATGGGCTATGAATACTCACCTGATACGGAGACACAATTTGAGAGAAAAGACACCACGAAATGAGGAAGGATAGACTCAATGATAATCTTGATGACTAGAGAGATAAAAGGAAGAATAAATCAATAACTAACTAATTAATTAAATAGCTTAAATTTCACGACACGACCGAATCGACAACTCGTTGGTGATCTGGTGAGGGGATACGTACGTCGTAGGTCCAATCCTAATCTAAGGGCAAGGTTAAAGGTCCTAATTTGACTAATTACATGAAAGTCAACCATTGGTCAAACATAAGTCAACATGGTCAAACAGAGGTTGTCATGGTCAAACATAAGTCATCATGGTCAAACATAAGTCATCATGGTCAAACATAAGTCAACATGGTCAAACATAAGTCATCATGGTCACCTTTCATGGTAATTAATCTAGGTAAATCAAATTTTAACATACAAGCTCAGGTCAACATAATCTACCATGGATTTTTATAGGTCTATTTGAATCTAGCATGAACCTAGCCAAATCTTGCATGAATCTAGTCAAATCTAGCATGATACTCAACTTTCGATCACAAAACAAACCCTTCTAAGCATGCATGGGTGGATCTTAACATTTAAACACATAAAGTTCATGATTTGATAGTCTTACATACAGATCTAACTTCACATGCCAAGAATATTATAGATCTAAACATGTTAGGAGGTAAAAATGTTATTTTTGAAGTTTCTGACACACAATTCTAACCCTAGATGACACACATATTGAGATCTAGTTATTTTAACACATAAAACCCAACCTTGATGATCATAATACATGGATCTGGTCCTAAACAACATTCATGAGATAGCTCAAGTCCATTTGAAACGTAAAAATGAAATCTTGATGAGAAAATCTCTAGATTTAACCCTAAATGTCATGCTTTCCATAGATCTAGTCATTTTGACACATGAAAATCCAATCTTTATCAAATAACACCCTAGATCTATATCATATCAATGATTCATCAAGTTCTAATCTCAGATCCATGATCAAAATCACAACTTTCATGAAGGTCCATACATCAATTTGCTTGAAAAACCTAGATCTATAGAGATCTCATCATGGATTCAAGTGAAATGGCAAAATCGTGCAAAAAGGTGAGACCTTTACTCATATTAAACCTAGATCTATCAAATACAACATGGATTCATGCCAAAAGTCACATAAAGTTCAGATCTTGATGAGGGTAGAAGAGAAGATTCAAGTTGCAACAACAAAGTTTGAAGATCACATACCGAAAGGGATGATTCTAGCTTGATCCTAAGTGATAAAGTCTTGATCTTGGGCTTTAAACCTTCAAAGTTGGTGATCTCCAAGGGTTTCAGCCGTTCATGGCCGTTTGGGAGTGATTTGGGGGGAAATGGGAGGCTATGGGAACATAATGAGCTTAAATAGGGGGTTTTTAGGGTTTTTTCGGGAAAAAGAGGTCCAAGCATATCGCTTGGAAGTGGTGTGGCTCTAAGCCATACGCTTGGAGCACACCCGAATCAAGGGTCTTACTAGTTTCACCGTTTTCGCTCCAGTTTCTTCGTTTTTCGTCGTTTTTGAGTCCCGTTTTTTTTGTTTTTCTCCATTTTTCATTTCCCATCATAAAAACCACATCCAAGCCAATAAAATTGAATATAAACATGTCAATATTGAATTACTATCAACAATCAATCAAACATAACACGTTTTTGGTCGGTTTTGACATACGTATCGATTTTGGGCAATTCACCAACGATTCGCGAATCAATCAAGTGTGTGATGACTCATGACATAATAATTGATTATTAGACACATAAAAATGTTTAATTTGATATATGGTGACCAATTACGAGGTTCCCGGTAAATGACGGATCGCGTACCGAAATTGCGTAAAAACCCGAAATTGCTTTATTTTCAATTCGAGACACCCAATTTGGTTCCAATTGATTGAAATTAAGTATCCGGTTTCGAAAATCGATTGTAAATTATTTAGATTCATTAGTTGGGGTGTAAACACCCGAAAATTCTCCCGGTTCTCAATAATTTGCAAATCGGTAAATTGTGAATTCTCAAAACGGGTCGGACCTCTCAATCGGATAATTTGCAAATGTTACAATCTTTGTATAAGTAGAGTATTTTAAAACGGGTACCTGGTGGGAACACCATGGTCCTGAGAAAAAGGACCAGGTTCCAAAAAGAGTCAACTTTGGCGCTCATATAAGTAAACGGCAAAGCCCGTGTAGAAGGACGGAATTAACCCGGAAAAAGATGGGTCGTCGTGACGCATTGACTTCTAATTAAAACCCAATACCGTTGTGTAGCACATATATCTTCCCAAGATTGAAACTCATGTATCCATAGTATGTTTGTATCCAAGGTAACCAGTGTATTTTTTCATATATGCCAAATTCCATTTGCAACCCATGTTCTCAAGCTTATATCAGCTAGTTTTCGTAGCCAACTTTTAGACCTATCAAGTTCTTTATGCTTGCTTCCATAAAATTGAACCGTTCGCATTAAAAAAAAGGTATCTTGTGTATTTTCCTTGAAAGGTGTGTTGATTTGGATAAGAAGCTTGTTGTTGATCACAGCTTCAGGTGTATCCCAATATGTATGATCAAAATTTGGATCACCCACCTGGATGTAAAGCACATAAGGTTCAAAATGAGCATTAAGGATGGAATGAGTAATCCTTGTAAAAGAGTCTACACCAGAGGGCAATGATTTATCTTTACCCATTGAAATCCCAAACTTAAGTATGGCCCATGAAAGGACTGTAGATGTGGAAGCCATTAGAAAATCAAAGTTGATATAATCTCCGACATCGTGTATTCCCTTAGAAATATCCACAGCATCTCTACCCGTACAAGCCGCTAACTCTGGCCAACGAAAACACGTGCAATGCCCATTTATTGCTAGATACTCGTGAACCCATTCCTCGAGTTTAAAAGTCCTAACACTCACACATGTTGTCTTAAAACTAGCGAAAGGAATCACATCAACAAGAGCATTGTTAATAATCTTCTCAATCGCTACCTTGTTGGATATCTGAGAACTACAGATTTAGAAAACAGAACAAAATGTTGTTCTTGAACTCACTAAACACTCAACAATGAAAGAAAGTATGTGGAAGAAGGTGTACGAGATTTTGCAGAGAAAACAAAAGGAAAGCTTGCATCTTTATTAATAAACTAGAAAACTATAAATAGGCTTACAATAAAGCAACATGGACCCTGACTCAAAACAGAAACCTAAACTCCTAAAGACTAGGTACTAGTATAGACTTTTTCTTTTCCCATGTGCACAATTCCATCTTCTACGTACACTTTCTCAATCAAGACTTTGTCAATACTTGTACCCTACTCTTTCTTTATTTGAAACATGCATAATTAATATTAAAATACTAAATAATAAAACTGACCCATGACCCATTATTGAAACCCATGTCAAGATTAATCCTACATTTCACCCCCTTAATCTTGACATCATTTCTTCATCAAAGTAGTGTGGGTTCTTCCACTTCAATCAAGTTTGCTTCTTCCTCTTTGCCTTTCCATTTGGTACACTCATGAGCAAAGTGTCCAAATGCTCCACACTCATAGCACCTAAACTTACTTTTATCACCTCGACCCGTGCCTCTTCCATGACCTCTTCCACCTCTTTCAAAGCTTCTTCCACGACCCCTTCCTCTTCCATAGAATCTATCATTTTCACCATTCTTTTGTTCACTAACCAACAGGAGTTGTCCTTGATCTCCTTCTTTCTCACCATGGCTTTTAAGTCTTTCTTCGTAGGCTTTAAGCCTTCCAACCGCTTCATCGAAAAGCATCGCATCCAACTCAAAACATTGTTCGATCGAAGCTACAATTTGAAGAAAGGACTTTGGCACTGCATCAAGTATCCTTCTCACCATTTCTTCTTCCTCAACTTCATGTCCAAGACTCCTCAACTTTGAAACCAATCCACTCAACTTAGTAGCACAATCATCAACGAGCTCTCCTTCTTTCATCCTCAAACCTTCAAGCTCTCTTTTTATTGTTGAAATTCAAGCCGTCCTCAACCGATCTACACCCAAGTAGCGGATTTTTAAGCCATCCCACACTTTCTTCGGGTCCGTGTGACTCGACATTTGCAACACCATCTCTTCCGGTATTGCTTGAAACAAGAATGCTAGAGCTTGTTTTGACTTCGTGGCATTTGGTTCTTCCCCAAGAGTCCTTGGCTCCACCGTCTCCAATAGGCCATGTGCATCTAAGATGGACTTAACTTTTATAGCCCATACCGGATAGTTGGTTGCGGTCAAAGTTGGAACTTGGTAAGACATCATACCTGCTTCTTTTGTTTGTACAATCGCCATTCTTCACTTTCTTTTCTGATTTCTTTCTTTCTTCCTTTGCTTCAATTTCTTGCTAACTTACTCCTGCTAGATTCTTGCTACTGCTGCTACGTACTTGCTATTTCTGCTACGTTCTTTCTTGCTCAATGTTGATCGATGCTTGCTTCTGCTATCTTTCTGTGATCTTGCTAATCTGCTTCAGTTTTCTCGCCTTCTTGCTTCTATCGAACTTGCTAATTCTCTGTTGCTTGCTGCTTGCTTCTTGCTTACGACCTTGCTAATCCCAGGTATGAGCCATAAGGCTCTGATACCAAAATGTTGGATATCTGAGAACTACAGATTTAAAAAACAGAACAAAATGTTGTTCTTGAACTCACTAAACACTCAACAATGGAAGAAAGTATGTGGAAGAAGGTGTACGAGATTTTGCAGAGAAAACAAGAGGAAAGCTTGCATCTTTATTAATAAACTAGAAACCTATAAATAGGCTTACAATAAAGCAACATGGACCCTGACTCAAAACAGAAACCTAAACTCCTAAAGACTAGGTACTAGTATAGACTTTTTCTTTTCCCATGTGCACAATTCCATCTTCTACGTACACTTTCTCAATCAAGACTTTGTCAATACTTGTACCCTACTCTTTCTTTATTTGAAACATGCATAATTAATATTAAAATACTAAATAATAAAACTGACCCATGACCCATTATTGAAACCCATGTCAAGATTAATCCTACATACCTTTGTCAAAATCCCTTTGGTAGTTAGCTTCATAGCATTGGTTCGCCCACTAGTTTTTCCTCTAACTGAGACATGAATTATCCCATTGACATCTTGACACATATGAATAATCACAGTAGTGTGATTGTCATGAGATGTATAAAATGCGTCTTCATTCTTGATTGAGAACGGTGAACATTGTGGAGGTAAAAGAGCAAGAACATAATTATTACAACCCACACTAAGAGACAATGGTTG
>JBCNJP010000025.1:10967238-10984238 GCA_039602395.1 Deinandra increscens subsp. villosa | reverse complement strand
AAAGGAAAAAGGGGCCGTGAAAAACTCACATGATTCAGAAACTGTAGTCGGTAATATGATCAACGGAAAGTGCAAGCCTAGATAATTATAAGACATGCAATTATAATAAGTAATTGGGTTAACATTAGTGTCACTCCAATTAGGTAGGTCAAGTCTTGACGTCATAGTAGCCTTAGGGTTAAATGATTTGAAAGGTCAAAGAGAAAGTATCCGGTTATGTATTTATTTGGAAAAATGTAAATTATATATTTTTAATTAAATAAAATATTCAAAAATTCCCAGATAATATTTAGAGATGGTAAATATTTATAGAAATAAATATTGAGTCAAAATGAGGGTTTTCATATAAGAAATTGATTATTTTGACTAGTTAGTCGAAAACCAGGCGATTTCGCGGTAACCGCCGATTGCACGATACTTATTCGTTTAAGTTAGAAATCAACCAAGTTCAATAAAATATAATTATTCTCTGTCCAAAATGGGTAGATAATTATTTCAAGTGTCGGTTTCCATTAGTTTGCCGGTTTTGTGGATTTTGTGTCGGTTTTACCTTTTTGGTCCTGTTTGCCCGTTTAATGACACCGTTAGGTTCCTAAATTCACCATATGTATTTGTGAACATGTTTTTACCATTAAAATAACCCTATGAGTTCATTTGGACCAGATTTGGGTTTTATTACCAAAATGGTGTTTCCGGGTTTGTCGGGTGTCGGTTTTAGTACCGGTTTATGCCCAAATTTAAGTAATTTGTTAAGGGATATTTTGGACATGTTCTAAAGTCATTTAAACCATCATAAACTACTTTTTAAAAGTCTAAACTTTCTGGTCAAAACGGATCTATAGTGAAAAGCATTTTCTAGGGTTTTTAAGGTGTACTTTTGTATGTAAAAGTTTGATATGGTGAGTTTAAGCACTAGTAATCTTTCTAAAGTCCAAGATATCATTTTTTGACTATATTAAGAGTTTAAAAACGTTTCATAGGCATCATGGGGTCCAAAGTTACAAGAACAACACATAATACACAATATATACAAAGTTAACGTCTAAAAATGCAACTAAACAAATACTTGTGTAAAAGTCCAACCAAACTAAGTTTTGAACATAATATTGCAAGTAAATACTATCATGAGTTTCTAGTAGGTAAATACATAGTGAAACATGAAGATAAATACAAGTAAGTAAGCTTTTATGGGGTAAAATGATGTTTAGACAACAATGTAGGTCAAGACTTGCTAATGAAGTGTTTCTAGTCATGAAAGGAAACTAAGAATACTTGCTAGAACAAGATTTTACTAAGAAAAGTGAAGATGAAACCTTATTAGAAGAAGTTGGAGGCCGAAAATGGTGATGATGGTGGTTGTTCTGTAGTTCTCTAGCTTCCTAGCATCATGAATCATCAAGAAAATGAGTGATTACTCAAGCGTTTTAGAGAGAGAGTAGAGAAAGAGAGGGACTTACGGCTTAGGTGAAGGAGAGAGCAAGGAGAGTTTTCTTGAGAAATGTAAGTAACAAATGAGGCTAGGGTTTATTAGGATGAATTTATATGAAGTGTTAAATGGAAAGGGAAGTATTTGGGTGTGGTGTGTGTGTGTTTCGGTCCAAAGAGAACCGAGAGAGAGTGAGGGACGGGTTAGAGAGGGAGAGATGGAGAGTAATGAGTGTTTGAGTCTTGATTTGGGATAAATATCTAGTAAGTAAGGTGGGTTAATAAAGTCCAAGTGTTTATGTGTGTAGGTTGGTGTTCGGACCGAAAGAAAAGAAAAGAGGGCTCGGGTTCAAGCCAATGTTTGGCCGGCCGATTTCTAGCTCACAAGGGAGGTTCAAGGGGGCTTTAATATTGTGTTATGTGGATGCAAAATGGATGGCTCATGGCTGGAAACTTTGAGAGGGAAGAGGGGTTTAAAATGGTGGGAAACTAAGGACCTTTGGTCCATAGTTTTGGTTGATTGTGGAGACAAAGTCTTACCTATGTAGTCATAGGTTGTAAGGATGTTGGAGGTTGATTAGAAAGGCATCTAAGGAGGTCAATTCAAGTAGTATCAAGTAACTAACCAATTAATGGAAATGGTGGTGGTTTGGTTTTGGTTGGGAGCCGGTCGAGAAGGGAGGGGGATCGCGGGTTCGATCCCGTGGTCGAGCAAAAGGAAAAGGGACGGGAGACGGGAAAGGATAAGGGAACCGGTTCGAAGGAAAAGAAAGGGGACAAGGTGACGGGTTAGCTCAATTGCGAAGGGAGGAAGGAAAATAAATAAATCGAATCGGGTTTGAAGGTGTTATAAAGTATTTATTCACGACGACGTAAAATAACAAAACGGACTTGGTTTATGATTTAAAATGAACGTAAAATAAATAAATCGAATCGGGTTCGAAGGAAAAGAAAGGGGACAAGGTGAAGGGTTGATCAAAGGTTTATGATTTAAAATGAACGTAAAATGATAAATGATAATAATAATAGATCCCAAGATGATGAGATCATGCATGGGGTTTACCACATAGTTGGTAAATTTGATAAACGGACTTGGTTAGTCGCTTTATTATTATTAAAGTTCCAGCGACCATTCCGTGCAAAGAAATCATCATGTTCAAGTATCGTTTTCAACATGAATTAGGGCTACGTCAAGACTATATTCCTATCTATGCAGTTAATACGGCCGATATCCCACCGGGATATTGGTGGGATATCGGTTATCGGTCACAGGGAAAATATCGGTGCAAAAAGTCGGTGAAAAATACGGTAGCGATAATATCGGCCGTTTATCCCGATATATCGCCGTTTTTTTGAACAAAAATATCGGTCACTTATCGTGATATATCGGTCTGGGTTTTTTTTTTTAAAATCAAAGAAAGTCAAAATAGCGTATTTGAGGTATTACGCAGTCTCTATCTTCTCAAATCAAAGCCCTAACGGCGCTGTATCCTCTCCCGTCTTCACCATCCTCGATCGGCGCTGAACCAGCCTCTTCTCCATCTTCGCTCGGCGCTTGATCCAGCCTCTGCCTCGTCTATGATAGGCGTTGCTGCTCGCGTCCTCTGCTTCGTCTCTGTTCGGCCGACGAACTCCAGGAGTCCAGGTACTAATTTCTACTTTTTAATCTTCTTTTCGAGTTCTCTCATCTCTGTTCATGATCATGTAGCTTTTACAATCTGTTCGGGATATCAATCTGATAGCTTTTACATATCTGTTCATGATCAAACAAATGGGTGTTGTTTAATGTGGATTTTACATCTGTTTGATTCTATGTAACATTTTTTTGTACTTGGGAATAAGCTGTCCTAATCGGCTAATTGGTGGTCTGATCTGATCGACTCCATCTTCAATGTACGAAGGTTTGATTAATGATTATTTGATATGTGTGTTGTTTGCAACAATTTACAGGTTTGATAATGAGCGATGGTCTTCGTTCGACTCCATCTTCTCACGCATCTATAAACCATACAAACACAAATACTAATACAATGTCGTCTGAAGGCAACACCACCATGACGGGTCATGGTCGAGATATGGCATGGGAATGGGGAGAGAAAAGAGATCCATGTAAACCACAAAGCGTATGGTGTAAGCTATGTGATAAGAAGTTGAGTGGAGGAGTAACACGACTTAAGGAACATCTTACTCATACCGGAGGTCAAGTGACTAAATGTACGAAGGTGAGTGTGGATATTCAACGAAGGGTATTGGAAACAATGAAAGAAAAAGAAAAGACAAAGATGGAAAAGAATAGAAGTAGACGGATTCTTAATTCATACATGGTTGATTTAGATGGTGAAGATGAGGAAGAGAAAGATGAGGTGCAAGAAGTTTCTGTTAAAAACAAAGGTTTGAAGAAAAGGAAGTCTATTGGTGCTTCTAATGTGCGAGGTCCTATTGATTCCATGTTTAAGACTGATTATGAAAAAACTAAACAAACAACTATGGAGAGGAATAATCCAATAAAAGAAAAGTTAAAGATGCAAGCTTGGGAAAAGTTTGCAGCTTGGGGGGTCGCGGTTGGTTTACCTTTCAACGCCGTACGTGACGAAGGTTTTCAAGCTTTTATCGATGCTGTTGGAGAGTACGGAAGAGGTATCTAAAAATCTATATATATATATATAATATATTATATTGATAACTTAATTTTATTACTTTATGCTAGGTATGTCGGCTCCTACTTATCATAATTATCGTGTCACCTTAATGAAAAAACTTTTAGAAGACACCGAAAAGTTTGTGTTATCGTTTCAGCCACATTGGGAGGAGTATGGGTGTAGTATTATGTCTGATTTTTGGACAGACATTAAAGGAAGATGTTTGATAAAATTTTTGGTCAATTGTCCACTTGGAACAATATTTCTGAAATCAATTGATGCTTCTGAGCATATCAAGAATGCTAACTTGATCGTGGATATGATAAATGAGGTGATAGAAGCTGTTGCCGAGGCGAATGTTGTTCAGGTAGTTGTTTGTTTATATTTTACTTTTTTAATGTTGTTCAGGTAGTTGTTTGTTTATTTGTATGTTCTTGTTATTAATTAATGTTATCGTATTTTCTTATAGTTCATTACAGATAACGGGTCAAACTTTAAAGCTGTCGGAAAGATTTTGGAAGAACAACACCCGAAGTTGTTTTGGACTCCTTGTGCAGCTCATTGTGTCAACCTTATGATTCAAGATATATGTGATAAAATACCGAAGGTGAAGAATACTCTCGTTGATGCAAGATCAGTTGTTGTGTATATTTACAACCATGGAAGGATTCTTAACATGATGAGAAAGTTGACGAAAGGCAGGGAGCTGCACAGGTCTTGTGTTACTAGGTTTGCAACACAGTTTTATACCATTCAGACTCTTCATGAGAATAGACATCATATTCAAGTTTTGTTTGTTTCTGAGGAATGGAGGAAAAGTGATTTTGCAAAGAAGGACGTTGGAAAGAAAGTCGAGCGAATAGTTGCAAAATCGGATTTTTGGGACAACATACAACTAACTTGTCAAGTGTTAGCTCCTTTGGTGGATGTGGTTAGGTTGGTTGATACAGAAGAGAAGCCATGTATGGGTTATATCTATGAGGCGGTGATTAGAATGAAGGAGCAAATGAAGAAAAAACGTGACAGATGACTGAATGTCCACTAAAGTTTTGTCCTTTGTTCAGTCAAGATGGTCCGACCAACTTCAACACCCATTACATGCAGGTATTGAACTTTATAGTAGTCTTGTTTAGCAAACAATATAATTGTTTTATAACTCTATTGAATGTGTAGCTGGGTACTACCTGAACCCCGCCATTCTTCATGGGGTAAATCGTAAGGAGATATTGAAGAACGGTGACATTTTGACGGGACTTTATGTTGCTATTGACCGTCTAGTGCCGGATGAAGATGATAATGATAAAGTGAGTCTAGAGTTAAATTCATACATCGATTCAATTGGGCAATTTGGATCTCCCGCTGCTATAAGGGCTAGAACAAAAGTTGCACCATGTAAGTAAAAAAAATGACATTTTTTCATGTTTGCACTTCTAAATATTAAATCACATAGTTTTATTAAAATGTAGATATATGGTGGCGTACATATGGGATCGACACTTCTTTGCTCCAAACATTTGATATGACCGTTCTTAGTCAAACTTGTAGTGCTTCTGTAAGGAAATGAAAATCTGAGTCAACCGGTTCAAGATGAAGATTTCCGGTTGAAGACATGTTCAAGCGGAAAACTCTCAAGCGGAAGACTTGTCAACCGGAAAAGCTCAAGCGGAAGAATATTTCCGGGTGAACTCTTTTATCCAACAGTATAAAGAGTTCAACCGGAAAAGTACTGAAAGTTTACTTTTGCAGAAATCAGGCCTGCAACTACTTTTATTCTTCCAAAGTCATATCCTAGCCATCTCCTACTTATAGATAATTGCATTTTGCACATTTCCTCTTATGTATGTTTACTAATGTTCTTTTAGTAAGTTTATTGTTTGACTTTCATGTACGGTTAGATTAGCCCGTATGAGATCAACGGCTGTAGTTGATCTCCTTAGTACTATATATAGTTGTTAGCTAGTTCATTCACATGTACCAGATTTAGTGCTTACACTTGTAACAGTTTGAACTTGAGTTAATGCAAATAGTACCGAGAAATTTATTATCTTGTGTTCACTAGTCTATGCAATCAATACAATCAAACTACAAGTATGAGTAAAACAAAGCTTAAGTAAAAACAAGTGTGATACAACTTTATTCCGCATGGTTGTGATCTTCAAGTAAAGAGTTCTTGTTTTGATTATTTCTCTGAGTAATCAACGGTCCTACAAGTGGTATCAGAGCATTGGATCTCCACTTTGAAGACTTCTAGTGCTTCAAAGTTGATACTTTACTTGATTACTTAAATTTTTACAAGCTTTTTCTGTTTTACAAACTGTTTTTCACAATGACTGACTTAACTCTTGGTTCACTTAATGGTAGCTCTAACAAACCACCAATTTTCACTCCTGATGACTTTGATACTTGGAAACTCAGGATGGAAGGTTTTGTTAGAAGCCTAGACAGACGCATTTGGAACAGGTTGACTATAGGTCCTTATAGCCCAACTGTTCCATCTGCTGATGATGCCCAAGTGCAAATATCAAAACCACTAGACAAATATGTTGAAGCTGATTATGCTGAGCTTGAATATGATCACAAGGCTTACTGGAAACTCCAGGCTGCATTACCCAACTCTATACTGGTAGGGTTCAAGGGATATAAGACAGCACATAGCTTGTGGAATGCTCTCAGTGAAATGTATGAAGGGTCTAGTGAGGTTAAGGAAAACAAAAAGGATGGTTTGAAACAAAGATATGAAAACTTCACTTACAAAACTGGTGAATCTATGACCAACCAGTATCTTAGATTTGTTTCACTTCTTGATGAATTGCAAAAGGTAGAAGTAAAAATTGAACAGGCTGATGCCAACAGGAAGTTCTTGAGATCCTTACCTCCAATGTGGACTGTCTATACAGTAAGCATTAGGGAGTGCAAGGACCTCAAAAAGCTTAAACTAAGTGAACTCCATGGAGTCCTTAGTGCTTATGAAATGGAGCTTAATCTTAAGCAAAACAACTTTCCTGAAGCATCACCACAGTTGCAAACCACTGCTTTGGTTACAACTGATTTTCAAAAGATCTCAAATTCTTCTCAATATCACTCACCCTCAGTCAGTTTCAATGAGTCACCCAGATGCTCAGAGAGTTCTTCAACACTGTTTGACAACTCTCACTCTGCCTATGTGGCAACTGACTCATCTCAAGGCTTCACACGTGAAGACTTGGAATGCATAGGGGCAGATGATCTAGAAGAGATGGACATTTTAACTAAATTAGCTATGTTTTCTGTAAGGGCCCAAAGATTTTATAAGAGAACTGGAAGAACTTATAAGGGGTCAAAGGGATCATTAATTGGGTTAGATAAATCTAAAGCTAAATGTTATAATTGTCATCAACTTGGTCATTTTGCCAGGGAATGCAATCAGCCAAGGAGAGATGGACAAAATAATAACAACCATGTCCAACAGAGATCAAATCATGGAAGCAACAACAGCAGCAGTCAACACAACAACAGCAACCAGCAGCCAACTCAACCAAAACCACTTGGAAATTAAAATGTGGTGGCAGCTGTAGCTAACCAGACTAAATGCTATGAGTGGGATGACTTTCTCACTGAGTTTGAGCCAATCAATCATGCTTTGATGGCCAAAGAAGATTCAACTGAACAGGTAAATGAAATTCCTGAAAAAGTTTTGGAAAATTTGTGCAGCCCTGCCTGCATAGAACAAGTGTCAAAATACAGGAAACATAACACTGATCTGATTGATGAGGTTTCCAATTTAAATGAGTTAAAGAATTGCTTTAAGAAAACTGAAACTGCTTACATCACTAAAATTGAAAATTTAAACAAAGAATTTGATGTTTTAAAGCAAACTAACTCTATTTTGGAAACACAATTAGAGGATTTGTTGAACAAAATAACTATTTCAAGACAAGAAACAAAAGATGCAAAAGCAGAAAATGATGTTCTTGAAATTAAGTTAAAAGATGCCTTGTTCACCTGTGACAAATTCCAAACATCTAACAAGAAAGCTGAGAAACTTTGGAATGGGGCAATGCATGGGAAAACAGGTATTGGGTACAACAATGTTGAACCACCCAAGGAATACTCACCTGTTATTGCTCCAATCCAAGCACTTCAGAAGGAGTGCAGTGTGAGTCTAATTGTTGATAGCACTACATCTTCACCTTCTGAATCGAAATCTGTTGAATCATCATCAAACTGTGAAGTCAAAGATGCTAACACATCAGCATCTGTTGACCAATCCAAGGTTTTAAAACCAAAAGTTTCTTTTCTACCACCAACTATTTATGAGCCCAAGGACTCAAAAGTTGGAGGTAAACTACCTGAGCAGCCAAAACCCAGTGAAACTGAGAAAATGGGTAAGCTAACTTACCACCAGGTCACAAATGAAGAATCAACCAAAAACACAAACACTTACCAAAGAAAAATGTTTGAATGTGTTTTCTGTGGTGAAAAAGGGCACATGGCTGCAATGTGCAAATTCAATCCTTTGAGCAAAGCTCAAAACTTGTTAAAACCCAAAACTGTTTCTACTCAGAAAAGATCTACAGGTAGAATTTCACCTGTAAGAAGTAACACAATGAAGTATTTTGATACTGAGTCAAACAAAGTTTTAATTGGGAACAACAAAAATGGAAGTTTTTCAGTCTTAAAACCGAACAGGGTTCCGGCTGAACTTCAACTGGAAAAATTTTCAACCGGAAGTGAAGTTCAACCGGAAATCTCCAAAACACTCAGATCAGTTACTGAACCTAGATAACGACCCAGGGTTCAGTTCACTGATGAGTATGACCATTTTGAAGGCCAAGGAAGGAGAAACCCATCTAGAGGCAAGACCACCTCTAGAGAAAATTTTGTGAAAAACAAGCACAACTCTCAACCAGAAATTCCCTCTAGTTCAAGTGGAAATGCCACTGTTGCATTTCACAGTGAGAGATCTAGCCAGTCAAACAAATTTTCAAACTTTAATGCTAGAATCTCACCAGTGACTAGTGTTGATCAGACCTACACCTCACCCAGTGAGTTGCCAAAGGCTTTGACCAACAAACAAAAGAAGTATAGGGAATACAGAGAGAGGAAGATTGCTGAGAGAAGGCTTAGCAAAACAAACAGGCAATGTCAATCAAGTAAACAGTCTGAACACTTGAACATTGATCAAGATGACCTATTGAATGAGGATCCAATACTAAATACTTTAGTACTTAAAGAGTAAAAGTATTATGATGCTTCTGGCAAGCCCAAGACCTCAAAGGCTTGGGTTCCCTTTAGAAATTAATCAATTTTCTTTGTGTGTAGGTGCATAATAAAGGCCAACAAAGCCTATGGGTTGTTGATAGTGGATGCACTTGCCACATGACAGGAAATAAGCATGTATTGGAAAACCCCAAAAACATAAACGGAGGTCCTGTAGCCTTTGGAAGTGCAAAAGGACACATTACTGCAC
The DNA here is from genome assembly GCA_039602395.1 of Deinandra increscens subsp. villosa. Classification (NCBI taxonomy): domain Eukaryota; kingdom Viridiplantae; phylum Streptophyta; class Magnoliopsida; order Asterales; family Asteraceae; genus Deinandra; species Deinandra increscens. The sequence continues at coordinate 10,974,725 of JBCNJP010000025.1, read as the reverse complement.
AAGGTGCTGTTAGTAATGGGATGCTTACCTTTGACAAGGTAAATTTTGTTGATACATTAAATTTCAATTTACTTAGTGTCTCACAAATGTGTGACAAGAACTTGAATTTGATGTTTACTGAGAGAGAGGCCATAGTCTTGAAACCTGGTGTTAAAATCCCTAAGGAACTTGTGTTGCTCAGAGCACCTAGGAGAGAAGGACTATATATTTTGGATCTATCTGCTGCCACTCCAGCCAGTGGAATTGCATGCTTTATATCCAAAGCCTCAGTGGATGAATCTGATTTGTGGCACAGGAGGTTATGTCATGTTAACTACAAGAACATGAACAAAATAGTGAATCTTGGCTTGGTTAAGGGTCTTCCTAACAAGCAGTTCAACTGTTCTGAACACTGTGTTTCTTGCCTCAAGGGTAAGCAACACAAGACCTCCTTCAAGCCAAAAACTGAGTCTTCTATCACTCAACCTCTATAACTTTTGCATATGGATTTGTTTGGTCCAACTAGAGTGATGAGCTTAGGAAAAAGGTCATATTGCTTTGTCATTATTGATGATTTCACAAGATATACATGGGTGTTTTTCTTAAAAACAAAAGATGAAACTGCTAAATTGTTAAAATCACTAATTGTATCTTTAGAAAATCAAGCAAAATTAAAAGTTAAGACAATCAGAAGTGACAATGGCACTGAGTTTAAAAATCATGTTTTGAACTCATTTTGTGAGGAAAAGGGAATCTTTAGGCAATTCAGTGCTCCTAGAACTCCACAGCAAAATGGTGTTGCTGAAAGGAGAAATAGGACATTGATTGGGGCTGCTAGAGCAATGCTAGCAGATTCTAAGTTACCTGTGATATTTTGGGCAGAAGCAGTAAACACTGCCTGCTATGTCCAAAACAGGACTTTGATTGTGAAGGGTAAAAACAAAACTGCTTATGAGCTTTGGAGAGGTAGAAAACCTAACATTTACTTCTTTAAATCTTTCGGTTGTCCTGTTACTATTTTGATAACTAATAGGTTGTTGCCTAAGTTTGCTGAAAAGGCAGATGAAGGTTATTTTGTTGGATATTCTGGTGTGTCAAAAGCATTCAGAGTATACAATAAAAGTACAAAAATTGTTGAGGAAACCATTAATGTAACTTTTAATGAGAAATCTCTTAACAGTTTTATATCTCAACCAGAATGGTTATTCAATATAGATGCACTAACCACTGCTTTTAATTTTACCATTGATAAGCCATTGAGTTCAACAGTACAGGAACAGGAATATAAGCAAAATCACATGAGGTCAACTGATGACATCTGGCAAATGAACACCAAGGGACTGCAAATGCAACCTACCTTTTTTTCATCCATCAGTACCAAGCCTGTGAAACCCTACAATGCAAAGAAAACCTCTGAAATTGTTATTGCTGATGCAGAAGTCCTTCCGGTTGAACTTCCGGTTGAAGTTCAAACGGATCCTGTAGCAGTAGAATCTCCGGTTGAGACTCAACCGGAAAACAATTTTTCAGTAAATTTTGAGAACAATGAACCTGATGATTCAACTGATGCTGGTTCAAATGATTATAGTCTTGAGCATCTAATCTCAGATTCAGTCCCCAGTTCTCAAGAACCAACTGAAATTTTAGAACCTGTATCACAAACCAACAATATTGAGTTATTACCTCAACTCAATATTCCTCACAATGGGAGAAGCCATGAATTTCCACTGTTTACTGATAGAAGAGTTGGTAAGGATCATCCAAGGGAGAACATTATAGGAGATTTGTCAGCTCCTGTGCTGACAAGAAGCAACTCTATTGATGCAAACATTTGCCTGCATGCTGCATTTTTGTCTCAAGAAGTACCCACAAAGATCAATGATGCATTGGAAGATGAAAGCTGGGTAGAGGCAATGCAAGAGGATTTGTTTCAGATCAATAAACAGAAGGTTTGGGAATTGGTAGACTTACCTGAAGGTGAAGAACCAATTGGAACCAAATGGGTATTCAGAAACAAGAAGGATGACAGGGGAATAGTGATAAAAAACAAGGCCAGACTTGTAGCTCAAGGCTACACACAGGAAGAAGGCATTGATTATGATGAAGTTTTTGCTCCTGTGGACAGGCTTGAAGCAATCAGAATATTTCTTGCCTATGTTGCATTCAAAAACTTTCTGGTTTTTCAAATGGATGTTAAATGTTCTATCTGTATGGTCTTTTGGAACAGGATGTGTATGTCAAGCAACCTCCAGGCTTTGAAGACCCTCATTACCCCAACAGGGTGTGTAAGTTGATTAAAGCTTTATATGGTCTCAAGCAAGCTCCTAGGACATGGCATGAAACACTTTCAAACTACCTCCTAGTGAATGGCTACAAGAGAGGAGCTATTGACAAAACACTGTTTGTGAAATTTGATGGCAAAGATACTTTGATTGTACAAATCTACGTTGATGACATCATCTTTGGTTCATCCAGTGCTGCCTTATGCAAAGAGTTTGAGGGATTGATGGAATCAAAGTTTGAAATGAGTTCAATGGGTGAACAGGCTTGCAAGTAAAGCAAACTGCAAATGGAATTTTCTTAAATCAGTCAAAATATATTCAAGATATGCTAAAAAGGTTTGATATGCAGTCTGTTTCAACCTCAAGAACTCCCATCTCCACTTCCCACAAGTTAAACAGTGACTTAAGTGGCAAACCAGTGGATGTTCACCTCTACAGGGCAATGATTGGATCACTGCTCTATCTCACAGCTAGCAGACCTGACATCATGTTTAGTGTCTGTTTATGTGCTAGATATCAGTGTCAACCAAAGGAATCACACATGTTAGCTGTGAAGAGAATCTTCAGATATCTTAAAGGACAACCAAAGCTTGGGTTGTGGTATCCAAAGAATTCAGATTTCTCCTTCAAAGCTTACACTGATAGTGATTATGCTGGCTGCAACTTAGATAAGAAGTCTACTACTGGAGGATGTCAATTTTTGGGAGAAAGATTTGTGTCTTGGCAATGCAAGAAGCAAACCTGCGTATCTACTTCTACTGCTGAGGCTGAATATATTGTTGCATCAAGCTGCTGCAGTCAAGTCTTATGGATTCAGAATCAAATGTTGGATTACGGCATCAAGTTCATGGAGACTCCTATTCTTGCAGACAACAACAGTGCTATATCAATCACAAACAACCCTGTTCAACACTCAAAAACAAAACACATTGATATCAGGTACCATTTTATTAGAGATTGTTAGTGTATGAACCTTGTGTGGCCGTTACTGTTCGAATTGACGAACAGACTGATTTGAGAGTGGACAAAGTCTGGGGTCCGAACCTCGGCCGAACTCAAGGTTCGGAGGCTCCGAACCTTGGCCGAACTCCAGGTTCGGAGGTCCCAGGTTCGGCCCAGAATGAAATAGTATAAATAGTGAAGTCTTTGTATTTCATTGTAAGTTTTTGTCCAGTGTCTTCTCAGATCAATGTGTTGAGAGGGGAGGTTCTGTCCGACCTCCCCCAGAGCTTAATCGTTGTATACTCCTTCGTTATGTAATCATTCAACATGATTCAATGACAAAACTTCCGTCTCATCCATAGAAACGATCCGTATACGGTTTTTCAGTTGGTATCAGAGCCGTTGGCTCTTTCTATGGTCGAAATCTTTCGTTTTTCTTCATTTCGAGACGTTAAATCTTCAGTTAGGGGTGATTGGAAGTGTTTCTGTTTGGTTTTTAATCAATCGAGTCTTCCTGAGTCATGTATTTACCTAACAGAAGCATCTGGATGTTCAAATTCGATCAAATTCTGAATCTAGTGCGTTTTTCCGCGTTCGGCCGAACTCCACGTTCGGTGTAACTGCTCCGAACTCCAGGTTCGGAGTACGCTCGGTGTAACCGCTCCGAACTCCAGGTTCGGAGTACGCTCGGCATAACCGCTCCGAACTCCAGGTTCGGAGGTTCCGAAGGTCAGGTGCGGAGGTGGTTCGGAGGAGGTTCGGAGGAGGTTCGGACAAGCTCGATCCCAGCCAGGGGCTCTGCCCCTTGGACCCCGCCAGGGGCTGCCGCCCCTTGGACCCCGCTTCTCAGGGGCGCTGCCCCCGAACCCCCGTTAGATGGGAATTTCAAAGAAGCGGATCCGTTATCGAGTTTACCCTTGATTCGGTAGCTGTGGGGTATTATATTTGAAGAAAATCCAGATTCTGATACTTGTTACGAGTTAGTGATCGAATTTCAAGAAATAAGTTTGTGGGTAGTCTTTGTTCTTGATGATGGACAGAGATTCAAGAATACATGTTTTCTGATGATGGACAGAGATTCGGAGACATGGTTATGATTACTTGGGAACGTTTGTCGGAGATTATCTTTCTACACAAACTGAAGATTAATGAGATTAAAGATTCCGTTACGGGCCACTTGAGTTTATCATTCCACTAAAAGAATGCGGGGTTGGAATCATAAGAAATTGAAGATTTGAATATGTCACTTGTTTAGGGGGAAATTGGGGACTCTAAAAACTTTCAAAGTTTCATAGTTGAAAAAGTGAATATTCAAAAGCAATCAGTTCAGGGATGATGGTGGTTTTTGATCTTCATGGAAATGTGGTATATTCAGATGTTCGTGCGAACCGATATGTCAAAGTTTTCAATTATGGTTTGGAACTTTCTGTCTTATGCCCGATACTTTCTTGAGTTGTCGAAAGACTTGGTCAGATTCCAGTCTGCAACGAGATATACGTTTACCGGAGTAATATATTGGGATGGATTTGATGCTGAGGGGGAATTTCCGTGATTGAAGATGCTGATCGTGTCTGTTTTCATAAAGATCAGAATGTGTTACAATTCGGTGAAGATTGAAGATTATTATCAAGATGCAGTGATGTTCGTGTGTCTTTACAATTTCCGGATACAACTTATGAAGTAAACCATTATCATACATGCCGGTTCCAATTGGATGGCTGTGCTTGAAGCTAGGGGGAATTTTATTGGTTGTGGAGATTGTACAAGATTCGAATTGTGTCCTGCATACCTGATGATTCGGTCAAGGGGAGTTTGCTAAAGATAGAGATGTCTGCAGCAAGCTGACTGAAGATTGCTAGAAGATCAATGTCTGGATTCGACAGTAACGTCCAAGGGGGAATTTGTTAGTGTATGAACCTTGTGTGGCCGTTACTGTTCGAATTGACGAACAGACTGATTTGAGAGTGGACAAAGTCTGGGGTCCGAACCTCGGCCGAACTCAAGGTTCGGAGGCTCCGAACCTTGGCCGAACTCCAGGTTCGGAGGTCCCAGGTTCGGCCCAGAATGAAATAGTATAAATAGTGAAGTCTTTGTATTTCATTGTAAGTTTTTGTCCAGTGTCTTCTCAGATCAATGTGTTGAGAGGGGAGGTTCTGTCCGACCTCCCCCAGAGCTTAATCGTTGTATACTCCTTCGTTATGTAATCATTCAACATGATTCAATGACAAAACTTCCGTCTCATCCATAGAAACGATCCGTATACGGTTTTTCAGAGATTGTGCTGAGAAACACTTAATTAGAATGGTTAAAGTTCATACAAATCAACAATTGGCTGACTTATTTACCAAAGCATTTGATGAAGCTAGATTCTTCTATCTCATTAGTGCCATCGGTATGATGAACTTTGACTGATTAAACTGTTTTCACAAACTTAATAAAAGAGACCATTTTGTGTCAAAGAGCCCGTCTCTTGATACAAAAAGAAAAAGAAAAAGAAAAGCTCCTGTATCAGTTAGACACCTTTTCAATCATAGTCAGGTCATACTGTTAAACTATGATAACTGATACATGTGATTTTCAAAATCAAGTGTTTTTCTGTCTTCCGGTTGAACTTTCCAGTTCAACACATCCGGTTGAATCTCAACCGGAAAGTCATCTTTAACCAGAAACTCAATTTTTGATCACACCATCCTAATTTCTGAAACTGGTAAAAGGAACAACAATTCTTTATTTGAAAGTTTAGATTAAATTTGAAAATTTTTCAAACGGAAATTTTATTTCCTATTGACAACCTCAACCGGAAAAATTTTCAACCGGCAAATCTGTCCGGTTCAACTTTCAAACGGAAAGAAATTTTTTTGTATGGAGAGAAAAACTCTCTGCTTGAATCTCAACCGGAAATCTTTTGCCTTAAATGAATCATTTAATTCACCGGTTGAGGCACACATTTTCAAGCTGATTGTGCATTTAAAGTGTTTCAATTAATTGTCCGAGAAAACTGTTTGAATTAAATTCAAAAGACACGCAACAGGAGGTTGTATTGTACAATCACCTGAAGCACACTTTTTGCGGACCCACTTGTACTTTTTCATTCTCTCTCTTGTGACTCAGCGTACTTTATCCCATCGCTGATAACCGTCACCCATCTTTAAACCCACCAGTCAAATACCCACAACCCCTTCAACACTCCTCATAACCCCAAAATCAAGAAATCGTTCAAAATCCGAAAACCTAGAAATTTTCAGAACCATTTCTTTCTACTCCCAAATTTCTCTCATAGTCAATCAACAATGTCACCAAAGTCCAAAGCAAAGGGGAAACAACCAGTGAAGAATGATCCTTTCCCACTTGAACACAACCTGGTTGCGTTTCTTGATACTCCGGCGAACTCTACACACGCTGATACCTTCACCGAGATGATCAATTTCCTCAAAAATTCATATCTGAATCACGCACTCACTGTTACGGTTTATTTATATGAGGAATTTCTCTCGGAATACTGGAAGAACATCCAACTGCTTGAGAAGGATGAAGATGATGTAGAGGAAGACACGTTGAAGTCAACAGACGAATCTGGAGTGAAATTTGTGATTTTCAGAGGTGGTCCGCCGCTGGTCCGCAACTGGTCCGCCAGGCAAAATTCATCGTGAATCTGGTCCGCCAATTGTGGTCCGCTAGGCAATCTTCATCAGATTGGTCCGTGGCGGTTACTCTCTGGTCCGCGGCAGTTTCAGCGTACCACATCTGGTCCGCCGTATCACAGCTGGTCCGCCGTACCACATCTGGTCCGCAGGAAATATCTGGTCCGTGTCTGGTCCGCCGATACGAGTCTGATCCGCTGGTAAAGATTGGTCCGGATTTTGGTCCGCTGATATTGATTTGGTCCGCTGAAGCTTCTGGTCTGCCGCAGATTTTCGGATGCATTTTTTATGAAGCAATTTTGTTCAGAAAATTTTTTTTCGCGCTGACCTGGCAGCACGGCCCCAGCCAGGGGCTCTGCCCCTTGGACCCCGCTTCTCGGGGGCGCTGCCCCCGAATCCCCCTTTATCAGTAATCAACATCTGGGGGTTGTTTTCGGGTATGGGGAGAGGTCGTGGGAATTTTAATGATTTAAACCAGTTATCGAGTTTACCCTTGATTCGATAGCTGTGGGTTATTATGATTAATGATTTACCAGATTCTTATGCTTATCAAGAATTAGTCGTCGAATTCTCTGAGAAAGATGTTTGTGGGTATTCATTGTTCGTGATGATGGACAGAGATTCATGAACACTTGTTTCTGAT
>JBCNJP010000025.1:10923181-10966738 GCA_039602395.1 Deinandra increscens subsp. villosa | reverse complement strand
AAGCGAAAAGTGAAGGTGAAAGGATTAGTCCCGAAGATTCATCCTAAAAGAATAGAAGGGGACGACATGAATATTGGAATATGAGATTCTAAGCTCTTATGCATTTGGGGAATGGGTTTTAATGTTATAAATTGAAGTTCGAAAACATGTTAACTTTTAAGAGTAATAGTACCTTAAACGTTACTAGACATGCTTTGGCCTAATAGGTTATGACACTCTCATCGGGGCATCCCAGGTAAGCACCCAAGTCCGACTATGGGATTTATGCGAACACTTATCCTTTGACAGAGACCCCAACTACCGGTGTTTTCACCCTTCCAGTTACTACATGTCATTCGCGTCTCAAGTACCATCACTAAATATGTTGTTAAACGGAGAGCGATTTCTAAGTGTATTTGAAATTCTTAAAAATGAGTTTATGTTCACAGCCTGAATTACATATTATAATGATTGAGAATTAGTTTAATTGTTGATTTGTGAAAAACCAGCCTTAATCCCCAATTTGTTCATGCATAAAAACGTTGATTTTTGGATTAGAGGAATATAGATGAAATTGGACATGATGGGTTAGACTCGTTGGGCCTAACGAGCCTCTACAAGGCTACAGCAAGCCTAAATCGGCCTAAGCAAGGCAACACGTCCTAATGACGTGCCTTTACAAAGCTAGGCCGTCTAAAGGACAAGCCTTAGCAATGCTAGGCGTTCTAAGAACGAGCCTTAGCAAGGCTACCTAAACGAGCCTAAAGCACCTAACTAAGAACCTAAACTAAACTAATTAAACTAATAAAACGATAAATAAACGAATAACGAAAGGAAGGAAAGAAAGGAAACAAAGAAAGAAAAAGAAGAAGAATTACCTTCAAAGAAGCTTTTCAAACGAGACGAGCTTGAAAGGCAGCACCTCTTCGCCGAGAGCATAAAAACTACTAAGCACGACACCCGAAGGGGTATTGTAGTTGTGGAACCGCCAAAAATTGGTTATTCCATTTGTTTATACTCAAACTAGGAGTTGCAAGCTATTAGGGATCAAGGGAGGGTATTTATAGGTGTGAAATGAAGGAAAAAATAGTATAATGGGCGATGTGGGATGAGTTTAGAAGGAAAATCGCGTCTTTGCAATCAACAATAACACCAAACTTGTTTTCGCGATTCCCGCTTCGTTATAACTCGGTTTTGCGCACGGTTTTCGCCCACGTTCACCATTTTCAGAGTACTATCATATGGAAGAGAGTAATCTACCATTTATGGTGTTGAGAATTGGGCTTAAACCTTGGATCTTGATGTGGGTCGAGTTTTCGGGTTTTTGAAAAATACGGATGTTACAGTCTCCCCTACTTTAGGAAATTTCGTCCCGAAATTCAGTTAGTAGAGACTGTAGGAAACAGGAATGAGGATAATTAAATGTTATACCGAAAAGTACCCTTATACAAAAAAAAAATTAATTGTAAATGTTTCCTTTGAAATAGTGATATAAATTTGTAACACTAATTTTGACACAACACCAGGGCCAACTCTCGGTCCGACACCTAGCCCACTTTTAAAGCACCACCGATGCTTATATATAGGGTGTACCGCAGCTAACCCACCACATCGTTGCTACTTCAAAAGCGTGCTAGTTGCCTACGGAGAGACTCCCTCACACAACACAAAAAGCATGGAAGGGAATACTTGACACCGTAATATCCAGACGTAGTTTATATAAAATGTGATACATTTGACAATGACATGGATAATGGCGTACACACATGGAATGAGTACCATACCGAGAATCAAAGGTCATAGATGATTCGAAGACGAGAATGCACGATTTGACCAAACAACATGTTCAGTAAAGTGAAAGCCACAATCTCCCCTACTTTAGGATATCCAAACAAGGAGAGGTAGAGGATAGAATAAGGGGTTGAGGGGTTAACATGTAACCATTTGAAAGTGATAACTTGACTAATTAAATTTAATGTAAGTGAATGTATCCATAAAAAATGAAATCAATGTAACTGACAAAACAATGTCGGATTTTAACAAGATAACGCGTTCGATTCTGGCGAACTAGATGTGTCGCGACTCACACCCAGTCCACCTTTCTCGAGGGGCGAGGTCTAGACAAAATCCAAAAAAAATATATAAATATAATTCCTTGCTAACACGACAAGACCTCACGGCTATGACCCAAAATCAATCGCATGGTTAACTAGTATTACATACAATTGATGGTTATAGTTCGTATGAGTCTTGGTTAGCAAGATTGGTAAAGCATGTGATAGTGAAAACACGTGATAATAAAAACATGCAATATTGAAAACATGTGATAAGGTGGTCATGTGATAATGAAAGCGTGTAACATTGATGACATGAAATAATGGAAACATGTGGTAATGATAAATATGAAAATTTGTGATAATGAAAACTTGAGATAGTGAAAACATTAAAGCATGAGATTGTGAAAACATTTGATCATGAAAACATGGGTAACGCTAGTACAAAGGCTAATCGCGATAAGCGAACGGATTACAAGTGGTATATCTATCAAATGGCATGATTCGAATGAATGGACTAACTTAAATCGAGTGACATGAATTTGAAAGTTGAATATCAATTGAGCATAAGCATGTACTAAGTTTGAAATCATGAACTGAAGGTCTAAACATGCAAGTTTGAATTTTGAAATACATGAATTGAACCGGATGTTGGAATCTACACACCGAATATAGAAATCTTCAAGCTAAGAGTTGAAAACTATAAACCAAGAGTTGAATTTACGAGCCGAGAGTTGAATACCGCAAGCCAAGCGTTGAACATCACAACCGAATTCACCATCTGTGAGTCGAAAATCGCAAACCGAACTCACCAATCAATTTTTTTGAATAATGTGAGTTACAAATTTTTGAATAAACACGTCATGTATTGACACCACAAGTTTTAATCCATAGATCAACATTAGAAACTGGGAATTGAGTCCACACATCGAGTATTGAATAAAGCGAGTTTGGAACTCATACACCGAGCATTGAAAACCACAGATTAAGTTCGAAACATTAAATAGCGCTAACATAAAAAAATTACAATATGTATTCGAAATGCGGAATAACGCGAGTCTTCCTAAAGATTAGTGTTTGGGTGAAAATTTCATGAAAATTTTGAAAATAGGATTCAAGTAATTTCGAACATCGCCAACGAAGGCGATAACAAATTTATCCAGAAAAGAGCTGCAAAAGAATCTAGGAGTTCCACAAGAGTGCTTGGTTAGCCATAAGAAGCTTATGGCTAGGCACAATTATGGATTCAAAAAGAAACGTTGATCATGACTGAGAAGTATCTATAGTATATATAAGTAGTACAGATGCGGGGATATCGTCATCATGAATGCGATAAAAGACTAAATGGGAGTCGTAATTGCGGGAGGAAGAGAATTAGAGGTAAGTGGCTGACACAAAACAGTGTGAGGCGATATGGTGACTTGCCAACAGGAGTAGTACTGGGTAAATTAATGCGGAAGTCGTCTTGGCGAACGGGAGGAAGACCCAATATGTCTTCGGGAAACACTTCAGGGAAGTCCCGAATGACTAGGATGTCTTGGACTCCCTATTCCTAATTACAAACATCCACAATGCTGACCAGACAAGTCATGTACTCCTTATGCAAGTACTTGTGGGATTTAACGCCGGACATAAGCTAGAGCCTGTGGAACGGTTTATCGCCATAGATTGTCAGGACTTGATTGTCGAGCGGGGAAAACGAACGATCTTCGAATTCGCGATACACACAAATTTGACGTTAGTTAGGGTAAAAAATGAGTTTGGATAAAAATAATTGTTAAGGCGAAACAGTTGGAACATCGCGTGATTGCGTTTGGAATATAACCTTGAATATAAAGGATGGGTTTTTTTTTAATTTAATAAACATGTATAGTTATCTACTCGTAAAGTTGTAAAATCGTAAACTCGTACACATGCAATCCCGTAATCATGTGGACTCGTAAACTCATAATTTCCTAAACGAGTAAATTCCTAAACATGTATACCTAAAAGTGCAAAACGTGATATTTTGTAGGGGTTCAAAAATGGATAATTTAATATTTTCTAAAACGTGATATCATGTACATTTGAGTCCGTAGGCTCGTTAATGGGTAAACGCGTTAACTCATAAGCATGTAATCCCGTAACCATGCAAACTTGTAAACTCATAAACCCATCGACAAGCACTCGCTCACCTGTAAATGAGTTAAAAAGCAAAATACGTGCTATAAATAGGTTTTGAAATGATGAGTGTAAATTGTTTTAAATTGTACATCGAACAATGAAATCACAAATGAATTTGCCAAAAAATCGTAAACTTATAAACCGACTGACTGGATTCAAACGATAAATTTGACTTAAGATCAAAACAGTTACTATGCGCAATCTGTTTGGCTAGTTTGACCGAAGCATTGTCAGCAATGACCAACCTAGGACACACATTGTAGAGTTGCGTGTCACCATGCAGGTGTGTCTATTGGGCATTGGTGCAACAGGTTGGCCTATGATTGGAACAATGGGTTGCTGGGTTGAGTCTAAAATGGGTTGGCAACACGATTTGATAAAACAATCAATCGACCGCGACTTGAGAATCGTGAAATGAAGGTTTTGAAACTAAGCAAAAGCGTTTTATGAACTCACAAGGTTTTGGTTTAAAATGGGATAATCAGATCCATAACACATTTATGGTGACGAGGAATGGCATCAATTTGAAATACAAGGACGATGTGTGCAAAATCAAGAGTATGTGAAATCATGAGGGTAACAAATTGATTGTATAAACATCGCGAAATATCTCAAGGGTGGAATCGGAAAATTGTAAAACTTGAGCTACAAATTAAATAACCAAGGGGTTATTTGAATTCTCAAAGGTGAGTCGAAATGGAACTGTGAACCTATAACGTAAATCGTAGGATAGTTTAGGATGTGATATGCCACAGGAGTGTCGTACAACATTATAACATTGTGAAATAGAAATCACAAGGATGACTTTGAATGTAATAAAACACGAAAGGTTTGAATATGGAAAATCAATCGACTAAAACATGAGTGTAAAATATGTAAAGTTATGAAAGTAAGTGTCGATGGTGAAAATTTCAAAAATGCCATTGAAATCATGAAAAGTGGTGTTTTAGCCATGAAATCTTGAAAATCAAAAGAATATCATAGATCGAAATCGAAGTATAAATAGGATATCATGAAACCGCATGCAAAACAAGAAAAGGCTAGGAAGCCTGAAATTGAGTCCATAAGTGTGTGATAAGTGTTAGACTTGAGGTACATCATAACTAAGAAAAAAACAAGACATAAAAAGGGCAATCTCTATGCGAAGCATGCAATACACGAGGTTCTCGTGTTTGGACACCTAAGGCAATAGTCTAGGTCATTCCATTTCTAATAACCTAGTTCCCTATAGCCATGGCTCTGATACCAATCTGTCACACCCCAACCGACGGCGGAAACGTCGGGGCATGATTAGATTGCCCATAAGCTCATGACAACTAATTTAGTGACAATAGTTAAATAATAAATTTTATTGATAGCATTGAAAAATAAAACAATACATCACATATTAATAACAAATACAATTTATTTATTAAACTAGGTCCAAAAGCCCTATGTGATAGCATCTTGAAACATCAACATCATAGCCTGCAACATGTATAAAATAAAGGGGGTCAACTATAAATAGTTGGTGAGTAACCACAAGTTTGATACATAACATATATTTGAAAAACATGCGTTACGTGTCATATGATAGAATAAGTGAAATATAACATGCTAGAAGATATTGACAACATGAAAGACTAGGCATAACCAAAATTGTTGGTAATAAATGACAACATGAAAGACTAGGCATAAACAAACCTCAATGACATATGATAGATTCCCTAACCTCGCAGGTTAGACTATATGAAATAATGAAATAGGCTCCAAACACCCAACGCCAAACCGGTCAAGTTGAGTGGGTTGTCAACCGATAGATCTACCTTTGTTACCCCAGGCCTTACGTTAATGTTTATGCCAAATGAAAGACATGACAGACATGACAACTATGACATACTTGACATCCGAATGATAAACATGAAAACCTTTGATAAACATGAAAGCCTTTGAAAATCACATATTGACAAATCATGCTAGAAGTCACATAACACATAATTCACACATATATCACATACGCATGGTAAATGATAAACTTGAAAGACAACACTTTGAAATAGGATACATGTTGCAACCCCAAAAATGAGAAAATGAGAAAAAGGGGCAAGGATTACTCACTTGGATTAAAAGTTAAGTCCACGAAGCGAAAAGTGAAGGTGAAAGGATTAGTCCCGAAGATTCATCCTAAAAGAATAGAAGGGGACGACATGAATATTGGAATATGAGATTCTAAGCTCTTATGCATTTGGGGAATGGGTTTTAATGTTATAAATTGAAGTTCGAAAACAATGTTAACTTTTAAGAGTAATAGTACCTTAAACGTTAGTAGACATGCTTTGGCCTAATAGGTTATGACACTCTCATCGGGGCATCCCAGGTAAGCACCCAAGTCCGACTATGGGATTTATGCGAACACTTATCCTTTGACAGAGACCCCAACTACCGGTGTTTTCACCCTTCCAGTTACTACATGTCATTCGCGTCTCAAGTACCATCACTAAATATGTTGTTAAACAGAGAGCGATTTCTAAGTGTATTTGAAATTCTTAAAAATGAGTTTATGTTCACAGCCTGAATTACATATTATAATGATTGAGAATTAGTTTAATTGTTGATTTGTGAAAAACCAGCCTTAATCCCCAATTTGTTCATGCATAAAAACGTTGACTTTTGGATTAGAGGAATATAGATGAAATTGGACATGATGGGTTAGACTCGTTGGGCCTAACGAGCCTCTACAAGGCTACAGCAAGCCTAAATCGGCCTAAGCAAGGCAACACGTCCTAATGACGTGCCTTTACAAAGCTAGGCCGTCTAAAGGACAAGCCTTAGCAATGCTAGGCGTTCTAAGAACGAGCCTTAGCAAGGCTACCTAAACGAGCCTAAAGCACCTAACTAAGAACCTAAACTAAACTAATTAAACTAATAAAACGATAAATAAACGAATAACAAAAGGAAGGAAAGAAAGGAAACAAAGAAAGAAAAAGAAGAAGAATTACCTTCAAAGAAGCTTTTCAAACGAGACGAGCTTGAAAGGCAGCACCTCTTCGCCGAGAGCATAAAAACTACTAAGCACGACACCCGAAGGGGTATTGTAGTTGTGGAACCGCCAAAAATTGGTTATTCCATTTGTTTATACTCAAACTAGGAGTTGCAAGCTATTAGGGATCAAGGGAGGGTATTTATAGGTGTGAAATGAAGGAAAAAATAGTATAATGGGCGATGTGGGATGAGTTTAGAAGGAAAATCGCGTCTTTGCAATCAACAATAACACCAAACTTGTTTTCGCGATTCCCGCTTCGTTATAACTCGGTTTTGCGCACGGTTTTCGCCCACGTTCACCATTTTCAGAGTACTATCATATGGAAGAGAGTAATCTACCATTTATGGTGTTAAGAATTGGGCTTAAATCTTGGATCTTGATGTGGGTCGAGTTTTCGGGTTTTTGAAAAATACGGATGTTACAAGGAGGTCCAGTTGTAGATTGAGTCTTCAAGTGATACCAAAACTTTATTTCTATCATCCGATCTTTGTGGTTGTTGTGAAGATGACGATACTCGTTGAGAGACATTTGAGCTGGTGCCTTGTGGCTTCTGGTAGGACGAGCTGCCTTGTTTCTGATAAGATTGGGTAACACCACCACCCTGCTTTTGATGAGTTTGGTTACTTCCACCAGAATTGGATTGCCCGTTCCATGTCCTCGGCTTAGGACATTCACGTGCAAAGTGCCCCATTTCTTGACAGTTGTAACATTGCACTTTTGACTTGTCAAAGCCGATGTTGGTGTTTGAGGGAGCTTGAAAAAGCTTTCTTCAAGTCTTCTTGAAGAACTTTCGAGTTCGGGCAGCTATCAAACCCATTTGCCATTTGATATCGATCTCTTCGAGATCATCAGCAGAAACTTGGTCAAGGTCTTCTTGACAGACGGTCATGGACTCAAGACTTCCGAACATCTGAGAATTCATGCAAGCTAGAAAAGCATTGCATAAGTCGGAATCCATGCTTGTGTTCGGTTGGGATGCAGGAGATGATTGCTGAACGAAGTAACCAGTTGGAGATTGTTGCACAAAAGTCACATTTGGAGTCTGACTGGTGACGGGAGCAATGACGGTTTCAGTTGGAGGAGCAGCAGGAATAGAAGTAGTGGTAGGTGGGCTTTGACTTGCAGGAACAGAGAATTGGAACTCATCATCTAGGTCGGGAGCAATGAACGCAGCATTGGGAGCAGTTGAAAAACTCCTAACAGTCACAGCACCCATGAGAGACTTTCCGTTGCGCTCAACGGCTCGAACTTCATACTCACGAACCTTGTCGATCATATCCATATAGTCGGCAGTAGAAAGATCATTACTGTCGAGCAAGTAAGTCACATATGAAGCGAACTCTTGAGGAAAGGAGTGAAGGACCTTCTTGATGATGGCACTATTTTCAGGCCGGACGTTCTTTGTCGTCATCTCAGTGATAATACGGCAGACTCGATTGACATGAGTTTCAAACGATTCGCCTTGCTTATGAGAGAACGTGTTGAACGCCAACTTGATCTTATCCAATCTTCTTTCCTTAGTAGCTGGGTTGCCTTCATATTTCTTTTCCAAACCTTCCCAGATTTCATGAGCCGATGTGGCAGCACGAAATTGGTATTGCAACTCATCATTGATAGCCATCTTTATGCACGCATGTCAGTTTTCAATTGAACTTTTTCAGCAGCATCCAACTTGTTTCTTGGTTTGGGAATCATCTTCTTAGGTGGAGGATCAGCACCAGTGGCAACTGCAGCAATTCCAGCAATGGTGGCCTCTTCCACTTCAAACACAGCAAGACCTTCGACTACAGAAGTCAACAGGTCAAAGTCAACGAATTCCAAGTAAGACAGGAATTTCGCCTTCCAATCATCGAAGTCACTTGCCCCCATGAGTTTGGGAGGCCTATTGTTGCCATGTGTGGCAGGAGTGAAGTGATCCGACATGTTGAAATGATCAACACTAGTCAATTTTGAGATAAAAGGAGGCTAACGGGTCAAACGGGTTGAAAATCGGTTCACTTGCTTGAAAAGTTGTAGAATGCTTGAAATCACCCAAATCCTACAAAATAATCAATAAGGAACACAATTAGTCACATACAACTGATAATTAGTCACAAAATTGAAAAAGTCAATCTTTAACACTTAGTCAAAAATTTCATCAGGATGTTCTTGGGGGTTCAAGATCAAGAAAAAATCAAAGTTTGTAAAAATCAAAATTGCTTGTGTAACTAGTTTAGAAATCAGTAGAGAAACCAAAAACATAACTGGATCAAGCTCCAAAAATCACTCTAAGTAGCTCAAATCCAAGAATTTTTGAGAATATGACAAGAACACTAAAGACTTAGAAATTTGCCTCTAAAATCCTCAAAACATGATGTTTTTGAGTGAAATCAATTGCAATAGCTTTAGTTTCACTAGTCTAACACAATTTTAGAATCAATTTGATGAAAGAAACACCCCAAAAACAACTTTGATTTTCAAAGAATACAACAGTGGTTACGTAAAGCGTAACCCTGTTTTGAGTAAAATCTGAAATTTGACCCTAAATGGAGTTATTTCAGAGATTCAAGCATGGCAATGGAATCATTGAGTGATTTCTACCAAGAATCAACTCAAAGTTCTAGCAAAACAACCAAGATTGATAACTCAAATGATGGATTTCTTCATTTTGAGTCAAGAACTCAAACTTGAAGATTTGGCTCTGATACCAATTGTCAGGACCGATTTCTAAGCCAAAGATCATCATTTGATTCATCACACGAGTGCGGAAATCACATGTTGATGATCACTCTTGGTTGGATCAGCAACATTGCCTCTCCATCGCCTCTGAAACTCAAGAAAAAAACACCAAGAACACACACACAAACACACAGTGCTCCTCAGGAGGTTCTCTCAAGGCTTGTTTAGGGTTTCCTAAGAATTCCTATTTATACCCAATGAGGAGCACAAGTGTCAAAGCACAGAATACAAGGAGAATCACACATCATATCAAGGAATCATTAAATTCGTCTAAGTCAGAATGTCAGATCGTTAACTTGTCCAGGTCAGATCGTTAGCCAGATCGTTAAGAACAAAGTCAGATCGTTAGCCAACTTAGCCAGATCATTAACCACATAGTCAGATCGTTAGCCAACTTAGCCAGATCGTTAACCACATAGTCAGATCGTTAGCCAACTTAGCCAGATCGTTAACCACATAGTCAGATCGTTAGGACATGTGAGGCAGATCGTTAAATAGACAAGAGGAGGCAGGTCGTTAAATAGAGTACTGTCAGATCGTTAAGTATGTTTCACATGCAAGTCGTTAAGGCAAATGTACTCAAGTCGTTAAGACCTTTGTCAGGCAGATCGTTAAGCATAACAAGGGTCAGAACATTAAGAGTATTTCAGCCTGATCGTTAAGTGCAACTTAAGCATGAAAATATTCTAAGTGTCGAACAACCAAACAAACAAACAATCACAAGATCAACACAAAAGTAAATCAAGCTGAACCAACATATGATAACAAGTAAACATTCAAAGTAAGGATTCAAAGTTCAACATTAACTAAGTTATTACAAACCAAAATGTTCAAATACATAAGTAGCAAAATACATGTTGGTTCTGCAGCTTCACCTGTGATCTTGTTCTTGGGTCCGTGTGTTCGTGTTATCACCAACCTGCAGGTTCCAACAGAAAGGCAGCTCTCGATGATTTTGTTGAAGAAACTGCATGTGCTCTACATGGGTTTGTCACAGGAGAGGGGTTCAATCTTTCACATCAACTCCTCAAATGGATGATTGCTAATCTGCATCCCACTGGAAGAGCAAAGAAGTTCCTGATGTACCCCCGGTTCATCCAGGCTATCTTGGATCATTATTACCCAACCTTGATCAAGCAAGGAGAAACCATCTCTACAAGTTCAATGAACACTGGCTCATACAGCAAGTACCACAAAGGTAAATATCAAGGGGATGTTGTACCCTTCTTTCTCGAGATGATTGCTCGGATTGCTCTCGCTAATGCTGAAGGAGATATCTAAATGGGTGAAGCAGCTGTTGAAACTCAAGTAGAACATAATGAGGCTGATCAAGTCCACACTGATTTGGATTTAAATGCACCTGCTACTGCTGCTTCTGATGCTGTTGAAGACCCTGGGAATCTCCAGGGTACAAGTGCTAAAGCTTCTGAGCCTGCTGAACGCTCCTCAAGTCCTATGCTGGTGGATCTGTCTGAAGAAGGAGAAGGAGACGACGACGATAATGATGAAGTGTCTGATTCCTCAGATTCTGATGACAGTCCCACACAACCTGAGGGCATTCATCCTCGGAAAAGACAAAGGACTGGAGACTATTCCAGGGCCTCTACAGCCACGACACCACAATCATCCTTTGATAAAAGTTATAATCCATCACAGGATGAACATGATGATGAGGAGGATTCAGTGTCTCTCGATGAGGACGATCTTAAATATAACCTTGAAGATGAGACTGATAGTCCTCCCGAGTATCCTCCTAAGACTACTTTACAAACTCTGACAAAAACTGGTGGGTGTAGTTATAAATCCGCTGAGTTCTTCATCAGAGCTGAGAGAAGCAAGTCCTGTACTAAAAAACTCAAATTCAGAAGGAAGCCCGGTATACAGGATGATTATGAATTGGTGAGTTCATCTGGCACTCCATCGGACACAGCCTTAGCTGCAGCAACTATCTCTCCATCTCCTGCTGAACAATTTGAAGGAATTGACATGGATATGAGACCACTAGAGCAGCTAGCTGAAGCTGTTGTCACCACCACTAACACAACTGGAATTGTTGCTACCAGCCCAACAGTTTCAAAATCTGAAAAGGTGATGGAACTTCAGGCTGAAATTGTCAACCTTTAGAGTCAGAATGATCATCTAAACTGTTCACTGCAAGTGGCAAATCAAAAGATCAATGATCAGTCACAAGTCATTGCTGAACCAAGCTGCTGAAATTCAAAGACTCAAGGATTTGTTAGCCAAATCAAGTGAAGGCAAACAATTAAGTGACAAACCAGATGATGATGCTGGTGATAAAGAAACTGAAATGCTAGAAACCAACCTGAATCTGATCAAAGAAGTGAAAGAGTGAATTCTCAAGACCCCATATCTTCTAATACCATTCCTGCTGGTAAAGACTCCACTGGTGTTCAAGACACCTCAAGCCCATTGCATGAGAGCGATTTTGAAATCGATGATGACACTGTCATAGAAGGAGATGATCTTAACTTCTCTGATGACGAAGATTCTTTCGTCAACAGCCTCCTTCATGATGAACCTGTTGATGAGACTCTGGACTCGATCAAAAGGCTTGCACCTGTGCCTGAAAACCTAAAACTTCCAAGGTTTGCACAAGCATCCAAGGTTCTTGCTATTGAGGGTTCAACAAGTGCTGAATCTGAAGCTGAACATGACAAATCTCTTCAACTTTCTCTCATTCCCAGCGTTCATGCTGATTTCTCTACCTCCTCTTCCATGGTTCTCGTGACCGAAAGTATCCGTCATATATACGTAGACCCAGCCTTCTTGGACTTTGAGATGTCCAATTTCAGGGAATACTATGCCGAGAATCTATACTCAAGAAGAAACACATGCGGTATTCTCATTGAGACACTTGAGGATGGTAATGAAGCAGCTTATGAAGAACATCCGTACTTTGTAGACTTTGGAGACGAAAGCGACATGAATGAGCTAGGTCAAAGAATGAACGTGCTCATGAACGAAGCCAATCCTCTGAACTACATCGACTTGGATATGATCGATAGTGAGAATGATGAACAAGAGAAACCTCCTTGTCCTACTCCAATCCAAGTAAATATGGAAGTAGACGATGAGTATGTGAGTGTGCCTCTTTCGACCGTCATGGCTACAGCAGAAACACTTGCCTTGGAAATCAACCCATATGTTCCAGGTCTTATTCCAACTGATGCTGAAATCATCAATCTCGAGACAAGTGCTGGTCAAGAAACTGAAAGTCAAACTGATCCTGGTGTATCTGCTGAGCAAGATCTCCGAAATTAGATCTTTGAAGCTTTTTTCATACACTTCTCCTCTGGCTCTGATAAAGAGGAAGTTGATCCTAAGGAATCGGCAGCTCTAGCACCTGCTGTCACAGAGCAACCCGGTCCTTCTGATAAAGATAAGGGAAAAAGAATATTGACTCCCGAAGAGATTGCAGAGGAGCATCTGAAAAGGGAAGCTGAGAAAGAGAGGTCTCGTCGAGCGCTTATTGAAGAGACACACAGTGAACAAAACCGACTGATTGAGGAGAAGGCCGAAGCACTTAAAAGATATGAATCAAGCCATCCTCCTGCTGTTGTATATGGAAAGGGCTTGAGTACTTTACCTGAACGTTCCGCGTCAACAAGAACAGATGAACCAAGGATCCACATAGTCACAAATTTGGAGGGCACCGATGTAGATGAGGAAGACACCTCTGAAATAGCTCACATGGTTAGATCTCTAATGAGTGACAGCTTCTCCTTAGAATATCTGATGAGTCTGACAGACATTGAGTTGACCAAGCTGTACACTGATGAGGAAAGGTTGAATTCACACCTTCCGTGAAATCAAAATGTTGAAGCTGAAACCGATCCCTTAGCAGTTATCTTCGCTGACACCTCCAAAACCGTTGAATTCCTTCCTATCCGAGATCATCTTTCAGATCTTATTCTTGACATAGGCAACACATATCTTCCTCCACCTGAGAACTCGTCTGATGAAGCTCCTGATTCTGAAGAATATATCAAAGCCACTACCAACAGGATGACTTTTGAGGCACTCCGCAACTATTGTAGATTCAAGAATATTGATAAGAAGGCTTACAACAGAAAGAAACTTAAAGGTCTATGAGAGTTTGTGGAAGAGTATCGAAAGACAGAACGTCTGGCAAAGCTTGAATAGATCAGACTTAGAGAGCAAGAACGGATATGTTCAAATCTTCAGAGATTTCAAAGTTCTTCTCAGCTTGTTCTCTTGGGAGCTCAAACAGCTGAAGTACCAGGACTTGGTAAATCACTCTAACCATTAAAAGGGTATACGAGCTGCTGTTTTAATCAAATCTGCTTATGAGGACTAGAAGTTCAATCAAAATCCTGAAAAAGAGAGAAAAGCTCAGATGGCTGAAGAGAAAAGCTCAGATGGCTGAAGAGAAAAGACGTCTTCGTGCCCCTCATCGCGGAATGTTCAAGTATATTGGGAAGGAGGTGAAAGTAAAGACTATCTCGAGGAATCAGAAACATGCTCCAATAATCAGCTAGTACTACAATGGAAAGACACATGAATTAGTGATTGAAAGAGTCGGTGTTGAGTCAGTCAGAATCTTTGCAGCGATAGAACTTAGACTGCTCTCAAGATGCCTATTTGAAGCTCATGTACTATGAGAAGATGCGGACCATCCCTGTTCAACTGAGACCCTATGAATGCTATGATGCCAACTACTTTTTAATGTTCCTAAATTGGTGGTGTACAAGGCTTGCAGGTATGGGTAAACTCACACTTGACGCAGAACTCCTAAGAACAACAAACTGCTGGTTGATAGAAGAGCATAGATCGAGTGTCATCCTTGATAAGGCAAGAAGATTGGTCGAGCTGAACAACTTTAATGACCTGAAAAAGCTTGTCTGGCAAGATCTCTAGAGGCTGTACGATATGGGAATTAAAGTATTTTCTGACAAATACAAAGAGGCAGCTAGAGAGAACTAGAGATTCCTGCTCAAGCTGCTCGGTCAAGTTGCTTAAGTTCAAAGGTTTGCATTGCCAACAAGGGTGGAAATTGTTGGAACCTATTTTGTTGGCAACACAAACTATTCACCGTTGAGTATTGCTGGTGAAGACCTTTTGATGTCCTATCTAAATTTGATACTTTGTTTTGTAATTGACTTTGAATTTGTACTTAGAAACATTTTGATTATGAATCTAGCGTACTTGTTTTTCTTCTTAGCAGACTTTCGATTAATTAAATTTAACGGACTTGTTTAACACTTAGCGTACTAGTTCATTGTTTGTCTTAGCGTACTTATTTTGTTCCTAACGGACTTGTTTACTTAGCAGACTTGTTCTTGATCTTAGCGAACTTGATTTGCTCTTAGCGAACTTGTTAGCGGACTTGTCTATGTTTAGCGAACTTGTTAGTGGACTTGTCTATACTTAGCGGACTTGTTAGCGAACTTGTCTATACTTAGCGGACTTGTTAGCGAACTTGTTAGCGAACTTGTTAATGCTAGGCGGACTTGTTAGCGAACTTGTTTGCTCTTAGCGAACTTGTTTACTGCTTAGCGAACTTGTCTGTGCTGATGGAATATTTTGCTGAATTCTAGGTAATGATTGTGTGTGTCAAACATTCTTTTTGTCCTATGCTCTCTTGTAGTATATATATAATTGAGAAAAAACCTATTGAAAAACGGCACTCCTGGATTATTCTAAAAGAGAGCATTTGTGTGTGTGTTCTTAGTGTTAGTGTGTGTTCTTGAGCTTTAGTAAATCATCAATGGGTGAGCATTGATGCGGATTCATCCAGAATCGACCATCACACATGATTTCCGCACTTGTGTGAATGAATCATATGAGAACATGTTGCTCAAATCTGGTCCTGACACGAGCAACATGTCAAATCTTGGAACATTTGTAGCATTTAACCTTTGATTTATCCAATCTAAGTTTCCCTCCTAGAATAAAATATTTATTTCCATGTTTCTTCATGAATCTTCTTCCTCTTTGAATCAACATAGCAAACTGCTAATTCAAATCTAACTCATTCAACTGATCATCATCCAACTAATCTAAGTCGTCTCCAAACAAATCAGCTTCACCAATTTTACCAAATATTGATCCACAAGACGATGATATGAAAGCAAATATCAATGCAGCTAAATCTTCCGTTCTTTTAATAGGAATAGAAGTGTTCGTTGATTTATCAGGAGTTGTAAAACTGAAACCTGAAGAGTAACTAGAATTTTCATACTTCCCAGCAAGAAAAGCTGTTGGAGCAGGATTTAGACTTGAACTAACACTTGACTTAGCTTTAGCATTCATAGTAGCTGAATTCTCACTAAAGTATAATTCAGGATTCTGAAGGGAAGCATTTGCTGACTTTTTCATAATCATTTCCATTTCTCGAGCTTGTAATTTACTCGTCAATTGATTGAATGTCCAACTTGAATAATTTGGATCATGTGTTAACAACAAAACATAATTTTCCTATTTGTTAGGCAGGGCTTCCCGAAATTTCTCTTTTAATTCATCATCCTCCTTTGTAACTTGCACAACTTCAAGTTCATTTATTAAATGTAAAAAAATGCAATCAAGTCTGATATTTTCTCATTCTCACAAAGTCCAAAATTATCGAATTCTTTCTTTAAAACTTTCTTTCGAGTCTTTTTATATTGCTAATTACCCCCCCCCCCCTGCATCTTTCTGAAATAGCATCCCATAATTTCTTAGAAGTTGTAAAATTCTTAAACTGATGCATCAAATCCTTAGGTAACGCCATTGTAAGAAAACTATAAGTTTTCTTATCTCTTACAAAAAGTTTTCTTTCATCAGCATCAAAATCACTTATCATGTTTGGCTATTTAGCACTTATCATTGGATATTCATATTCCTTTTCAATTGGTATCAACAATTAACATCCTGAGAAAATATGTATGATTCAAATCGTTTCTTCCAATTGTGGTAATCCTCCAATCTTAGCAACTTGGGAACTTTCTGATTTGTTCATATTTCGTTATCATAACTCATCATGAGTTGCATTCAAGTTTGAGCAGCTGAAAATGCTTGATAATCAGACAGACATCTTGAGATAAACTTTTCGATATTGAAAACTTCGAAGGCAAAAATGAAGGTCTTAGAAACGGATTTTGGGGGTCGAAACTGAGGGCACTAGCCGTAAGGCGAGTAAAAGTGTAGATGTCTCCGAGACGGTCGTTTTGGCTGGTATTAGCTCCCATAACCTATGATGCACGGAAACGCCTCCGGGATGCCGTCTCCCGTCCCGGAAACGCCGTGGGGACGGAAACACCACGGGGACTCCGGCGAAACGTTTCAATGGTCGGCGAAACGTTTCTATCGACGCTTCTTTAACCGCTTCCAAAAGTCAGACAAGTTTCCACCAGTTTCCGTCGAGTTTACCCCAAGCTTCCGCCGTTTCCGATTTAATTTTTTTTGTTTCCGCCGTTTCCGCCGTTCCGATTATATTTTTAAGTAGGGTTTTACGTGTTACATATGAATAACCGACTTTAGTATCTCTAGACTTTAATTAATTAAATTATATAATATTTTAATGGGCCTAGGCTTTAGAATATTTAATATTGTGATTCATCTCAAATTAACAATCTATATCTAATATCTCTACCTCTCTATGATTGACGTATACATAAATTAGATTTAATATTGTGATACCATCTCTGCCTCTCTATCAATTGACATATACACAAAAATTATAATTATGGAATTCTCAATCACTTCAATTGATTACCTTCGTAAAATTTAGAATTTTTAAGTTTACATCAATATATATATCTATTTTAGAGTTTGTGTTAACATATCTTTAATGTATATATATATATATTTTTATCTTTTTATTGCCGTACCCTTGTCGTACCCGCTTCTTAGATTTTTGAGTTTTGCCGTTTCCCGTTCCCGTACCCGTTCCCGTTCCCGTACCCCGTTCCCGTACCCGTTCCCGTGCTACATAGCCCATAACTCTTAACGGAACTCAAGTTACGTCAGTTTTAGTGAACGTCACTTTTCTGTTAGCAAACCAAAGAACACTTTTAGCGAACCAATCCGCTGACCAGCGAACCAAACGTTTTGACTGAACCGGGAATATACCCAGCGAACTGAACCAATTCAGACGAACCAAAACCCAATGAACCAAGTATCCTGGCGAACCTATGACTTGGTGGACCAAATGGTTATTGTAACAGCTCCGAACCATTGCTGAAGATTAACTGGTGAACCAAGATGAATATATACTGGCAAACCAAAATTCAGCAAACCAACTGATGAAGATTGCCTAGCGAACCAATTAGCGAACCAAAGAACTCATCCAGCGAACCAACAGATTCATCCGGCGAGCTAGTAAACTGAACTGGTGAACCAACACTGTTTTGACTGATTTTTGAAATTTTAGACGTTTTGGACAGTGATTTGCAGCAGTAGGCAACGAAAACACACTAGGAATGTTTAGAAATCAAGTTTGACATCAGAAACACTCGGAATTGATGAAAAATGATCAAAAACCCACTTTCTCATTAGAAAACTCAAATTTGACCAAATTAAAGCAGTAGAGCAACCCGGATTGCTCTGATACCACTTGTAAGTACCAGAATGGATCTTACTACTGATTGATTCGATCAAACACAATGAACCCGATGTAAATAAAACTTTGCTTTATTGATTTCACTAAGATTAGTACAAGAGATCTAGAGAGAGAAACACACTCTGAATACACACAGTTAAGAATGATAGAATGACCAGAAGTTCTGACTTCTCTAAACAAGTCAAACTATTTATAAAGTTCAACTAACCAACCAACCAGCGAACCATTTGGTTCGCTGCCAACCATCTGGCTAACCAATGGTTCGCTGCCTAGCTAACCATTGGTTAGTTGGCTCCCAACCATTTGGTTAGTTGACACTAAGACTCTCTAACAAGCTCTAGCTTAGATACAATACACGAGACACTTTGTAGCATAGGATTATGCTTTAACAGTGTCACTTGGTCGAACAACGATATCAATGTGTTGGATCGATCACCAATTTGGGATGATATCATCGAGGGATGTGAGCCCGATTCCTCGTTTGAACTAGGAGGCACCACATACAAGCGTGGATATTAATAGGGAAAAGGGATTTATCCCGAATATTCTACAACTGTCAAAGGATTTATGGCTCCCACTGGTGAAAGGCGCAAGGTCTACACAAAAGCTCACAGCGCGGCTCAGAAAGACATTGAACGTACCTTTGGCGATTTGAAGTAAAAGTGGAATATCATAGCTCACCCCGCGCGTATGTAGCATCGAAACAAAATAGCTAACGTTATGCGTGGTTGTATAATTTTACATAATATGATCCTCGAGGATTAGGGTGCTGTGATTTGCCGATTCCACGAGGAGGAGTTGGAAACGACGTATGAGGAGATCGACGAGGATTGAAAACGGGCTCTACGTCAAGAAATGCGAGATGACCAAGATCGAGAAATCCATAACCAACTGAAGGTTGACTTGATTGAGGAAATCTACGATCGATCACAATCATTTATGCTATGTTTTATGTATTTATTTTTACGAAGTAATTGTAGTTTTTATTTCTTTTTAAAACATGTATTTGTAGTGTTGTTTTTTAATCTATATTTTAAGATTAATGTTTTATTTATTTATTTCAAAATTAAAAAGAAAAATAAAATAAAATAATGTTAACACAACAACACATAAAATGGAGTATACCCCATGTGTGTTATGTGGTGTTAAAGTCTAGTCATCACTAACGTGACGCTGTTAAACTTTAACATGGCTATGGACATACCACATGCCCTTAGAGTCGGTGTAAAAAGTGAGTGGGGAGGTCAAAAGTGCTTACTTTATCACCAATAAAATTATACTGGGTAGGTCAAAAGTCAACATTGGCCTCCAACAGCTCAGCCTTCGTCTTCATGATGGATTTCCAAACCCCCGCTAAAATAGGAGCCCTCGGGATGGACAAGTTACATGCTCTATCACCATGGATTGCGCTGACCGCTCTCCTCCATAACCTGTTAGGTTCAGTAAAGAATCTACAAACCCAATAACTAAACGTATTAGACATACTTTTTTTACAAGCATCATATAAACCTCTCTCTTTTTTGTTTGTTGTTTTGCCCTGCCTTGCTACATGCGAGGAGGGTGTTTTGTGTTTTAATGGAAGTGCTGTTAAAAAATTCATATAAACCAATCTTATTATATTTGTAATGCTTGTGAAACTTATTTTGTTTAAATTTGACAAGTTAATTTGTCGTCTAGACGAGACATGTTTTTTTTGGGAAAATATTCACCCCTAGTAAGGAACACTTCATTTTCCCCCTCAATCGACATTGATATTAAGAGGCATTTACATATATCCCCTTCTTAAACTTTTTAATTACATATATGCCCAAGCTTAAAATTCAATTACATATATCCCCTCCCTTAAACATATATATTACATATTTACCCAACTTATAAAAAATAACTTATTAAATTACTATTTTACCCTTACTAATATTTACATATTTCACCTTCTAATACCATTAATTACATTTTTCTTCAAGACTAAAACAAATTATATACTTCCATTCTACCAACTCGCCACCCCAACCCCAACAATTTGAAAGATTGAACATCTCATATATCAATTCTATTTTATACACCATGTGGAATGCCTGAAAAACAAAAAACATGAATATAAACAACATATTTAAAAGAATAACATAAATAAAACTTCATAAATATCAAGAAATAACAAACTCATCCAGAACGGTCGAGGAATTAAACTATCATTATCTTCACTGGTATACTTCCTAAAAAACTCATCAAGAGACAACAAATTTGTATCAAGAGATAACAAACTCATCCAGAACGGTGGAGGTTTGTAAAATGATGCTTTTCAGTGATACTTTGCGGATAAAGAGATTGGAAAGGTGTTTCGAAGCCAGAAAGATCGGAAGATGTTGCTGTCGTGAGAGGTTCCATAGAAGAGATCAAGAGATTGGAGACTATGTCACTATGGAGCTTTTTTTTTTTGTGAATTTAAATTTAAAGGGTAAATGAGGCATTTCATATTAATTGGGTATATATGTAATTAAAGCTCTTACTAAGGGGATATATGTAAATGCCAAGGCCTTTAACGACCGGTCTTCAACCAATTTTGACGACATAAATCATCTTGTCCTAAACCCAATCTATGACCTTTTGTGACTGAAATGGTTCAGATCTTAGCCACTAAAAACCGATTATTTTTTTCAGAAAGTATTATTTCAGAACCCACCTAAGGCCATCCGGATTTGACTAGCTCAAATCCAAGAAAGTGTTCGACGTCAAAATTTGGTGGAGTTGTAGAAGTTGAGAGTGCATGTATCAAATTCATAAATGACCAATTGGTTTTAATTAAAAAAACAAAATAATAAAAATTTGTGCCACTTCGCTTGGAAAAGATGTAATCTTGGTGAAGAAAAAGAATTTAATTAGTTTTGGTGAAAACAAGTGAGATTGTGACCCAATACCATCTCGTGAGTTGCAAGCAACCAAGTACCAAAAGGTTTGATCCTACACCTCATCAATCAAACGTATCTTGCAAGTAAAGTAACCATCTCTAGTTCTCGATTTATGTTCGGTCGTCATCGAGTGAACTTCAAAGTAGATATCATGGTTTGGTTTCGGGTGGGATTCGACATAATTCCAACCCGTTTTCAACGTGATTGGAAAAGATTATCATAATTAAAGAAAAAGAAAAGGCTACAAAAGATGCCATTAATGATCGACGCTAAAATATAAATTAAGAGATCATTTAAAGATAATCCCACTTGTGCAATCAATCAAATTAGACTAATAAATGTAGCAATAAGAGTAGGTAAACTAACTTACTAGCAAGATAGAAAATTAATTTTCAAGGACCAAAAAAATGAAAAAATTAATTTATGGGGTTGTTATCGAGAACATTATCAAGTTTCTTTATCTTGAGAATTTTTATAATAAACATCACCAAACTAAACATTAAAAAATTTGAATCCTCACCAATTGATGAGAAGCTAGATTACATCACTTACTATAAGAATATTCGTTTAAAAACTGTAAACAAGTTATCCAACCACGAAGTACGCAAGATCGCATCATGTGAACCAGTTATACTAGTTCGTGTGTGAAACATTATATCGTGGACCATTAGGTGACAAACTTTAATTAACATAACGCAATAATAAATAAATGAAAAGGTTAAAATATAATAACAAAGATAGTCTTTTTATACCAAAATGATCATATTGATGATAAATCTTCAAAACCTAAAAAGGGAGTTGCCAAAACACAACTTCTCTCTTTTTAACACATTTGTTCACACTAGATGAATTCATCAACTAGATGACTAATATCGAATTTCCCGTTACAGCTTTCGACAACACTTAACACCTCTTGAAACGCGGTGACACTACATGGAACCACAAGGCCATGCTTCTGCTCGAACCCAAATTCGTCTGAGGCCTTATCCAACAACATCTTGAACAAAGGGTGTGACAAGTAGCCCGTGGGGACCACAAACCGGCATCTTTCTTCACCTATGTAAAGTGCGAGAAAACCTGTCGGGGTTGAACATGCTTCTTCTTGATCCTTGAGCAAGTGTTCATGATACGAGGGTTCGGTGCCGCTAGTAACTTTCACTTTGACTTTCTTCGCTAGCTTCTTGACCGAACCTATCTTTCCCAACATCTTAGTCTTGGGAGAAAGAGAGATGAAATGGATTGACAGATTCGAGTGATGAAAATGGGGAAGAAGGGGATATGATATTAGCCTATATATATATGTAGAGTAGAGAAAAGGAATGTGTTAAAGATGTCCAACTTGTTGACTTTATAAAAAGGACTTGTGAGCCTAATGAATTATGATTGTGTAGGCCGGTATTCTTGTGTCGGAATCTCTCCACTTACTTTGAGTTTATAATACATTTTGTTTTTACTTTTATTTGAATAATAGCACAAGTGAATATTAATATTGACTTGCCGTTCGTTTGTTAGGTATTCTACGTGTTACTATATATAAGTACGTATTGATCATTACAAAACCAATAGTACAAGTAGAACTAGAAGAATCATATAAAACGTTTAAATATTTGTTCTAAACGATTTTCTTAAGGATGCACTTCTAACATTTTTTCGCCATCAAAAGGTTCCTATCTTTTAGTGATGTGACATACCGTTCTAATAAAAAATATAAAAATGAAAAAATAATATTTTGTTTGTCTTTCTATTCTCTTTTTCATTTTATCTTCTTCTCCCCAACAATTTTGGAAACAACATACATATATGTATATACATGTTCATCTAGTGTATGTGCAAATATATAGATTTAGAAAGAAAAAAATGACTATTCATATCAAATTTTATAATAAAATATTATATATATTGAAACCCACATGCATTATAGTTAATTTATATAATAAAAAAGCAAATGGAAAAAGAAATAAATAAACAAAATAAACAATTCGTAGAGTTTTGGATATGGTCGTGAGATGAATGTCCCTACGTATATGGTAGGATCAACTTTGAGTTGACGACCCCTATATGTTATAGGTTCTGAATTAAAAGCTCTAGTTTTTAACTTTTAAATCCCTTGTAAACCAAATATACCAAATACGCTGGGATCAACTTTGAATATTCGTAAGATCATATAAAAATATGTAGAAGTTGTAGGGTTGACTATCTATATACGAAGTATCCAAAGTTCAAAGTCAACAGAATTAAATTTTAAATATTACTTTTTTATTTATATATAATACCTTAGCACAACAAAAACATATACTATGTGTGTTTGGTGTGTACCTACTAGAATGTTATCAATGGAGATGTTAAAGAAAGTCATTAATGGTGGGTGACACTTGTATCAACTAGATGGCCAAAAAGCTAGTGATCACCAAACTAGAAGATTAAAAGAAAAAACAAAACTAGAAAAAAAAAGGGAAAAAACACGAAAATGACTATTGTTGACTTTGAAACTACAGTTTTGACCCTTTGAATTCGAATTCTCCAAACTGACCCTCACCAATCCCACGAATGCGAAGCAGACAAATCACCAATTCCGTCTAAAAACTTTCCGAATCCTACAATGGGAGGTCTACACGTGTACTCGACTGACAATAAGGCAACAACACGGTCCCACCTCCCAATCTTTGAACTTTCTGATCGCCAATAAGAACTTGACATTCTGTCTGATATTCAGCCGCGGTTGTGCTTCCGGACCAATTTTAGCCGGATTTCATCGTAGCACCCGAGGCTGCCACGTTTCTTTGTACATCCGATTTAAATACGGTCGGCTAATACTCAGCCGCCGTTAAGAATCCGGCTAGCCGTTTGCAAAATTTAGCCAGACAAGTGGCAACTGTCCCAAAAATTTCAAAATAAATCAAATATCATTATCTTTATATATATATTTTTTAATTATTTAAAAGCCTTATTTAAACCCTAAAACCAATCTTCATCGCCATTCTTCATCAGCGATCCCCCATTCACAGACAATGAGTTCAGCCTCTTCATCAAGCTTCAAGAACCATATCTTCAAGGTCGATTGTGATGGGAATTTATACTGCAATCATGGTCTTATTTCAGTTCGTAGAGTCGTGAAAAAGAAGAGTAGACGATCTGGCCAAGAATTCTATGGATGCCCTCTTTGGCCGGTAAGTTTCAGATTTACACACACAAGTTCAATTAACACCATTCACGTGAACAGTTCCTCCTGTATCTTTTTTCCAGAAAAATGATTGCGACTTCTTTATGTGGAAGGAAGATGTGCATAACATGTTCAAAGAATTTCTTGACTCTAATTACATTGGAAGAGCAATTCAAGGTAGGAAGCTAGAGGAACTGGAAGTCGAGAACACAATGTTGAAGGAAAATCTTACTTTGACTAAGTACAAGATGAAGATGCAATTTTATGTCTTTCTAGTTCTTCTAGTTGTTGCAGTAGGATGGATGACTAAATGATCCATTTTTAAGACTAGATGTTGATGTAGTGGTGACATTTTTCGTTTTTAATATGTGATGTAATGATGGGGTAGACTCATCTTTGTAATGGTCCTCTTTGTAATGAAAAAAATGCAAGTCCTGATCTGTTTCATCTCTTTTGGTCATCTTTGTAAGGCTGCCTTTGTACATGGGAGCTCACATTTGAATCTAAAATCTCCGGTCGAAAGTGTTTCCGGTTGGAAGTCCACCCGGGAGTTTTAAAGTAATAGTTTTTCCGGCTGACTAGTGCAAAACCTGGCACAATCTGTTTGGAGTTCACCCGGTAGGCTAGGAAAATGATTTTATCTGAATCATCCGGCTAATTTTAGACGTAGAGTACAAATTTAGACGACTAAGTTTAGGGGTGACAATTGATTGACGGGTCCACGTGGAATGACTAAAATTCCTTTTATATAATTTAATTAAACAAAAATAAGGGATAGTTAGGTACGTCCCATATGTAACAATGTTGGTTATTTTATTTTGATGTTAAAGTAACTTGTTATCGATTGAGAATTAAATAATGTTTGTATATATAAGGTCTCTGATAATTAAACGTTGAATATAAATTCCATCCATTAAGTAGACAGTTCACCCGGACCTTAAACTAAGACGGATGCCACACTTGAAATTATCAACCGTGTAAATTTCCATCCCGGCTGAGGTTTTCAACCGGTAAACAGTTATAACCCATTCAACAGTTGGTCTATTACAAAATTATAATTTTTTACCACCACTCTCCACAGATCGCACAACGGTCGCCCGGTTCGGGGTGAGGGAGCGAAGCGTCTCCCAGTCTTCATCATTGGGCCAATCTCTCCTATCACTAATTGTTTTGTGTTTAGTGAACGTCCCATCTTCTCTGTGCACATAATACCGTTTCTCATCATCCACGTATACCCAATACTTAATCTTAGAGACACGAGGTGAGATTTCCATCGGATCTTCTTCTGTATTGTTTCTCGCTTCGTCCAATAAGATTTTCAGCTTGAAGTAGAGCAAGTTCTCATCCACGGTGAGAGTATTCCTTCTATGACCAATGAGATGGACATCTGCCATCTCAGACAATGATAATTTGCCAGGGGCTTCAGAGAGGGTGTAAGACAAGGTTTGGCCTTGATTTGTATGGAATATGTATTTTTTCTGTTCCTTGTCATAACTCCAGTCTACAATAACCCTCTCCGGCTCAGGGTCAGGTTGTGGGTTTGATTTAGTCAATGTGGGCTGGGTGAATGGTTTGGGTTTCGATGTGGGTTCCCCAGGCAGGTAGGGTTGAAAGTCATCAATCCTATATTTCCGGGGTAGAGGTTTGATCTTTTTGGGGGGTGGTGTTCTAGCCTTGGGTTTTCTGATTGGTTGCTTTCTTTTGGCGGGGGGATGTTTAAAGGTAGTGATTGGTGGTGTCCCTGATAACAAAGAATCAATGAGACTAGATGATGTGTGGGCAGGCACATAGGTAGCAGTTGAGCTTGCTGGTAATGCCCTCACAGATGGATGCATGTCGTAATCATTAGAGTCCTCTATCTGTTTTCCATGCAACTCATTATATTTGTTCCTGAGGGTAGTGATCGAAGATGGCCTGATCCTCCTTGGGTTCTCATTCAGCACAGTAATAAAATATTCCTTGAGTGCCATGTGCTCCGCCTCAGGAGGTAAGGGACTATTGTCCAGCACCCTCTTGATCTCATCTCTCTTCCTCGTTTCTTCTATAACGTCGTCCACGGTTCTCTTTTCGAGTTCAAGCTCACACTTCTCTTTCATCTTCTCAATTATGTACTCACACAATTCGTATTCTGTCATGCCCTTGAGCTCATGAGTCGTTTTCCACCCTCTGGTAACACAGCCATCCTTCCAATCCCTCAGCATAGAATAGTTTTCCTTACTAAAATTGAGCCGGATCTTCCGCTCCTGAGCCTGAATGAACCTTTTAGATTCAGCATTCATTTTGTCTATCCTTTTGCGTTGGGCCACATCCATACTGGCAATCTTCGCATCTAACAACCTCTTCAGAGCTTCCTCAATCAGATTTACCATTAGCTTATTATCAGCGTAATCACCCTGAAGCTTCCGGGCAAGAATTTCATCATCCTCTATTTGCTTCCTCAACTCAATATACTCTATTTCCTTCTTAACCTCAACAACCTGAAGGTGACGGGCAAGAATTTTATCATCATCGACCATGATATTGGTGGTTTTGTTACTCTCATCCATGTTATCTTCAACAGACTGAACACTACTTGAGTCCAACAGATACAACTTCTGAGCAAGCTTCATTTCTGCATAGTTTCTCTTATGGAATTCCTCCTTCCAATGCCTGTCAACAATACTTTCTTCCTCCTGATTTTCTCCATATTTGTCGATGATGGGGCAGACAATTTGTCTGGAACAACATGCAAATTCTCCCGGTTCTTTGACAAAGGATAGGCGTGGGGGGTATCTGCAGTTCAACCAGTCGTCTTCCACCTGGTATTCGAGCATTGGAGCTTTTCCCTTCACATCTTTGTTTATAAGACATCCGGTTGGGCCAATGGGATAGAACCCATATACCTTAGAACTGAACCACTGTGATGTAGTCCCTTCACTTCTTACCTCCTCCACCACCTCAATGGTATCAGCCGTGGGAGCATCGATAGTCCGTTGGATCGTCGTCTTTACCAAACTACACATAGTACCTAGCCTGACTGTCTTTATGTAAAGGCATCTATGGATGTTGACAGACACCCACTTATCTTCCATAGTGCCCATTCTCCTGATTGACTTAATCTGGAGCTCTGTCAAGTCAGTAACATATTTGGATAGCACTATGGGTTCAGCCGGATGAAATTTCTTGGTTGTCACAACCGGTTGAATGGGTAAAATAACCGGTTGTACAACCGTTTGAACGGGTAAAATAACCGGTTGTACAACCGGTTCAAGTTCCCTTGCAGATGATTCGTTCTCTGGTAATTCATCATTTGACTCATCCCCCGAGGTACCCCCATAGGATAGCAACACTTCACCTATTTGGGAATCCACCATGTCCCCATCCCACATAAACTCATCCGATGATAAATAACTGATTGTTACCCCAGGAGATATATGTGGCTCCCCCTCTGCCATTTTGTCTTCAGCCTGAAGTCCAACATCCTCATCCTGAGGCTCGCTGAACAACACCGTCTCTTCGGGCTTCTCTGCAGCCTGCACGACAACATTGGTATCTTTTCCCACATCAATAATCCTTTCTAAACTATTTACTATATAAGGTAACAGAGGTTAGTTACCTCATTCTCAATAACCATGTCTGCCCCAGCATTCTTATCTCAACCTGTAGAGCAACAGTTTCAGTTTCAGACTGACAACCAACCACCTGAAATTCCTTTATCACTTCAACCTGCATTACATCAAACACAATCATCTATTTTCCCACACAATTAATTATATGCAATTAGATAACTAAAAAAGATAATTAAATGTTTGGTACCCCAGGCTCCATTGCCACCACTCCCTCTTCCGGTTTATCTTCAACATGAAGTCCAAAATCCTCATACTGAACCTCACTAAACAACACTGTCTCTTTAGGCTTCTCTGCAGCCTGCACGACAACATTGGTATCTTTTACCACATCAATAATCATTTCCAAACTATTTGCTAGATAACGTAACAGAGGTTATGTACCTCATTCGCCATAATTTGGGAAACTGCCTCTTCCTTTTTGTCAGCATCACTAATCAACAATGAATCATCATTGTTCTCTACCGCCTGAGTGACAACGTAATATTAGTGGCCACATATGAAAACATTAAACTACATAAGATAATGTGTATTAATAACCTCATTCTCTAATGCCTTTTCCTCGGTTGGATCATCCTGAACCACATGAGCAACATCCTCAGTCTCACTAAACAAGAATCCATCTTCATTCACATCTCCAAGAATCACGCTTTTTCCCTTGCTGGAACCAACATTTGTTGGTAAATTTTTCCTGTATTTTGGTAATTTCTTATACTGAATAAATTTATGTATGCTGTCAATATCCGAATGCTGCATTCCACCAAGCATTAGTGAAGCCGACAAGGTATCCTTTACAGTTACCACAGGAACTATCTTCATAAGTTCAACAACTGGGACCTCATCCCATGCTTGGTCCACATCAAAAGGTTCAACCCCTGCACTCCTAATATTGAACTCCCTTACATCTCTGGGTACTGATTCATCGTTTTGTATGAGTAAAGGAGTGTGTGTAGACTCTGCCTCTCCGGTAGTTTTTGCAGCCTCTCCGGTAGTTTTTGCAGCCTCTCCGTGGACATCTTGTTGCAGCAACTTAATGAGACCCCCCTGTGCTGCCACAGTCTGTGTGAGATTAGAGATTTGAGACTGCATACCCTTGCACAAAGCCGTCAGTTCTTTTGGTGTCATACTGTCCCCACCTGGTTCTGTGACGGTTTCTACAGAGCATGATTGGTCATTTGTGTAGTTAACCATATTGGGTGTCTGGTAGAAATGATCCTTTCTGGTTTTCTTATGTCTACACCTTTTTCCCTCAACGTGCCCCGTTGTTATGGCAGTCTGTGTTTGTTCAAGTTGAGGCGGGTTGGCGAGCTCAACACTTGGTGTTTCTTGCAATGTAGGGGAGCATGTTCTAAGAGTGGCCCTCTTCCTCTTTTTAGAAGTTGAATTAATATTGTCTGTACTAGAAGAGGCCTGATGGGTTCTTGGTATGGTAACTACATGCTCAGTAGGACCTACATCTGGTGTTGCCTGCCCATGAACATCAGTACCCCTCTCTGTCTGAACCTCAACTTGGTGAGGTTCATCAGAAAACTGACGTGGTTTGGGTATGGGATAGTCCGTATCCCTTCCAAGAAACTCTGTTCTGTTAAGGGACAAACGCGAAAAGGTTGTATCATTTAAAAGCCTTTGATATAAAATGTTTCCTTTAAACACAATAGATGGGTACTCGCTTTTTAGGATGTAAGAAAGAAACCTGGGGTACATGTAAAACCCATAATTCACGGCGTTTTCAAGTAATCCATTCAGTATCATCTTTGAGAAATTAAAATTCTCACCGTGTATGATGGCATAGAAGGCTGACGCTTGTTCAGCGGCAAGGTCGTCGTAACCTGACTTCTTGGGTGTTAGGCACGCTAGTAGCGTGTGTGCTAAGAACCTCCATTTGTAGGGAAGTTGCCCCTTCTTAACAGTTTTTACCGTCCTATCACCGCCGTAGCCGATCATCTCAAATGTCTCGTGGTACTTTGTGTGATCGACCAGCATATATCCTCCTTCATCTCTCAATCTCAAGTGTTTTCTAATGATGGATTCGTTGATGCACACTACCACGTCTCCAATATTACTCTCTAAGAACTTTTCCTTATTTTCATCGGCGCAAACACTTACATTCGACCAAAATTCTGACATTGTCGTTTCGTAAATATCCGCCGTAACCGTCAACGCAAAGTGAAGATGCGACTCTTTAAGAAAATCAATCATGCCATGAAACATCTCTCTTTGAGCAGGCTTGTCCAGAATTGCAGTGACATTATGATCTTTTGCAAATGGGGATTCTGGTTCTCCGCCCTTTTTACCCTTGATTTTAGCAGCTTTTGGTGCCATGGATGATTGTGGTTGCCTGAGTGATTAGAAGAGAAGGAAGTGTTTTGTGTTTCAAAGGAACACAAATAGGTTGGTTAATTTGGAATGGCGGGATTTTAGGGCTTTTATTGTTTTGCCGTTTTGAGTTTCAAAGGAACACAGTTTGTCCCGGACCCTTTTATTTCTTCCGGTAGAAGCTTGGGCCGGGTGTCTATACAAAGAATGGGTACTGGGCCGGGTGACTTCAATTCAGATGGGGTAAGGTTCTTCCAGTAGAAAAGTGGGCCGGGTGTCTCTATAAAGCATTCACCCTGGTTTGGATCGGTAATGTTGAACCGTAAGGTTCTCCGTCTGAGCTTTTTGGTTAATATTTAAATAAATATCTATATCTAGATCTTTACCTATATATACTATATTATTTTGACATACTTTAATTAGTAGAAAAGACACTTGGCATCCCCAAATAAATTTTTGTTTAACCATACATTTTCAATAATAATTACTCAAATCCAAAATTTTTACATTAGGGTATTTTTTAGTTTATAATTTTATTAACTAAGATATAAGTAGTTATTCGGATATAAATTTTTATATTAAGGTTATTAATTAAACCTCTACTAAATTAATTTTAAACCGTCATATAAATTTTATTTTATAAACAGAAGGTGAATTATATTTTATAACGAACATTTAATTTAGAAATACAAACATTTATAACATTTATAACATAGCATTTTAATTTTAAACCCCGTCATAACATTTCAAAATACAAAGGATGTTGACATAATTAAACATAAAAATAAAATTAAATAACACTATCCTAAACTGTCAAGAAAGGCAATCTGCAGATCGATCGACTTTGACACAACCTCTATGGCTTCAGAAGCTTCTTTCATAGTGTTGTGCTCCATCCTCAGCAACTCCTCCAAATATGTGAGCATTTGATTACGATGGTCTGACTCAGGGAGACGCCTCACCTCATCCCTAATTCTTAAGAAAATACTGATTCCCTCGTTCATCCTATCAATGGAACACATGAGAGAATCGTGCACAAACATCTGCTCGTCCACTTTCTCTTTGACGAAGCTTAACAGCTCTTGCTTGGAGACCTTCCCAGAGGTGGTGTTAGAGGACGATGACGCCATTGTTGTGAGAAATGGAATATAGAGGGATATTGGGAGAAAATCTTGGGAGGAGAAGCAAATAACGAACTACGGGTCTGTCACGTATTTATAGGGAAACCATTTTTGGTGGACTTGTTAGGGATATTTACATAAAAACCCTTACTAAATTTAAAAATATCAAATTCACCAAAATTATTATAACATTTTTAAAATGTCACCATTTTATCCTTGATTTTTCTCAAACTTTAAGTTTCATATATAAAAATATAACCTGCGAAACATAATAATTATCCAAAACCAATTAATATATGTTCATGTGTATATAAAATATTAATGCAAAAACAAATGAAAATACAAACTCATCGTAAATTGGGTATATTTGCTATTTTTCACTTTTGTAAGGGGTATATATGAAATTATCTGCCAGCACAATCTACACGCAGTAATATCTGGCGATCTCAAAGGGTACATTCACCAAAGCTATTTTACAGTTGTAACAATTACCATAGACCTAACAGAGAATCTAATTATTACCTTTAATTGTAAAGCAAACGTCAGAAACGATTAGTGTTCCGCATGGTGATCGGGTTATAAATAGACAGGATTGAGCCCCATTAAAACCAATTCAAAAACTCACACAACACACATTCAAGGGTTATCAATGGAGTCAAGAGAGGAAAAGTTGTGGAATGACAAGATAGGAGAGACAATTAACAACCTGAGCAGAGAAGACTACTACATCACAAACGGGTTGAACCAGCTAAGGAAGTATGTGCTTGACAGATCTGTGGATACACAGAGGCTACGTGAACGGTTGCTTTCCAACGACAATGAAGAATGTGTAGATTCAGCCAGGAGGTACTGCAAGGACCAGGGCGTGTTGGATTCCCATTTGGATGCCATTCTGAGTCGGATAACTTCTGCAAGGTCAACTTCTATGCAGCTGAAGAAGAACTTCACCCAATGAGAATGTTTTTTTTTTTTATAATAGTTATTGTAATGCATATCTAGTCGGAAATGACAATCTTAACTTAAATTAGACCGGATGTGGTTAGACAAGGTATATAAATTTAATAGCCAATTATAATAAATTAAAAATTATATTCTAATATCCGGGTGAAATTTGAATCGGTAATGACAATAACTTCACGTCAGAATGATGGGACGGAAGCCTATCTACTCCACACTGTTCATCTCCGGGTGAAGGTGTGTAGCAGAAGGTTGCGTGAGAAGGTGGGGTGTAAACTAATTTCATTTTTTTTATTAATATATATCTATATCTATATCTATCTATATATAAAGTATATAAAAAACATAATGTTTTGTCATACTTTAATTACTAAAAAAATACACTCGTCATCACCACAAAATTTTAGAGTTAGTCAAACTTATAATAAATAATTATCCAAATACTTAATATCCATACTAGGGTTTATTTTATTTAAAGTTTTTGATTTGCTCGTCATATAATAATAATTTTTAAAAAAAGTTCCAAAATGACTAGCAACTCTACAACTCAACACTGTCAGAATCTTATTATTACCTATAGGACTTGAGTCGGAAGATTGGACCGGATGTATATCTATATTTATTAAATATTTAAATTTATTTATACTCAATTTTAAATATTTGTTAAATGAATTTCTTCCGGTAGAATTAATTTGTTGTGGTTTTAAATATTTTACATTTTAGTCGGAAAATGGGACAATCTTAACTTAACCGGTTGAAGATTGGACCGGATGTGGTTAGACACGGTATATAAATTTAATAGCCAATTATAATAAATTAAAAATTATATTCTAATATCCGGGTGATATTTGAATCGGTAATGACGATAACTTCACGTCAGAATGATGGGACGGAAGCCTATATACTCCACACTGTTCATCTCCGGGTGAAGGTGTGTAGCAGAAGGTTGCGTGAGAAGGTGGGGTGTAAACTAATTATTTATCAATTATTTTATATTAAGCTATATATATATATATATATATATATATATATATATATATATATCTATACTATCTAATAAACATAAAGTTTTGACTTACTTTAAGTGTTAGTCAAACTTATAATAAATAATTTTCCAATAAGTAAAAAAGACCATCTATGTGTTGTACTATAGGCTCGTCATATATTGATAATTATAAATAAAATTCCAAAACGTCTATTATATAAATTTATATTTGTATAATATTTTTATAGAGATACTAATTTTTTTAATAGTGAAAATATAAAATATATTAAAAGTGTAATCGGAAGTCCATAGAGTTATCCTCAGCGATATGAACATCTAAATATGATCTAATTTATTTATTAAATTTTGGTTTTATTTATTTATTTATTTATTAAAATTTTGTTATATAAAAGAAAAGTTGGGACGGGAACAACTGTAGTAAAAAAACTCCAGCTATAAGTGCTTATTATTAATTAGCAACTCTACAACTCTACACTGTCAGAATCTTATTATTACCTATAGGACTTGAGTCGGAAGATTGGACCGGATGTATATCTATATTTATTAAATATTTAAATTTATTTATACTCAATTTTAAATATTTGTTAAATGAATTTCTTCCGGTAGAATTAATTTGTTGTGGTTTTAAATATTTTACATTTTAGTCGGAAATGGGACAATCTTAACTTAACCGGTTGAAGATTGGACCGGATGTGGTTAGACACGGTATATAAATTTAATAGCCAATTATAATAAATTAAAAATTATATTCTAATATCCGGGTGATATTTGAATCGGTAATGACGATAACTTCACGTCAGAATGATGGGACGGAAGCCTATATACTCCACACTGTTCATCTCCGGGTGAAGGTGTGTAGCAGAAGGTTGCGTGAGAAGGTGGGGTGCAAACTAATTATTTATCAATTATTTTATATTAAGCTATATATATATATATATATATATATATATATATATATATATCTATACTATCTAATAAACATAAAGTTTTGACTTACTTTAAGTGTTAGTCAAACTTATAATAAATAATTTTCCAATAAGTAAAAAAGACCATCTATGTGTTGTACTATAGGCTCGTCATATATTGATAATTATAAATAAAATTCCAAAACGTCTATTATATAAATTTATATTTGTATAATATTTTTATAGAGATACTAATTTTTTTAATAGTGAAAATATAAAATATATTAAAAGTGTAATCGGAAGTCCATAGAGTTATCCTCAGCGATATGAACATCTAAATATGATCTAATTTATTTATTAAATTTTGGTTTTATTTATTTATTTATTTATTAAAATTTTGTTATATAAAAGAAAAGTTGGGACGGGAACAACTGTAGTAAAAAAACTCCAGCTATAAGTGCTTATTATTAATTAGCAACTCTACAACTCTACACTGTCAGAATCTTATTATTACCTATAGGACTTACATTGATATATATTAAATTTGAAAAGGAAATGACAATATTAAAAAGGGTATATACCAGAATTTGAGTCGGAAGATTGGATCGGATTTATATATATATTTATTAAAATTTAAGTTTTTTTATACTCAATTTTAAATATATTTGTTAAATATTTTTTAAATATTTATTAAATAGTAATGATTTAATTTTTTCCGGTAGAAGATTGGACCAGCTGTATTAAAAAAAATGAATTTCTTGCGGTTGGAAATGACAGTCTTAAGTTTGAAGCGGTTGAAGATTGGACCAGATATAGTTCTAACTATGAATCCAAATAACAGGGGATTGTTCATAACCAACAAAAATAGTGAAAATCCATACAAATTAGACATAAAACAATAAATGTAGCAATTTTCACAAGAGTTACTCTATGAATTCTGTCCCTTGAGCAACCTCCCAACTACCAAGATGGTTGAAACTGGTAACTTTGGTTTTTCGGTACAGGTTTTGGGCCATCTCCCAGATGTCAGTTTCATTCCATTCTTCCAAACGCTCCTTGTAAACATCATCATATACGCTCCTCCAAAACAACATCGCCTGTCGGAGATGAAGGCACTTCGTCATAACTTCGTGATTGTTCCTGCACCTTTCACCTCCAAGTATCACATGAAACCGTTTCTGAACCAAATCCCAGAATTCTAGCGTATTCACATCAGGGCTTGTTTGTCGAACAAAAACCCATGCTTGTACGAGTGCCTCCTCCTGTGCACTGGTCCATGGTTCAGGACCCTCTGATGGCTCCTCCATTATCGAAATAATTGTTCTGGAACT
Source organism: Deinandra increscens subsp. villosa (assembly GCA_039602395.1). NCBI lineage: Eukaryota > Viridiplantae > Streptophyta > Magnoliopsida > Asterales > Asteraceae > Deinandra > Deinandra increscens. Next base: position 10,930,914 of record JBCNJP010000025.1, on the reverse strand, counting down.
AGGGACGTATGAACTCATCCTGTTGTGCAAGACAAACCATGTCACCAATAAAGAGATAAAAAAACAAGGGACCCAAAAAACAAACAGGCAATCACAGAATTAAAATTAAATTTAGATGGGTGAAACAGAGTGTAGGTGGCTCCGACTCTAATAAGAGGATGAACTCATTAAAACCATGAAAACCAAGTTACCAGCAAAGAAACTCGCCTTTGATTAATTTTGATTTCCCCCAATTGTGCTCCGACTCTTCTCGATGGAATTAATAACTGTGAAGAGACTCGCCTTTAAATTATAACTGCACCGGACTAAATTAAGTCGTCGGCTTGGGCGGCTGAAATTAGCCGGCTAAAAGGTATTCAGTCGGTATGGTATTTGAGTTTTATACGTGGACACGTGTCTGCCTCGGATGCTTCGGAATGTGAGGCTATAAAGTTACAAGAATATGAACTGGGGCGGGGTCCATTATTGCGCCGGTATGAGTAACTGTACACGCGTGAAGTTTCTATTGGATGTTTGCACAAACCTTTTCAGACGGACCTGGTGAGTTGTCTTTGTTCCATTGGTAGGGGTCATTTTGGAGAATTCGAATTCAAAGGGTCAAAACTGTATTTTCAAAGTCAACAATGGTCATTTTCGTGTTTTTCACACAACACAAATGAGAAGCTTCATTCATTAAGTTGGAATGATGGTGAGACTTCAAGTGATTGGTATTTGAGTTGGCAAGTATTATTTTTCTTATTCTTAAATAAATAGACAACAAACTAAACGATAAGTTTTTCATAATTGATTTTATCGACGTCTCTAAGTTAAACTGTTAGTTATGGTTTAGAATTGTAGAAACGAGAAACGATCTTACTACTGCATGCTTTGATCAAACGCAATGAACACGAATGTAAATAAGAGAAATCTTATTGATCACTTGAAGATACAATGGAGTTCTCTCTAGTTTCTCTCTCTAGAAACACACACTGAAAGGTGTAGAATGACAGAAGTGTTCAGCTTGTTACCATGCACATTCTAACACACCCTATTTATAGTAAGTGACTAACTCCCCAACGTACCAACTGGTACGCCGGACCACATGGTCCGCCGGACCATGTGGTACGCCACTAACCAAATAGTCACTACAATTCATTCTATGACTCGCTCACATAGATACAATACACGAGACACTCATAGCATAGGGATATGCTCTAACAAACTCCCCCTTAACGTGTAGTGTATCTATTCTCTAACTAAACTTCAGTCATCAATCTTCAACACCGCTGCATCCGATCTTTGACTTGAAATCTTATCAGAAATAGAGCTTGCATGGCTGGATCACTCTTGAATCATCTTTGCACTTCAAGATCCACTTGTGACAGATACTTCATACTCCCCCTCTCACCATGCTTGAGTCTTGACACACAAACCTGCAATTTCAGAAGACAGAAACGCGGTTCCTTTTCTTTTGAAATTTAATTTAATCTTGGCGTAAAACTTCTCTTTGAGAATCCAAGATATAGTTTTGAAATTTTGATTTCGTATCACATATCGATCGGTCGAAAACAAATAAGAAACAAAATCTTTTTGGCTTTTTGAAACTTTACATCAAAACACACCGAAAATCTTTTTGAACTTTTCAGATATGAAACATAAATGCAATACTGAATCAGACACTATTTTTGTCTTTTGCAAGAAAGATCACAACTTGGGATCATATTGGTCATATCATGCTGAACTACACTTCAATTTCAATTACTTCAGCACACAAGTCATGTCGATTACTGGTATAATTTGTCCATCTTAAACTCAGGCACAATCATACTCATAACATCTGGATATGTTATTGATTGATTTAATTTTGCATTGACCAGTGTACCCCACACTATCAGACATACTCAAATATGTTTTTGCCTTTTATATCACACTTTGTGATTTCATTTGTGATTTAATCACATAATGATTGTATTCATGATTCAGTCAACTGTGTTCCATGCAAAAAGAAATAAGAACGTTAAATCGTCTACCTTAAGGTCGATCTTTCGATACGCAGATAAGGCCTCGGATTTAACAAAAAAAGAAAATAAAACAAGTTGAAATTGTATAACTCAACAACAATCAGGTCGGTACTCCCGTACACGCAGAGAAAGTCCGATGAGTTATACGAAACACCAAAGAAAATAAAGCAGAACGTCAAACGAACAACAATCAGGTCGGTCTTTCGACACGCAGAGAAAGTCCGATCGTTTGACAAAATAAAAAAAATCAAACAAGTTTAAATCTTTGCAAAATGAACACATGTATACACAGTGACTTCTCATTTTTCTTTTTCACATATCTTTTCTCTGATATCATGAGACATGCATCAAAATGTTGTCCACTTGGTCAAGCATTAGTATTTAATGTGTTTATCACATCTGTATACTTTCTGATTTAATGCCGAGCCTACCAAGCACCTCGAACAATGATCTTATGGCTTTTTCATCTATTTTATCCATGAGTCAGACACGTAAGCCAATGTACCATCATTTCCCAATCATGTTGGATACAATTTCTCATTTTTCAATGTTTTTGTATTTTTCGGTTTTTCTCCCCCTTAAAATGAAAACTCTATTTTTGGATTTTCATTTTAACACAAACAAAAACACAAAGACGCTATTTTTGGTTTTCAATTTTCTCCCCCTAAACTACATACGAAATGTAAAAGAAAGAAAATTGACCTTTCGACATGGATACCTTTCAAGTTTAGCTTTCAGAAAAATTTCAGTTTTGAAATTTGATATCACATGTAATTTAAGTTAAATCAGCAGAATACTCCTCCATCGGTAACTTTGCAATCACCAATGGGCCTTCTAGAAGTACCTGCACACTGGTCAAACACATCAGTTTATAAATGACCCGAAGCGAATCGCTTCTGGTCGACCAGTATCTTGATTTCCTTTCGAAACCACTTTAGGTTTCCAGATGTTGTTGTTTTGGTAAATCGGATATCTGATGAACCTGTCACAGTTGATTGTGACGAACAACCCACATATGGAACATTTTGAAAACATGGAATAAATCTTCTTTGAGTTTTGAAAAATGTAGGTTGTGGGTATTCATCAAATACTCTGCCATTTTCATCAACGAATCGTTGTTTGGCAGCTTTACCAACAAATGGAACCTTTCCTTTCCTTGAACTAGAAGCAGCAGAAACTGGACAATCATGTGCCAGATGCCCTTTTTGTCGGCAATTGTAACACAAGCGATTGTGTACATTTCTTCGTTTTGGAACCTGCATAGCTTCACAAACATATTCATCTCCAAAATGATCATAAAAATTATCATATACCTGAAATCGATGATCATGAACCCATTTGGATGTCGGGCTCTTTGGAGTAGAATTGGATCCTCCAGAAGAATATTTAGCACCTTGTTGCTTCTTGGTCTTTAAATCAACATTCTTTATAAAAACTTCAGCAACTTTCCGAGCATCTACACAATGTAGCGGGAATTCTTTATCAGAAAATATTTGTTCCGAACCCTTGAGTTTGTAGAACCTCTCGGATTGAACTTTGTCAGCTTTAAAAACTTCTTTCTTTACTTGCTTCAGATTAACTTTCTTCAAATGCTGTTGCTGTTGAACCTTTGAAACATTCACATCAACCTGTTTCTTTTGAAATCCCAAGCCTGTATATTTTCCAGAAACTTTCTCTTCTGAGTCAGATGATTTATGCCCGTTCTTAGCAAGACGAGAAAATTCAGCTTTAACTTTCTTGATATCTTTTGGAGCATTGATAATTGTTTCATCAATGTCAGCTTTTGAAGACGAAGACCCAGACACAACCTTTTGAGCTTCAGAAGCTTCAATACTTTTGCCTTTTTCCTTTTGCTTTTCTTCAGCAGATTTGGAACCAACAAACTCAGAATAATCACCAATCTCACCCTTGTCCTTCAAATCATGAACGCCTTCTTTGAGACTTCCTGGTGGCGAGACTGTCTTGTTAAACATCTTCTCAAAATTTTCATCTTTAGCCAGAAAACTTGTAAAAGATTGTGAGTTAGTAACATTGTTCAAAAGACGTTTTGAATCAATGACTTCAATCTTTAATTCAGAAATTCTTTGATTAGCGTCAGCCAACTCCTTTTCAGATGCAATGAGCTTCTTTGTCACTTTATTAGTTTCATACTTTTGCAATCTCAACTCATCTAGAGCGGCTAACAATTCCTTCTCGAGTTTATTTTCGTTTCTTTTCTGAATATCCAAATTTGCATTTTGCAACTTGTTTACTCTTGCCAGTTCTCGCTTCTCATCTAACAACTTCTCCATATCAAGCTGATATGCTTCAATTTTAGCAACCGAATCATCAGAAGCCTTGGTAAGTAAATCAAGTTTAATCTTGGACTTTTCAAACAAATTATTAAAATCACTGGCAGCATCCTCAGCTTCTGCCTTCCATTTCGCAACTTCCTTGACTAAGTCGGCCTTTTCTGCAGATAATTTTGTAAACTTCTTTTCAAATTCCTGCTCAACACCTTGAAACTGCAACTCTTTTTCAATTAACTTTGTCTGAAAAACTGAAAACTTTTCTTTTTGAAATTCTAACTCTTGAATCATACTTTCCAACTTTTCTTTATCAGCAACCCAATCTTCTTTTTCCTTAACTAAACCTTGAATCATTTTATCTTTTTGAGAACAAAACTCACAGACAGATTCATAACCACTATTTCCATAACTACTAACATCTGAATCAGAATCTGTTATCTCTTCTACGTCATCACTGTGAACAATCTGAGCAACAAAACAAGACTCATCGGGAAAATCAGCAGCCCAATCATAACCTTCATTCGATGTTTGTTCTTTTGATGCAGAAGAAATAGCAGTCAAAGCAATTTGAGGTGAGGCAGTTTTCTCAGCTGTCTGAACCACCTTTTCTTTTGCGGGACACTCACGAGCAAAATGACCATATTTGGAGCACTTGAAACATTTGATTTGTGACTTATTCAAACCAAGTTTGTCTCCTTGAAAAATAGATGTCGTTCCATGTTTCTTAATAAACCTTCTACCTCTTTCAGTTAGCATAGCAAACTGCCACTCCAAATCTAATTTGTTCAACTGATCTTCATCCATATGATCTAAATCCTCTCTATATAGACAAGAGTTACCAATTTGACTAAATATATCGCCAGAAGAAGATGATATGAATCCAGATAACAACGCAACTAAATCTTCAGCTGACTTCCCATTAATCGAACTAGCAGATGATCTATCAGGAGTAGTGAAACTGCATCCTCTTGATGAACTTTCATACTTTCCTGATCCATGATTAGCAACAAATGCTGTTTGAGGTGGATTTGATGTATCATAACCAGATGATTTAGACTTTGCATTGATACTTGCAGAATTTTGTCCATGATACAACTCAGGATTTTGTAATTGAGCAGTGGACTTGTTTGAATTCATCATTTCCATTTCTCGAGCATGAAGCTTTCCCGTCAAATCATGAAATGATAATGTAGAATAATCTTTGTCATGGGTAAGCAACAACACATAATTTTCCCATTTCTCTGGTAATGCTTCCATCAATTTTTCTTTCAATTCTTCCTCGGTCTTTTCAATCTTGACTACTTTCATCTCACTAATTAGATGTGAAAATCTTGAAACAAGAGCAGAAATATTTTCTTTGTCGTATTGTTGAAAATTTTCAAATTCTTTGTTCAACACTTTCCTTCGACTCTTCTTATACTGATCATTGCCTTCACATCGAGCAGATAAAGCATCCCATAACTGTTTAGCCTTCTTGCAAGTACTGAATTGATGTAACAACTCAGTAGGTAAAGCCATGGTAAGATAACCATAAACTTTTTGTTCAAGTTCATAACTTCTTCGTTCATCCTTATCAAAATCTTGAATTTCTTTATATTCTCCATTGTCAGTTGGACGTACATACAGCGTTCGAATTGGAATCCACAAATCAATATCATTTGTGCTGATGTATGCAGAAAAACGTTGCTTCCAATTTTGATAATCTTCCAATTTTAACAACTTGGGAACTTTCTGACTTGTTCCTATTTCATTATCAAAATTGAGCATAGCTTGTACCGTGCTTTGCATAGCCGCAAACGCTTGAAAATCGGACATTTTTCAACGTAAAATAATACTTCAAAACTTCGAGCTCAAAAACGAAGGTCTTCCAAGCGGATTTTGGGGGTCAAAACTGCTCGGTACTGGCCGTAGGCTGGTACAAGTCCTAGATCTCGGAAAGACGAACGTTTTGGCTGGTATTGGGTTCCGTAACTCCAAACGGTTTGCAAGTTACGTCAGTTTTCGTGAAGGTCACTATTCTGCCAGCGTATCAAAACAACTCGACGGACCAGTTCCGGATCAAAGCAATCAGGCGGATCAAACTTGTACTAGCGGATCAGATTCCGGGTCAGATGTACTAGCGGACCAGAAATCTTCAGCGGATCAAGTTTGATACGGCGGATCAGATTCTGATACGGCGGATCAGAATTTTCAGCGGATCACACTGATACGCTGTAACTGCTGCGGATCAAACTGATGAAGATTGCCTAGCGGATCAATCGGCGGACCAGAAAACTCATCCGGCGGATCAAAATTTCATCCGGCGGACCAGCTGACTTCGAGACTGATTTCACTGATTTTCGCGAATTTTGATGTTTGGAGCTGGAATTTGATTCAGTATAGTTCGAAAACACTCCAGAAACACTCAGAAATCATTTTCCATCGTTGAAACACTCAGACTTGAAAGAATTTGATGAAAATGTGAAGAAACCCAAACTTTCTCTCTCTAAAAATCCGAAAAATTGATCAAAAACACAGCAATAGAGCAACCAAATGCTCTGATACCACTTGTAGAAACGAGAAACGATCTTACTACTGCATGCTTTGATCAAACGCAATGAACACGAGATGTAAATAAGAGAAATCTTATTGAATCACTTGAAGATTACAATGAAGTTCTCTCTGGTTTCTCTCTCTAGAACACACACACAGAAAGGTGTAGAATGACAGAAGTGTTCAGCTTGTTACCATGCACATTCTAACACACCCTATTTATAGTAAGTGACTAACTCCCCAACGTACCAACTGGTACGCCGGACCACATGGTCCGCCGGACCATGTGGTACGCCACTAACCAAATAGTCACTACAATTCATTCTAAGACTCGCTCACATAGATACAATACACGAGACACTCATAGCATAGGGATATGCTCTAACAAGAATCAACTAACCAAACCACATCTATTGGGTGGGTGGTCTGGTCGTTTTTAGTTGTTTGACAATTCAAAGTTTCAAACATTAATCCAACCGTTCTCAAACCACAAAAAAGACCCAATTTGCTTTGCTTTTGGGGTTTGTCTGGCTCAACAGTGTAATTAAGAAAACCATTATTATAACACTTGCGATTACCATACTCAAGTCAAATAATAGATTAGGAGATAAATTTAGTATAGTATAAGGTTTTTATAATTAACCACGTGCAATTATATATTTGACCTTGAAGTCACATCTTAGTGGTTAAACTAATACATGTTATATGCTTCACTACTTTGGTTATGCTAATCAAACATAGGATAAGATTCCTATTTCTCCTATATGGGAGGCCGCAACACTAAATGAAAGAATGCTTATTGTCACACCCCCACCATCGCATCCCTGACGTGGGGAGGGTGGTGACCTGGCCGGTCCATACCAAAACACGCGAAAACAAAAAAAATATACATAGCCTGGCCGCTAAACTGAAG
>JBCNJP010000025.1:10876681-10922681 GCA_039602395.1 Deinandra increscens subsp. villosa | reverse complement strand
AATCTGTCCCTATTAACATTTGTAAGAATCGGGGTTCGGATTGATGAAATTTACCATAAATGGAAAGCTCGAGAAGTTGGGGTTATACTTTGATTAGGACCAAAGACCTCAAAAAAACTACTGAACAACCCCCAATATGGTATACTACTTATTCCCCAAATGATTCTGGCCCAAAACGACAATATGTAAAAATGGCACTAAAAGACAAAATAGTCGGGCTAGATTGGGGCGTACCGTCCAAGTTGGGTGCATGCAGAGCGGTACGCCCTGAAAACTAAGAATAGTAATCAGATTATCAAATTAGCGCGTACCGCCATAAATTAGAAATATCGGGGCGGTACGCCCGGATTTGAAATCAGGAACTCGGATTACCATTTGACGCGTACCGCCCAGAAATGTAAATTTCCAGGCGGTACGCCTATGAGAGAAAATGACAGAATGTTTGGTTGATTTTAAGTGAACCAAAAACCTAGCCGGTTGATCTGGAGGCTGTATTTCATGGTATTTTGAACCTGAGATTGCTAAGGGACACGTTAGCCTTGTATATGACGAATAAATACATAATACTTATGATAGGTTGCTAGAAACTAAAGATAGGATATTCTAGTCGAATCCCGGATTTCCGTCTAGCACACTGTTTCTGACTTCATTACTGTGAGTCCTCTGACTTCCTTCTGTAAAACCACTAGACGATCTTACTACTGCATGATTCGGTAATTGGATAACAACAAGAAGTAAATAAAGCTTTGCTTTATTGATTCACTTAGAGATTACAAGTAGAGAGAGAAACACTTTCAGTTACACACAGTTAAGAGATATAGAAATGACAGAACTCCTAAACACTCTCTCTAACAAGCTATTTATAGTTACTTAGTCATAAGCCAGCGGATCACCAGCAGACCATCTGGTCCGCCGTATCAACTGGTCCGGCGGATCATGTGATCCGGCCAGATGACTAACTAACTCACACAGAAGCTCTTGACTAGATACAATACACGAGACACAACGTTAGCATAGGAATATGCTCTAACAAACTCCCCCTTAACGTGTAGTGTATCTATATTCCAACTAAACTTCAGTCTTCAATCTGCAACATTGCTGCATCCGATCTTTGACTTGAAATCATGTTAGAAACAGAGCTTGCATGGCTGGATCAATCTTGAACAGACTTTGAACTTCAAGATCCACTTGCGAAAGATATAACATACTCCCCCGTTCACCATGCTTGAGTTGTCTTACTCAGATAACCTGCAATTTCAGAAGACAGAAACGCGGCTTTCCTTTTCTTTTGAAAATTAATTTAATCTTGGCGCAAAACTTCTCTTCGAGAATCCAAGATATAGTTTTGAAATTTTGAATTTTGTATCAAGTATCGATCGGTCGAAAACAAATAAGAAACAAAATCTTTTTGGCTTTTTGAAACTTTATATCAAAACACACCGAAAATCTTTTTGAATTTTCAGATATGAAACATAAATGCAACACAGAAATGAAATACTGAATCACACACTATTTTTGTCTTTTGCGAGAAAGATCACAACTTGGGATCATATTGGTCATAACATGCTGAACTACACTTCAATTTCAATTACTTCAGCACATAAGTCATGTCGATTACTGGTATAATTTGTCCATTTTAAACTCAGGCACAATCATACTCATACCATCTGGATATGTTATTGTATTGATTAGATTTGCATTGACCAGTGTACCCCCACACTATCAGACATACTCAGATATGTTTTTGCTTTTTATATCACACTTTGTGATTTCATTTGTGATTTAATCACATAATGATTGTATATCATGATTCAGTCAACTGTGTTCCATGCAAAAAGAAATAAGAACGTTAAATCGTCTACCTTAAGGTCGATCTTTCGATACGCAGATAAGGCCTCGGATTTAACAAAATAAGAAAATAAAACAAGTTGAAATTGTATAACTCAACAACAATCAGGTCGGTACTCCCGTACACGCAGAGAAAGTCCGATGAGTTATACGAAACACCAAAGAAAATAAAGCAGAACGTCAAACGAACAACAATCAGGTCGGTCTTTCGACACGCAGAGAAAGTCCGATCGTTTGACAAAATAAAGAAAATCAAACAAGTTTAAATCTTTGCAAAATGAACACATGTATACACAGTGACTTCTCATTTTCTTTTTCACATATCTTTTCTTGATATATCATGAGATATGCATCAAGATGTTGTCCACTTGGTCAAGCATTAGTATTTAGTGTTTATCACATCTGAATACTTTCTGATTTAATGCCGAGCCTACCAAGTACATCAAACAATGATCTTATGGCTTTTTCATCTATTTTATCCATGAGTCAGACATGTAAGCCAATGTACCATCATTTCCCAATCATGTTGGATACAATTTCTCCTTTTTTAATGTTTTTGTATTTTTCCATTTTTCGATGTTTTTGTATTTTTCATTTTCTCCCCCTTAAAATGAAAACTCTATTTTTGGATTTTCATTTTAACACAAACAAAAACACAAACTCAAAGACACTATTTTTGGCTTTCCAATTTTCTCTCCCTAAACGACATATGAAATGTAAAAGAAAGAAAATTGACCAATCGATACTGATACCTGTTCAGTTTAAGCTTTTCAGAAAAACTTCTAGTGTAGAAATATGAAGCATTCAATTTAAATTAAGAACGCAAAATATTCCTCCATTAGCAACTTTGCAATCACCAACGGGTCTTCTAGGAATACCTGCACACTGGTTATATAGATTAGTATTCAAATGACCCGAAGCACACAGCTTCTGGTCGACCAGTGTCTTCCACAAAATCATTTGCAGCTTTGCTGACCACCTTAGGTCGCCACTGCATTTTGACCTTTTCTGTTTTTACTGAGACATCATCCTGTGATGAACCTTCAACACTTGAATCGAATTTAAAAAATTGTTTCTTTCTAGACTTAATGTTAGACGGTGTGGACTCAGTAAAAATGCTGCCTGATTCATCGATAAATGTGGCAGATTTGTTTGAAAAAGATCTTTTACCAGTTTCAGGACAATCCTGTGCCATATGTCCCGTGCGGCGACATTGATAGCACAAACGATAAGATCGTTTAGATTGTGGTTTGCCCTGAACTGATGAACACCTCTCAACGGGCTCAGAATTATCAGAAATATCATCAAAAATTTGAAATCGATTAGAATGTACCCATTTTGAAGTAGGACTTCGAGGTGTAGAATTTGATCCAGATGAAGATGAAACTTTCACTGATTGAACTTCACCAGAAGAACTTGTAGAGGAAGCCTTCGTTTGGATCTTTCCACCGAACCCCTTTTCCATTGTAGACATGAAGACTTGAGCCAAATAATAAATTTGTTCCAAGCTTGTGTCTTTCTTTACTTTCAGATCTTTCTTGGGCATATTTTTCTTGATATTCCGTGCACCCTTCTGACCATCACTACCCAAACCACAACGTTTGTAACCCGGTAGCTTAGTTAAATCAATCGAAGAACTTGAAGGACCTGCTTTAGCAACCTCGATTGAAAGAAGCTTTAATATCCTTCAACTTGTTTGCTTCAACCAACTTAGCAGCAGCCGTTTCTTCACTCATTTTCTTCTTGTCTTCCTCACTATGTTTGTCGTTAGAACCAACACTCGTATCTCCCATAAACCCACTAGAAACAAATTTTAATGGAGATACACCAACCACATTTTTCTCTTTCTCCTCTGTCTTCTTTGATATCTGTGATTTCTTCAAATCAGACTTCTTTGCAACAAATTCAGAATAATCACCCGTTATACCAGAACCTTGAATATCAGCAAGAACATCAGATTCAATAACTGGATGCGGAATCTGGTTATATTCCTCGCTTCCAAAAACCTTCTTGAAATTCTCATCTTTACATAAGTAACTGGTAAACGAATGTGAATTCTTCAAATTATTCAACTGCCTCTTAAGATCCAACACTTCAACATTCAGATCAGATATTTTCTTTTGAGCTTCACCCAATGCTGTTTCTGATTCAATTAATTGCTCTGAAGCTGTATTAAACCGAAACTTTTCCTGTCGCATCTGATCATGAGCATCACATACTTCTTGAGTAATTTTCTTGACACGGCCTTCATGAATCTCAATATTTCGTTTCAACAACTGATTTTCATGTGTCAAAGTCGTAACTTTATCAAGTAAAATGGAATGTTCCTTTTGACGATCACTTTCTTTTGCATTAACTTCATCAAACTCTTTCTGAAGATCATCATACAATTGCTGAAGAGAATCCAATTTTATTTTGGATTTGCTAAACAAAGCATCAAAATCTTCAATGGCATCTTTTGCTTCACTCTCCCATTTCTCAACACTTTTAACCAACTCTTCATTCTCATTTTGCAACTTCAAAATTTGTTCTTTATCGGCACTGATGAACTCATTCAGTTTATCTTGAACTGCCATCAACTCTTCCTTTAGAACATTCTTTTCGGCGATTAATTTCTCATTTATCTTGTAAAGCTCATCAGAATTTTCAACTTTCTTCTTGAAACTTTCTAATTCCGTTTCCTTCAGTGTTCTTTCAACCATTAACCCTTCCTTTTCTTGAATCAATTCACGAATTTTTCTATCCTTTTCAGCACAAAATTCACAAGTTGACTCATACCCACTAACTTCAGAATCACTTGTTTCAGATGTAGTGATCTCAGATGTATACTCACTTGATTCAACTTCAATATTTGCCATTAAAGCCACATGTTGACCATTGATATAACAACATTCGTCTGAGTCGGCACACGTATTGTGAATAGCAGTCAAAGCAATAGGTGATTTGTCAAATTGTTTTGACCATTCATCAAATTCTTTATCTACTTGTGCTTGAGCCATCATAGCTTTTGCGTCAGGTTTATCAGATTTACTCTTATCAGATGATGATTGAGAACACTCACGAGCAAAATGTCCAACCTTGGAACAATTGTAACACTTTACTTTAGATTTATCCAAACCCAATTTTCTATTTCCTGGAACAAAAGAATTCTTTCCATGTTTCTTGATAAATCGTCTTCCTTTTTCAACCATCATTGCAAATTGCCAATGCAAATCTAATTCAGTTAATTGATCATCATCCAGCTGTTCTAACTCAGTTCCACTTAAACCAGCATCACTAACTTGACCAAAAATCGATCCAGACGATGAAGATATAAAAGCAGATAATAATGCAGCCAATTCTTCAGTTGATTGAGCAGGATGCGAATTAGTTGTTGATCTATCGGGAATGGTAAAACGACACCCTGAAGAATAACCAGAATTTTCAGAATGCCCCGCAAGAAACGCTGTTACTGGCGGATTATTGCTTGAAATAGCATGTGACTTTGCCTTAGCATGAACGGTAGCATTATTTTCTCCAAAGTACAATTCAGGATTTTGAACTGTAGGATGTGCAGATTTCTTCACCAGCAATTCCATTTCACGAGCTTGTAATTTGCTAGTTATTTGAATAAATGTCCAATTTGAATAATTTGGATCATTTGTCAACATCATCACATAATTTTCCCATTTTTCTGGTAACGCTTCCAGAATTTTCTCTTTCAATTCATCACTATCTTTCTTGACTCCTACAACATCAAGTTCATTTATCAAATGGGAAAACCGAGCAATCAAATCTGGAATCTTCTCATTCTCGCAGTGCCTGAAATTATCAAACTCTTTCTTCAACACTTTCTTTCGAGTATTTTTGTATTGATCATTACCCGTACATCTCTCTTCAATAGCATCCCACAACTCCTTAGCCGTTGTATATTGCTTAAATTGATGCATTAGCTCTTTTGGCAAGGCCATTGTAAGATAACTATATGTTTTCTTTTCTCGAGCAAACAATTTCCGTTCATCAGCATCGAAACTACTAATCATCTTTGGTTTGTTGGGACTTATCATCGGATATTCATATTCTTTCTCAATTGGAATCCAACTTTCAATATCTTGCGAATAAATGTAAGATTCAAACCGACTTCTCCAATTGTGATAATCTTCAAGCCTTAGCAATTTAGGAACCTTTTGAGTTGTTCCTATCTCGTTATCATAGTTCAACATGGCTTGCATTGATGTTTGAGCAGCAGTCATTGCATAGAAATCACTCATTTTGAAATTTCAATACTACAAACACGAAAACTAAAAACTGAAAAACGAAGCGTCTTCCAAGCGGATTTTGGGGTTCAAAACTTGACGGTACTGGCCGTAGGCGGGTACAAGTCCTAGATCTCGGAAAGACGAACGTTTTGGCTGGTATTGGGTTCCGTAACTCCAAACGGTTTGCAAGTTACGTCAGTTTTAGTGAAGGTCACTATTCTGCCAGCGGACCAACACAAATTGGCGGATCAAAATACTACCAGCGGACCAGTTCCGGATCAAATTAACTAGGCGGATCAGATTTGTACTAGCGGACTCAGATTCCGGATCAGATTTTGTCCGGCGGATCAAATTTCGATACGGCGGATCAGATTTTGATACGGCGGATCAAAACTGGTACGGCGGATCAGATTGGTTCAGCGGATCACACTGGTACGCTGTAACTGTCGCGGATCAGACTGATGAAGATTGCTGTGGCGGATCAAACGGCGGATCAAATGTTCGTCGGGCGGACCAGATGCAGAAAACACAAAAATCGACTGATTTTCACAGATTTCGACAATTGAAGCTAGAAACTGGATCAGTATGATGCGAAAACACTCCAGGAACATCCAGAAATCATTTTTATCCTCGGAATCACTCAGAATTATGAAAAATTGATGAAAAATGTAGAAAACCCAAACTTTCTCTCTCTAGAATTTCGAAAACTTACCAAATCACAGCAGTAGAGCAACCTGGAATGCTCTGATACCACTTGATAAAAGCACGAGACGATCTTACTACTGCATGATTCGGTAATTGGATAACAACAAGAAGTAAATAAAGCTTTGCTTTATTGATTCACTTAGAGATTACAAGTAGAGAGAGAAACACCTTCAGTTACACACAGTTAAGAGATATAGAAATGACAGAACTCCTAAACACTCTCTCTAACAAGCTATTTATAGTTACTTAGTCATAAGCCAGCGGATCACCAGCAGACCATCTGGTCCGCCGTATCAACTGGTCCGGCGGATCATGTGATCCGGCCAGATGACTAACTAACTCACACAGAAGCTCTTGACTAGATACAATACACGAGACACAACGTTAGCATAGGAATATGCTCTAACACCTTCATTAGTTAACAATTTGAGATCACATTCCTGTTTGATGTATCTGTTATATCTGTTATGAATTATCTTGTCATACACTGTTAGTTGGAATGCCCTGTGTGGGTCATTATATACTTTCTGGTCATTAAGGTTGAGACCACTAGACATATAAGGGATTATAGCGGCTGTTATAGTTGAACGATGCATATTCACCCGGATCCTCTAGTATTAATTTACTAGGGGGAATATGTACTTATATGTTGAACCTAAAAACTACTCGTAGAGGGTGTACAGCTATGCGCAACGTGCCCGTAGAGTACCTGAGTGTTGACCTTGGGTGCGACATGGTAATTTCATAACCTGTATGTGTTTGAAAACCGTTAATGTGATGATTGTAGTTACGACTCACCAACAACGTATGTTGTTGACTCTGTGATAAACTTATGTTGCAGGTAAGCAAGTGTAGGTGTGGACCTAATCTGATCTTGGAATTTCTGATGGTTGTTGTCACTATGAATATGGGCCTGTATAATAAACGAATGAAGTTTGTAACTGAATACCTGTTATGACTATGTTTCCTTTGGTGTATTGTATCTCTTGCTTATTCAGTCCCAGGTCATATCCGGTGACTATCGATTTTACTAGATCGGCTAAGAGGTGCTTAGTGCATCCTCATTCAGAGTCGGCCTAGAGTTTCACTGTGTGGATTGGATGTCCGTTATGTATGTTTATATTATAGTTGGTGCCTCGGGAACTGATACGGACAGCCAGTCCCACACCCTCCCCCGCACCTAGCAGCGGGCGGCGGAGTGGGGTGTGACAGGTTGGTATCAGAGCCAGGTTCCAGCAAATTAGGAGTTCTTAGAGCTCCTAAGCTTGAACCTAGTTGGACCTCTAAGTATCGCAGGAACCAATTTGTGATCTAGGCTGAAAATTTGTATGTTAGAAGTAATCGAGGTTTAGTGTAAGGTCGGTAAAAGTTACAGCCTTGCAAACTGCCATTCCTACCCACACGTACACTAAGACTAGGTGAACCCTAACAGATACATTGATGCTGATGGTCTTCCATGTTAAGTGTTAACCTAAGTTGAAACTAGTATATTAGGTTACTCATAGCATGATGTAAGTTTGGTAATAATTGCAGAAAGTGCACGCTGTCATTGTTATCCACAGGTACCTCATGATATGACAAGTCTAATAGACATGTGGATACCGATGGTTATTTTATGTGTACACTAGTGAGTTCGTTGGGTAAAAGTTAGTATGAAATAAGTTGATGAAAATCTAAGAGTGCACGGAAATATTTATATATATATATACTAGTCTTTGATACCCGTGCAACGCACGGGTGGATTTTTAAAAAATAATTATTATAATAACATACTATAGTAAATGTAATACGATAATTGGAATAAAAGAAAAAAAAACATTCGAAAATGTAAAAAGTTACAAATTCGAAAATACAAACTTATGAACAATATTTGATGTTTGGTTTGTCACATTTCCTTCTTCATCCAATATGAGAAGCTTTAGTCCATCCCTACTTTTAAATCTTAATAATGCAACGTAAAGTCGACCTTAATTAAAGCATGTATTCTTTAAATATAGTTCAACTCTTGAAAGTGACTAACATTGGCATTTATTAACCATCACTCTCATAAATAACCAAAATTGCTCATCATCTGGTTATTACAACTTCAAAAACATTAAGAAACTTATTTATAAAATTTTACATATAGTTATACACATATAAAAATGTGTGTAGTCATTTCAAAGGGGCTTCTTTTCCTAAAAGCATATAGATTAGTTTGCCCCAAACATATAAAACTAACATCAACTGAATTGAGTAAAATACTCCAAGATCTTAAATGAAATCCAAGATCTTAAATGAAATCATGAAAATTGAAGAGTTAGATTGCAGAATAACATCTCAAAATGAAATAAGATGCATCCCCCTCATAGTTCTATGTTAAGATTTCGAATGAATAAAACTTAAAACACAACCTACAATCATGTGCTTATATCAAGAAAGATCTACCTTTCCATGAATACTTTTTTATAACTTTGAACACATTGAGCAACACATTTCACTCCACATTTTAAGACTTTACTACCTCGTCAATTTCTTTGTTACTTGGCCAGACATCTTAAATACCCATCTTTTCATTCCTTTGTAGTCTCAAACTGGCTCCGTGTCAAAATCAGTGTCCACCTAAATACAACACGTGGACCCTTTAATGTTATCTATTTGAGCAGATGTGTACCTATGTTGCACTTGATTTAATGAAATAATGTACATAGATGTACGTTAACAGTGTTTTTGTAAACCGACATGTGTATACATTAGAGAACTGAATTCACTTATTAAACTTGTATAGCAGTTCTGTGTGTTGCTAATTTCTGATATATCATGAAAACCAAGAAGAACGACATAATGCTCTACTGCCATTTAGACGTCCTGCAGAACGAAAACAACACAATTAATTGTCACAATTTACTACTACAGAAACAACTTAGAAAGAACTAACCTTAATAAAAAGAACAAACCTTGTGTAGTGTATAGCTTAACAATCCGAAAATGAATGTTGGAGTTTCCTACTCCAACTTCTACTCCAACTTCTTGTATTCAAATGAATAATTTTAACTGGACTCGAGTAAAGTTCAAGTGTAAAAGTGGACTATTCAAAGAATTAATAAACATGCAGACAGTTACAATTACCTATCCTTTTATATTGTTTGAAGTAAATAAAAAATAAAACATAAACATATAAAGTAGACCAGACCATCGAAATTGGATTTTTTGAATCTAAATCCCTCATGATTCTAGTGGATCATCTTATCAAACATAAGACAGAGACAACAATGCAGAAAATTTGTGGGAGTAAACTATAGGTTAAACACCAATGTTTTACATTCAGTTAGAGTTTCTTGAGAAATTGGAATACTGACAACATTTTTGTAAATGACAATCTTATAAAATCATTGACCCATATATTTGCCTCTGAATGAATTCAAACATATCTCTACAGATGATAACTTTATTATATATATTTTTTAAAGCAACTTTTGCATCAAAAATTGATTTGGCTTTTTAAGATCAAAAATGTATTCCCACAAAAAACTTTGTATTTGAATGACAGCACACATGGCTTTGCGATGACCCCATTTCCTCTTGTTAATAGAAAAATCAACCTTTCTACCAAACTTTATTTGTGTCATAATTGAAAGAGAATGCAATGATATGAATGATTTAAAAATAAAATTGGTTCATGTTCATAAATAAAATGAATGTCCATGTAAACATCTCTTCGCAGATGACATCATTCCACCTTTTTTTAAACAACTTTTGTATAAAAAAAATTATTTTGCTTTTAAGATGAAAACCTTTCTGAGCTGAGTACAAAGTAAAATTTTACAATTGAGTACAAAGTAAAAACTTCTGAGCTGATGGTAGAGTTGGTTTATGGAAACAATGCAGCTAATATTTATGGTAATTTGGTTGACACAAAAGCTAAAATGATGATCATGACTGTTGTTGGCTTTATTATTGGAAGTTATATCATCTCAGCTATGGTGACTGGTGCAAGATATTCCATAGCAAAAAATTAACCAATCAAAGCAATTTAATATAAGGGGCTTACCTTAAATCCCATATAACAACGAACAAAAATTGATTCCCAGACCTGCAACTACAAAAATAAGAACAATTAGCGGAAACAAAACCAAATAGGCATAAAAATAGGCATACTTTCTTCACATCATGTGGTAATTGTTTTTATGTTTTTTTGTCTTAATTATATGTTCACAATTGTCATGAGGGAAAATAAAGCACTGAATCGTGTATTAGAAGATAGCAACAGGAAAACAAATGTCATTATGGGCTGCAAATTAGGTTTATTCAATAGGAGAAAAAAATAGAACACAACTGAGACATACAGCTAAATCGCTGAACATAACTAAAAGAATAAATTCTGTAATAATTAATTTTAGAGAAGGTCCAAAATTCTAAT
This sequence comes from Deinandra increscens subsp. villosa, assembly GCA_039602395.1. NCBI lineage: Eukaryota > Viridiplantae > Streptophyta > Magnoliopsida > Asterales > Asteraceae > Deinandra > Deinandra increscens. Next base: position 10,911,491 of record JBCNJP010000025.1, on the reverse strand, counting down.
TTCACTTTTAAACCTTTAGAAATACTAAAATTGACATGATTGTTAATTATTTTGAAGTATAAAAGTCAACTTAAATTAACAACCTTAAATTAACAAAATTTATCCCCATTGAGGCATCAAAGTAGAGAACTGAGGCATCAAAGTAGAGAACTTCACAATTTTGTATTTGTGCCTCTGTACATATGAGAACTTGTCAACCTAGTTCAATGAAAAACTATGTCATATCTATGTTTTAGTTTTCACATTCATCATTCTAGAAATGATCTGTAGTACTGTAATAGTAGGAAACTCATAATCCTACAACATCAAAGTACACTGACCTATCAAAAAAACACAGTTAATTCAGTACAGAAATGAGAAAATTTATATAGTTTACCCTTTCAGCATACTTCTTTTTATGTTCCAAAATGGGATTCCTATGATGTTATTAGGATTTCCTCCACTATGCTTTCCTGAATCTTTAATAGTTGTTTGTTCTATGATGGCTTTTCTAGCTTCGAAAAAGTAATTTGTGTTCAAATCCAAGGGCGAATTCTGCAACATAAATGAACATGAAGATTATATAAGATATACATATATGTGGGCGAAGCTTCTTTTTATGTTCCTAAATGGGATTCCTATGATGTTATTAGGATTTCCTCCACTATGCTTTCCTGAATCTTTAATAGTAGTTTGTTCTATGATGGCTTTTCTAGCTTCGAAAAAGTAATTTGTGTTCAAATCCAAGGGCGAAGTCTGCAACATAAATGAACATGAAGATTATATAAGATATACATATATGTATGTGTGTACATACATACATAAATATAGCATACTTAAGATGAATGACCATGAACCAGTTAATTAATAATTAACAATTCATACACGAAAAAAATAACAAACAGTTAATTAAAATATTTAGAATTTGCTGTAATCATATTAATTTAATGAGTGTGTTGGAGAGCAAAAGAATTTGCTCAATCATGAATACCACAGTGTCATATAATTTGTTCAATCATGAATACACAGAAACTAAATCTTCAAATACATAAAACAATAAATTGCAATGAGGTATACTTTCGAACAGGAAAGCATTGAATTCCAAACATTCTAACATAAAACTAAAAGGTACTGTAACTTTGACAATTTAAACAGAATTTGGATCTTATTTACCTGTCATTGAAATATTGTTTAGCACTTTGTGATGCTTCTGGAGTTGCTTCAAGCATTTCATCGAGCAGTTGGAGTGCATCATAAAAATTGAATATAGAAGTTACATTTAATCATAATAGAGACCATAGAAATGAACAAATAGAAGAGTACATCATATTATAACCTTCTACAATGGAGTAACGGATGCATCAATCTACAAAATCGATTAATCTTCGATCATCAATCTCGGGCAGAAACTTAAATCATTGATCTTGAAGGTAGAAAGTAAAAACTTTCAATCTTCAATCTCTGGTATCTGAACTTTTGATATCATTGAATTAAAAGTGAAAAAGTGAATCACAATCAAAATGAAAAAAGAAACTTGTTACTGAGGATTCATAAATACATCAGATTACCTTCTACAATGGAGTAACGGTTGCGTTAGAAGAGAGGCGGCTTGGAGATCAGTCATCTTTTGGAGAGCAGCGGAGAGTATTAACACCGTGAATGAACCTGTGATCGAACCTGTAACGAAGATCACAAACAAATAACCGAACATGGATTACCTTTAGGATTTACATTGAATCGACGGAAAAGAGGGCGTACCTTGAATCGACGGAAAAGAGGGCAAATTTGTAGGATCAGATATTGACAATGAATTTAAGGAAAAGTTAGGGGATTAGGGTTTCTAAGTAGGTACGCATGTAAGTCGGATTATTTGGTTTGGGGCGCTTTTTTTTCTCAGATCCAAACAGATCCGTGAATCATATATGTGGATTGCATCTAGGCGGGAAAAATCATTTCAAGGCTTGTTGTGGTGATGCCATGTGGCATCCCATCTTTTCATATATATATTATATAGATATATATATATATGTTCTATTGTATATTAAAATTATATTCACAGGTACCTTCGTGAAAAATGTGGAACTTTTCAAAATCTTCAAAATCTGGCAGCAAGAACAGTGGAAGCAGCAAAAGTAGCAAGAACAAGAAAGAGGAAGGTGGACCAAGTCAGCCCATACCACCAATGAGTCCTGACTTTTCAGGGTACTTTATCGCGCCTACTCAAAAGAAGACCTCATCACTGGCAGCATCGACTACGGACGTACCGAAACCTCCTAAGAAAAGAAGTACCAAACCCAGGATGTCCGTGCGCCCAAGTCATACCATTCACATTGCACCTTCGGAATGGAATGCCCGTGATGTAGGGACGGATCAAGAAGACCCCGAGGAGGAACCTGAAGAAGATGCTGACGAGACCATTCCACATGTAGTAATTGTAGTATCAGCAGGTCACACGATAAGCTATCACTCAGAACATCACTCCCAGCATGTGTATGCCTCCCCAGCTTATGCGGCAGATGTTGAAGAAGGTCCCGAGGAATCGGTTCCTATGCAACATGATCCCATTGCAACTTTTCCTCAAATGGGGAATTTTATGGATGTTCCAATACAGGACCCTATCGCAGCTTTGGCAAATGATGTTAGAGACCCGTATGTAGCTGCAATGATGCAGAGCCAGAGCAGTCAACCCGTGTCTGAACGTTACAGTTTTCCCCTGTTACTAAGGTCTAACATTCAACCACTATCTACATATCAGCAACCACCTGCCTACCATCAGAGTTCTTCATTTCAGCAGCCACCTGGATTCCAGCAGCAATCCATTTATCAGCAGCCTATCATGTATCCAACTCCTGTTCAGGAACCTTATGCCACGGGTATGCCGTATTATCCACCACAGCCATCGTTTTATCCGCCACAACCATATCAGTACTTGACTTTTCCACCTATGCAACAGTCCTACCCATATGCTCCGTATGGATCATATCATGATCTACCAAGATCATCTTTTTCAGGACCAGGCCCAGTTTTTGCCCCAACCCCATATGCGGATCATTCAGTCACTAACTCCCTGGTAATCAACACTCTCAGAGAAGAAAATAAGGCTTTAGCTAAAAGACTAGAGAAACAGTTGAAGAAGGAAAAGAAAATGGCAGAAGAAGCTAAGAAGGTGTCATCCCACATCAAGCATCTGACATCATTTGGGAGACGCAAGGATCAGAAACAAGGAGATTAGCATGAACTGTGATGGCAGAAGTCTCGTGTGTTGTGTCCAATAAAGTAGTATGTTATGTATTGTGTGTAGTTTTGTGAGACTTTATTCGAATGTGGTTTGAGTATGTGTGCTATGTTTTGTAAAGCGGTTGAACCGCTAAGTCGACTATGTTATTGTTATGGAATAAATGTTTGTTTGTTTTTATCTATAGCATTTGAGTATTATAGGAATGTTAAGTCAGGATACATAGTGATTTTTAGGAGGTTTGGTTCATTAGACCACCCCTAGAGACTTGTGTGTATGTGATTTCACTCTGATCATAGTCATAACATGGTAAAATATGTCGGTAACCACAAGATGGTGATCCGAAAAGCCCAAACTAGTGCAACAACTCTGTTAAGAACACGTTCCTTATGGCACTAGAATGTGCAAAGGAATATAAACTCTGATTACAAATACATGTCAACTAAGTCAAATGTATGTTAATCTGTCAATCTGGTATTGCTTTCAGCAAAATGTCGAACGCAGGAACGAGCAAAACTCGTCAAGATGATTACGATGGGGAAGATGATCGTGATGATCACTCCGTTCACAGTAAGATGGGAGAACCTCTCACGTCTGAACAACTGAGACAAAGGGAGCAGGAGGAAAGACTCCAGGAGCTTATAGCTCAAGGAATCTCTAAAGCGTTGCCCTCGTTAGTTGCTAAGGAGAAAAGGCAAGGAAAGACGCACGTGGGTTCAGAAAGATCTAGCGAATCACCAAGAAGCAAAACTGCCATCTCCAGATCCAAGGGGACTGCAAGATCTCGATCGCAAATAGCTGAGTCTAGAACTGACTCATTAGCTCACAGTAGGAGCAGATCCCGCCAGAGTCGTAGCCCTGATCATGAAGGTCGTCCGAAAGACTCCGGGATAAGGTCAAGGAGTAAAGAACGTAAGTCAGAAAAGGAGGAGAAGAGAGGATGTTCTTATAAGACATACATGGCCTGTAAACCTGGTATATTCAAAGGAGATAAGGGGGCTACCGATGCCTTAAATTGGTTAGAAGAAACTGAAGCTGCTTTGGATATCAGTGACTGCGCTACTAGGGATATGGTGAGGTTGCATCCCAATCCTTCAAGGGAGCGGCATTGAATTGGTGGAAAGTGGAATTGAATCGACTTGGGAAGGATAAAGCTTATCGCTTGAGTTGGAAAGCCTCTCACGTAATTGTCATGGAAAAATTCATTCCAGAGAATGAAGCGGAGAGACTAGAAAATGAGTTTATTAATCTGAGAATGAATGGATCCGATTACATGACCTATATCAATAGATATAATGAGCTGTTGAATTTGGTGCCCCACATGGCAGATTCAGAGACTTCCAAAGTTAGGAGGTTTGTATGGGGACTAAGCCCCGAAATAAGGGCAAACATGAGATCTGCGCGTCCTAGTACTTTGGCATCCGCTATAAGTCTGACAGGCACCCTGGCTGATGAGTGGATTCGAACAGTGGGGATCAAAGTGACACCTCTGGGAATAAAAGGAAGTTTGGTGATAGGGGTCAGGACTTTAGGAAGGGAAGATTTGGAAGGAACGACCAAGGAAGAAGAAATGATGGAAAGGATTTCAAAAGACCGCGGGCAGAAAATTGCAAAAATTATGGAAAGTTAGGACACACGCATCAGCAGTGTAAATCACCAGTGGTCTGCTTCTATTGTAAGGAAAAAGGGCATAGATGTTTGGAGTGTCCACAAAAGAAGAATGGAAGGGATGATAAGAACAAGGGCACTGGAACTTCCAAAGGTAAACCCCGACTCTATATTATGACCGCCGAGGAGGCACGTGTGAATGACGACGTGGTCTCCGGTATGTTTTCTGTTAATAATATAATTGTTAGCATTCTATTTGATTCTCGTGATAATAGGAGTTTTATATCCTCTGCATGTGTACCTAGACTAAAATGTATGATACATAAGTTAGATAGACTCTACGTTGTAGAAACTGCTAATGGCCAAAGAATTAATATCTCCGATGTAATTAGAGATTGTAGTTTAGAACATGAGAACACCACATTCGATTTAGAACTCCTTCCCATGGATCTAAGTGAATTCGACATCGTACTCGGAATGGACTGGCTCACACGATATCAGGCAAAGATTCGTTGTGCTGAAAAAGTTTTGGAGTTAAAGTCGGCGGATGACAAAATTCATACAATCATTGGAGATAGACAAACAAAACCAATGAGGATAATAACCAGACTGAAAGCAGGAAAGTGTATTCGCAAAGGAGATCAAACTTACTTAGCAAATCTGGTTGAGGTACCTCGAGAAAGGAAACTGGAAGAGGTACCTATAGTCTCAGAATATCCTGATGTGTTTCCAGATGAACTACCAGGATTGCCTCCGAAACGACAAGTGGAGTTTCAAGTCGAGCTTGCACCTGGAACATCTCCGATAGCAAAAGCACCGTACCGACTCGCACCTTCAGAAATGGAAGAATTAAAGAGTCAACTTCAGGAACTACTCGACAAAGGTTTCATTAGACCCAGCACTTCACCCTGGGGAGCACCGGTACTCTTTGTGAAAAAGAAGGATGGCACAATGCGAATGTGCATCGATTACCGTGACCTCAATCGTGTAACCATTACAAATAAATACCCTTTGCCTAGAATTGATGACTTGTTTGATCAATTTCAAGGGGCGAGTTATTTCTCAAAAATCGATTTGAGATTGGGATACAATCAAGTCAGAGTTCGTGAGGAAGACGTTCCGAGAACGGCATTTAGAACAAGATATGGCCATTATGAATTTACAGTCATGCCTTTTGGATTAACTAATGCGCCAGCAATATTCATGGATCTAATGAATCGGGTGTGCAAACCATACCTCGACAAGTTTGTGATTGTGTTTATCGATGACATTCTGATTTACTCCCGCACTCGAGAAGAGCATGGTAAACATCTGAGAAAGATATTAGAGTTATTACGATCCAAGAAGCTCTACGCAAAATTTTCTAAGTGTGACTTCTGGTTAAGAGAAGTACAATTTCTGGGTCACATTGTCAGCGAAGCCGGAATTCAAGTAGACCCAGCAAAAGTGGAAGCTATTGCTAAATGGGAGCAACCAAAGAGTCCTACCGAAATTCGGCGTTTCTTAGGACTAGCTGGTTATTATTGAAGATTTATTCAGGATTTCTCAAAGATAGCCACACCAATGACTTCCCTTACCCAGAAGAATGTGAATTTTGATTGGAAACCTAAGCATACCAATGCTTTTGAGTTGCTTAAACAAAAGTTGAGCTCTACTCCTATACTTTCATTACCAGAGGGTACTGAAGACTTTGTGGTATACTGTGATGCCTCTATCAATGGACTCGGAAGATGTGTTCTGATGCAGAAAGATAAAGTACTCGCATACGCATCTAGACAACGCAAAAAGCATGAAAAGAATTACACAACTCACGACTTGGAGTTAGGAGCAATAGTCTTCGCTCTGAAAATTTGGAGACACTATCTATATGGAGCCAAATTTGTGATATACTCTGATCACAAAAGTTTACAACATTTGTTCAGTCAAAAAGAGTTAAATATGCGACAAAGACGCTGGATGGAGGTGCTGAGTGATTATGATTGCAAGATCAAATACCACCCAGGCAAGGCCAATGTAGTGGCAGATGCATTAAGCAGGAAGGAAAAAGTTAAGCCACTGAGAGTTCGAGCCTTGAGATTAGACGTAAGCGTGGATTTAACTGGAGAAATCATTGAAGCACAAAAGAAACAGATGGCTGACTCCAACGTCGAACGAGATGAGATGATGACTATTGTAAGAAAATTGACAAAAGAAGCGGATGGCATCCTCAGATTAGGAAGACGCATATGGGTGCCTAAGGAAGGAGGTCTAAGTGATGTAATCCTGCGAGAAGCTCACAAGTCTAAGTACATGCTTCATCCAGGAGGCGATAAAATGTACCAGAATTTGAGAGCTAATTATTGGTCGCCAGGAATGAAAAAGGCAATTGCTGCCTATGTCGAAAAATGCCCAACTTGTTTGCAAGTAAAGGCTGAACATCAGAAACCTGCCGGTTGTCTCCAGCAAATAGAACTTCCTGAATGGAAATGGGAAGAAATTACTATGGATTTCGTGATAAAACTTCCCAAGACTAGAAGCGTAAACGATGCCATTTTGGTAGTCGTGGATCGTTTAACAAAATCTGCTCACTTCTTACCAATGGCAGAAACTTACAATGGGAAGCAACTGTCAAAGCTGTTTGTAAACGAAATCATATCAAAGCACGGAGTACCAAAATCTATAATCTCTGATAGAGATAGTAGATTTACCTCTCACTTTTGGCAAAGTTTTCAAGAGGCAATGGGAACCAAGTTGAAATTTAGCACAACCTATCATCCTCAAACTGATGGACAGAGTGAAAGAACGATTCAAACACTAGAGGATATGCTAAGATCTTGTGTTATAGAATTTGGCGGTAGCTGGGATGATCACTTCCACAAGTCGAGTTTTCATATAATAATAGCTACCATACCAGTATTCAAATGGCACCATTTGAAGCATTATATGGTAGGAAATGTCGAACACCAGTGTGTTGGTCTGAAGTAGGAGAGGGTCAACTTACAGGACCTGAGTTAATTATGGAAACTACTGAGAAGATTAGAGAGATCCGTAAGAGGCTTAAACCCGCTCAGGACCGACAAAAGAGCTACGCAGATCGGCGTAGGATGCCGCTTGAGTTTGCAGAGGGAGACATGGTGATGTTAAAAATATCACCCTGGAAAGGTATAATACGATTTGGCAAAAGGGGAAAATTGAGCCCACGATATATCGGACCTTTCAAGATAATATCAAGAGTCGGAGAAGTGGCTTATCAGCTAGAATTACCTGAGGAACTTAGCGGAGTTCACAACGTGTTTCACGTATCGAATCTACGGAAATGTATGGTAGATGAAGCTCTCGCGGTTCCGTTAAAAGAAATCAAAATTGATAAAAAGCTGAATACGGAACAGCCCATTGAAATAATGGAATGGATCACAAAGAAGCTACGTAAGAAAAGAATTCCAATGGTGAAAGTCAAGTGGGATGCTAGACGCGGTCCTGAATATACGTGGGAATCCGAAATAGACATGAGGAGAAAATACCCACAATTGTTTAATTAAGTGCCTAACGAATTCCGGGACAGAATTCTTTTAAGGGGGAGAGAATGTAACCCTTGTGCCAAAAACATGATCCGAGCTGGAAATTCTAAATGAAAAATACTAAAAAATGTCGGGACTACGATTTGAGGCGGTACGCCTAGGATAAGGAAATCCTAAGCGGTACGCTGCCCATTTGTTAAACAGGTCGGGTTGCGGCACCCATCGGATCCCCGCTTACCCGAACCCCAAAATCCGGGCGGTACGCCCCAAATTGAGTATTTTGGGGCGGTACGCGTCGATTTTAGATCGTTAAAAACTAGGAATTTGGCCTTTATAGCTACAAACTCGTGATTCATTGCTCATAACCGGCCAAGGGCTCTCCGTTGCGGCTTCCAGACCTCTGTTCCATCACTTCTAAGCCTTGGGAGCATAGGGGGAGAGCAACTCTTCAATGGTAAGCCATTATTTCTATCATTTTCTCCAAAATTGCTCATTTACTTAGAAAGAACCATATTCACAACCTTAGTGCTCGTGGATACAACTTTGCATGTGCAATCTATAAGGATCAAAGTGTATGAGAACTAGATTCAAGAGCAATCAAGGTAAGAGTCTCTTTATTTGTGCATAAGTATGTCATTTTGGAGTTTCACAAGATCATACACTCATGTTATGATGATGGATCATACATGCAGCCCCAAATATGTGCTGGAGAGTTGGATTGGAGACCTAAGGGAGGAAGGGATTCAGAAAGTTCGGTTGTACAAGGAATTCTTCACAAGGTACAACCCTTAATGCATGCATGTTGATTTTTCCATAAATAGAAACTTTATGAGTTAAGTTGATATAATGTGACAACCGTCACTTCCCGAGTTAACCCCGTTAACTTTCTCCGTTAGTTCCCGTTAGTTCTGTTAGCCAAACCGAGACCCGTTATGTGATTTAGTGTATGTTATATATGTTTACGTGCTAAGTGATGTAAATAACCCGTTTCGTGATTTCGTTTCGTGAAATTTGGTGTTAAATGAAAATTTTGCGTTTTCGGGTCAAACCGGGACTTCGCGCGAAATTTAAATATTTCGTGTAAATATTAACTTTATCCTATCCCGACTATATCTTATATGTTAAACGAGTTAAAAACAAACAAAAACATTCTTAGAGTTTTTACTTCGCAAATTTTCAATAAAAACCCATTTAAATGAGTTTTTATGTCTAGTTGATTAAAAAGAAAAGTTGAGGGGCTATTTTGTAAAAACCTAAACTTGAAAAATCTGCTCAAAAGCCTTTCTCTTCCCTCCCCCACCTTCATTCACGACATCTCCCTCCTCTCCCCCCTTTCATCTCACGGCTCACACACAAACACACAAACATGGCGATTTTTGGGAGGAATCCAAGCTCAAGAAAGGAGATTCAAGCTACCACAAGCATTAGGAACACTCAAGCAAGCTTCATCTACTTCTCCTCTCTCTCAAAACCTGCGATTTCCCCCAAATTTGTAAGCCCTAATTTCTTGAACGTTGAAATTTTAAGTTGCATGTGTGTAGGATGTGCTTATATGCTTAATGTGTTGTGGGTATGTCTTTAAAACTAGTTTTAGCTCAAGATTTGGTGGGTTTAAATTCGGGTCAGATTTGAAGGGGTCTTCAAATCTGGAAATGTTCATCTATATGTATGCATAATGTGTTCTTGAGATGTAAGTTGTGTTTGGTTATAGGTTTTGGGTGTAGTGTGCCAAGTATGCTAGTAATTGATGAGAAATTGCTATGATTTTGGTGTGCTTATGCTATGAACGTGTAGGGACCAGAATTCATGTGCTATGGTGCTTATAATTGTGTTAGTGTGTGATTTGTAGTCATGTGGTAGCATAGGAATTGAGTTTTGAGGTTTCGGTAAACATCAAAATCCTAACAGCTTTGACCAGAATTTTTGGTCAACTTGTAGCTGTCATAACTTGCTCAATTTTTATCGAAATCAGTTGATTCTTTTTTCCGTAGTAAAGTATTCATGTCTTAGCTTTACAACGGCTTACTCGAACACTTTCTAAAACCTCCGTTTGGTCAGTCCAAAACACAGCTGCAAGTTAGGTGCTGCAAAGCTGTCTTTTTCTGTGAAAAGTAAACTTTTCAAATTGGTTGAGCATGCTAAATCTTGTTTTATTGACGAGTTTGCTATTTGTAAATGATGTTTATATATTAAAAGTAAGATCTGGAAGGTTTGGTTAATAAACTCTAAGTTTTGAATGAGTTATGCAAATTTTAAACCTACTTTGACTATTTTGCAAAAAGCTGAAAATTGCCAACTTCCGATGTGCATAACTTTCTCGTTACTTAACTTTTTAAGTTGATTCTTTTTGCAACATTCCCTAAATGATGTGTAGTATATTTCTGTAAAATTTAAATAGTTAACTCCAAGTAATGTGGATTTTAGCTATGCCTCTAGTTTGAGTGTTGAAGTTGACTTTCTGAGTCAACTTTGACCAAAATTGCAATTCTTTGAATTTCTCCCAATTTGGAACTTGTGTATGCATTGTATGGCTTGTGTGACTACATGGAACATGTTTAGGTGTTAAAATTGCTATTTTCGTCCTCGCGACACCTCCTAACCCGTTTAGGCCATATTTACCCGAACAGGTTGATTGTGACCAACCTGTTGAATCTTTTGCTGTGTATCAAGTGCCCCCTAAGGTGAGTTCACTCTCTTTATTGTTATGTCCAGTTAGGGACGATAACGCGCAAGTGGTTGCATCCGGTAAAGGATGGTAACCCGCAACGGTAAGGTATTTCTTACTGAGTAAATTTCCGACCAATATCATATGTGACACTGAATTGCTTTTAAACTAAAAAGTCCTTACATTCGGACCGTTAATATAGAATAGCGAGGTGATGTTGAGTAGTACTACTGGGGATTGACACCCCCGCTCAGCGGTGCACGGGATGCACCCATCCGACTGGCGGTCGGACTGGGATCAATGTTAGCCTACCCTCCGTGGTCTTTCAAGACACGGGAAGGCAAAATCCATAGGTAACCCCTATACATTGTCAGCTTCGGTTGCGAACGATTCAAGTGTGCATAACTTAGGCTAGCTACCTACGATATGGAAATTTTACTGGTCTTATGATATTGATTGTGTTGTACCTGTCTTTATTCATAAACTTTAGGTCTACCTGTGACGGGTAGACTGCTTTAGTGAACTCACCAGCCATGGCTGACACTTGATTGTTGAATGCTTTTCAGGTTAGCTTGGAGGATCATGGATGGCACGGGTGGCGGCAGTACTACTATGGTGCAAACCCTTGAATTAAAGAAATATTCAGACAATTTAAATTCCTGTATTTGTAAACAACAATAACTTTGTACATATGTAATAGCTTCAGCTGAAGCTGATTTACTATACTTGGTTTTTATAAAACACATGTTTTTCTTATATTACAATACTTTATGGCTTGGTTGTAATCAAATACTTGGATCCTGGTCTGGATCACACCCCCACACGGTTATACTCCGTTAGTGGAAACTTGGGGGTGTGACAGATTGGTATCAGAGCCATTGGTTACAGCGAACCAGAAGATTTTTAGAAAAGTAAAAATTTCTGAACTGTAACTGTTTTTGAAAAAAACTTTGATTACAACACTTCCCGAAAGTACTGCTCCGCGTGCCAAAGGTGATCCTCAACTACAAATCATATCTTGTGTCAGCATAGAAACCTGATTTTTGGTAGAAATTTTCTTTCCCGAGACTTAGAAATAATTTGTTCGATTTTATACTAAACGACCTGCCCCCTTTTGTTATTAACAACCTACTTCCATTTGTTCCTAACGACTTGGTGGCTTCTCTAAACGATTTGGTCTTGCATTTAAACTATTTGCCACATGTCTTAGCAACTAGCAACCTGTTTTAGTGACGCACACGTATAACTTAATGTTTATCCTGACGACTTAGACAAATTTAATGACTTGACGAAATGGCAACGTATGTGCTACATGTTTAAGTCCCCTTGATATTTCTAATGTTTTGTTGTAAACTTAGAACATTTTGCCTACTTGTTGAATGTATTCATATAACTTGTGCTTATGCGCAATATCACTTGGTATTTAGTGACCTTTTAGTAGCAGGTATGCTGACCCTTGGTAGGTTTACTTTTAGGCATAAATCATGATAATCTAGACTCTAAGACAATGATCCAACATATCCTCAGCTGGAACGATCATACCCTGTTATAGCATGAATAGGAGATGATATAGATCCTATTCGGGTAAGCCACCCAATTTCACAAACCGAGGGCAACCTTATCGAAATACATTAGTAAGAATGCTGTTTAGCCTTGTTTAGGGCAACCTAGTATAGAACCAGATGATCCCTCATGGGATGCTTGTAACTGTGATTGTTACCCTAGAATACCGACACCCCTTTTTCCTTGGTCGGTTTAGACCTTGCATATTAATCGCATGGCTGTTGTGTGATAACTTCGTGTGAATGTGATATTCTCCCTCTTTGTATATATATACCTGTATATGTGTGAATACTCTAACTTAAGTTGGGACATTGTAGCGTGCCCTATCCAAACTCCTGCAAAACCATTTGCTTATCCAATCGTACCAATGGTAAATTTCAGAATTGAGTGAGCTGTTTATCCTCGCAACCTGTCTCCTTGGAAAATCCTTGTCGGATTACTTTTGATTTAACGACCACATTCTTAATGCTTACCCTTTGAAACCATGTACTACCCCATCGAACCTGGTAGCTAAAGTAATAGGAACCAGCGTGACCATACGAGGTAAATTACCGTTACGGGTGCACACGTAAATGTAATTTGCAGTGTATGGAAGCCCTGGGGAATTCTACTCGGCAACCTTTCATTCCAAAATTCTATTATATCAACTTCCAAGCTTATGGTCCTCAACCATATTCGTTACGTTATCATACCTGTTCTTATCCTTCCTAGATATGGCTTCCACCCTATCTGAGCTCCTCTATAAATGCTGGTGCAAGGGCAACCGTAGTAAGACACCTTACCACTCACCTTATCCGATGACGAGATCTCCCCTCGCTGCGAGCGATTCTAACTCACAACTGAACCTGATTCATCAGTAGCCTTAATCCTACCTCTATGACGTTAACCACCATAACCGTCCTTCAAGCTCCCACAATTGCGCAACAACTTCATAAAAGCTAACCCGATGAAACCCGACGATTACTGCTTCCACAGTTGAACCAACCTTTTTGCAGGAAATTCTTGTGAAGTTTTCCTCTCTTGACTAGTAACCCCTGATACGTCTGAATGAGTCAAATTTGCTGTCCATAGCCTCGTCGCGATCTCACGCACTTTATACCCCACTACAATTATGATTTCACGCAGCGGAACAACATTGGTCGACAACTTTCTGAACCCGTACGATCTGCTTCATTTTCAACACCCGGATATTTGTAAACTTGATTTCCAGTGAACCTTCTTCTCTTTTACCCAGGGTGACTTGGAATGATCTTCAAGCCAGGAGTCATCGCGGCTAGTTAACCTCATCGATGACATTTCCATGCACTTATTGTCAAAGCTTCCGCACTACAAACTTTGACACCCGACACTCGGCAGCAGCATGCTAGGAAAGTTCCGCAAGCTTTATATTTAAGATTTATGTTACTTCCGTCATGATTTTGCATGTCCCTCAAACATATGCTTTAACAACGCAAGTCTAGTATCATAAAAGACAGTATCACATGTCCATTCTGAGCAACCACGTGACCTTTTCCAAAACCTTTGTTGACGCTTACCTGTCCGAAAATTCATATCTGTCTTGGTTCACCCTGGAAATTGGTGAAGTACTTCGATTCGTCCACCCTTTACTATACTTCTGACAAACCATTGCCTATTGACCTCGCGTGAGCCTAAATTCCAGCTAGTCACCGACTTGGTGAAGCAGAGCGCCTCTTCATGAAGATTCCCACGTTTACCCGCCGTGCTATTGATGCTATGATGCCTGGTAGCATCGTCCGTCTATTCCCCTCTTACGAACGGTATGAACCATCCGATCTTAGACAAGATCAAGGTGCGTACCCACCCTACCGATAGCCCTCCTTACCTCGGCCATGTCACTTGACACGATACTTTCTATTATCATGTTGGCCCTTACAGCCAAGGGCTACTCGACCGTGTGGTCATTTTGTCGCATTCAATAATCGTGACGTTTGTCAAACCTAATCATGCAACACGATTCGATTTACTCCTGGAAACGTTTGTTATAGAAAAAAAAATCACTCTTTACACGCCCATGCGCAATGTTCACTCGACGCCTTTTAAATCTTATATTGTCCATCACTCCCCTTAGAACGAAGAACTTAGATTCTCCCTTAACGATCCGCGAAACAGTTAGCACTGAAGCAAAATGCAAGATGGAAAATCCTTTCAACTTGGGGATAACGCGCCAACCGAAAGTTCCTTGTTTTCATTCTCCTCCATCCCATTCATTCGGCTCGAACTCCTTGAGCACCATGTTAATTTTCGGGACGAAAATTCCTTCAACTTGGGGATGCTGTGACAACCGTCACTTCCCGAGTTAACCCCGTTAACTTTCTCCGTTAGTTCCCGTTAGTTCTGTTAGCCAAACCGAGACCCGTTATGTGATTTAGTGTATGTTATATATGTTTACGTGCTAAGTGATGTAAATAACCCGTTTCGTGATTTCGTTTCGTGAAATTTGGTGTTAAATGAAAATTTTGCGTTTTCGGGTCAAACCGGGACTTCGCGCGAAATTTAAATATTTCGTGTAAATATTAACTTTATCCTATCCCGACTATATCTTATATGTTAAACGAGTTAAAAACAAATAAAAACATTCTTAGAGTTTTTACTTCGCAAATTTTCAATAAAAACCCATTTAAATGAGTTTTTATGTCTAGTTGATTAAAAAGAAAAGTTGAGGGGCTATTTTGTAAAAACCTAAACTTGAAAAATCTGCTCAAAAGCCTTTCTCTTCCCTCCCCCACCTTCATTCACGACATCTCCCTCCTCTCCCCCCTTTCATCTCACGGCTCACACACAAACACACAAACATGGCGATTTTTGGGAGGAATCCAAGCTCAAGAAAGGAGATTCAAGCTACCACAAGCATTAGGAACACTCAAGCAAGCTTCATCTACTTCTCCTCTCTCTCAAAACCTGCGATTTCCCCCAAATTTGTAAGCCCTAATTTCTTGAACGTTGAAATTTTAAGTTGCATGTGTGTAGGATGTGCTTATATGCTTAATGTGTTGTGGGTATGTCTTTAAAACTAGTTTTAGCTCAAGATTTGGTGGGTTTAAATTCGGGTCAGATTTGAAGGGGTCTTCAAATCTGGAAATGTTCATCTATATGTATGCATAATGTGTTCTTGAGATGTAAGTTGTGTTTGGTTATAGGTTTTGGGTGTAGTGTGCCAAGTATGCTAGTAATTGATGAGAAATTGCTATGATTTTGGTGTGCTTATGCTATGAACGTGTAGGGACCAGAATTCATGTGCTATGGTGCTTATAATTGTGTTAGTGTGTGATTTGTAGTCATGTGGTAGCATAGGAATTGAGTTTTGAGGTTTCGGTAAACATCAAAATCCTAACAGCTTTGACCAGAATTTTTGGTCAACTTGTAGCTGTCATAACTTGCTCAATTTTCATCGAAATCAGTTGATTCTTTTTTCCGTAGCAAAGTATTCATGTCTTAGCTTTACAACGGCTACTCGCACACTTTCTAAAACCCCCGTTTGGTCAGTCCAAAACACAGCTGCAAGTCGGGTACTGCAAAGCTGTCTATTTTCTGTGAAAAGTAGACTTTGCAAATTGGTTGAGCATGCTAAACCTTGTTTTAATGACGCGTTTGCTATTTGTAAATTGATGTTTATATATTAAAAGTAAGATCTGGAGGTTTTGGTAAACAAACTCCAAGCTTTGATCAAATTATGGATTAATCAAATTCAATTTGCCTACTTAGACTTTCTGCAACAAAACTGATTTTTGGTCAACTTTCAATAGCCATAACTTGCTCATTTTTGATCGAACATGATTGATTCTTGTTGGGTGATAAACTAGGATGTCTTAGCTTTACAACGGCTATTTATACGCCTGCTAAAACCTTCGTTTGGTCACCCAAACTGCTGCTGCAAAACAGGTACTCAAAGCTGTTTGGAACTTTAAAAAGTAGACTTTTCTAACGGGTCGGACATGTAAACCTTATTATGTTGGGGTGTTTGCTATTTGAAATTGATGTACACATATTAAATATAGGGTCTGGAGCATTTGAGGTTTAAAACCCAAAAATTGAGTGAGTTATGCCAATTTCAAATTTTCATGAACTAGTTAACTATGTGCCAAATGGGTCAACTTGCAATGTGCATAACTTCTTCGTTATTTGATGTTTTCGATTGATTCTTTTTGCAACAAGTCATGTTTAACAAGTAGTTTAAGCCTGCAAAATTTAAGATCCAAACTCCTAAGTATGTAGATTTTGAGCTATGCCTCTAGTTTGAGTGTTGAAGTTGACTTTCTGAGTCAACTTTAACCAAAATTGCAATTCTTTGAATTTCTCTCAATCTGGAACTTGTGTATGCATTGTATGACTTGTGTGACTACATGAAACATGTTTAGGTGCTAAAATTGCTATTTTCGTCCTCGCGACACCTCCTAACCCGTTTAGGCCATATTTACCCGAACAGGTTGATTGTGACCAACCTGTTGAATCTTTTGCTGTGTACCAAGTGCCCCCTAAGGTGAGTTCACTCTCTTTATTGTTATGTCCAGTTAGGGACGATAACGCGCAAGTGGTTGCATCCGGTAAAGGATGGTAACCCGCAACGGTAAGGTATTTCTTACTGAGTAAATTTCCGACCAATATCATATGTGACACTGAATTGCTTTTAAACTAAAAAGTCCTTACATTCGGACCGTTAATATAGAATAGCGAGGTGATGTTGAGTAGTACTACTGGGGATTGACACCCCCGCCCAGCGGTGCACGGGATGCACCCACCCGACTGGCGGTCGGACTGGGATCAATGTTAGCCTACCCTCCGTGGTCTCTCAAGACACGGGAAGGCAAAATCCATAGGTAACCCCTATACATTGTCAGCTTCGGTTGCGAACGATTCAAGTGTGCATAACTTAGGCTAGCTACCTACGATATGGAAATTTTACTGGTCTTATGATATTGATTGTGTTGTACCTGTCTTTATTCATAAACTTTAGGTCTACCTGTGACGGGTAGACTGCTTTAGTGAACTCACCAGCCATGGCTGACACTTGATTGTTGAATGCTTTTCAGGTTAGCTTGGAGGATCATGGATGGCACGGGCGGCGGCAGTACTACTATGGTGCAAACCCTTGAGTTAAAGAAATATTCAGACAATTTAAATTCCTGTATTTGTAAACAACAACAACTTTGTACATATGTAACAACTTCAGCTGAAACTGATTTACTATACTTGGTTTTTATAAAACACATGTTTTTCTTATATTACAATACTTTATGGCTTGGTTGTAATCAAATACTTGGATCCTGGTCTGGATCATACCCCCACGCGGTTATACTCCGTTAGTGGTAACTTGGGGGTGTGACATATAAGATCAGTTTTGATCAGTGTGTTTAAAAAGGAAATGGGACATCTAACCACCAGAATCTGTCCCTATTAAAATTTGTAAAAATCGAGGTTCAAATTGATTAAATTTACCATAAATGGAAAGCTCGAGAAGTTAGGTTTATACTATGATTAGGACCAAAGACCTCAAACAAACTACTGAACAACCCCCAATATGGTATACTACTGATTCCCCAAATGATTCTGGCCCAAAACGACAATATGTAAAAATGGCACTAAAAGACAAAATAGTCGGGCCAGATTGGGGCGTACCGCCCAAGTTGGGTGCATGCAGAGCGGTACGCCCTGAAAACTAAGAATAGTAATCAGATTATCAAATTAGCGCGTACCGCCATAAATTAGAAATATCGGGGCGGTACGCCCGGATTTGAAATCAGGAACTCGGATTACCATTTGACGCGTACCGCCCAGAAATGTAAATTTCCAGGCGGTACGCCTATGAAGGAAAATGACAGAATGTTTGGTTGATTTTAAGTGAACCAAAAACCTAGCCGGTTGATCTGGAGGCTGTATTTCATGGTATTTTGAACCTGAGATTGCTAAGGGACACGTTAGCCTTGTATATGACGAATATATACATAATACTTCTGATAGGTTGCTAGAAACTGAAGATAGGATATTCTAGTCGAATCCCGGATTTCCGTCTAGCACACTGTTTCTGACTTCATTACTGTGAGTCCTCTGACTTCCTTCATTAGTTAACTGTTTGAGATCACATTCCTGTTTGATGTATCTGTTATATCTGTTATGAATTATCTTGTCATACACTGTTAGTTGGAATGCCCTGTGTGGGTCATTATATACTTTCTGGTCATTAAGGTTGAGACCACTAGACATATAAGGGATTATAGCGGCCGTTATAGTTGAACGATCCATATTCACCCGGATCCACTAGTATTAATTTACTAGGGGGAATATGTACTTATATGTTGAACCTAAAAACTACTCGTAGAGGGTGTACGGCTATGCGCAACGTGCCTGTAGAGTACCTGAGTGTTGACCTTGGGTGCGACATGGTAATTTCATAACCTGTATGTGTTTGAAAACCGTTAATGTGATGATTGTAGTTACGACTCACCAACAACGTATGTTGTTGACTCTGTGATAAACTTATGTTACAGGTAAGCAAGTGTAGGTGTGGACCTAATCTGATCTTGGAATTTCTGATGGTTGTTGTCACTATGAATATAGGCCTTTATAATAAATGAATGAAGTTTGTAACTGAATACCTGTTATGACTATGTTTCCTTTTGTGTATTGTATCTCTTACTTATTCAGTCCCAGGTCATATCCGGTGACTATCGATTCTATTAGATCGGCTAAGAGGTGCTTAGTGCATCCTCATTCAGAGTCGGCCTAGAGTTTCACTGTGTGAATTGGTTGTCCGTTGTTTATGTTTATATTTTAGTTGGTGCCTTGGGAACTGATATGGACAGCCAATCCCACACCCTCCCCCGCACCTGGCAGGGGGGCGGCGGAGTGGGGTGTGACAGATAACCCTAGCTTACCACTACTACAAATCAATTTAAGTTGGGGATTTGTAACGATCTCGATAGCATTTATCAATTGCTCTCGTGTGTACGCGGTCAGTCATTACCAAAACAAAGTCCACAAATGCACCGCTCTCGCGTGTACGAAGTTACAAAATTTTACCAAGCCAAAGTCCCAAATCTATACCCCTAAACTGCTCTTGCATGAATAACATATTATTTACATAGACTTAAAAATATGAATGTATCACTTTCCATGGGGTTAAGGTTTCATCTTTATATGTTGCCACAATCCTTACTCGGGTGTCCCTCATAGACAAATATGCTTTTGAGGGCAGAAACATTCCATGATACACAAGGTAAAGTTTATTTTTATTAACTAATAATAAAGTTCAATATATAAGTTTAGGCTCAAAGTCATTGTTACACACCTTAAGGTTGGTTTAAAGATCCATATTACTAATCCACCCATGGTTTGTTTCCTCCTAATGAGTATAGGGTTTAGCCACTCATGGATCTATTGACTTGATTGAAAGAAGTTCATAAGTTCATAGACAAACGATAACAAATTTTATTTAAGTTAAATGCTTGGAATCTTGATTAGAAAACAACTGAAGCTTGAAAATAATGGCTCAAACATAAAATCAAAGCTAAATGTTACAAGATAAGAAGAATTGAGCAATTGAACAAATGGGAGGAGGCTGGCTTTTATAGGGCCAAGATGTACGGACGGTACATGACTTGCCTATCAGGGCACATGTCGTGCCATGTAGTGAATCAACAGGGAATCTCTTCTAACTTGGCACGGATCGTGCCTATCAGGCCATTGGTTGTGCCTGTCAGGTTAGCACGGGTCGTGTTTGTTAGAGCATGGGTCGTGTTTGTCAGATGCCTAAAGTCAACTTTCTGTCAAGCAGTTGGGCATTAGTCATGCCTAGGTTGGGCATGGGTCGTGCCCTAGTCCAAAACTCATGAAGTCTTCAATTTTTTCTTCTATCTGCAGTATTGTGGACTTCCTTTATGATGTTTGTCCTAGATTAAACCAAAAAATTATAAATTCAACAATATTTAACTGGTCGATGAATAAGTTAATTAGATTTAACCCGAAAAGTGAGTAATATTTGATATAAAATGTGTATAAATTAGTGTATCTAAAATATCTCCACACTTGAACCTTTTCTTATCCTCGAGCAAAACCCTAGAACCGCGACCTGACACACCCAAGGATTGGTAGAAGAGAAGTGTGATCCATGCGTTAAGATTCTGAGAACATAAGAACTGTCCTCCATTTCTTTCTAATTTTTATTTTCATTGAATTTATTCCATTTTTGGTTGAAATATAAAAACTATGGCAAGCCAAGTGAAAATTTTAAATTTATACAACCCTATACACCTCACAGTTGGTCACCGGACACTCGTGTTAGTATATTTACAATTTAAGTGAAGCTCATACGAAAGTGAAGACAAGTAAATAGTATAGGCTTGGCAAGAAATCAGACCTCCACAGATCTCACTGGAATTCATGTAATTACCAAGAGGTATTATAAAGGTTATTAATTAGGCTTGGGTTTAACCGTTTAAGGTGTGAATTTTGGTATGAAGTGGCTAAAATGTAAAAATACCGGTCTTTTTATTAAATCTTTAATTTTGGGACTTGATAACAAAAATCTAACAACTATACCAAGAGCTTTTATGCTCTTTATTCTTCTAACTACATGATAGACATAGTAAACTTTTTACTTTTCATACTTTGGCCACAAAAGTTTATTACTTTGACAATTTCTACCCCTTAATTTTTACATTTTATTTTTCTTTTTTTACTTTTCATACTTTGGCCACGAAAGCTTATTACTTTGACTATTTCTACCCCCAAACTTTTACACTTTATTTTTCTTTAAATTTTTTAAGGAATAATAAACTTTAGGTTTCATAGTTTGGTCACATATGTTTCATACTTTTACGTTTTCTACCCTTTAACTTTTAAACTTCTTTTTATCTTAAGTTCTTTGTCTTAAACTTTGGCTACGAAATTTTCACAATTTTATGTTTTCCTATTTTCATTTTCACACATGTTTTGTATTTTTACGTTTTTTACACTCTAACTTTTAAACTCTTTAAATAAGTTTTATGGTCTTTTAGTTTAACCACAAAACTTTCACAATATTACGTTTTTCTACTTTCATTTTTAGTATATTTTTAGAGTTTTCGACTTTAACCATGACTTTTTTAAAGTTTTATTAGACTTTTATGTTTATACCCTTTGACTTTTCTACTTTCGTTTTTATAGTTTTTTTTATAATTTTATACTTTCACCACGAAACTTTTACACTTTTACGTTTTATACCCCTTAACATTTTTATTTTTCATTTTTTATTAGACTTTTAGAATTTTCGACATTGGCCACAACTTTTTTTATAGTTTTATACTTTGACCACATTAAAATTTTTCTTACTTAAACTGACGGGTAAATGGGTGGCTCTCGCAAAGCGCGGTGGGTCACCATCTTGTTATTATTTAATAAGAATGTTATAAAAATCATAGGCATGTAATTAAATTATGGTGCTTCATGAAATTATATAAAAGAATTTTGTGTGTATTCGTGTATGTGGGTGCATGTAACTGAGAAAAGGCAATGTGAAGTTTCAATCACTATGTTTGAATTAAATGGAGGCAATTGTTGGAAGGAATATAACGTAAGGAGTGCATCTGGTCAAATATAATCTGCACAATGAGAACGCAAAGTCAAAAGCAAAATAGAATTCGGAAGTTAAAACTCGGGCGGTACGCCCAAACAATTCCATTTTAGGGCGGTACGCCCCAGACTTAAGTCGACATGGTTTTTATTTTTTTATCTTCTAAACCTATTTAAAGGGTGTTTAGGCTTTAGTTCGAACCCTAATCATTCCCAGCCATTTTTGGGGTGAGGATTACGGACTTTAGACTTGCTTAGAGGTTCTTTGAAGATTTTAATCATTCGGTAATTGTTTTCTTATGCAATCTTTAGTTTCATTCATGTTTGTTCCGTTAGCCATGTCTGGCTAATTTTCTTTAGCTGCTTTTGGTGAATGGTTGTGTGGATTCGTTATGTTCCTAACTGTTAGTTGTTCCAATTTTCCTTGCAACCGTCGAGCATCTGCATGCTGAATTCGTTTGATTAACTAGTAAACTAGGGTTCTAGTGGTCCACTGTCGTGTTTCAGCCTT
This sequence comes from Deinandra increscens subsp. villosa, assembly GCA_039602395.1. Taxonomy (NCBI): domain Eukaryota; kingdom Viridiplantae; phylum Streptophyta; class Magnoliopsida; order Asterales; family Asteraceae; genus Deinandra; species Deinandra increscens. The sequence goes on along the minus strand of JBCNJP010000025.1, from coordinate 10,888,869 downwards.
TCCTTGCGGTAGAAACTAAGCAGCCCATTAGGAACTTAGGTTATTAGGTCAATTAGGCAATTGGGGATCATGTCTATGTGATATTAACAATTAATTATGTTTTGCCCAGATCAGTAGCCAACCAGAATCCAAAAGTAGTTAAATTTTTCTTATTAATAATCAGTTTAGTAATTCTCAGTAATCATAATCTTAGCTTTAGTAATTTCTAATCAACCAAATCATTCAACAACCGCCAAGAGGCAATCTAGGTAAATTTAGGTAATTTAATAGTTAGTTGTTAACTTTCTAATCAATTAGTCTAATTCCACATATTCCCTTGGTTCGATAACCCTAGCTTACCACTACTACAAATCAATTTAAGTTGGGGATTTGTAACGATCTCGATAACCTTTATCAATTGCTCTCGTGTGTACGCGGTCAGTCGTAACCAAAACCAAGTCCACAAATGCACCGTTCTCGCGTGTACGAAGTTACATAATTTTACCAAGCCAAAGTCCCAAATCTATACCCCTAAACTGCTCTTGCATGAATAACGTATTATTTACATAGACATAAAAATATGAATGTATCACTTTCCATGGGGTTAAGGTTTCATCTTTATATGTTGCCACAATCCCTACTCGGGTGTCCCTCGTAGACAAATATGCTTTTGAGGGCAGAAACATTCCATGATACACAAGGTAAAGTTTATGTTTATTAACTAATAATAAAGTTAGGCTCAAAGTCATTGTTACACACCTTAAGGTTGGTTTAAAGATTCATATTACTAATCCACCCATGGTTTGTTTCCTCCAAATGAGTATAGGGTTTAGCCACTCATGGATCTATTGATTTGAATTAAAGAAGTTCATAAGCTCATAGACAAACGATAACAAATTTTATTTAAGTTGAATGCTTGGAATCTTGATTAGAAAACAAATGAAGCTTGTAAATAATAGCTCAAACATAAAATCAAAGCTAAATGTTACAAGATAAGAAGAATTGAGCAATTGAACAAATGGGAGGAGGCTGGCTTTTATAGGGCCAAGATGTACGGACAGTACATGTCTTGCCTATCAGGGCACAGGTCGTGCCATGTAGTGAATCAGCAGGGAATCTCTTCTGACTTGGTATGGATCGTGCCTATCAAGCCACTGGTTCTCCCTGCCAGGTTAGCACGAGTTGTGTTTGTCAGAGCATGGGTCGTGTTTTTCAGATGCCAAAAGTCAACTTTTATTCAAGCAGTTGGGCATGAGTCATGCCTAGGTTGAGCATGGGTCGTGCCCTAGTCTAAAACTCATGAAGTCTTCAGTTTTTCTTCTATCTGCAGTATTGTTGACTTCTTTTATGATGTTTGCCTGGATTAAACCAAAAAATTATAAATTCAACAATATTAAACTGTTCGATGAATAAGTTAATCAGATTTACCCGAAAAGTGAGTAATATTTGATATAAAATGTGTATAAATTAGTGTGCATCAAATATCCCCACACCATCTTTTTATTATTTAATAAGAATGTTATAAAAATCATAGGCATATAATTAAATTATGGTGCTTCATGAAATTATATAAAAGAATTTTGTGTGTAATTGTGTATGTGGGTGCAGGTAACTGACAAAAGGCAATGGGAAGTTTCCATCACCATGTTTGAATTAAATGGAGGCAATTGTTGGGAGGAATATCACGGGAGGAGTGCATCTGGTCAAATAAAATCTGCATAATGAGAATGCAAAGTCAAAAGCACAATTCAATTCGAAAGTTAAAACTCGGGCGGTACGCCCAAACAGTTCCATTTTAGGGCGGTACGCCCCAGACTTAAGTCGACATGTTTTTATTTTTTTATCTTCTAAACCTATTTAAAGGGTGTTTAGACTTTAGTTCGAATCCTAATCATTCCCAGCCGTTTTTGGGGTGAGGATTACGGACTTTAGACTTGCTTAGAGATTCTTTGAAGATTTTAATCATTCGGTAATTGTTTTCTTATGCAATCTTTATTTTCATTCATGTTTGTTCCGTTAGCCATGTCTGGTTAATTTTCTTTAGCTGCTTTTGGTGAATGGTTGTGTGGATTCGTTCTGTTCTTAACTGTTAGTTGTTCCGGTTTCCTTGCAACCGTCGAGCATCCGCATGCTGAATTCGTTTGATAAACTAGTAAACTAGGGTTCTAGTGGTCCACTGTCGTGTTTCAGCCTTTTCTTGCGGTAGAAACTAAGTAGCCCATTAGGAACTTAGGTTATTCGTATAATTAGGCAATTGGGGATCATGTCTATGTGATATTAACAATTAGTTATGTTTTGCCCAGATCAGTAGCCAACCAGAATCAAAAAGTAGATAACTTTTTCTCATTAGTAATCACTTTAGTAATTCTCTGTAATTAAAATCTTAGCTTTAGTAATTTCTAATCAACCAAATCATTCAACAACCGCCAAGAGGCAATCTAGGTAAATTTAGGTAATTTAATAGTTAGTTGTTAATTTCTAATCAATTAGTGTAATTCCACATATTCCCTTGGTTCGATAACCCTAGCTTGCGACTACTACAAATCCATTTAAATTGGGGATTTGTAACGATCTCGATAGCCTTTATCAATTGCTCTCGTGTGTACGCGGGCAATCGTAACCAAAACCAAGTCCACAAACGCACCGTTCTCGCGTGTACGAAGTTACATAATTTTACCAAGCCAAAGTCCCAAATCTATACCCCTAAACTGCTCTTGCATGAATAACGTATTATTTACATAGACATAAAAATATGAATGTATCACTTTCCATGGGGTTAAGGTTTCATCTCTGTATGTTGCCACAATCCCTACTCGGGTGTCCCTCTAGACAAATATGCTTTTGAGGGCAGAAACATTCCATGATACACAAGGTAAAGTTTATGTTTATTAACTAATAATAAAGTTAGGCTCAAAGTCATTGTTACACAGCTTAAGGTTGGTTTAAAGATTCATATTACTAATCCACCCATGGTTTGTTTCCTCCAAATGAGTATAGGGTTTAGCCACTCATGGATCTATTGATTTGATTTAAAGAAGTTCATAAGCTCATAGACAAACGATAACAAATTTTATTTAAGTTGAATGCTTGGAATCTTGATTAGAAAACAACTGAAGCTTGAAAATAATGGCTCAAACATAAAATCAAAGCTAAATGTTACAAAATAAGAAGAATTGAGCAATTGAACAAATGGGAGGAGGCTGGCTTTTATAGGGCCAAGATGTACGGACAGTACATGTCTTGCCTATCAGGGCACTGGTCGTGCCATGTAGTGAATCAGCAGGGAATCTCTTCTGACTTGGTATGGATCGTGCCTATCAAGCCACTGGTGGTCCCGGCCAGGTTAGCACGGGTTGTGTTTGTCAGAGCATGGGTCGTGTATTTCAGATGCCAAAAGTAAACTTTCTGTCAAGCAGTTGGGCATGAGTCATGCCTAGGTTGAGCATGGGTCGTGCCCTAGTCTAAAACTCATGAAGTCTTCAGTTTTTCTTCTATCTGCAGTATTGTTGACTTCTTTTATGATGTTTGCCTGGATTAAACCAAAAAATTATAAATTCAACAATATTAAACTGTTCGATGAATAAGTTAATCAGATATTACCCGAAAAGTGAGTAATATTTGATATAAAATGTGTATAAATTAGTGTGCATCAAATATCCCCACATCATCTTGTTATTATTTAATAAGAATGTTATAAAAATCATACGCATGTAATTAAATTATGGTGCTTCATGAAATTATATAAAAGATATTTGTGTGTATTTGTGTATGTGGGTGCAGGTAACTGAGAAAAGGCAATGGGAAGTTTCAATCACTATGTTTGAATTAAATGAAGGCAATTGTTGGAAGGAATATCACGTGGGGAGTGCATCTGGTTAAATTAAATCTGCACAATGAGAACGCAAAGTCAAAAGCAAAATAGAATTCGGAAGTTAAAACTCGGGCGGTACGCCCAAACAATTCCATTTAAGGGCGGTACGCCCCAGACTTAAGTCGACATGTTTTTATTTTTTTATCTTCTAAACCTATTTAAAGGGTGTTTAGGCTTTAGTTCGAACCCTAATCAATCCCAGCCGATTTTGGGGTGAGGATTACCGACTTTAGACTTGTTTAGAGGTTCTTTGAAGATTTTAATCATTCGGTAATTGTTTTCTTATGACTTTGCTATCAGGGCACATGTCATGCCATGTAGTGAATCAGCAGGGAATCTCTTATGACTTGGCACGGATCGTGCCTATCAGGCCACTAGTTGTCCCTGTCAGGTTAGCACGGGTTGTGTTTGTCAGAGCATGGGTCGTGTATTTCAGATGCCAAAAGTAAACTTTCTGTCAAGCAGTTGGGCATGAGTTATGCCTAGGTTGGGCATGGGTCGTGCCCTAGTCCAAAACTCATAAAGTCTTCAGTTTTTCTTCCATCTGCGGTATTGTTGACTTCTTTTATGATGTTTGCCTCGATTAAACCAAAAAATTATAAATTCAACAATATTAAATTATTCGATAAATAAGTTAATCAGATTTAACCCGAAAAGTGAGTAATATTTGATATAAAATGTGTATAAATTAGTGTACATCAAATATCCCCACACTTGAACCTTTTCTTATCCACGAGCAAAACCCTAGAACCGCGGCCCGACACACCCAAGGATTGGTAGAAGAGAAGTGTGATCCATGCGTTAAGATTCTGAGAACATAAGAACTGTCCTCCATTTATTTCTAATTTTTATTTTCATTGAATTTATTCCATTTTTGGTTGAAATATAAAAACTATGGCAAGCCAAGTGAAAATTTTAAATGTATACAACCCTATACACCTCACAGTTGGTCACCGGACACTCGGGTTAGTATATTTACAATTTAAGTGAAGCTCATATGAAAGTGAAGACAAGTAAATAGTATAGGCTTGGCAAGAAATCGGACCTCCACAGATCTCACTGGAATTCACGTAATTACCAAGAGGTATTAAAAAGGTTATTGATTAGGCTTGGGTTTAACCGTTTAAGGTGTGAAGTTTTTATATAAAGTGGCTAAAATGTAAAAATACCGGTCTTTTTATTAAATCTTTAATTTTGTGACTTGATAACAAAAATATAACAACTATACCAAGAGCTTTTATGCTCTTTATTCTTCTAACAACATGATTTTTTTTAGCTTTTTTGGATAAACGTGATTCCTTTGTTATGGATTATCACTTTATTTATTGATCTACAAAAAGTGACATTTGAATTTGAAATAAAAAAAAAGCATTTTACAAAAATAAAAGGGTTTAAAAATAAAAGGCTCTTGGCTAAGTGGGTTAGTTGCAATAAATTACGGGTGATTGAACAAAAAATGGGTAGGCTTAAACTTGCCTTTCTAAGGATTTTAGGGTTACGAACACAAGAACGAGTTTAGAAAATAGAAATGGGTTAAAGTTTTAGTTGCGTCAATCCTTTAATTATTTGTTATTAATTTTGTCAATTTCGGAATGTATTAACTTGTCAAGTTCTACATTTACTGTACCACTTGGTTTCTTACAATGTTTTAACAAGAAAAGGAGTATGAGTTAGTTTATATACATGCATGTTAGGCTCAAGTTCTCTCTGAGATGTCGGAAAATGGGTAGAGTATAAGTTAGTATTAAAATAAACTTATTTTCTACTTGTCGTAATAAAAATATTTCATTTTTGCTTTGAATAATGTCAATGGAATTTCAGTTTTCTATATTTGGAGACACATATTTTATTTACAAGGTCTTAAAACAACAACGGATTTTATTAAAATATTTTTGACTTTTTTTTTTAAATTTGGGTGGTCATGGGCCATTTTTTTGCGAAAAGAATTTTGTGTAAGGCTTGAATAACAGACAAACAAAATGGTTTAGAACTACAATTTTCCATCCTCGCTCTTAAATTACACATTTTCCTTAATGTGCCCAAGCACATGCACAATGAAATCAATATGAAATATAAGGGTTTGAAAAAATTGGACATAGTTTCCTCTGTATTTCTAACGTCATCTCATGGTTTGCTACAACGCACTGTGCCATCCTGACCACCTTTTACAAAGCATTAAACAAATCTAGCCATCCTCCTTTTTATATTTGCTCAGCCTGTTTTTGCAAGAACGAGTTTGTCGTTGCAAATTTGTAGTTTTAAAATTACACAAGGCGAATCGCGATCTCCATAAATAATACTACTACTATTACTACATATTACTACTATTACTTATACTAAAACTAAAAGTTTAAATTAAAATGTCGGATGAGATACTAACGATCCAAACAAGATTTTATTTAAGATGTCCATGGCAAGCCTTTATGGAGCGCACCATGTTTATTTATGGGTTTGCTGGCTGGAGCCACAGTCATGGTCTAGAGCTTGTTGGCGGAGGATGAAGCCCCCTCCAAACGTTGGTAGGTGAACTCTAGACCCGAATTGATATGGTCAATCACTTGTAGATTACCCCCTGCCTTCATTCCTAATTCAAATGTTGTTTCCTTCTCACCAAACTTAAGCTTGAGTACACCACTACTCATGTCAACCACTGCTTGGTGGTAGCTTGGAATGGTCTTCCCAAAATGAGTGGTACGTTTGTGTTTTCTTTCATATCCATAAATTCAACATCAGCAGGGAAAACAAACTCTCCTACCTTGACTAAGAGGTTTTCAGCAACTCCGGAGGAAAAGTTGATAGAGTGGCCAGCTAACTGGATGCTCATCCTGGTAGGCGTAGGGGCTCCGAGCTTTAGTTCCTGATACATGGATGCATGCATAAGGTTGATGCTAGCTCCAAGATTGGCTAGTGTGATGCTGATGGAGATCCCACCGATGGAGCATGGAATGGTGAAGTTTCCAGGATCTAGTTGTTTCTGGGGGATCTTGGTGGAGAGAATATTGGAGCATTCTTCCCACAGGCTGACACGGTTTACCTCAACAATCTTTCTCTTGTTCGTGAGAAAGTATGTCATGAATTTATTGTACTTAGGCATCTGAGATAGAACTTCAATGAAAGGGACGTTGATGTGTAATTGCTTCAGAAGGTTCATAGATTTTCCGAATTGTTCATCGGATTTGATCTTTGTGAATCTATTCGGATAAGGAACATTAGAAACTTTCAGGATGTCTTCCATAGTCACATAGGTAAAAGATTCTTCAATCTTATAGGGCGAGGCGAGTTCTTCAAACCTTTGGGCTCCTTCTTCTTGTCCGTGCGCAATGTCATGCATTTGAGCATTAGGGTTGGTAATGGTGTTGCTTGGAAGAGAGCCAAGGGGCCTTTTGTAACATCCCGATATTTACGTCTAGGTAACTACGTATCTTGATATGCTTACATATACATGCTTTTATTATAAATACGTGTTAGAAAATGATGATATATGAATGAACACGTATTTATATGAGAAAAATGATGCACGGGTTCAAAAATGATGATACGTGAGTAAATACGTCTCGTATATGTGTTTTAAATGAATATATACGTGTTTAAATAATCATTATGATTAGAATATTAATACCTACATTCTTAATAAGATAGAGAATTAATATATACATGCATATATATGTATAATATACTTATGAACGCAAATTGGTAGGTTACGCATAGGAAAATTATAAGTACGTAAATATATATATATATATATATATATATATATACATATATATATGTGTGTGTATATATAGGGTTAGGTTCAAATGAGAACTTTTTGTTTTGAGAACTAACTCTCAACCACAAATTTCAGGGGGGACCACTACAATTCATGGGAGGGGGGATACATGTATATAAACTTGTGGCTCAAATTAGTTCTTTTTAGTTCTCAAATCAAATTGGTTCTCAAATGATCCTCTCCCTATATATATATATATATATATATATATATATATATATATATATATATATATATATACACATATATATATAGGGTTAGGTTCAAATGAGAACTTTTTGTTTTGAGAACTTTTGAGAACTAAATCTCAACCACAAATTTCAGGGGGGACCACTACAATTCATGGGAGGGGGGTTACATGTAAATAAACTTGTGGCTCAAATTAGTTATTTTTAGTTCTCAAATCAAATTGGTTCTCAAATGATCCTCTCCATATATATATATATATATATATATATATATATATATATATATATACTAGTGGGGTACCCGCGCGTTGCGGCGGGCGATAGTTTATAACACGTTATTTGTCTTCTGTTCGCGAGTTCAATGCCGATGATAATTTACAACGTGATATTCGTTTCTGTTATCACAATCCAGCGCGACAATTTAAATGGCTGAGATCCAAGCAGCGGCTGTGGTTAAAGCTCCGCTGTAGCCTGATGCATCAGAACCAAGCAAAAAGTACCTTACAAAACCCCAGAAAATGATTGCATGCCAAGGCAACGACACACACTTGTCATCAAGACAAAGAAGATAGCGATTGCGAGCAAAAGCACAAGCGGGTCATTACATCCGACAACCGAAACATTTTTGGAGAGAGGGAGAGAAGTGAAAAGCTTTTAGAGAGAGAAACATAAATCACATACTGAAAAGAAAGTGAGTACATTCTCGTTTTTTTAGTAAAGGGAAAGATTTTATTCTACCAAATATAATTACAATCAAACCAGAAAAATAAATATTAGTGATAGGACATGCCTCTATCGCTAATATCCATCCCAAAAGCAACAACAGTACCAATCAATAGAAGAAAGACTATGGACATACCATCGATCTAAGAGCGAATAAGCACTACTACACCAAACCATGAATTGTTGAGTAGGTCATGAATTGCTGAGTAGGTCTATGTAGTTCCACAAAGGCGTGCCAACAGCCCATCATGGCATTCCAAATTAGAAAATTCAAACTTCCTAATACCAATTGTCACTTTAATACCAAAACCAAAAGTCATCACCAAATGTGCCACAACCCAAAAAACGATCTTCAAAATGTACAACCCAAAACAAGAAAAAAGGAATGGATTATGATTCAATAGAAACTTACAAATAAAGCTTTTAGCGTATGGATACAGGATATATATGCATGCCGGGGGTAACGTCCGTACATTGTTCATTTGTTTGATAATCTCTATGGCTTGTATTATTGTGCAACAGTAGAAAAACTTCATATGATGAGTCAGATATAGGATTTAAACCATACACACAAAAAAATAATTGATCCCAAGATCTGTTACCCTTTAATAGTTGTTTTTCAGATTCAAGAAAGTGATTGATTGCCACTTCGTTGAAACTTTCCCAAAATCTAAACAATTATTCAACATAATTCAATATTTTATTTACATCTGATGTAATACACAAAATCTAAACAATTATTCAACATAATTCAATATTTACATCAGATGAAGCAACAACATGTTCATATACCCAAACAGATCATTCTCAATTTTACATAGGCTCAACATCTTCTTTTAGCAAGGCATCAATCAAAGTAAAGCAGATCAAAGTAAAGGAGATATCCTCATTACATCGACATCCGTATCTCGCCTCACCTAACGATCAATGTTAAGCACATAAATTTTCTTCATAATGACACCATCTCGTTTTACCATATATAGGTCTCCCTCTCTTCCCATGCCCATTGCTACCCTTCATCTAAACATTCACCGTACAAAAATATGGAACCCCCAACAATACAATACAACTAACTTGAAAGACATAAATTAGATGATGTATTACCATATGTGGCAACAGAAGTAGTGGCTAGGAAAAATAAAAGAAATTAAACTGTGCAATCGGATCTGACCGGCCAAATTTAAAGTATCTAATAAAAAGAGAGATTGTCAATGCCTACAAAATCCACCAAAATTATAGTGGGTACCTGATAATAATACGTATATTGGCATTGAATGTGCATTATTTAAGGAAAAAAAGTTATGACTTTTGTGGGTTAATTTTAAGAAAATCCATCAAGATTTTGACGGGTATTTAATAATACTGATGTGAGCATTGAAAATGAATCTGAACATCTTATTGTCCAGTGGAAGAATTCCCAGTTTGTTGGCTAATTGGCTACTGTCACAATGCACAGTTCTACTGGCGGAACTAAAACTAATCGCGCTAAAATAACTACAGTAATTTTTAGTGCTAGTTTTGAACTCCAAGGTCTTGCATTTTATCATCCGATTATCACAATATGAAATGGGAGAAGCATATCAAAACAGTATCTTATACGGACCGTTTCATTATATCCCTTGTTTTAGCTTGGAAAATTATGAGAAGTAAACTTACCATCTGTGAGGTTGCCACCTAAGGCCAACAAAATGCAAGGGCTCATAGCATCTCTGATACAAACAAGAGAAGACATTTCATAAGTAAATGGGTCAAATTTGCCACCTAAATCTATAACAATCATGAAAATTCACCAGCACCAAAGTACTTGTAGCTAAATATTAGTGACATTGAGAATCACTCACTGGTCATGTATGGAATGTGAATGGCTGAGGTATATTGTATAGAACTTCTGTTTCTCCGAACCTTTCTCCTGACACAACCTTTCCTATGATCTGCAAATTAACATTTCAGAAGTAAGGTTGTTTTCTTGTTTTATTAACACGTAGCAGCAACATTACAACTAGAAACAAAATTACACACACAAAGCAAATTTTAAATGCTAGCAACTGAATGAGTTAATTTCAGTAGAGAATTATACCAAAATATTAAATATCAATCAAAATCAGTGAAGAAGCAAATTTTGGAACTAATTCAAGGAAAAAAAATTAATACAAACTCATGGTAAATCTTCAAAGAAATGAAGAAGAAAATATAGATTCCAGAAACCCATTCATGGTTGAACTATCTCAATAGGAATCGATCTAGACAAGATGGTCATGTTAAAAAAACACAAAATTTTTAATCAACTATGAGTATATGCCCCATTGATAGTGAAATACTTTATTTGATTTGGTAATTTGGTACCTTTTAAGTGATCCTCATTTGAACTTAAATACATATTCAAACTTACACTGCTGATAAAATGTGCCATTTTGGCCCGGCTGATTTTCTTCCAATAATAGCAGGATGAACAAGTGCTTCCATCCTTCAAGGTACATTGAAAAAACATCAAGATTTTAGAGTTTCTAGAAGTTGTATTCTTATAAAAGTTTGAAACTTTATATATGTCCCATGAATTACTATAGAACATATACAGTTAGATCAACTTACATTGGACACCAACCACCATTAATACTATCTATTACAAATATTATTTAGGGTAACAGTAACTTACATGCTGTTGTTATTGCAGTTACACTTGTTGCTGCTCTGCACAAATCTCAACTTTTACGTTGCAGCTGATCAACAATGAGAGAACTTAGTTGAAGGTTTTTCGCTTTCGTCACCAACTACAAGGGGAAAATCAGTCGAGTGGAGGTTCGATTTTAGAAATCTCACCGGGGCCAAGAAAAACTAATACAACCGTTAAAGTCGCGATCTGTAGAAGATAACAGTAAAAAAGAATTAAGTGAAAACAAAATTTAACCAAATCATGGGGGGGACACAGTAACGGTACCCATTAAGATAACCTGAGCAGAAGAGCCGTCGAATTTCAAATTTCAGGAACAACCTACAAAATGGAAACCAAAGTTAAAAGAGTTGTAGAGAAGAAGGGCCGTCGAATTTACATTACGGACATTATGATACTCACCTCTTTCACTTTCAAGTGATAAAATCAAATCAAGCTACATTAGACCTGTACCAGATCTGAAAAAGAACGAAATTTAGGGACAAAGTCAAGAGAAATTAGCGTTTCGTACACTGACCTAAATCCAAAGCGTGACTGTGTTCCACTTGATTTCGAAACTATTTCTGGGAACAAAGTTAGGGTGAAGAATGGAGGAGGCGAGAATGATCCTCCAACGATCTCCAACGATGTGCAGTCATGGTTTACATGATTACAAAATAAACCCTAAAAACCTAAAATCACATATTGACCTTAATTAAAACAACCAAATGTAGCATATATGCAAGGAATGACGATGAGTAGAAGAATCCTTACTGTTTATCTCGTAATCCCCGGCTCCAACACCATAAGTGATGGTTTTTCTCTTCCATTTACCAGATCTGTCGTCGTTCCGTTTCCTCAACAGTGGTGACGGTGGACCAGCTTCGAATAGAAACTGAGGAAGGCTCCACGAAGGCCAGATGATAGATGAGATGAAGTGAGACAGACTGAGGGTGCAAATCGTCACAGATTAGACAACGTTGTAGATGAAGAGAGGACATTTTTGAAGAT
>JBCNJP010000025.1:10856550-10876181 GCA_039602395.1 Deinandra increscens subsp. villosa | reverse complement strand
AAAAACGAAAAACGATGAAATTTCGGCATTTTTGCGCGATTACGGTATTTATCGGAAGCCTCGTAAATCATCAAAATTAAAAATTTTGTACTCCAAGATTAGAAATATAATGAAAAAATATTTTATAATTTTTGGGGTTAAAAAGTGTCAATTTATCAAAGTTCGGAGGCCAAAACTACACAATATAGAACTGCAAGGACTAAATATGTAATTTGGCAATTATGGTAAAAACGGTAGATTAGCGGACCAACGAGTTTCCCTTCTTGTTTTTAGCGGTACGCGACGTAGACCAGAACGTGAAAGATAGCTTAGCTTAAACGCGTTATTACATATTTTCGCCCCCGTTAGTATAAATCCCACTCCAAATTTGTACGATTCAAGCTCCAATTTCGCAAATCAATCCTCTAAAAACCCTCTTTTTGGTTCGTAACTTCACTGCTCGATTCTCTCAACTCAGGAGCTCTCGAGGTCTATTTTTTTGCTGTCTCACATATTTTGGTACGTAGAAGAAAATCCCTCTATCAATTTCAGTTCATATCATCGTTTCAATCGAGTTCCAGAATGATCATAATCTAGGGTTCTTGATAATGTTTGGTTAAATTCATGAAATCTGTTAAGAATTAGGACCTCAAATTTTGAGGGATGCTATAAAATAACATAACTTAAGAAACCTATAAGTCAATTTCATGATTGGATCACGTTTTGTATTTGTTTAAAAATCAGGTTAAAACGAGAATTTTTACAATTATCTTTTATTAAAATTAAACAATTGGCTATGATATACTTTGGGGGATATCTTAATATACTACCATGATCAAAAGCCCTAAGTTAATTCACTCTAAAAATAAATTTTGATATTTATGTGAATAAAATAATAATATTTGGTAAAAATACATAAACACATAAAATCACGATTATATCTTTGTCATGGGGATATAATTTAGTGAAATATGATTCGTATGAATAATTTTGATAAACCAATTATCATAAGTGTATATATATATATATATATATATATATATATATATATATATATATATATTTAAAAACTATATATATATATATATACATATATTTGAAAAGAATGAAATTACTATTTTTATTTATATATAAAATATATATAGGGTAAGGATCAATGGAAAACCTCACCTTTATAGAAAACCTGAAAAACTCATCTTACACCATTGATTAGTTAATCTATGGTTGAAAATGAATGTGTCATTTTTATAAATAATTTGAAATCTATTTAATGCACCAAGGTCATAATAGACATATCATATTTTTATTAATAAGTGTTCAAATCAATTTTCTCTCTCCCATCATTTTTTTTCTAAACTCTCTCTCTCCTTTAATTTTAAATTTTCAAACCAAATTTTAGAAAAAAATAAAACTTAATTTACCAAAGAAAAAAAAATCGTTGATCATCAGCTCATCACCAGCGTAACGATTGTTACATCGTTGTAACAATAATTTTTTTTTCAAGAAAATAAACGATGGTTACATAGGTGTAACCATTCAGAAAAGTTTGTAAATTGTATTCGTGGTTCTATTGTTTCTAGATCTGATTACACGTACGTAACACTTTTATTTCACATGTTTTTAATCGATGTTACACGAATGTAACATCATGTATTTTCTTTCTAGAACATTATGAAATTGTTTCACGTGATTACGCATATGATAGTTATTACATAAATGTAAGTAGTTATTACACATATTTTAATTCACATGTTTTTAATTGTTGTTACACGAATGTAACACCATGTATTTTCTTTCTAGAACGTTGTGAAATTGTTTCACGTGATTACGCATATGATAGTATTACATAAATGTTAGTAGTAATCTCTTATCAACTTCTTTCTTTCTAGGTAACTTTTCTGAATGGTTACACCTATGTAACTATCGTTTATTTTCTTGAAAAAATACCTAAAATTATTGTTACAATGATGTAACAATCGTTGTACTGGTGATGAACTGCTGATCAACGATTTTTTTTTCTTTTGTAAATTAGGTATTTTTTTTAATTTAGACTGAAAGTTTAAAATTAAAGTAGAGAGATGGAGATTTTAGGAAAGAGTATATGAGAGAGAGAGAAAACTGGTTTAATCAATTTATTAAAAATAGTTTACAAAAATAGATTATGATAAGTTACCATATTGCCAATAAATAAAAGAAAAGTTAAAAACAAAAGAAATAATGTGATTGGTTGAAAAAAGTTTTCCAGCTTTTCTAATAATTAGATGGTTTTCCAATGATCCTCTTCCTATATATATATATATATATATATATATATATATATATATATATATATATATATATATATATATGCGTATGTATATGTATATTATCATACATGTCCTAAGCTTTAGAAACCATAAGATATGTTCCCAAAAATGTTTTAGAGTATCAAATAACAATTTAGTAGAAGTCTGGGCTATTAATGTAAATATAAAAGTGAAGGACCAAAACAATCATTTCCCAAAGTATGTCACAGACCGCAACATACCCTAGATCAATCCTTCGCGGTCCACTGGTCATTGTAGGCTGACGTTCTTCCACGTTTTTGCCTTGCCTTAGCTTCTCTAGAAACAGGATCAACTGGCATTTCAGATTCTTTCCTTTTCAATTTAACTTCAGCTTCATCGCCCTTTTCTTTTGGAAAAACTAATCTTCATCATCCGTATTGTTATTAAATTTAGAGCAAAGATCAGGATACTCTTCTTCTGTTATATCTTCAACTTCAACTTCATTAAATAAATTTTCTTCTGATGATTCATAAACTTCAGGCTCAGCTTCAGTTGCTTTCTTCATTTCTTCATCAATTCAAAGATGGCCTGAATTTGTTTTGGCGTGAGTTCACAGATGAACTCCTTATATTCTAAAATCGTGCCAATCTCATGAATGTTCTTTGCAGCTTGAATTGAATGAACAAATGATTTTGGAATCACATTATGTGGATCAGACTCATTCTTAGATACAGAAGTACGAGCAGCTGAGCCAGATGCTCTGGC
Organism: Deinandra increscens subsp. villosa; assembly: GCA_039602395.1. Classification (NCBI taxonomy): domain Eukaryota; kingdom Viridiplantae; phylum Streptophyta; class Magnoliopsida; order Asterales; family Asteraceae; genus Deinandra; species Deinandra increscens. The sequence continues at coordinate 10,873,170 of JBCNJP010000025.1, read as the reverse complement.
TATACCTGAACCTCCTCCAGATGCACCTTCAGGATCATCATTCTCCGGATTATCATTAAAAAATTGTAATTCATAATCTTTGCATCCCAACTTCCCCTGAGCAACAAATTTACTAAGTAAAAATTTGATATGCTCATCCATTTTAGATAAACACTCTTCCTGGGAAGTATTTGCCATCCTTAATTAAACAATTACTTGGGTTTTAGCCTTATTTCCCCGCTGCATTTGTTGATAATCTCTATTTAACTCAGCAAGTTGTTTTGATTTGGCTTCATCTTTAGCTTTCAAATCAGCAATCTGAGCTTGACACTCAGTCAACATGCTGTTGAATATATCAAGCCGAGAAAAAGATAACAAACTAGGAGAAACAATTATATTGAAATCTGAAGAAGCTTGAGTTGTAGTGGTGGTAGAAGAAACTGGAATAAATGAAGCTCCAATTGGTTGAGTCACATATTGAGTACCAACACTTGCTGAGGGTGTTGTGCTTGTTGAAACAAATATAGATCGAATATACCGCCTTACAACATCAACCTGATTTAATTGAGAAACAATCTTCTCTAGTGCAGCAGATGCAGGTGGAGTAGAGTAAAATGGACTTGGAGACATAACTGGACTTCCATATAAAGACCCACCACCATCCCTGCGTTGTAAAATTTCAGTACGCTTTAGCAGCTTTTGACGCTTCTGACCAGTAGTGGTAACAACCTTCCTCTTTAATAAATTATGTTGAGAAAAGGATGTAGCAGACTGCTTTCCCTTACCGTTACCTATGTCAGCATCAGGGACATAGTCTTCATCATCATCAGATGGACGATTTTGATAAACACGACCAACATAACGTTCATTGCTCTTGTCCAACCTGGTTCGGTTAGTTATAAGTTCCTTACTGCCTTTTTGAACCAGTATTTGTTGAGGACCCACAGAAATGAATGCTCGAACATTATTAGTATGTGAATCATTCTCAGAATTCTCATGATCTACATCATCACCATCTAGCTCATCACCATTAATCAATGCAATCGCAGGAATTGTTATTGTAGCACTAACTTCTTTTGAATAACAAGTTCAGTAGAGACAGGGGGTTACTGATGTTGTTGTTGTTGTTGTTGTTGTTATTGTTGTTGTTGTTGTTGTTGTTGCTATTGTTGTTTTTGCAGTTGTTGTTGCTGTTGTTGTTGTTGTTGTTGTTGTTGTCGTTGTTGTTGTTGTCGCTGTTGTTGTTGTCGCTGTTATTGTTGTTGCTGTTGTTATTGTCGCTGTTGTTATTGTCGCTATTGTTGTTGTCGCTGTTGTTGTTGTCGCTGTTGTTGTTGTCTCTATTGTTGTTGTCGCTGTTGTTGTTGTCGCTGTTGTTGTTGTCGCTGTTGTTGTTGTCGCTGTTGTTGTTGTCGATGTTGTTGTTGTCGCTGTTGTTGTTGTCGCTGTTGTTGTTGTCGCTGTTGTTGTCGCTGTTGTTGTTATCGCTGTTGTTGTTGTCGCTGTTGTTGTTGTCGCTGTTGTTGTTGTCGCTGTTGTTGTTGTCGCTGTTGTTGTTGTCGCTGTTGTTGTTGCCGCTGTTGTTGTTGTCGCTGTTGTTGTTGCCGCTGTTGTTGTTGCCGCTGTTGTTGTTGTCGCTGTTGTTGTTGCCGCTGTTGTTGTTGTCGCTGTTGTTGCTGTCGCTGCTGTTGCTGTCGCTGCTGTTGCTGTCGCTGCTGTTGTTGTCGCTGCTGTTGTTGTCGCTGTTGTTGTTGTCGCTGTTGTTGTTGTCGCTGTTGTTGTTGTCGCTGTTGTTGTTGTCGCTGTTGTTGTTGTCGCTGTTGTTGTTGTCGTTGTTGTTGTTGTCGCTGTTGTTGTTGTCGCTGTTGTTGTTGTCGCTGTTGTTGTTGTCGCTGTTGTTGTTGTCGTTGTTGTTGTTGTCGCTGTTATTGTTGTCGCAGTTGTTTTTGTCGCTGTTGTTGTTGTCGCTGTTGTTGTTGTCGTTGTTGTTGTTGTCGCTGTTGTTGTTGTCGCTGTTGTTGTTGTCGCTGTTGTTGTTGTCGCTGTTGTTGTTGCCGATGTTGTTGTTGTCGCTGCTGTTGTTGTCGCTGCTGTTGTTGTCGCTGTTGTCGCTGTTGTTGTTGTCGCTGTTGTTGTTGTCGCTGTTGTTTTTGTCGCTGTTGTTGTTGTCGCTGTTGTTGTTGTCGCTGTTGTTGTTGTCGTTGTTGTTCGCTGTTGTTGTTGTCGCTGTTGTTGTTGTCGCTGTTGTTGTTGTCGCTGTTGTTGTTGTCGCTGTTGTTGTTGTCGCTGCTGTGGTTGTCGCTGCTGTTGTTGTCGCTGCTGTTGTTGTTGTCGCTGCTGTTGTTGTCGCTGCTGTTGTTGTCGCTGCTGTTGTTGTCGCTGCTGTTGTTGTCGCTGCTGTTGTTGTCGCTGCTGTTGTTGTCGCTGCTGTTGTTGTCGCTGCTGTTGTTGTCGCTGCTGTTGTTGTTGTCGCTGCTGTCGCTGCTGTCGCTGATGTCGCTGCTGTCGCTGTTGCTGCTGCTGCTGTTGCTGCTGCTGCTGTTGCTGGTGCTGTTGTTGCTGCTGCTGGTGGTGCTGCTGCTGCTGCTGGGAAAATCTATAAATATCATTCTGTGGACATATGAGTATCTGGTTTAAAGGCGGGTGGGGAAAATCTATAAATATCATCTTAAATACCCTTTACTTTGACTGAATTTGATTCGGGACTAGGTTGAACTTGAACTTTCTGAATGTGGGACACATAGGCAGACTGGTACACTATATTCGGTAAATTATAAACACATTGGGGGCGAAACAAAAGGTCGGTGGTTGGGTTTAGTCAGACCGAAATACTGGCAATTGCAGTTAGTTCATGTGATTACATTAGGGTTGTGAAATTGATTTGGTGGATAAGTTAAAGGTTAAATTATGATTTTGAAATTGATTTCCCAATTATGATTCCATGGCAGTTTTTCCGAGATGGAAAAAGACAAGTGTGGGGATGTGATGAGTGGTGTAAAAGTGCAGTTTAGTTAGTATTAATCACTCCGCTAAACACACCGAGTTGGTTCTAAAATATACTGTATTAGTCGGTTGTGATAAATGATGTATTTAGGTCGTGAATGAGCTTAAATGGTATAGTTAAATTAGACACGAGCTATCCAATTTGTAGCGTGATATTTATGGTTATTAATTAATTGCTATATGTGTTTATTTTAATGAATGTCTTTAAAGATTAATTAAAGTTATATGAATTCTATGGCAGGTGTCCGTGAATATGGATGTAGCATCTGAAATATATATGTTCATGTGGCTATCAGACTGTTTTTATAATTCAAAGTGTGAGTTAGAATGAAATTACATGTGAAGCAAAAGAAAAAGGAATGCAGCACGTGAGTTGGGCGTGATTTCATATTAATTATTTCTATATGAGTGTGAACGCAACTAAAGAAAGCAAGACAAGAATTCGGAATTAAATAACGGATCGTGGCGCGACAGGAAAGAGAAGAAACCCTCGCGACACGCGAGGGGATAAGTCGGCTAAAAATTGCAGAATTCGCTCGGGACCATATTTAAACAATTCTAATTCATTTTTTAGGGTTGGATCGACTGGTTTTCGGCCACAGCTGACCAGGGACGAATTTCACTTTAGGTTTTCATCTTTTCTTAGTTGTTGAACGATTTGATTATGCTTGCGATGTCCGGCTAGACCCTTTGTGAATACTTGGGTGAACGGTTAGTGTTGTTCTGATTTTTATTTAGTGTTTCTAATTTCTAGATGAGATTTTGATCAGTGACAATCTGTTAATCTCAGTGTGTGTTTGATTTAATCGAATTACTTTTATCATTGTATGTGCCCCCCGCTCCCGGACTACCTCTCTAAGCATAGCTCTAGGACTATACTTAGTACATGCGTGATAATAAGTTGGTTAGGTTGGTTAAACGTTAACACAGTCATGTCTATGTGATTTCTAGGTTAGACTCCTGAGTGCAAATCAGTAATTCACTAATCCGGATCCTAAAGTAATTACCTTTTAGTAACAACGATTGCAAGTTAGTTAATTTAGTTTGAATTAGTTAATCATTAATTTTATCTTTGCAACCAACAACCAGATTCAACAGCCAAGAGGCACTTTAGTTAATTAATTAGTTTAAGTTAGTTTAGTAGTAAACTTAGGATAGTGACAGTATTCTAGGTTTGTAAATTAGATTAGATAATTGAGTCGCTAATAACCACCAACTCCCTTGGTTCGATACCCTGCTTCCACTACTACAAATCTTAAATTCGTTGGGGATTTGAGACGGCCTGACAAACCGTTATCACTGTTGGAAACAGGGTGTCCTGACCCGACGAATTAATGAACCCGACCGATATTGACCCGTAAGAGTTACACTGGGGTCAACGGACTATAAGATCTAATTAATTGTTAATTAGTATTAAAACGAACTAAGTGGTTAATTAAATGAATAATTGATTATTTATTTAATTAAAACGACAAAACTATTTCGGCAAAAATACTCGTAAAATAAATAAACGAACTGATCGGTTGTTACTGGATTTAACAGAAAGATCAGTATGGTGGATTAGTAGAAATCACGACCGGGCCCAGTCCGTCAGTGCCCCGGTCCACGATTTTTAATTAAATAAGGGAGAGAGAGGTTAATTGCAAACAAGTCACAAAACCCTAATCACAAGTCGCTCTCTCCCTCCCTGTGTCGACCCCTAGACCGGCGCCCCCCTTAGCCGCCGCCGACCGCCGTCCGACGCCACCACCGTGGTCCGTCGTTGTTCCGATGGATCCCCGTTTAGCCAGTATTTTCTCACGACTAGAAAAGGAAGCCGCAGGCGCCCGAGCCGAAGCCGCAGCCCGAGCCGAAGCCGAAGCCGCGACCCGAGCCGCAGCCGCGGCCCAAGCCGTCGCCGTCGCGTCCTCCGTCGCACCACCACACGACCGTCGGCCGGTGGTCCTAGCGCTCCCGGCGCATCCGAGGCCACCACGCCCAGTCCTCTCGTCGTGGCCCGCGCCACTTTACCCGCCGGCCACCACCACCGCGTCACTGCCAGTCACCGGTGATGAGATTTTCGTGGGTACTGTTCCGGTTGCAATTCCGGTGGAAAAAGATTTGTCACCGCCGCCCGTGGTAACCCTACCACCGCCACCACCACTACCACCACCGCCACCTATGGTCGCCGCTGCTGTCGATGATCTGTCTCGCAGGTTCGAGTCAGAAGTCTCAGTTCGTCCTAGCGCGAGCCCGTTGAATCCGGGTGTCTCGAGCGGTTGCCCGGATCTCGCCAAGGTATATCTAACTCGTTTAGATATTTAATTTAATTTATTTATTTATTTTAATTAAATAATTTTCTGTGTTTGTTGTGTACGGTGATTGATCTTGTTACAGTTGTTTCCGCGTATTTATTTTAATCATTTCCGCTACTAAATTAATCTAGCATTAATTTGTATATTAAATCGGTTTTAATCAATAAAAATTAAATCGGTAACCCGGATATCCACTGTAAAACCCAACAGTATCAGCATCTTGTAAGTTTAGGACAGTTCTGATCTTCTCCTCAGTAATTTCAACATCAGAGTTTAGGATTCTAGACCTTATCACATTTGTACCATCATCAAGCTGTACAAATTGAGCATTGTTCTAGAAAGTTTCAATGATGTTCTTATAGATGACAGGGTCAATCTGCATGGCTGTTACCCAAGTTGACTGTTGCAGTATGTCAATAGCTTGCTCATCAGCAGCTTCCTAGCTCTTGTTAAAAACACACCTTCCGTTATGCAACCGATCATATTCCAAAGCTTCTACAGCTTGTCTGGGAGGCATCTGCACATATAGAATTACAGGATTATATCTGAGTTAACACTAGATGAATGTCATGTCACACTAGACTCGTGATAGTGACAGAGCTTTTCATATGAGAATCAAAGACATAAACTAACTCACATAATGCATATATTCCAAAATGATCAGAAGCAATCGGAATATCATGATTAACAAGGTAAAGTATCATTGGACCTAAAATAGATTTGTGTGTGTTACTAAAATCTGGAAAACAAGGAGCCAGATCTAAATCTCCAAAATTTTAACTTGACTGAAAATTTTGCATGAGAATTACAAATAACCAAAAAAAATTAGTCTAAATCAATCTTATCTTGATTTATTGTTGAGTCAAGGAGAAATTTGTGAAAAAATCTACTAATTAGGCTCAACAATAGTAAAAAATACTAAATTTAGGAAGTTTTGAAAATCTGGGATCAGAAACCAAAGGACTTTAAGTTCATTTGATATAAAATGAGGTCTTAGGATCCCAGTTTGTCAAATTAGTTAAGGGAAAGTCACTTTAGGACTTGGTTCCACCCGAGCTAAAGAATCCCTTGATTTGGTGTCTTAAGATTGAGAAAAAGGAACAACTTAGTCTAAATCAGCACATTTAGGTATAGGACAGGCAAGTTAGGATATAACAGGTCTATCTTATTTCAAAGGCCGATTAGATGCATGCAATAAGTGTAACACTGACTTGTAAGCCCGAACAAGCAAAAATTCATTATTTTCCAATTAAAAACATATTTAAATGAGGGGATTTATTTATTTATTTATATACATGATGCTACGCATAAAATATCCCCACACTTAAACTTTGCTTGCCCTCAAGCAAAAATCTCATACAACATTTTCATAAGCCAATCGAAAACGCATCGTCCACCCAACCCAATGCAACTACTGAAGCCCACATGCATTCCCAAATCTCAAGATTTACACTTTTCAAAAGATTTATAATCCAACAAGCAATTATGATAATTATTTTAAAAAACATGGAATGCCTACTAGCTCACACACATCAAGGTTCAATCAAGCAATGCAACATACCCCTCACAATGATCACTCAACTCGGTGAAATTTAGTGGATAGATGATTAAAAAGATCATCGATTTAAGATGATCACTCAATACCAAACATGCACCTCATTGTCATAAGCTTGTATCGAAATCGCATCTCCACCAAATAACATAAAACCGAACATAAATCAAGAGGACTTTCAAAAGGGTAGTAATGTTAGGCTAGAGTTTTGGGTAGGAATGGGAAATTTTAACGTGGTGAAGTGCTTAGAAATCCGGACTAGGAACAAAAGAACTAAACTATCAAACTTTTTATAAAAATAAACTAAAATCGGGTAATTTTGACCCGAATACATAAGCTAGTCTCCTTTTTTTTTCATTTTTTCTCTTTTTTTTCTTTCTTTTTTTTTTGTTTTTTTTTTGTTGCAATCTCATATGAATTCCTAGAATGGAGATTGAGTACTAAGAGAATCACACTTAATCACTTTTTTTTAAGTATGAGTTGAAGAAACAAACCAAAATATATACAAAAATCCTAAACTAATCTGAATTCTTCACATGGGTTTAAGAACAAAATAAAGGCTAATCAAAAGGTTAAATGAGTCAAAAAGTGGGAAAATCAAACGAAAAGGAAAAAGGCTCAAACGGGTTTTCTAAGGGATAATGTTTTTAGGGTAGGAAAAATGATAAGATCAAAGAAAAAGGCTAAATCAAAGGGGTTTAGTCCTAATGCCTCTATCATTTCTGTGCCCAATTTTAGTTCATGATCTCGACGCGTATAAACAACACAAGTTCTAAAATGAAACCGCATGATGGCATAACACTCAACCAAACGAAAGTGAGAACAATCATGTAATAAATAATGCAATTTAAGGCTCAAATATCTCACGAAAACGGATGGAAAAGGGCTACCGATATGATGCAAGCAATCTATCCCCCATCCGATAGTTTCACTAAGTAAAGCATCTCATTTATTGATTTTATTTTGAAAAACACTTGCTTGGCAATACTTTTTCAAGATACTCGAAGAAGAGGTTTTGACTAGAGACAAGCATCGTATACAAGGGCGAGCAAAACGTCACGAATTACATCAACGGGCCCGCTTTCATGTGCAATAAGATGGGCAAAAATCTCAATTTCAACTAAAAACGACGGGATATGATAAGAAAATTTGAAAATTTTTTCAATTTTATGCAATTTCAGTTCAATTTACCCCCATCCCCACACTTAATTTATACATTATCCCTAATGTACGCTAAAACATACAAAATAAAGGGGAAAGGGAACAGAAATACTCCCCTATCATGCCGTGTGCCAGAACTGCCTCCAACATGACCAAAATCCTCAAAAATAAGAAACAGCTCCCGATGAATCAAGGCATCTGGTGGTCCGATGATGAATATACAAACCCCGCGAAGCAATACCAAAATGATAAGTCAATGCAATTTCCAATAGTGTCATGCTTCCAAAACCTGCAAAACTTGAAACAAAAACATAAAACGGAACAAGAAAAGAAAAAAAATGCAACTAAATTAAAAAAACTACCTAAAAGTCTATGTAAACCACTAAAATGTCAAACAATGCATGAAACAAGCAAACTAAATTAACCAAGTACTCGGGTTGACTCCTGCAAGCGCTGAATTTATTAACGAGTCGTCAGCCGGACTCGAACCCGCGGTTAAGTCAACCGGGGTCATGGATGTGACCTCCCTTGCTACCGAATATGCTCTCATCAGAACCATGCACTCACCATTCATCAAATACGGGCTGAACTTCTTTATCTCTATCGCGCAGATACATGGCGTACACGTCAGCCATCCACAACCTATCACTCACTGAAGCCTTTTTCTTCACATCAGGCGGCTTTTTCTGCTTCACTTTAACACACTTCTTCTCCCCACACTTCTTCTTTGTCGTGGTGTGCAAGGTTCTTGGAGTCTTCAGACCAACCAGAGGTGTATCAGGGAGAGGATATGTGGCTCCAATTAATATGCTCTCAGCTAAGTTATCCACATGTGATGATTCTTCCTTAATTTCCATACCTGGCCCTCCATATAACATGGCCTCCAACTCCTCGAGATCACTATCTGGATAAAAAGTATCAGCATTCTCAACCACGAGTGGCATAACTAGCCAATCGTCTCCAAATTCCTCTAACATCTGATCATCAAATGCATCGTGTGAGTATAAATGTTGAGGGGCTAGATCTGCCTGCAACGCATCTGAGTGTGGCTCATCGTGACTGATCTTGAGCTGAACTGGAGGTGGGACATGTGCGGTACTTGATGGGCTTAGCCTCGATTGCATCTCATCCATTAAGATCTTCTGCTCAAACTCATCATAACTCTCCTCATAAACATGTTGGCTCTCAGAAACAGATTCTAAGAGCTCGTTTGTGGTTCTCTCTAAATTTTGGGCACGAGCTCCCAAATTGCTCAACTCTTTGGCAAGTAACGTTATATCTTGTTCGTTCTTCACAAACCGAGCTTCATTCTGCTGCACCACTCGAGCATTTTGTTGTAAGAGTTGAGCCATCATATCCTTTAACTTCTTCATGCTATTATCCTCGGTTGGGGCTTGTTCTCTAACTCCAAAGTTGTATGCTGGTGATGGTGAATAATTATAATAACCGGTGGGTGGCCCCACGGAATAATTGCAAAATCGTGCATGATGGGGCTCCGCACAAATATCACATCGCACACGATATCTATAAAATTTTGCTCGAAGTACCACTCCATGAAATTTGTTGTAGAGAAAAGTCAAACAAATAGAAAAATAAATCTATCCTAAAAGGCCAAAGAACAACTAGACAAGAAAAATAAACAAAGAAAACAAGAAGATAAACACACTAGAGAAAAAAATTAAACAAACAAATGGTTAAACTACCAGCTCAGATCTTTCTCGGAATCTGACGCGTCCCCGGCGACGGCGCCAAAAACTTGATGTATATGTTTGTGTACTATGAAAATGTGGTCAAGTTTTAAAAGGTAAATACCAAGAGACAAAACTACACACCAGGGCATTGCACCCGTCGTATGCAGTACAGTACTGGTAAGAACCGGATATCAATCTGTGGACGCGATGACAATCTCCCGATACCGAATCGTCGCTAATATTTAACCGATGAAATGATTTGGTGAACTAATAATGATAACTACTCTATATAAATAAAACCGACAAAAACAACTAAAAACCGGATAAAATGGTGGAAAATCAGAAAAAGGAATACATCACCTAGACTCGACTCCTCTAGACTCGTTCAGACCCTCGGATGACTAATACCATGAACACTATCGTCTAATGTGGAAAACCGGACTACCTAGGACTATAGACACATCCCGAATAATCCAGAAATCCTAAATGAAGCATGGATAGCAAACTGTGCGTAACTACCTGCTGGATAAGCTACTTCGGGTCAAAGTCAACTAATCCTACATGAAATGGACAAATACCAGAGATGTCTCTCTAAGCATTACCTAAATCATGCAATGATGATGATTCAAAAGGCTTATGACCTAGAAACCGCCAAACATGAATAAGCAGTATCGAATCTTACGGTCATAAGTAATCTAACCTACCAAACACGCAAAGCTAAGCCTCTAGCAAGTGAAATGGTCTGGTCCAACCTAATGCACAAGGATGCATGCTAAAAAGCCCTAATTCAATAATAAACCAACTAGTAGGAGGTCTCCTATCACGCATTACCCGTTTGACCCGTTAAGGTCAACCGAATAACAAATAGACAAATTAACCAATTTTAGTAGTTCTACTTAACATTGACAATTTATCCACATGATTTATCATTAATTAGAACCAAATTAATATAAATGATCACTAAATCAGCCCCTAATCATCCATGAATCATCAAGAAGGAGGTCTCCTTGCAAGCATTAACCGTTGACTAATAAAAGCCAAACGGTTTAATAATGGCTAAAGCACTTAACTAAGGTAGTTGTACCTAGCATGACAATTAATCCACATGATTCAATGACGATAGGAACCAAATCAGCAAGCATAATCATCACAAACCAATTAAAAACATCATCAAGCAATTAATCACAAACTCATGGTAAAAGTCAAACCGAAATGATCAAAGAGAGCCTAAATTCATCTAATCTAAGTGATACAAGATGAAATCAGCCAAGAATCATGATAATAAACAATAAAGTTTCAATCTTGGATACATTCATCTTCAAGAAACAAAAACAAAAGAAGAAAATGAAGAGTTAGATGATTTGCAAACCGAAAAAATCTCAAAATCTCTAATCTTTACCCCTCCAAAGCTTGAATCTTGACCTCTTGATCTCCCAAAATGATTCCATAGTGTTTTTGGGTCGTTTCTAGGGTTTATTAGGGGTTAGGAATGGAGAAAAACGGCTTAAAATGCTTAAATACCCTAAAAAATAGGGTCTGATCGCGAACAGTGAGCTGGGCCGAAAATCTGGGCCTCGCCTAGAAGAATATAAAAGAAACGCAGACCAGAATCCAACTATCAGGAACTGCTGTCCTGGTGGTAAGGAACTCGCATGCTGAACCGGAGGTCAGGGGTTCGATTCCCCCCTCCTCCGAAATTTTTAATTAAGGCGTTGGGTTCCTGCTGTTGGGCTTCTGCTAAAGCTGCTGTGGATTGGACCTTGCTCGAGCATGTGGACTGGGTTGGGCTACTTCTGGGCCATATAACAGCAGCCGGGCTGCTGATCTGATCTTGTTATTATTATTATTATTTTTTTTTCATTTAACCTCCCATAACTTTCTCATTCGGGCTCCGATTCCGCTCTCGTTTTTTCTACAATTCTTCTAAATTCATCACGGATCCACCAACCACCTAAAAATCACATATAAATACCATTAAGCACCGAATTCATATAAATCAACATAAAACAATATTAAAAACTAATTAAAATGAGGAATTTATATATTTATCAATTTTAAGTTTAAAACCCCACCAAATAACAATAGAATTTATATATTAAACATTTAAGCACTAAATTTACGGAATTTTAAATTGTAAGCCCGAACAAGAAAAAATTCAATATTTTCCAATTAAAAACATATTTAAATGACGGGATTTATTTTTTTATTTATATACATGATGCTACGCATCAAAAGCTAACATAACAATCCTAGTGTATCAGAAGTTCAAACACTGATCTAATGGCATGAAGACTTGACTTAAGTCCGCTAAGCAGGCTTCAAGTTCGCTAAGGACTAAAACAAGTCCGCTGAGATCAATGTGATTTCACATGCAGATACATAACACTTAGAATTTACCATGAAGTGTCTAAATCACATTTCAACAACAACTGAGATTGTCTAGAAGCAACAGATTTAAGTTAACACACATGAACATGCCAAAGGTCCTAATGGGTTAAAAAGTTAAATTTTGAGCATTAAAGGACCATAATGTGGTGATCTATGCTTAACAGATTAGATGGTGGCTTTAACATGTTAAATTCAATCCAAATAAACAAACTTATGCACATAAGGATCAAGAAGCACATAATCAAGTCACCAAATTCACATTCAAGCAAGATACCCACATAAGTCTCATAAGGTCAATTTCATGCAAAATTTGACTTACTAAAATCAAAATGACCAAAATTGTGTTCAATCAGAGCTTAGTCACCTAAGATAGTTCACATGAGCCTAAAAGATGTCATAGATCACACCCTAAGTAATTATGCTCAATATTGATCACATAGATGATCAAATCAGCTTAAATAGGCCAAAACAGTCAAAGAATTTCAAATTTTGTATTAAATGAGTCCAAGATCCCTTCACCTAAGTAATGGACTTCTTCTTGATCCAAGTGGATCCTAAACAGACTAAACTTCCAGTGTTAGGCTCAATTGGATGTCAATTAACACAAAGAGAGCAATTTGCAAGTAAAGTTGGAAAAAGATGATGTTCTACCTGATTAAGAATATAAATGCTAGAATTGAGAAACACATACCTTTGTGAAGATCTATAGGTGACTAAGATCTAATCTAAGATGTAGTGAATTATCAAATGACTCAATGAGTAATCTGTTGGGATCAAGCAATTTATATTAGAAATCCGACAAGATTTAAATTGAACAAACAAAATAAAGATTTGCCCCTGTGTAGCTGAGTTTGAGTTTTAACTCAAATTGCCATTTGTTAGAACAACATACCTCTTTGATGATCTAATTTGTGTTACGATCACAATAAAGAGATGCAATGATCTTGATCAATATCACAACAGTAACAGTTTCTGTTATTGAATCAGACAAGCTAAGTTAAACTGAAGAAATAGTCAAACACGGAAAATATAGGCAAACAATTAATCAAATTGAATTAAAGACATAATTGAGAAAATTGAACTCAAACCATAAATTTGATTAATATTTGACTAATCAATGGTTATTAACAGTTTCAAGTTCTTGATTCATCAACTAGTCAATAATTTACAAGAAAACAAAACTGTTATTGGGGACAAGGTGAATTCCATACAATGTGTGATTCTCTATGTCAATCCAACTTCAAGGTCAAAAATTTAGGAACTAACTAGGTTGCTAACTTAGGTCAAATGGGTATCTCTACTTGGTATGATTTCTGCATCAGAAAACATGACAGCAGCAGCCACCATGAATCTTAATTGAGCAACCGAATTCCAAAATTTTGAGAACTTAAAATTTCTAAGTAGCCTACAAGAACAATGGTTGTATCATATAGAATAGATTCAAGTAATGTAAGTAACTTCAACATTCAAATCACTAAATTTAAAGAAATATAAAGTTCATCCACAGTTAAATCGAATCCCATGTACTCAAACCTTTCGGATTCAAGGAAAAAATTGACAGATTGAGATTCTCATACCTTAAATGCTTTCACAAGTGAAGTAGGAACAAGAAAAGGCAGAGGAATCTGTTTACTTAATAAAATTCAACATCAGAACCCTAGAAATTGATCTCATACCTACGGCACATGAACCTTGACAGCCGAACCCTATCGATGCAAATTAACCTAAAAAGAAAGTGAAATCGAACCTGTAATCACAAGATGAGTGAGTGAATCAACCCCAATCGATGATATAACAATAGACCAAGAGAGAAAATCTATGAAACGATCGAACAACGGAGGTTTTTGAGTCGATGGTTCGAGAGGAAGAGAGGTGGATGTGTGTGAGTTTGAACAAGTGAATGAACAGTCGACCAAGTTCTCCCTTTTATACTCTTAGGTTAAGCGGACTTGTAAATATCTTTAAGATTTAAACAAGTTCGCTAACCTTGTCTTAAGTTCGCTAAGAACTAAAGAGCCCAAGACAAGTACGCTAAAGGGAAAGGCGGAAAATTTGAACAAGTTCGCTAAGGCCTAAAAGAAGTACGCTAAGCCTAAAAGAAGTTCATTAAGGCTAGGAAAGTTCGCTAAGCCTAGGGAAGTTCGCTAAGGCTTTGTGTCAAGTATGCTAAGGCCAAACATAACTTGAGGAAATAAATTTACTCAGTAAAGAATGAAGTCCGCTAAGATCTAAACAAGTTTGCTAAGAACTAATACAACCTCAGCAGACTTACAGACTAGTGGAGAAGTTCGCTAAGGCAAAACCTTCTTAGCGGACTTCTTAAACACTTGAATACAATATTAAAGAGTAAACAAGGGAGAAGTTCTCTAAGGACAATATCAACTTAGCGGACTTCAAATCCCAACAAAAATATTCTAAGTATAGAAGAGAAGTTCGCTAACAATAACTGTTTAGCGGACTTCTCAAGACTTAGACAAATTTGAAGATTAAAAGAAAGGGAGAAGTTCGCTAAGGATAAAATCAACTTAGCGGACTTCTCACCTGAGATGATAAATAAAATTTACTAACAGGTAAGTTCGCTAAGAACAAATTTGTTCTTAGCGGACTTCATGGAATGAAAAATTGAAGATATTCACAAGTTCAAAAACAAGTTCGCTAAAAGCAAAAATTTTCTCAATCTCATGAATTTGTCTTAGTGTACTTGCCTTAAGTGTGAAGTACGCAAAGGCATAAACAAGTTCGCTAAGGCCTAAACAAGTTCGCTAAGACCAGAATTTATGAAAAACCTCAAGAAAAGATTCTAAGTCTTAAATTTTAACATAAAATCAAAAATTTGCAATTTAACTACATGACTAAAAACTAAAGGACATGTCTACCACCAGTAACCTATCAGGAAGATAAATTTTGTATAAATAAGCCAAGTACTTGTTAATTTCAACAAATTTGACAAAGACACGTTTAGCACCTAAATTTTACTTTAAATGGTCAAAATTCCACCCGAACTCAAAATTTTCAGATTCATCCGAGTTGGGTCAATTTTCCACCCGAAGTCAAGATGTCATTTTCTTTTAAGTTAGTTAAATTTAAACCAATTCAAAGATTGATTCAAGCACAAGTTGGTCAATTTTACACCAAATTTGGAAAATTAAGCACATTGACTTACATTTCACCTATTTTTTATGGTCGTGGTCAGACATGTTTAGAATCATACTGTTCACTTACGTGATCAATAACACTGACAATTTAAATCACCTTTCGTATCCGGTACCCTAAGTCAGAATGTCGGTATTGTTTATCCACTTAAGCTCAAACACGGTAATTTTCGACATATTTCTGTGATGTATTTATCATGTTTTATCCGATTAGTGAAAGATGTGATTAACCTTATATACAACTTAAGTCACCAGAATCCTACCATGGGTTAATTTTGCAATTCGGATACAGCCCACACACATAAGAATTTTCAAAATGCACATATGGAATTTCTTTAACATATGACAAATTTTATTATTTCCCCCTATTTCTTTAGTGTCAAGTAGCTGATTTCATGAATGGAAGTTATGATGGATCGCGTGAACAAAAAGGTCATTGCTTTCGCAAAACAGATGTGTCACGGATAATGATGAATGTGATGATGGGATCGCGTGGTCACAAGATCATTGCTTTCGCAAAGCAGATGTGCCATGGATTAATTGATGGATGAAGTAGCACCAAGGTCTTTGCGTAAGCAAAACAGATGGTGTGCTGATGAGTGAAATCAGGGACTTAATGCTAAAGAAATATTCGTGTGTGTTAGCATATCGTACTTAGCTCAAACTTAGGCAAATTTAAAGAATTTTGCACTGGTAGACTTAAAGGTTCACATTTTCAAGCAAATTAATGCGTAATCACAGAAAAATAGTATACTTCTAAGTATGTTGAGCCTACCAACACATCAAATGATAGAATTACCGGTCGATTGGATCATATCCTATGGTTAGATCTACAAGAACAGAATCATATCATGTTCTTCAGAATTTGTCCGACCACAGACGAAGGACTTTTTTATTTTTCATTGTTTTTTGACTTTTCTCAAAGTAATTTGTACATGTGTTTAAAAACACTTATTGAACTTCAACATAGACACTATTTTTGTTGTTTTTGACAATTTTTCAATGTTTTTGGTTTATCTTCCACATTGCAGGACCAGCAGACAGACACAAAAACAGAAATAAACAAGAAAAATCTTTTTGGTCTTTTCAAAAGAATTTGACACAGGACAACCACAAACAAAGGTGTTTAGGTCAAATCAGGGTCAAACAAAGCAGGAAAGTGACTCAAGGAGTCAAAACAACAAATAATCTTGAATATTTGCAAGAACAACTATATACAAATAAAAAAGGTAAAATATTTTTGTGAAATTTTCATGCAGGGCACAAATAACACTTCTAAGCAGACAAACCTATGAGATCAAGACACTAACATACATGGGAATGGAGAAAGCTTAGTCATAGTTAATCATGCCTACAACACTAACCAGAAAGTTAAACCTAAACATATCAAATGGCTTAGT
>JBCNJP010000025.1:10839599-10856050 GCA_039602395.1 Deinandra increscens subsp. villosa | reverse complement strand
TTGGCTGATGAGACACTCACTCGGATTAGAGCTTCAAGCCGTCAGATCCGATTATCTGTGCCGTTGGATCAGTTTTTCTGATCATTCTGATTGGCTGTTGGATTATTACATGGATTGTACTTTTTTTAATAGAATTTATTGATTGGTGGAATTAATTTTTCAAGAATCATGGTTTTTGTTGGAGATTTAACAAAGTCTAAAGAATTTTTTTAGGATTTTCGTTAATACGGATTTCTCTAATCAGTCTTTTACAAGATTAACGAGATAAAGCAGTGACGAAATTTCAGAAATTTTTTTTGGTCTCGGATTTATTCCATTTTATTGGGGTTCTCGTTTATTGTCGTCACGTGTACGTTAGCTATCGACTACTGACGGTTTAGCTTTATTATTCTGTTAATTATGCAGCTTTTTCTGTTACGTCTCACAGTTTTATTTTTAGCTGATGTAGTGCAGATGTCAACTAACCGGATTAACTGGAATGTCAGTTAATTATTGGAATATTCCGTTAAATCTCTCGGATGGCCGTTTCTTGAAGAAAATTGACGGAATTTTTCAAGTCGCACCGTTTTCAATAGTATTTCTTAGAAATCTCCACGGAATTTTTTTCCGAGCTTGTTTTTCTTCGCCCAAAATTACGAAGACTACGGTTATGATTATTTTACGCTCGGGATCTCAGATTTTGAAAATTTTGACACTTATCTTTATTTTCGCATCCAACCTCAGTCACGCGGATCATTCACAACTGTCAGCATCTGGCTTCCGGTTTTTCACGAGATTATCCGATTTCAGGATTTTTGCACCGGTTTCTCTAGGCAACCGCTTGCGACGGTTCGCCTCTCCACATCTGATTTTTCGCTTCCGCTTCGGATGTTTTTCAGAGGGATCTAGATAAAAGGGGAATTATAATGGAAATGGATTAACGGGTCGAGTATTTGAAGTTGGAGCATGTTCAGTGATTGATTGGTTTATCAGATTCGATTTGTTGCAGTTTTGACTATGATGTTTAGCATTCTTAATATTGTACCCGACCGTGTGAACTGTGGCACTTGGCTCTCAACTGGAGAAACGAGAACAGAAGAAGCTTATTCAAAGGGGAATCTCTATAACAGATTGTCTCCGGTTTATCAGTTTCTCATTGAAGATGTATGATAGAGCAGTTCTTCAGCAGTTGAACAGATTTGAAAGCATCATTCAAGGGGGAATATGTTGGAACTAAAATCTATGTGACTGACGCCATCAAATTTGTTTACCGAAGAATTCGACTGAAGAATCCATGTGAATTGATTCATAGACTGGGTTGTGATGATCGAGGCTTGCAAGATTGGACCGAAGACCGTTTTCTAGAAAACTCAACCGTTCGGGTCAACGGTCAACGTAAAAGTCAACAGAAGATCGGTTCGAGCGCATCAAGCTTCGGGTTAATTAAATCAACTTTGATTTAATTAATATTTATGTTATTTTCTTTATTTTTATTTTGTTCAATTGTTATGTTTTTCACTTGTTAGTCACCCTCACTATATATATAGTGAGGTGCCACATTCACATTAAAAAGAAGAGAAATGCTCCCATGTTGGATCATGCATTCTCTAGAGTGATGTGAGATTTCATTCTAGAGAGAGAAAGAGAGTCATGGATTTCTAGAGAGAGATTGTGTGTTTGTCATTATTTCTTGTTCTTGTAATCATTCAGTTCAATGAAATCATTGGACTAGTTCATCATCTTTCTTGTGTTTTGATTTCCAAGATTCCTCTCGTTCATCATCATCATCTCGGGTTTTCGAATCCAACCCTCGTTCGAGCTCACGATCGAGATTTTTGATATGAAATCGGTCCTTACACAATTTGATATTGAGTTCTTTCTGCAGTAACTTCATCCAATGCTTTTTGAAGTTCATCATTAGGTGCTTTAAGCGCTTCCACCCTTGCTGTGGATTTCTGAAATAGATTCTCAAAATCTTCACAAACATTTTTAGCCTGAAACTTATATTCCTCAACCTCCTTTACCAATTTTTCATTTGTAGAAGTTAACTTGACAATTTTTGTCAGGAATTCATCATTCTCATGTTGAAGTTGTAATTTTTGTTGATCATTATGAATACATCCTTCTGACAACTGTTTCTGAACATCTTCTAATTCTTTCAACAACAAAATCTTTTCTTTGAGTACCTTCTCATTTCTTTTGCAAATTTCATAAATTCCTTGACATTTCTTGACATAATCTTCAAATTCTTCATCTTTTCTTTTGATTTCAGCAAACTAACATTCATTGACCTTTATCAACTCTTGAATTCGAGTATCCTTTTGTGAACAAAATTCACACACGGATTCATAACCACTAAATTCTGAATCAGAATCACTGGATTCTATTTGAACAATAGCTATCAAAGCAGATTCATTATTACTAAGAAAAGCAGATTCAACCGGAAAATCCTTAGACCAATCATACCCTTCATCAGTTTGAGATATCATAGCTTTTGCTTCTTTATTCCGATCATGATTATCTGAAGTACTCGGTTTAGATGAAGATTGTTTGCATTCTCGAGCAAAATGTCCGGATTTGGAACATTTGTAACATTTTAGCTTTGACTTATATAATCCCAGTTTGTCTCCTTTGATAATAGAATTCTTGCCATGTTTATCCATAAACCTTCTTCCTCTTTCAACAAGCATAGCAAACTACCAATTCAAGTCTAACTTATGTAGCTAATCATCATCCATTTGTTTTAAATCATTTGGACACAAACCAGAATTACCAACTTGACTAAAAATTGACCCAGAAGAATATGATATGAAAGCTGAAAACAGTGTAGCTAGATCTTCTGCTGTTTGAACATGATTAGAATTGGTTATTGATTTTTTAGGAATAGTGAAACTGAATCCTGGAGAATAACTAGAACATTCATATTTTCCAGCAAGAAACACTGTTAATGGTGGAGTAACACTTAAATCAGAATGTGACTTTGATTTAGCATTCATGGTAGCTGAATTATCCCCATAATAAAGTTCTGGATTCTAAATGAGAGCATGTGTATATCTTTTCACTCTCATTTCTAGTTTACGAGCTTGCAACTTTTATGTTAACTTGTGAAAGGATCATCCAGAATAATCCTTATCATGTGTTAATAACAAAACATAGTTTTCTTAGCTATTTGGTAATGCTTCCAAGTACTTCTCTTTTAAATCATCATCCTCTTTTGTACCTTTCAGTTCTCCAAGTTCACTAACAAGATGTGAAATCCTAGAAACCAAGTCTGAAATACTTTCCTTTTCACAATGTTGAAAGTTATCAAATTCTTTTAACAAGACTTTCTTTCGACTTTTCTGATACTGATCATAACCTGCACATCTATCTTTTAATGCATCCCACAAGGTTTTAGATGTTGTGCAATTCTTAAATTGATGCAAAGGATCTCTTGGTAATGCCATCGTGAGATTTCCATATGATTTCTTTTCTCGTGAATAAGCTTTTCTTTCATCTTCATCAAGATCACTTCGCATGACCGGTTCTCCATTTTCCGTAGGATATTTATATCCTTGTTCAATGGGTATCCATAAATCAATATCAAGAGCACTAATGAATGATTCAAACCGTTGCTTCCAGTTGTGATAATCTTCCAATTTTAACAATTTGGGAACTTTCTGATTTGTTCCAATTTCATTGTCATAGTTCAACAAATTTTGCATTGAAGTTGAATAGCTGACAACGCGTGAAACTCGCTCATTTTGAAATTAAAAATCAAACGTCAAAACTTGTAACTCAAAAACGAAGGTCTTCCAAGCGGATTTTGGGGGTCAAACCGGAGGGTATTAGCCGTTTGGCAGTACAAGTGTAGATCTCGTCAAGACGAACGTTTTGGCTGGTATTAGCTCCCGTAACTCTTAACGGTTCTCAAGTTACGCCAGTTTTAGTGAACACAACTATTCTGCCAGCATACCAAAACTAGTCTCAGCGTACCAAACTATCGACTTCCGTACCAACAGAATGTAACGTACCACCAGCGGACCAAAACTCTAATGTACCAAAATCCGGACCATAAATTTCAGCGTACCAGATCAAGCAGCGTACCAATTTGGTATGGTGTAACTGCCAACGTATCAGAAAGTAACCGTCGAGTACCAACGATGAAGATTGCCTAGCGTACCAACAACTAGCGTACCAGAAATCTATGATGATTTCCTAGCGTACCAGTTTGTTTATCCAGCGTACCATCATTATCATCAGGCGTACCAGCAGCGTACCAGACTGAAATCGACTGATTTTTCGAATTTTTGACTTTTGGAATTGGAATTTGGAATACTAAGGTGTGAAAACACTCTAGGAACACTCGGAAATCATTTTTGACATTAGGAACACTCAGAATTGGGAAAAAATGATGAAAACGAAGAAAACCCAACTTTCTCTCACTACAAATTCAAATCTGACCAAATCAAAGCAGTAGAGCAACCTAGTGCTCTGAGACTGTTGGAACTAAAATCTATGTGATTGACGCCATCAAATCTGTTTACCAAAGCATTCGACTGAAGGATCCATGTGAATTGATTCAGAGACTAGGTTGTGATGATCGAGGCATGCGAGATTGGACCGAAGACCATTTTCTGGAAAAGTCAACCGTTCGGGTCAACGGTCAACATAAAAGTCAACGGAAGATCGGTTCGAGCGAGTCAAGCTTCAGATTAATTAAATCAACTTTGATTTAATTAATATTTATTTTATTCGAGTTTAATTGTATTTTGTTCAATTTATTATGTTTTTCACTTGTTAGTCACCCTCACTATATATATAGTGAGGGTGCCCCATTCACACAAAAAAAAAATGAGAGAGAAATGCTCCCAAGTTGGATGATGCATTCTCCAAAGTGATGTGAGATTCCATTCTAGAGAGAGAGAGTGTGTCATGGATTTCTAGGGAGAGATTGTGTGTTTGTCATGATTTCTTGTGTTGTAATCATTCGACTAATGAAATCATTCGACTAATGAAATCATTCGACTAGTTCATCATCTTTCTTGTGTTTTGATTTCCTAGATTCATCTCCATCTTCATCGTCTCTCGGGCTTTGGAATCCGACCCTCGTTCAAGCTCACGATCGGGATTTTTGATGTGAAAATCGGTCCTTAAAAATTGTATCAGAGCCAAGGTAACCGATCAGATTTCATCTCACGATGAATCTGGTCACTCGAATCTTAATTTTGAGCTTGAATGGAGTGAAGATAAGAAAACCCATTTTGAAGACTTTTCTTCTATTTTTCTTCATTTTTGGATGATTTTGGATGGATTTCGATTATATGGATGATTGATTCGTGTTATGGAGTTCATCTAGATGTTATTTCATCTTCTACTTGTTCAGATCTGGTGAAAAATTTAGGATCCGAAGCCGTTTCTCGTAACTTGGTATTTTTCCTGTTTTTGGGGTTTTTGAAGATTTTGAGCATTGATTCTGATTTTTCTGGGTGTTTCTTCATGGATTTGGATGAAGTAAGGTATGATTCTTTGTGTTCTTGAAGATTTCCAGAATTTGGAGGCTGTTTTGATCTGATTTGCTACTGTTTATGGATTGTTGATGGCCACAACAGTATCGTGGATGCTTTAGCTTCACATATTGTGCATCATAACGGGTTCTCCAATCGTTTTGGGCAGATTCAAGATCACCAAGTAAGGGTTACTTTTGTTCATCATTTTTCCAGATTTTGTTCATCTTTTTGAAGGTTTGAAGATTGTCCTAGCGAACTTATACTGTTCCTAGCAGACAATATTCCATTTTTAGCGAACTTCAAGTGTTTCTAGCGAACTTGATGAGTTTTTAGCGGACTTGTTTTCTGCTTATCGAACTTTTTCTTTAGCGAACTTCCCAGGCCCTCTAGCGCACTTGAAATAAGGTTAGCGGACTTCATCGTTAGCGAACTTGTTTCTGGGTTTTCGTTCGAGATCATTTTGATGGATTCTGTTCATATAGAGTTATAGAGGATGAGCTCACGAGTCCAGGGATATAAAATTCGTGAGAAATGGTCATGTATTGATGGAGATATGGCGTTTATACGGTTTTCCGGCGAGCTAGCATTTTTCTGGTGAGTCTCTGTGTCCAGCTTTGGTTGGTCACAAGAGAACATTCTTCTCTCTCTCTTGTCGGATGCAGGTCAACATACCCTATCTGCTTGAATTTTGATTGGTTACACGGCAAAGTAGTGGGACCCGCCGCCATAAAGAGAACCGTTGGAGGCTCTCTTTATCACATCCGTTAAATTGTTGTCTCCCTTTGATTGGTTAAGAAGAAAACGCATGGGCCCGCCAGCTGCAAAAAGATCCGTTGAAAGCTATACTCGCTGTCGCCTCGTGAATGGTTGTAGCCACCTACACACGGATCCTTTTATCAATCGCTGGATCTGATGAATCAGAGCCGTAGGATCCTTTATGTGTGCTTTCTCAGCCCAATTATGATTGGCCAGCCGCCATCTCCCATGGATCACGATCTGGACCGTAAATTTGGTTGATTTTGTACCGTTGGATCATGTTTAATGCTTCATTCTGATTGGCTACTACCATATCACATGGATTGTGTTTTATTTTGAGGATTTTTTCTAAGACTAACATATATTTTTAGCATTTTCGTTAAATGTTGAGTTTTTTCTTATTAGTCTTTTACGAGATTAACGAGATGACGCCCCTAACGAAATTGTGGAAAATTTCGTTAGTCATGGATTTATTTCATTTTATTTATGGGGTTCTCGTTTATTGACGTCACGCGTACGTTAGCTATCGACCACTGACGGGCTAGCTTTATTATCTGGTTAATTATGCATCTTTTTCCGTTATGTCTCAGGGTTTTATTTTTAGCTGATGCAGCGCGGATGTCAACTAACCGGATTAACTGGAATCTTGGTTAATTATTGGAATTTATCCATTAAATTTCTTGAAAAGCCGTTTCTTGATGAAAATTGGTCGTTTTGCTCAGATTTATTCCAGATTGCACCGTTTATCTCAGAAATCTTCACGGAATATTTTTCCAAGCTTATTTTTCTTCGCCCAAAATTACGAAGACTCCGGTTATGATTATTTTTTGCTCGGGATCTCAGTTTTTCTCCGATTTGATGTTTATTTTCGCATCCAACCTCAGTCAGCGGATTATTCACAACTGTCAGCATCCGGCTTCCGGTTTTTCGCAAGATTGTCCGATTTCAAGATTGTTTATCTGGTTTCTCTAGGCAACCGATCACGACGGTTCGACTCTCCGCATCTAATTATACGCTTCCGACTGGATTTTTTGGAGAGATTTAGAGAAATAGGAGGAATTATTATGGAACTGGATTATCGGGTCGATTATCAGAAGTTAGAGCATGTTCGATGATTGACTGGTTTATCTGATTTAGTTTGTTGCGGTTGTGACTCCGATGTTCATCATTTTCTTAGTATTGTACCTGACCGTATGAACCGAGTGAGCGGAACACTTGGATCTCGAATGGAGAAATGAGAACAGAAGAAGCTTATTCAGAGGGGGAATCTCTACAACAGATTGTCTCCGGTTTATCAGTTTCTCATTGAAGATGTACGACAGAGCGATTCTTCAGCAAATGAACAGATATGAAAGCATTAGTCAAGGGGGAATATGTTGGAACTAAAATCTATGTGGCTGACGCCATCAAATCTGTTTACTGAATCATTCGACTGAAGAATCCATGTGAATTGATTCAGAGACTGGGTTTTGATGCTCGAGGCTTGCAGTTGGACCGAAGACCGTTTTCTGGAAAAGTCAACCGTTCGGGTGAACGGTCATCGTAAAGGTCAACGAAAGATCGGTTCGAGCGAGTCAAGCTTCAGATTAATTAAATCAACTTTGATTTAATTAATATTTATTTTATTCGAGTTTAATTGTATTTTGTTCAATTTATTATCGCACTTGATGGCCATGAAGAGGATTTTCCGATACTTGAAGTCAAATCCGAACAGAGAACTTTGGTATCCTAAAGACCCACTCTTTGATCTTAGACCCTTCTCAGACAGTGACTACGCTGGTTGTGAACTCAATCGCAAGTCAACGATGGGAGGTGCTCAGTTCTTGGGTAACCGTTTGGTTTCATGGCAATGCAAGAAGCAGACTACAATGTCAATCTTAACTGTAAGGACCAAGATTTGTGGCTTGTGTATTAAATCATCACTTGGCGGAGTATTCTGAAGGCCTATGTGTTAGAATAGGTGAAAATAAGCTGGGTTATGGGTATATTGGGTCATTGGGCCAATTTAGATGCGTTTGGGCTCATTTAAACAATGTTTAGTGGGAGTTTTATGGGCCTTAGGGTTCAAATACGGGAATTAGGAGTTATTTTAGGTAGGTAGGTTAACTTGTTTCCCAAGTTCACCATCTCCTATAAATAGGACTCCTAGTAATCAATTTAGGGTTGTTGGTTGCTTGTTCTTTTTGGTGTTTGTGGTGATCATCGAAATTCTCCCAGAGAATTTCGTTCAAGGTGTAATCAAGCAGTTGCATAATACAAGTGTTTTCTTCTAATCGGTTTGTCTTTACTTGTTTAATATACTTTTCGATTATTGTTTAGTGTGTTTGTTCTTGAATCGCCTAGTTAAACCGGATTCCGCACGGTTTCACTAGTTTAGATATCGCGTGAGGGTTTAAATTGATCCTTACAATTGGTATCAGAGCCAAGAAACGCAAGTTTCGAGGCTCTCGCGATATCGGATTCAAGTTTTTTAAGAACTAACAGTTTGAGTTTTCTGGTGATTTTCAGTTGTTAGCACATTCGGAGGTGTTTTTCTGCAGGTTACAAGACAAGTCAGAAGTTTCGTGGTGTTCTCTGCGTGTTTGAGGAGCTTTTCGACCCTGCCTACACTTTTCGATCAGATTTCTGGTCGAAAAAATCATGTTCAGTCGCTCCATTCGATCGAGAAAGCCCCCTTTTGTGGCTTTTCGATCAGGCTCTACCAGTCGAAAAGTCCCCTTCTGTGACTTTTCGACCAGAAACTCTCAATCGAGAAGTCCCTCTGAGACTTCTCGATCAGTTTATTCAATCGAAAAGTCCCTTTGAGACTTTTCGATCAGCCCATTTCGATCGGAAAGTCCCCTTGTGACTTTTCGATCAGCCCATTTCGATCGGAAAGTCCCCTTGTGACTTTTCGATCAGCCCATTTCGATCGGAAAGTCCCCTTGTGACTTTTCGATCAGAGCATTTTGATTGGAAAGTCCCCCTGTGACTTTTCGATCAGCTTCTCTTCTCGATCGGAAAGTCCCCACTGAGACTTTTCGATCCGCTGACACTTTTCGATCGAGAAGTGTGCTTTTCGACCGACCCCCTGTCCGATCGAAAAGTACTTTTCAATCCAACCCTTTTCCGATCGAAAACCCACTTTTTGATCCAGAAGTTCAATCAAAGACATTCATGGCATCCTTTCTTCCAGGTAATTCTGTATCAGCCAGCAGCTCTGAGGTATGTCTTAACCCTAAATGTCAAACTATTTTAAATGAATCTAAAGAATGGCAAACTAAGTTTTTCAATGAAACCTTAAATCGTGAATTTGTTGATAAAGAATTGAGGGAATACAAAGGTAGAAGTAAAAACTTAAGTGAGAAACTCGAAGCTGCTAAAATTGACATAAAAAATCTTCAAAGGGACTTGAGTAACAAAAACACATATCTGAGAGTTGCTAATGAAGAAATTGCCACATTGAAAACTGAACTTGAACAACTTAAAGGGCAATTAGAAACATCGCAAACCAAAGTTGAGCGAAACGGTAAGATTGTGTCAGAAATGATGAAGGCTAGCTCACTTTTCTATAACACAGACGCTCGTATGCGTCATCTAAAAGCCAACTCTGGTTTGGGTCTCGGTACTGAAATAAAAGATGAAAAGTCCACTCATACAGTACCGATGCCCCTGATGCATGAAATGATCTCAGATTATGAGTGTTCCAAGACTAACTTGGATGCTAAAGCTGAGATCGAAAAGAAATTGGCAGCTTGTCCTATTAAAATTTCTGCTCCTGTTTCTAACCAGACTAACCCTTTTACTTCTTGTGCAGATAAAGGTAAACATGAAGCAGGGGTAGTAAATTGCAAGGAGTCCACTAAACATCCCTTGAAGTCCGAAGTTGATTTTTCTGTTAAAAATTCTGATTTTGAGAAACCTGAAACTTTATGTCATGTCTGAGTCAAAAACTTCTAAGTCTTCTGAGTCTTCTGAGTCTAGTGTTTGTGCTAAACTTTCTGAATGTGGTGTGTTTAATGTTGGTAAAAGTGATTTGAAACCTGTGAAACCCCTAAGAACTGTTAGAATTTTAAGAAGGGGTAAGGGACCACAGAATGATGTTCCCAAACCCACAGGTGATGTGAAACAATCTGAGGGGAGTGTGAACTGTCCCACTCCAAATGTGCAGAAAGTACGGGACACAAAACCTCGAGAATTTGTCCCGTACCCAGAAGTTAATTCTGCATATGACCAATTTCAACCGATACAACGGGAGTATATTCTGACCACAAAGCCCCATGGTAAAGCCCTTTGGATCCATAAAAACGCTTCAAAGCCAACTTGGATATCCACTGGGCGGAACCAACAACAGGCTCCCGTGTATCCAAAGAAACAGTCCTGCCATGTGTGTGGTCAACCAGGACACATGGCAAGAAACTGCCTGCACCGCCCGTATGAGCCTTACTATCCAAAGAAGGTCCAACAAAAGACTGTCCCATTGGGCCAAACACATGTTGGCCCAAAATCCAAGTTTGGCCCTTCAAATTCCAAGGTGCAAAAGTCCACATCACCACCCTCACAGGCAAAGATACATGCTAGAGCAGCAGCAAAGACTGTACCTTCAAACCAAAAGGTGCAGCAGGGCAAACCACAGCCAAATGTCCCCAAATGGAGCCCAAAGCCCAAGTCACCTAAACATGAACCATCAATTGTGAAAACAGCTTGGAGACCAAAATCTGCTGAATCCCCAAAAACAGTTTTAAAATCTGTTTTCAAAACTGTTTCAAAATCACCCATCCATCCAAATCCAGTTGGTTCAGCTAAATCAAATGGTTGGAGGAAGGATGACAGGTGGAATGTTTCAAAAGATGTGAACTTGTCTTTCAAGCCTACTGGAGTGTACAAGAAACACTCCAAACAATTTCAAGAAATAAGAGTTCAAAATTCTAATAAGAATCCACCGAGAAAACCACAGGTTTTTGGGAAAGAAAATCACAAACCCAGAGATGTCAACAAAAAGGACATTCTCAGTCCAACCAAGGCATCCACACCCCCAATCCCTGATTTTACAAAGGGAATGTTTTTAAAAGAAATCTCTTTCACCGACTCTTCAGGTTTACCTAGAACCACAATGGCCTGGGTTTTAATAGCTAGCTAATCTCTCACAGTGTGCAGGAACAGTCAAGGAGGACTTTCATTAACCTTGTTTGTTTGTGATAGTGATTGTTCCAGGCACAGGATAGGAGGCATCTCTCTACCACATGACATAAAGATTTCAATGGAGGGTATGTTTCCTTGTGAGAGGTAAATCTGGCAAAATCAGCAATGGGAAGTGAAATATTTCTGTTCTCAGAATGACTGACACGCGTAAGGCAAAAGTGAAAGACATGATCCAAGGTGATGTGCTCGGTAGGCTCAGTTCCAAAAACAAAGGTATGGGTCACAACACTTAAAGATAAAGTATGTCATTTGACGGGAAACACACACTTAGGTTAAGTGCTTGTTCTATTTGACTGCGAAATTGTTCCCGATACACACGCCGGACTCCAAAGTGTTGAATCGAAAATCTCAAAAGTCGGCGTCCCCTCTGTTTTGTGTGAGCAAAGATCTGGGGATGTCAAAGCCGTCAGTCAAGTCTTGCCTCTGCTTTGCGTGAGCAATGACCTGGTGTAGAATGGTTGACGTGTTAATCAGACTTTCCTCTGTTTTGCGTGAGCAAAGACCTGGTTAGTCTGGATTAACGTGCTTGCAGATCGCTGTATATAATTTACACTCCAAAAGATGCCAATGTGCACAACAAAAGAGACCCTCTAGCGTCCAAAACCCTTTAGCCCTGACTTTGTGACTAGGCTTATGTGTTTGATGAAAGGTTACCACCTGACTGATAAACGCCTCTGAGTTGAAATCATACAAGTCGTTGTATATTATCCCTATCTCTTTTATGATCTGTTCTTTCTCTTCTCAACCAAGTCTCGAGAAAAGATTCAAAACTCTGGATATGGGAATGTGAAAATATGTGGTAGGGAATGATCAAGCTTGATAGACTACACATATTAATTACCTAGGATTTGTGTGTGACTGTCGGATGTTCATAATTAATGCACCTAAAAGATAAACAAGTGACAAACAGCCGGGAAAATGAGGAACATGGGTTTAAGAAGGACCAATATACTGGCAATCGCCTGGACGTGTTCGAGTAACAGATGCTGAAAAGGGTTCCTCAGTTCAGACAAAGACGGTTTGATCCCAAAATAAAACCTTCTTGTTTAGAAATTTGGTATGTTTGTTTTTATTTTTATTTTTCTTTTGTGTTATCTTAAGTTTTTATTGTTTATTTTATTTTTCAACCATGGCCAGGTTAATTTAAAGGTTTTAATAAGTTTTATGGGTTTTATGCAAGAAAGTATCACCCCTCCAGAATCTCAGGGGGAGATAATGTGAAGAGTCCTCGGGTTCAGGGGAAGTATTTGGTAAAATAATTCTAACCCGATAATCAGTCATCATGTCTGGTTAGTGTCTGTTTCATGTTGTGCTTGACAGGATAAGTCAGAAAAAGAAAACTCATGGACAAGATGGTCAAGGACTCAGTTGACCGATGCACTGATGCTGTTACTGTTTGTGTTGAAGAACCAGCCGGAAAAGGACTTACCCTATGCTTAGGGGAAGTTTGTTGGTTGTTCAAGAAAAGCTTTCAAAGTGCAAGAAGAAACTGTTCACAATTTCAGGGGAAGCTAAGTGCAGTCAGTTCAAGATCTAGAATCAAGAATGCCAAGATAGGGGTTTTCAACATTTTTACCCTCTGAAGTTCCGTGCTGGTCAAGACAGTTACTGATGATTCAGCAAGGACTCGACATGTTTCAAGAAGGAGCAAGTACTTGAGAATCCTCCTCTCATTACTTGTTTGTCATTTGAAGTCCAAGCTGATGCTGATTGAGAGAAAACTCCCAGAACTCGACCGTTGCTGCCCAATGAAGATTGTTCAAGAAAAGAATCTTCACCAACCCATGTTCAAGCCAAGGAGAAGACTGAAGTCTGAAGATTGAAAGTAGAAGATATTTAATAGCACAAGCCAAGGGGAAGATTGTAAGGACCAAGATTTGTGGCTTGTGTATTAAATCATCACTTGGCGGAGTATTCTGAAGGCCTATCTGTTAGAATAGGTGAAAATAAGCTGGGTTATGGGTATATTGGGTCATTGGGCCAATTTAGATGCGTTTGGGCTCATTTAAACAATGTTTAGTGGGAGTTTTATGGGCCTTAGGGTTCAAATACGGGAATTAGGAGTTATTTTAGGTAGGTAGGTTAACTTGTTTCCCAAGTTCACCATCTCCTATAAATAGGACTCCTAGTAATCAATTTAGGGTTGTTGGTTGCTTGTTCTTTTTGGTGTTTGTGGTGATCATCGAAATTCTCCCAGAGAATTTCGTTCAAGGTGTAATCAAGCAGTTGCATAATACAAGTGTTTTCTTCTAATCGGTTTGTCTTTACTTGTTTAATATACTTTTCGATTATTGTTTAGTGTGTTTGTTCTTGAATCGCCTAGTTAAACCGGATTCCGCACGGTTTCACTAGTTTAGATATCGCGTGAGGGTTTAAATTGATCCTTACAATTGGTATCAGAGCCAAGAAACGCAAGTTTCGAGGCTCTCGCGATATCGGATTCAAGTTTTTTAAGAACTAACAGTTTGAGTTTTCTGGTGATTTTCAGTTGTTAGCACATTCGGAGGTGTTTTTCTGCAGGTTACAAGACAAGTCAGAAGTTTCGTGGTGTTCTCTGCGTGTTTGAGGAGCTTTTCGACCCTGCCTACACTTTTCGATCAGATTTCTGGTCGAAAAAATCATGTTCAGTCGCTCCATTCGATCGAGAAAGCCCCCTTTTGTGGCTTTTCGATCAGGCTCTACCAGTCGAAAAGTCCCCTTCTGTGACTTTTCGACCAGAAACTCTCAATCGAGAAGTCCCTCTGAGACTTCTCGATCAGTTTATTCAATCGAAAAGTCCCTTTGAGACTTTTCGATCAGCCCATTTCGATCGGAAAGTCCCCTTGTGACTTTTCGATCAGCCCATTTCGATCGGAAAGTCCCCTTGTGACTTTTCGATCAGCCCATTTCGATCGGAAAGTCCCCTTGTGACTTTTCGATCAGAGCATTTTGATCGGAAAGTCCCCCTGTGACTTTTCGATCAGCTTCTCTTCTCGATCGGAAAGTCCCCACTGAGACTTTTCGATCCGCTGACACTTTTCGATCGAGAAGTGTGCTTTTCGACCGACCCCCTGTCCGATCGAAAAGTACTTTTCAATCCAACCCTTTTCCGATCGAAAACCCACTTTTTGATCCAGAAGTTCAATCAAAGACATTCATGGCATCCTTTCTTCCAGGTAATTCTGTATCAGCCAGCAGCTCTGAGGTATGTCTTAACCCTAAATGTCAAACTATTTTAAATGAATCTAAAGAATGGCAAACTAAGTTTTTCAATGAAACCTTAAATCGTGAATTTGTTGATAAAGAATTGAGGGAATACAAAGGTAGAAGTAAAAACTTAAGTGAGAAACTCGAAGCTGCTAAAATTGACATAAAAAATCTTCAAAGGGACTTGAGTAACAAAAACACATATCTGAGAGTTGCTAATGAAGAAATTGCCACATTGAAAACTGAACTTGAACAACTTAAAGGGCAATTAGAAACATCGCAAACCAAAGTTGAGCGAAACGGTAAGATTGTGTCAGAAATGATGAAGGCTAGCTCACTTTTCTACAACACAGACGCTCGTATGCGTCATCTAAAAGCCAACTCTGGTTTGGGTCTCGGTACTGAAATAAAAGATGAAAAGTCCACTCATACAGTACCGATGCCCCTGATGCATGAAATGATCTCAGATTATGAGTGTTCCAAGACTAACTTGGATGCTAAAGCTGAGATCGAAAAGAAATTGGCAGCTTGTCCTATTAAAATTTCTGCTCCTGTTTCTAACCAGACTAACCCTTTTACTTCTTGTGCAGATAAAGGTAAACATGAAGCAGGGGTAGTAAATTGCAAGGAGTCCACTAAACATCCCTTGAAGTCCGAAGTTGATTTTTCTGTTAAAAATTCTGATTTTGAGAAACCTGAAACTTTTGTCATGTCTGAGTCAAAAACTTCTAAGTCTTCTGAGTCTTCTGAGTCTAGTGTTTGTGCTAAACTTTCTGAATGTGGTGTGTTTAATGTTGGTAAAAGTGATTTGAAACCTGTGAAACCCCTAAGAACTGTTAGAATTTTAAGAAGGGGTAAGGGACCACAGAATGATGTTCCCAAACCCACAGGTGATGTGAAACAATCTGAGGGGAGTGTGAACTGTCCCACTCCAAATGTGCAGAAAGTACGGGACACAAAACCTCGAGAATTTGTCCCGTACCCAGAAGTTAATTCTGCATATGACCAATTTCAACCGATACAACGGGAGTATATTCTGACCACAAAGCCCCATGGTAAAGCCCTTTGGATCCATAAAAACGCTTCAAAGCCAACTTGGATATCCACTGGGCGGAACCAACAATTTAGGACTCCTAGTAATCAATTTAGGGTTGTTGGTTGCTTGTTCTTTTTGGTGTTTGTGGTGATCATCGAAATTCTCCCAGAGAATTTCGTTCAAGGTGTAATCAAGCAGTTGCATAATACAAGTGTTTTCTTCTAATCGGTTTGTCTTTACTTGTTTAATATACTTTTCGATTATTGTTTAGTGTGTTTGTTCTTGAATCGCCTAGTTAAACCGGATTCCGCACGGTTTCACTAGTTTAGATATCGCGTGAGGGTTTAAATTGATCCTTACATTAACGGCTGAAGCGGAATACATTTCATTAGGGATTGTGCCGAGAAAAAGCTAGTTACCTTAGTCCATGTTGGTACTGAGGATCAGTTAGCAGACCTATTCACTAAGCCATTTGATATGTTTAGGTTTAACTTTCTGGTTAGTGTTGTAGGCATGATTAACTATGACTAAGCTTTCTCCATTCCCATGTATGTTAGTGTCTTGATCTCATAGGTTTGTCTGCTTAGAAGTGTTATTTGTGCCCTGCATGAAAATTTCACAAAAATATTTTACCTTTTTTATTTGTATATAGTTGTTCTTGCAAATATTCAAGATTATTTGTTGTTTTGACTCCTTGAGTCACTTTCCTGCTTTGTTTGACCCTGATTTGACCTAAACACCTTTGTTTGTGGTTGTCCTGTGTCAAATTCTTTTGAAAAGACCAAAAAGATTTTTCTTGTTTATTTCTGTTTTTGTGTCTGTCT
>JBCNJP010000025.1:10723033-10839099 GCA_039602395.1 Deinandra increscens subsp. villosa | reverse complement strand
TTAGAGGGTGACAGCAAGTGGCTTCCAACGGCTCTTCTAGGATAGGGTGAGCCCACGTAAATGCATGCAGCGAATTAGGACGTGACATCGTGAATCACTCCCACGAATATCCACTACAGCCGGGTCCCACAAGCCTTACTCTCCTCCAATGGAATTTCGACAACAAAAGGCAGTTGACCTGGAGCCGACAAATAGGAGAGAGAAGACATTATGTGTCAGCCAATCAAGTAACGCCATGTCACGTCGTCTTCAAGACCTCGTACTAGCCCCACCGTAAACCCTAATCACTCGCCGGAGAAATATACCAGTCGCCAGAAAACCGTGTTATGCCCATAACTCGCTCAAAACTTGACGAAAATTCTTGATTTTTAGCTTGTTGACCTCGTAGCTTGATTCTCTACAACTGTTGGAACCTGGAGGTTGGTGATAACACGAACACATGAACCCAAGAACAAGATCACAGGTAAAGCTGCAGAACCGACATGTATTTTGCTATTTATGTTTTTTAACATTTCGGTTTGTAATAACTTAGTTATTGTTGAACTTTAAATCCTTACTTTGAATGTTTGCTTATTATCATATGTTGGTTCATCTTGATTTACATGTGTGTTAATCTTGTGATTGTAAGTGTGTTTGTATGTTCAACACTTAGAATGTTTTCATATTTGAGTTGTGCTTAACGATCAGCCCGAATACTCTTAATGATCTGACCCTTCTTGTGTTTAACGATATGCCTGACAATGGTCTTAACGACTTGAGTACTTTGGCCTTAACGACTTGCATGAGAAATATGATTAACAATCTGACAGTTTTTCATCTTAACGATCAGCCTCCTCAAATGTCTAGTAACGATCTGCCTTCTAAAGACTTGCTTGACATGTCTTAACAACTTGCCCTGGTTGTTTAGCTTTAACTATCTGAAGAACCAATCTAACGATCTGGTGCTATGACTTAACGATTTGATGAACCTCTAACGATCTGATGATGCTCCTAACGACTTGATCCATCTAATAGTTAACAATCTGGTCTAACCTAGTGAGCCTAACGATCTAGTTGATTAACTCTTAACAACTTGGCACATGATCAAGTGGCACCTAACGATCTGACCTGGCAATGCTAACGACCTAACATTCTGACTTAGACGAATTTATTAATTACTTGATGTGATGTGTGATTCTCCTTGTATTTTGTGCATAGACACTTGTGCTCCTTATAGGGTATAAATAAGGATTCTTAGAAAACCCTAGATAAGCCTTGAGAGAACCTCCTGAGGAGCACTGTGTGTTTGTGTGTGTGTTCTTGGTGTTCTTGAGTTTTAGAGGCTTATTCATCCATGGCAAGGCAATGTTGCTGATCCAACCAAGGATGATCATCAACACGTGATTTCCGCACTCGTGTGATGAATCAAATGATGATCTTTGGCTAAGAAATCGGTCCTGACAAGCTATTTGATTGAATCTGAAAAGCTATTTGATGATTGGAAGAAAACTGTTAACTTCCAACCTAATAAGGACCCCACAAATTATTTCTCTGAACTGGACAGAAAACATGATAAATACATCACATGAGATAAGTTGAAAATTACCTTGTTTGAGCTTAAGTGGATAAACAATACCGACAATCTGATTTAGGGAATCGGATCCGAAAGGTGATTTGAATTGTAAGTGTCATTGATCACATAACTGATCGGTATGATTCCTGCATAGTCTGACCACAACCATTCAAAAATATGTACATTACGGGTTATTACCTTGAATAAGTGAAAAGTAAGCCAAAGTGCTTATACTTCCAAGTTTGATGAAACTTTGGTCGACTTGTGCAAAAGTCAAACTTGTGTTGATGGAAAATTGATCAACCTAAAAGTCTTGGTAAATACTTGAGTCCGGTGAAAAATTGACTGACTCGAATGAAAACGGATTTTTGGAATGTAAAATTTGACCAACAAAGTTGAACTAGGTGTTTAGTTGTAGTTAAAATCAAACTTGTTGAAATCTCTAGTGCTAATGGCATAAATAATAAATCCTTATCTTCCTGGTAGCTATCGTGCGGGCATGACTATGTTTGTCATTAAAAATTTTGGAAATTTAAGCTTTGTTGAATTTATGTTCAAATTTTGAAAATTTGAATTTTCAAGTTAATTTTTTTTTAAACTGGAATACATTCAGAGTTGTTGGTCATAACGATTAGAGTACAACTTGGAAAACTTGCTAAGTTAGTGCTCTTAACAATGTGGCTAAACACTTAGAAATTTTTCGAAACTTTTGAGGTTAAATATTAGCTTTAACGACCAGACAGTTTTGGCCTTAACGATTTGGTCCCCAGATTAGTCTTAACGATTTTTCTTTATGCCTTAACGATCTGGTAAACAATTTGGCCTTAACGATCTGATGTCACTTAGAAGTTTTCATGTTTAATGATTCTTAATGATCTGATCATTTTGACCTTAACGATCTGGCCTTCAGAATGGTCTTAACTATCTGGCACAAGTTGCCTTAACGATCTGATAGCCAGTTGGTCTTAACGATCAGGTCCTTTTTATGTTTTACTCTTAACGATCAGGGTCCTTTTCTCCTTATCGATCTGACCAAGGGAATGGTCTTAACGACCAAGGTACACTTGCCTTAGCGACTTGACCTCCCAATTGGTCTTAACGATTAGACCCTGTCATCTCGTGTTAACGATTAGGGCTCAATTGGTCTTAACGATCAGACCCTGTCATCTCGTGTTAACGATTAGGGCTTAATTGGTCTTAACGATCAGACCCGATGAAGCCATATGTTTTTTCTTTAACGATCTGGGGTAATTGGTAACGATCAGCCCAAGCTCTCGTTTCAACTTAACGATCTGAGCTAGGTTACCGATCTGATCCCCCCAACTCAGTTTTCTTATCTTTTTTTTATAAACCTATAAATAACAGTTCCGTTCCTCCTTTCTTCTCACTCGTATTCGCATCCGAAAACCTACAAGAACTCTCTTGTCTCTTTCAGTCTTTCAACGGCGATTTCGAACCCGAATCTCCGACTCTCAATCAATTGAATCGATCGTGGCTTTGTTCGAGGTTGGCTTGCTCAATCCCTACTAAGCTTTCGGTGAGTTTTATTCTCTGTATTTTTTGAGAATCGTTTGAGCTTTGGATTCTGTTCTTCTTTCGAACTGTGTCTAAATCAAAATCTTCTAATACTTATTGTTCGGTTCAAATTAATCTCAGATTCATCTTCTGTTGAGGTCGCATTCTTCAACATCCCTCACAATTCAAGGTAACTTTGAATTATATTGAACGATTTGAGGTCTTGTTTTGTGTACAGGGGTGTTAGCGGCACCGTGATTTTGAGAAACTAGGGTTCTTAGTGATTTTTTTTGGTTGTGAGATATTAGTGAAATCTAGGTTAAGTTCAATAGAAATCAAGGTTAGATGCCAATCAAGGTTAGATGCCTCAAATACTGTTTTCAGTTATTCAATTGTAACCTACCCACTGTTAAGTGAGATTAGGAGGATGTGGAAATAGAAATTTGAAGTTTTGTTGTTATACTTAGTTAATTCTTATATTGAACTCTGTTCCAAACTAAATAACCATTGAGGTTGGTAATTCAAGATGAATGTTTAGCTTGATATATGTTAAGTTGATTTCTCATCATAGCCTACAACTCGTGTGTGTTAGTTTGTAGAATCTGTTATCTCTACTGTTACCATTTTTAATTTTAAGTGAGTTTGATCGAATTCAGTTGATGTTCAATGCAAGACTCTTTGGTCAAACTAATAGAAAGTTTACCCTTAGTTTGTTAGACTTGATGTCAAAATGTATTTGAAATTGTTTATAATGTGCCTGATTTATATAAATGTATGTGGCTAGGCATGACATTTAGGAATAGATATACATAAGACTCAAAATAAATTGTTAGGTTATACTTGTTTAGTTGACTTTGACTTCACTTAAGATGTTCCAACACTTGTAAATATGAAGTTAGATAAACTCTCATTAGGTCATCCAAACTTCAAATATGCATAACTTGTTGTAGAACTTTGTAGTGAGTCAAGTTGTCATGTACTTGTTAAAATTACCAAAATTATGCAGTAATAACGAGATGGTTACCACCCCGCGCGTTGCTGCGGGGTTTAATTTGTATAATGAACGAAAGTAAAAAAAATAAGTGGTATAAAACGTAAAAGTCTAAAAGTCTCGTGGTGAAAGTATAAAACTATAACGAAAGTTAAAAAGTTAAGGGGTATAAAACGTAAAAGTCTAAAAGTCTCGTGGTGCACGGCGTTGAATTTATATGCTCAACGAAAGTTAAAAAGTTAGGGGTATAAAACGTAAAAGTCTAAAAGTCTCGTGATGAAAGTATAAACTATAAAAGTATACTAAAAGCGAAAGTAGAAAAGTTAAAAGTTTCGTGGTCAAAGAAGAACACAACAAAACTTAAAACAAAAAAAAAGTTTTAAAAGTTAGAGAATTAAAAACTTAAAGGCTATAAAACGTAAAAGTTTAAAAGTCTTGTGGTATAAGTATACTAAAAACAAAAATAAAATGTTAAAAGTTTCGTGGCCAAAGTAAAATATAACAAAACTTAAAACAAAAAAAAACTTTGACGAAGTATAAAACTATGAAAAAAGTCATCGTCAAAGTAAAAAACTCTAAAAGTATACTAAAAATGAAATTAGTCGAATAAAAAACGAAAGTTAAAAAGTTAAGGGGTATAAAACGTAAAATTCTCGTGATGAAAGTATAAAATATAAAAGTATACTAAAAACAAAAGTAGAAAAGTTAAAAGTTTTGTGGCCAAAGTAGAAGACAACAAAACTTAAAACAAAAGCAAAAAAAAAAAACTTTAAAAGTTTGAGGGTAGAAAACGTAAAATTATGAAACATATGTGGCCAAACTATGAAAACCGAAAGTTTGCTATTTCATTAAAAAAACAAATTATAAAAGTTTAGGGGTAGAAAGCGTCAAAGCACCAAAGTCACGTGGCCAAACTATGAGAAACGAAAACATCACTATTCATCCTCAATTTCTATTGTATATATATATATATAATGTGATTGACATGCTATCTGTTGATTTGTCTTAATTACTTGGTTCTAATACACATTTGCCTGATCCTAACAGATTATTCTGTGATTACGAGTGATATCATTTCCGTGTGATCTTACAAACTGTTAGATCATCAAAAGGTATGTTATTACTTGTTATTCAGGAACTTATGCATAATCAAGAAATGAGCTAAACAGGGGCATATTCTCACCTTATTGACTTTATTTATCTCTAATTTTATGAAATTATTAATTCAATTTTGCTTGATTTAAACACAGATTATATTGGAAGCAGTAGCTCTCTGAATTCATTTATCTCTTATAGATCTTAGAAATATTTAGATCTACTTCGAGGTATTTGCTTCTGTGAACTTTTTTAAGTATGTTGAGGTCTCAATTGCCTCATTTTTCTTTTATAATAACAAACTCTAGGTTCAAGTTGCTTCAGTTTTGATAGGTCCTTAGGATGAAGTGTGTTAATTTGATATTGCATTTCTTCAAATTAACCTGCATAACCTGATTGTGTGATCTACTTCAAGATTAGCAATGAACCATTGTTTGAATAGTTGTCTGACCGCTGTGTTATAACGATCTGTCATTGATATGATTGATAGTTACTCATTGATGCTAGTTAGTAGAATTAATTTATCCATTATTCCTAACCTCGGCTCATGAATTGTCTCATGAACTTGATTGATTGATTGTTATGATGCAAGGATTTGTCAGGACTGATTTTCTCATCAAGAATCCTGATCTTGAGCAAGAACGAGGTTGAGATTCGATAACCCATAAAAAGATGAAGATGAAGAAGAATCAAAGATAATTAAAAACAAGAAAGATGATGAACAAGTCGAATGATTTCATTAAATCGAATGATTACAATCAAGAAATTATGACAACACTCTCTCTCTAGAAATCCATGACTCACTCTCTCTCTCTAGAATGGAAATCTCAACATTCTGAAGAGTCCTCATCCATCCATCTTGAGACTCTCTTCTTAATGAATGGGGCACCCTCACTATATATATAGTGAGGGTGACTAACAACAGAAAAACATAACTGAACAAAATTACAAGTAAATCAAATAACATGAAATATTAATTAAATCAAAGTTGATTTAATTAATCCGAAGCTCGACTCTCTCGAATTGATCTTCCGTTGACTTTTACGTTGACCGTTGACCCGAACGGTTGACTTTTCCAGAAAACGGTCTTCGGTCCAAACTGCAAGCCTCGAGCATCACAACCCATGTCTCTAAATCAGTTCACATGGATTCTTCAGTCGAATGCTTCGGTAAACAGATTTGATGGCGTCAGTCACATAGATTTTAGTTTCAACAATTCCCCCTTGACTTATGCTTTCAAGTCTGTTCAATTGCTGAAGAATCGCTATGTCGTACATCTTCAATGAGAAATTGATAAACCGGAGACAATCTGTCATAGAGATTCCCCCTCTGAATAAGCTTCTTCTGTTCTCGTTGCTCCAGTCGAGATCCAAGTGTTCCGCTCACTCGGTTCACACGGTCGGGTATAATACTGAGAAAATGCTGAACATTGGAGTCATAACCGCCACAAACTAAATCAGATAAACCAATCAAACACTGAAAATGGTCCAATTTCAGATAATCGACCCGATATCCAAATCCATAATAATTCCTCTTATTTCTTTAAATCTCTCCAAAAACATCTAGTCAGAAGTGTAAAAATCAGATGCGGAGAGTCGAACCGTCGCGATTGGTTGCCTAGAGAAACCAGATAAACAATCTTGAAATCGGACAATCTCGCGAAAAGCCGGATGCTGACAGTTGTGAATGATCCATAAATAAATCTTGTGTTCCGCGTGACTGGGTTGGATGCGAAAATAAAGATAAGTGTCAAATCGGAGAAAATTTGAGATCCCGAGCGAAAATAATCATAGTCGGAGTCTTCGTAATTTTGGTTGAAGGAAAAACGAGCTTGGAATAATGTTCCATGAAGATTTCTGAATTAACTGGTGAAAACGGCGCGATCTGAAAAATTCCGTCAATTTTCGATCAAGTAACGGCCATCCGAGAGATTTAACGAAAAAATTCCATAATTAACTGAGATTCCAGTTAATCCGGTTAGTTGACATCCGCGCTGCATCAGCTAAAAATAAAACCCTGAGACATAACGAGAATGCTGAATAATTAACCGGATAATAGAGCTAACCCGTCAGTGGTCGATAGCCAACGTTGCGTGCAACGCCAATAAACGAGAATCCCAATAAAATGGAATAAATCCACTACTAATATAATTTTCAGAATTTCGTTCGGGCGTTATCTCGTTAATCTCGTTAAAAGACTGATAAGAAAAAGCCCGCGATTAACGAAAATGCTAAAATAATTTATTAGTGGAAAAATCCCTCACTAAGAAGCACAATCCATGTGTTTAATAACCACCCAATCAGATTTCACTATTGAAAGACCATGATCCGTGTGAGTTAGCTTCTGCCCAATCAGAATTGGTCTTTAACATGATCCAACGGTGATAATTAATGAGAATCCACGGTGGAGATCGTGATCCGTGGGAAAGGGAATCTGGCCAATCACAAGTCGACAACCAGCCTTCATTCAACGGATTAATTTCTTCTACTGGGTCCCACACTGACTTTCACAGCCAATCAAATAATGACAACGAGAAGAGGAAGGCGACAACAATTATAAACCAACGGCTCCTTTGAGAGCAGGAGGGACCCACTATTATCCATGCTCCAATCATATCTCAACACCCAATTTAGAGTTGACCGAAGGAGAGAGAAACACATTCTCTGATGGCCAATGGCT
The DNA here is from genome assembly GCA_039602395.1 of Deinandra increscens subsp. villosa. Taxonomy (NCBI): domain Eukaryota; kingdom Viridiplantae; phylum Streptophyta; class Magnoliopsida; order Asterales; family Asteraceae; genus Deinandra; species Deinandra increscens. The sequence goes on along the minus strand of JBCNJP010000025.1, from coordinate 10,831,267 downwards.
ATCCGCCACATCACTGTCTTCCTACCCATCATCGTATACAACCTGTGAAACCCTAATTCTTTCGCCGAAAATATGAGCTACCACTGGAAAAACGTATATTGCTCATATCTCAGCCAAAACTCAACCGTTTTTTCACGAATCTTATACCCACAGACTCATATGATCGTCCTCTACAACCCTTAACGATTAGAATCTTCTGAAAATGTCTTGTATGAAAACCCAAAAACCAAGTCGTTAGATTAAGTTGAACGATCAACTCACCAGGTCGTTAAGACTAAGACCAAGTCGTTAAGACTTAAGGTCAGATCGTTAAGAACATAAGCTGATCTTTAAGTTCAGCAACCTGATCGTTAGCTTAGAACCTGATCGTTAAGAACAAGCAGGTCGTTTAGACCATCTTCAAGATAAACTCAGGTCGTTAGGGCAAGCTTCAAGACTTTAAAGAAAACCTAGAAAAATGAAGAACACATCAACACCCAGATGCGATTCGATGTATAAACAAGTGTAGATCACAGATTCGTGACTGATATGATGAGATGAACCATTCACGAGATAGTTCTGGCCACAAACAATCCATAAACAGCTGCAAATCAGATCGAATCAGTCCCCAAAAATCTGGAAATCTCAAGAACATGAAGAACACCGTGAAACATGCACTAGTTTGTGTTTTTCCAGATCTGTCCAAACTGTTGAGATTCAGACGAAACGGATGCTTCCAATGGATCCGGAACGCGTTTTCCTCTAAGATTCATGCTTCGTTTCATCCAAATCCATCAACAATAACACCAAAAATGCAGAATCAAACTCCAAAATCTTCAAAAACCCTAAAAACGTGAAGAACTCCACTGTTACGAATTTCAGCTCTAATCTTCAATTTCTCCACAGATTTGCAGAAGTAAAACATGAAATAACATCAAGATGAAGTCAATGGAACCAGATCTAACATCCAAAACAGCAAATCTGTCCAGAATCATCCAAAAAATGAAGAAAAATATGAAAAAGTCTCAAAAAGTGGGTTTTCTCATCTTCACTCAATTCAAGCTCAAAATCCAGATTCGAGTGACCAGATTCATCGTGAGATGAAATCTGATCGGTTACCCGCTCTGATACCATTTGTCAGGATCGATTTTCACATCAAGAATCCTGATCTTGAGCAAGAACGAGGTTCAGATTCGAAAACCCATAAAAAGATGAAGATGAAGAAGAATCAAAGATAATAAAAAACAAGAAAGATGATGAACAAGTCGAATGATTTCATTAATCGAATGATTACAATCAAGAAATTATGACAACACACTCTCTCTAGAATGGAAATCTCAACATTCTGAAGAGTCCTCATCCATCCATCTTGAGACTCTCTTCTTAATGAATGGGGCACCCTCACTATATATATAGTGAGGGTGACTAACAACAGAAAAACATAACTGAACAAAATTACAAGTAAATCAAATAACATGAAATATTAATTAAATCAAAGTTGATTTAATTAATCCGAAGCTTGACTCCCTCGAACCGATCTTCCGTTGACTTTTATGTTGACCGTTGACCCGAACGGTTGACTTTTCCAGAAAATAGTCTTCGGTCCATACTGCAAGCCTCGAGCATCACAACCCGTGTCTCTGAATTAATTCACATGGATTCTTCAGTTGAATGCTTCGGTAAACAGATTAGATGGCGTCAGTCACATAGATTTTAGTTTCAACAACAACCCTTAACGATCAAAAACCTCTGAATCAGTCTTGAACGAAAACCCATTTACCAAGCTCGCTAACCATGCGGAAAGTTCGCTAAAAGGTAGAGAAGTTCGCTAGGGAGTGAAGTTCGCTAAAGCAATGTGAAGTTCGTTAAGCAGAACTTCAAGTTCGCTAAAACAGATTCAAATCCGCTAATCAATACGTCAAGTTCGCTAAGCAGACTTGAAGTTCGATAAAACTAGTCAAGGTCTCTTAGAACACTGATACAAGTTCGCTAGGGCAATCTTCAAACCATCATACACTTAATAAAATCTGGAAAATGTGATGAAAATGAAGAACACTTACTTGATGATCTTGAATCTGCCCAGAAACGAAAGGAAAACCCGTTATAATTCTCGATATGTGAAGCTAAACCATCCACGACAATGTTGTGGCCACCAACACTCTATAAACAGTAGCAAAATCGGATCAAATCAGTCTTCAAAATCTAGAAATGCTAAAGAATATGAAGAACACCATGAAACACACACTAGTGTGTGTTTTTCCAGATCTGCCCAAACGGTTGAGATTCAGACGAAACGGATGCTTCCAATGGATCAGGAAAGTGTTTTCCACTGAGAATCATACCTTCATCCAAATCCACGAAGAATAACCCAGAAAACCAAGAATCAAGCTCGAAATCTTCAAAAAACACTATAAAAAACGGGAAAACTACCCAAGTTACGAAAAACAACTCCTGATCTCCATTTTTTTTTACAGATTTGAAGAAGTAGAAAAAAAATAACAATCTAGATAAACTCCATGAACAATAACCTAACATCTAACAGCATCAGATCTGTCCGGAATCATCCAAAATAAAGAAAAAAGTAAAAAAAGTCTCATAAATGGGTTTTCAAATCTTCACTCCATTCAAGCTCAAAATGAAGATTCGAGTGATCAGATTCATCGTGAGAAGAAATGTGATCGGTACCTTAGCTCTAATACCATTTGTAAGGACCGATTTCACTACAGGAATCTCAATGTTGAGCAAGAACGAAGATCAGACGAGGAAACCCCCGAGACGATGATGATGGAGAGGAATCTAGGAAATCAAAACATAAGAAAGATGATGATCTAGTCGAATGATTTCATTAGTCGAATGATTACAACACAAGAAATCATGACAAACACACAATCTCTCTCTAGAAATCCATGACACTCTTTCTCTCTAGAATGAAATCTCACATCACTCTAGAGAATGCATCATCCAACTTGGGAGCATTTCTCTCTCTTTTTTTTGTCAATGGGGCACCCTCACTATATATATATAGTGAGGGTGAGTAACAAGTGAAAAACATAATAAATTAAACAAAATACAATTAAACTCGAATAAAATAAATATTAATTAAATCAAAGTTGATTTAATTAATCTGAAGCTTGACTCGCTCGAACCGATCTTCCGTTGACTTTTACGTTGACCGTTGACCCGAACGGTTGAATTTTCCAAAAAACGGTCTTCGATCCAATCTGCAAGCCTCGAGCATCACAACCCAGTCTCTGAATCAATCCACATGGATTCTTCATCGAATGCTTCGGTAAACAGATTTGATGACGTCAGTCACATAGACTTTAGTTCCAACAAATTGTTCAGTCTGAATTGCAAGATAAATGTTAGAGCATATACCTATGCTATGATGTGTCTCGTGTATTGTATCTAGATTAGAGCGAGTCCATAAGTGGTTATGACTATGTCATTGGCACCGGACCAAATGGTTCGCCGGACCAAATGGTACGCCCGTACCATTTGGTACGCAGCCTGTTTAGTCACTTAGTATAAATAGGTTCATGTTAGATTAAATGTTAACACTCTGAGTCATTCTACACTTTCTTTGTGTGTTTTCTAGAGAGAGAAATCAGAGAGAACTTCTTTGTATCTTCAAGTGATTCAATAAGAATTCTCTTATTTACATCTCGTGTTCATTATATTGATCAAAGCATGTAGTAGTAAGATCGTATCTCGGTTTTACAAGTGGTATCAGAGCCGTTGGCTCAATTTCCAGCTCTCATTTTCGTTTTTGAAGTTTTTGAGACGTTAAAAACTCAAATTAGGTGAGACTCCTTGAGTTTTTGGTCGATTTTTGGTGAATCGAACCTTCCTGAGTCACTTTCGCACCTAACAGTAGTGTTTGATTAAATAAATTCGACAACATTTTGAATCTGGAGTGAAATTTTAGAATTTTGCGTTTTTGAGATCTGGTACGCTGCTGGTCCGCGGGTGGTACGCACGGCAATCTTCAACCGTCGTACCAGTGTGTTCTTCCGCCGTACCAACTGGTCCGAAAGACAATCTTCAACGTGGTCCGGAGCGGTTATTTTTTTGGTCCGCCGTACCAAATGGTCCGCCGAACCAAATGGTACGCCGTACCAAATGGTCCGCCACTGATATTGGTCCGTTGAAGGTTTTGGTACGTTGGAGCACGGCCCCAGCCAGGGGCTCTGCCCCTTGGACCCCGTCAGGGGCTGCCGCCCCTTGGACCCCGCTTTTCGGGGGCGCTGCCCCCGAACCCCCGTTAATTCAGATAAACAACGGTGGGGTATGGGGAGAGGTCATGAGAATTTCAAAGATTTAAATCAGTTATTGGGTTTACCCTTGATTCGATAGCTGTGGGTTGTTATGTTTGAAGAATTTCCAGATTCCGGTACTTGTCGAGAATTAAATGTTGAATTTCAGAAAGCGATGTTTGTTGGTAGTCATTGTTTTTGAGGATGGACAGAGATTTAAAAACACGTGTTTTCTGATGATGGATAGAGATTCAGAGACATGGATATGATTACACAAACGGAAGAATATGGAAGATTTGAATATTTCACTTGTTTAGGGGGAAATTGAGACCCTTGAAAAATTTCAAAGTTTCAAAATTGAAAAAGTGAATATTCAAAAGCAATCAATTCAGGGATGATGGTGATTTTTGATCTTCATGGAAAGGTGGTGTATTCTGATGTTCGTGCAAACCGATATGTCAAAGTTTTCGATTATGGTTTGGAACTTTCTAATCAAATGCCCGATACATTGTTAAGTCATGAAGTTGACGTTATAGCCTTTGATTGTTGATATATTGGGATGGATTTCACTTTGAGGGGGAATTTCAATGATTGAAGATTTTGATCGTGTCTGTTTTCATTACGATCAGAAGTTCCAATTGGATGTGCTGTGCTTGACGCTAAGGGGAACTTTGTTGGTTGTGGAAATTGTACAAAATGGCAAGCTGTTTCATGCATACCTGAAGTTTCAGTCAAGGGGAGTTTGCTGAAGATAGAGGCGTCTGCAGCAAGCTGACTGAAGATTGCTAGAAGATAAAGATCTACATTCGACAGTAACGTCCAAGGGGAAATTTGTTAGGAAAAGTTTCTGTGTGTGGTCATTATTGTGCGAATGTATTAGAATTAAATGTATGTAATGATATCAACAATACCAACCAGCGTACCAGTTGGTACGCCCGTACCAACTGGTACGGCGGACCAAAGTGGTACGCCAGCTGGTTAACCTATAGATAGGTTCGGTGTGTTGAACATCTTCAAGTTTGTTCATTTCATTCTGTGGGGTCTGTGTGAGAGAGGATGTATACATATCTTGATACCGTGGATAAAGATTTGTGGATTCCGATCAATAAGCTATATGTCTATCCAACTGATTTTCATGGAGATCCTATATGGAGAATGGATCTTTCAAATGCAGAAATGAAGCAGTATGAAAATGAAAAGAAGGCATATGCATTTATCAAGTTGGCATTATCAACAGAGTTGTTTGTATATTTTAAGGATTGTCGAAAATCGAAAGTATTGTGGGACAATATGAAGATAATATGCGAATATCACAATATGCAACTTTATCGGAATCCAAGGTCAAACAAGAGTTCTAACGATGAGATTGAGGAGTTAGAAAAGACGTTGAAGAAGTTGACCGAAGAAAATAGTATTCTGATAAAAGAATTGGAGAAATGTCAGAAGATTGCTAACGTAATATCTGATTCTGTCTTTATGACAAGCAAAACTGAAAGTTTGATGTCCAAATTCTCTCATCTGATTGGTAAATTTGAAGTGGTTTCACAGAAGAATAAGAAGATTCAAAATTTTCTTACAGATGATCATTGGTTGAATGATGAAACACATAAGAAAGAAGACGAAATTTCTTCAAGATGTAAGAGGTGTATTGAATTATCAAAAGAAATTGAAGAACTGAAAAGTGACACTGCAGAATCTGAAAAGATCAAGATTGAAAAATTAATTGAAGAAAAGGCTGAGTTAGTCAAGGAAGTTGAAAAATGGAAGGCTGAAGCTGAGGATGCTGCGAATGATTTCAATAATTTGTTTGACAAGTCCAAGGTTAAGCTTGATATACTTAACAAAACTTCTGGTGAACAAGCTGCCCAGATTAAGTCTTATCAGATTGATGTGGAGAAGTTGCTTGATGAGAAGAGGGAGTTAGTAAGAGTGAATAATTTGCAAAATGCAAATTTGGATATTCAGAAAAGAAATGAAGATAAATTGAAGAAAGAGTTGTTTGCTGAACTTGATAATATGAGATTGCAAAAATATGAAACTCACAAAGTTGCTAAGAAATTGATTGCAACAGAAAAGAAATTGGCTGAAGCTCAACAAAAGATTTCCAATTTGAAGATTCAAGTAATTGATGCAAAGCAAATCGTGTGTTGAACAATGTCACCAATTCCCAATCTTTTACAAGTTTCTTGGCTAAAGATGAAAATTTTGAGAAAATGTTTAGCAAAACAGTTTCACCACCAGGAAGTTTAAAAGAAGGAGTTCATGAGCTGAAGGAAAATGTTGAAGCTGGTGATTATTCTAAATTTGTTAATAATAAATCAAATGAAGAAAAGGTTGTCAAGTCACAGAAAGAACAAAAAGCTGAAAGTGTTATGTTTCATTCTTCCGCTACTAAAGAAGAGAAATCAGCTAGTTCAACCGAGAAGATTAGTTCTTCTATTGATATTGATGAGACTATCTTCTATCAACAAAAGAATGTTGGTCAAGTTAAAGCTGAATTTTCTCGTCTTGCGAAGAATGTACATAACGTATCTGGTTCTGGAGAGAAGATTCCAGGGAAACATGTTGGTTTGGGTTTCAAGTTCAAAAATGTTAACGCTGATGGGGCTCAAGACTCAAAACAACAGAATTTAAAGAACGTTAATTTGAAACAAGTCAAGAAGGATGTATTTAATGCTAAAAAGGTTCAACCCGAGAGGATTTACAAGCTTAAGGGTTCGGAACAAATATTTTCTGATAAACAATTTCCACTTCATTGCGTGGATGCTCAGAAAATATCAGAAGTTTTTGTGAAGAATGTTGATCCCCACAACAAAAAGCAGCAATTTGTCAAATTTTCTTCTAGAGGATCCAATTCAAATTCACAAAGGCCAACATCAAAATGGGTTCATGATCATCAATTTCAGGTATATGATACATTTTATGATCATTTTGATGATGCTTATTTTTGTGAAGCTATGCAGGTTCCGAAGAGGAGAAATATCAACAATCGCTCTGATACCAATTGTAAGTCCCGAAACGGTCCTAACACGATATCGTTTAATCTATAGAAGTGCGGAATCCAACTATAGACTAGATTCAAGAACAAGGGTGAAATAAAGATATGAAAAACACAAAGATAAATGCAATAAACCTCAAAGAGTGCACACGATTTTGATTAGTACAACCGTCTGGTACACCCGAACACTGGAGAGAATCGAAATCTCTTTGTCTCCCCTTAACTCCTGCAAATGGCCAACCACCACAAAGTAGACTAGGGGGTCCTATAAATAGGAATGGACAAGCTTGGTAAACAAGCCATCCAAAAACCCTAAAATACATCAAATTCCCGTATTGGACCCCATAGGCCCAATAAACTCCCTCTAAACACTTTCTAATTGAGCCCAAACATGTCTAAAATGGCCCAGTGACCTAATATACCCATAACCCATCTAATTTTCACCTATTCTAACACATAGGCCTTCAAAATAATCCGCCAAGTGATAATTTAATACACAAGCCACAAATTATTCCCTTACAATCTTCCCCTTGGCTTGTGATATTAAATGTCTTCTACTTTCAATCTTCAGACTTGCAGTCTTCTCCTTGGCTTGATCATGGGTTGATGAAGATTCTTTTCTTTTACAATCTTCATTGGGCAGCATGTGGGATGATTGATGGCTCTTTCTCTTTATCAGCATCAGCTTGAACTGCAAATGATGAACAAGTAATGAGAGGAGGATTCTCAAATACTTGCTTATTCTTGAAAACTATTGAGTCATTGCTGAATCAGTAGTAACTGTCTTGACTTGCTTGTGACTTCAGAGGACAAATTTTGAAAACCTCTGTCTTGGCATTCTTGAATTTCTTGTTGTGACTGCTCTGCATCTTTTCTTCAATTAGCTTCCCCTAAACTTGAGAACGGTGTCTTTGGAAGCTTTACTTGAACAACCAACAAACTTCCCATGAGCATAGGGTAAGTCCTTTTCCGGCTGGTTCTTCAACACGAACAGTAGCAACACTCATTGACTTTTCTTCTCCATGACATCTCATTTAACATGTCATGCACAACATGGAACAAACACTAACCAGACAATGATGACTGGTTATCGAGTTAGCATTATTTAACCAACAACTTCCCCTGAACCCGAGGGGGAGGTCACACCTTCTTGCACAAAACCCAAAAAAAATCTTATTAAAACCTTTAAATTAACCTGGCCATGGTTGAAAAAATAAACAATAAAAAAACTTAAGATAACACAGAAGAAAATAAAAACAAACATACCAAATTACGAAACGAGAAGGTTTTATTTTGGGATCAAACCGTCTTTGTCTGAACTGAGGAACCCTTTTCAGCGTCTGTTACTCGAACACGTCCAGGCGATTGCCAGTATATTGGTCCTTCTTAAACCCATGTTCCTCATTTTCCCGGCTGTTTGTCACTTATTTATCTTTTAGGTGCATTAATTATGAACATCCGACAGTCACACACAAATCCTAGGTAATTAATATGTGCTGTCTATCAAGCTTGATCATTCCCTACCACATATTTTCACATTCCCATATCCAGAGTTTTGAATCTTTTCTCGAGACTTGGTTGAGAAAAGAAAGAACAGATCATAAAAGAGATAGGAATAATATACAAAGACTCGTATGAGTTCAACTCAGAGGCGTTTATCAGTCAGGTGGTAACCTTTCATCAAACACATAAGCCTAGTCATAAAGTCAGGGCTAAAGGGTTTTGGACGCTAGAGGGTCTCTTTTGTTGTGCACATTGGCATCTTTTGGGGTGTAAATTATATACAGTGATCTGCAAGCACGTTAATCCAGACTAACCAGGTCTTTGCTCACGCAAAACAGAGGAAAATCTGATTAACACGTCAACCATTCTACACCAGGTCATTGCTCACGCAAAGCAAAGGCAAGACTTGACTGACGGCTTTGACATCCCCAGATCTTTGCTCACACAAAACAGAGGGGACGCCGACTTTTTGAGATTTTCGATTCAACACTTTGGAGTCCGGCGTGTGTATCGGGAACAATTTCGCAGTCAAATAGAACAAGCACTTAACCTAAGTGTGTGTTTCCCGTCAAATGACATACTTTATCTTTAAGTGTTGTGACCCATACCTTTGTTTTTGGAACTGAGCCTACCGAGCACATCACCTTGGATCATGTCTTTCACTTTTGCCTTACGCGTGTCAGTCATTCTGAGAACGGAAATATTTCACTTCCCTGCCTTCTCAAACACAAACAAAAGATTAAAAATTAAAAAGCACAATTTTTTAGGGGTCAACTATTTCATCTTTTATATTCTTCCCCTTGCTTTTTGATTTTTAAAATCAACACATATTTTTTTATTTTTATTTGTATTATTTTTTTAATTATTTTTTTTATTTTTATTATTGACACACAGACACATCACTAAATATCTACTAAAACTGGCCAAGCTAACCTTCAAAGTTTATCTTTTGAAAAATTTCAGAAATGGGTTTTATTTAATGCACTACCAGACTTCACATCAAATTAGCCAAGAAACAAATAATCAAGACAGTACCTTGCTGATTTTGCTAGATTTACCTCTCACAAGGAAACATACCCTCCATTGAAATCTTCATTACATATAGCAGGGAGATGCCTCCTATCCTGTGCTTGGAACAATCACTATCACAAACAAACAAAGGTTAATGAAAGTCCTCCTTGACTGTTCCAGCACCAGGTGAGAGATCAATTAGCCAATGGAACCCAGGCCATAGTGGTTCTGGGTAGACCTGATGAATCAATGAAAGTTACTTCTTTTAAACACATGCCCTTTGTAAAATCAGGAATTGGAGTTGTGGTTGCCTTTGATTTTGGTTTCCAAATTCCAGGTGATTTAAAAGTTGTTTTAGTCACCTTTCAAGTAGTGACTTTAGGTATTTCAACCTTCTTCATTTCAGGTTTCCTTTTCAAAACAGTTTTAGTTACCTTTGGAGGGGTAACTTTAGGTTTGTCATCTTTGTGTTGTTTTGAAATTGGTTTCTTCACCTTTTTATGAAAATTTTCATAATTTGGAAAAACACATTTTTGATTTGAAAATGTTCTTTGTTCTTTGGCAGCGCCCCAATGTTGATCAGAGGGTTTCATCTTAGGAGAAACAGTCTTCATTGCCTTAGGTGGTTGCACCTTCATTGGCTTAGACTTAACTGATTCCTGAGACGAAACACTCCGACTTTGCGGATAATATGGCTCATAGGGGCGATAGAGACAATTTCGAGCAATGTGACCAGGATTGCCACAATTAAAGCATGTCTGCTTCTTGAGATAGAAGTCAGACGTGTAACCGTTTGTCTTTAGCTGCTGAGGTGGAGCACCATTTGCTTGTTTCTGCATCTTTGACCTGTTTGCAGATCTTGGGTTGACTGTGGACTGGTTTCTCGAAGCTTGAGTTGAATCTATCTTTGCAGTTCTTGTGCTCCATGTATTCTTTGATGTCGAGGCAACATTTCTACAATTGCAACTACATGAGCCTACTGATGAAACTGGAGACTTGTTTGTCATCTTGGGCCTTTCAATCTTGATAGGAACAGAAGTTGGAGGCTTGATGGTGATCTTGGGTCTTAAGCTCTTAATGTGAGATGATAAACCACCATCATGACCCAAGCCTTTGAACTTAGTGGAGAAGGATGGTAGTTCATAGCCAGCATCTGGTTCTTGGTCAAACATAGACCCAGATGTCATGAATATCTTACCATTGGGTCTGGTAGTCATCACCGCACGTTCCCGCTTTACCTCATCCACCACTTTGGAATAAGGAGTCTCGATCTTTGGATAAGGAGTCAACTTTTCTTCATCAGCTCTCTTCACTTCAGTGGCTGTCTTTTCATCTTTATGCACTGGTTGAGGCCCATATACCATGGTTGCTTCATTCAGAGACTCTTTCATCAATTCATCTGCAGTTTGGGGCACCTTGATATATTCATGTAGTAATGGGGGAGGAATATTTCCATCCCCGAGGCCAGATGTTCCTTTTACCCGCTCGAGTCGCTCTTCTGATTTGAATAAAGCATGATGAGAGTCCATCATTTTCTTTTGTATAATTTGATGCTTCTCAAGGGCAGATTGAGAAGTGCCAAGTTTGGTTCTCAGTTCCTCAACCTCCTTGGTTAGCTCTTCTACCTTAGCGTTAGCAAGCCTAAGATATGTGCTTTTATCACTCACCCGAGATTGAAGATTCTTAACATCTACCTGAATGGCCTCAAGTTTCTCTCTAAAAATTTTGGTCTTACTTTTGCACTCCCTAAGGTCTCTAGCAGTGAGTGCATGATTTGCGGTTTCATTTATGAATTTCTGTTCCCATTCCTTAATCAAGGCACAACAGATGGGGTTTGAGCATTCCTCGCAGTTACAGATCCAAGCTCCATCAGCATTATTGATCTTTCGCTTTTCCTCCTCTTTTTCACAAAATGTCCGGAAAAGATATTTCTCCTGACTGAGTTCTTCACCTAAAGACTCTATCATCTTTTTGTAAGGTTCGACTTGTTTTAGATGAGTCTTTAGTTTGTACTCTGCATTGAGACGGTCTCTTTCTTCGGTTCGAAACAGTTGCTTATATTGTTCGATTGATTCGGAGCATGCCGAGTTCGAACATATCTGAGTTTGATCACTCACAAGAGGAGAAGCAACTTGAGTACTTGTCATTATCTTCTTTGGATGAACTTCTGGATCAAATACGAACTGAAAGACTTGAACGGATTGAAAAGGGATGGATCGAAAAGTCTCAACAGGATCGGAAAGACAGCTTTTCGATCGGGCAGAGTTTCGGCTCAACCAAAAAGTGTAAGCTGATCGAAAAGTCACCAAGGGACTTTCCGATCGAAAGGCGAAACTGATCGAAAGTCACGAAGGGACTTTCCGATAAAAAAGGAGCTGATCGACAAGTCACGAAGGGACTTTCCGATCGAAATGGAGCTGATCGAAAAGTCACGAAGGGACTTTCCGATCGAAACGGAGCTGATCGAAAAGTCACGAAGGGACTTTCCGATCAAAATGGACCTGATCGAAAGTCACGAAGGGACTTTCCGATCAAAAAGTGGGGAACCGGGAAGTACTCTCCGATCGAAAGTCACGAAGGGACTTTCCGATCGAAAAGTGTCCAAAAGGGTCGAAAAGCCAAAATTTCGATCGAAATAAGGGTCCAAGCCACAGATTTTCGATCGAATAGCTTATAGAACACGGGCTTCTTGCTTCTGCAACACTTGTAGCCTGAAATCAATCACAAGAGACTCACAAACAAAATCGTTAGTAACACCTTGAAACACTTGGAGCAAAAATATGAAAATTAAAAAAAAATGAATTACTCCAGAAGGTGCAGAAAAATTCAACGATCAAAACCCCGTCAAAATAAATTTGCACCCGCTTGAAATGGGTGGCCGTTTCTTGCTTCAAAAACCGGATGACGTGGACCACTTGTTTTAAATAAATCCCGATGGCAATTTGGTAATTATGTGAAATTCACTTGGCTGTGAACTTCTTTGAGAGCAAATCAGGCTTGAGCCGAGAACCAGATTTTGACAGACCGAACACTACCAATTTGAACCGTAACCTCCCTTTCCAATTCCTAAATCTAAGAAAATTCACCCTTGCTCTGATACCAATTGTAAGGATCGAAATCTAACCCTCACGCGATATCAAAGACTAGTAAAACCGTGCGGAATCCGGTTTTAGCTAGGTGATTCAAGCATAAACAATATAAGCAATAATCGAAAAGTATAATAAACTAGAAAACACAAACCGATTAGAAGAAAACACTTGTATTGATCACGGTTAATTGCTTACACCTTGATCGAAATCTCTAATGAGAATTTTGATATCACCACAGAACACCAAAAAGACAAGCAACCCTAAACCGATTACAAGAGGTTCTATATATAGGTGAGATTGACTTGGTAAACAAGTCAATCTCCTTAGTAATTTTCGAACCCCAAGCCCATACAAATTAAATCGGACCCAAACCCACAATAATCCTACAAAAGTTAGCCCATTTGAAGACACTCCTATACTTCTTCACATACGATTTCTTGTGAGGAAAATCCTCAAACCTCTTGAACTTGCTCCTCACTGCTTTTTCCAGTTTCTTATAGAAGTACTTGGCTTGCTCATTGTTTGACGGATTTGAGAACGGAGCCTGATAAAGCATTGTCAGATCCACATTCGTCCAGGAGTAAAACTGTGTCCAGCTCTTGTAGTACTCCAAAGGATACTGACCCTTTCTTCTCACTACAAACATGTTCTTCTCTCCATCAAACATCCATGTTTTAACAGCCGCAGTAATTCCTTGCTTATCATGATAATGTTCACCCAACTGGATTAGATACCTTTCAGGAGGATAGGCAAAGGTCTGCGACTCCCAACCTCCATCAAAATCAGAAGCTGGAACTGTCATGTAATCCCTATCCCTGGTATCTTTATCTTCACTTAAAGCTGCAGGTAAAATAGGTTGAGTTTCCTCAGGAATATCTGCTTCAAAATCAAACGCTGGTGATTGTGAGGAATCGCCTGCACTTGAGCCTCCTTCATCCTTATCACCTTGCTCAAAGCTTGATCTGCTTGATTTATCTGAGCTCAGCTGCCTGATCAGCTTATGAAGATCTCTAAATTGTCTGGTAAACTCTCTGTTTATCTTCTTCTGATTCTCCAATTCAGTATTATGGACCTTCTGAATATCAATTAAATCACCAATGATTTCACTTTGAGTTGCATTTTGGGCTTTCAAACCTTCTATCTCTGCTCTGAGTTCCTTCTCCAATCTGAACTCAAGGGTTTCTACTGCTTTCCCCTTATCTTGGGCTGTGGGTTGAGAAGAAGACTGACCAGCACTGGAACTTGTGACTGGTGGCTCATGAGAATCCAATCTTCTTCTCCTTGGGTCACTAGGGCCTTCTCTGTGGTGTGGTGTAGCAGTCGACTCAGTCTCATTCATCTCATCTGTAACAGAAGCACCGAGGGGAGGATCCTCTGTGGCTTTCCGTTTTCTTGTCAGTGGAATCTCAGTTGTCTCTGTCTCTTCTTCCTCAATGTCAATATCGTCAAGATAGGTATCATAATTGATTGACTCGTCACCTTCAAAATTGAGTGCTCCAATCCTCACATCATTCAGATCAAACTCTTCCCAGTCAGAGTCATCAGGAAGATCAACAACTTTCTTCTGAGGAGGAGGCATATAATGTTCTTCTTCTACAGATGCATTTCTGTTAACTGGAATCTCCTCTCTCACCATCTCCGCAAACTCTCTAAACTTGTCACCGAACGGCATCTTATCAGACAACTTCTTCTTCGGATTTATCATCGGAAACACTTCAATACCCATTGGCTTAGTATCATGTGTGTCATTGGTCTTTCTCAGGTTCGAGTATCTTGAATCCAGAACAGACTGAATGAACCTAGGAACAGCTGCAAACTTTTTATCTCTTGACACGACCGCTTTCACATCTTCAAAAATCATCCTGGACCAGTTGAACCGAACACCTCTGATTAGTGACACCATTGCATGGGTGTGCACCTGGTTCAACTGATCTGTAGAGCTCTTCTTGGCAATGACACATTTTTGCAAGTAATGTGCCAGCATTCTCCAATACGGCGGAATGAGAGCTTTCATAGTGGGAGGAGATATGGTAAGGTATCCCATTTCCTTTAGACATTGTGACACCATTTCTTTATCAAGCACAGTGGAATCAGCAGCAACATCTTTGAGTCTGAGTGCCTGTCTGAAATTCTCTTCAGTTAATATCACCTCAGTACTTTGAATCTTGGCAATAATCTGCTTCCCATCTTCAGATACATCTGCCGTCTTCTAAAACTCTTGCTGCATACGTTTGCATATAATCGGGTTTGTTGTTAATGCAAAGTATAAACAGCACTTTTTCAATCCAGCTATCATTGACTGGTACTTCTCTCTGTATTCAGCAGGCGGATCCAGTAAATATGCTACCTGATTGTGATCTTTGACAAATTCTAAATCCTCAAGCCGATCCTTCGGGGGTCGAGCCACACGCTTCAATCGAGGTGCCATAGCTAGAAATCAACAGTGATGGTGTGGTTGGTGATGGATTCCGAGTGGGAGGGTGGTGTCGGATGGTCTCAGCGGCTGCGGAGGGTGGTGGATTTGACGGAGACAGTGACAGCGACATTGTGGTGGAATGGGGGTGCTGTGGAGGTCGGATGGTGGCGGGAATGGTGATGGTGGAGTCGCAGGAGGGTGGCGAGTGTGGTGGTGGTGAGCGATGGCAGCGGTAGTGGGTGGAGGAGGTGATCGGCGGTGGTGGTTGGATGATTAGGGTTTGGGATAGAAAGAGGGAGACGGGAGAGTGAGGGTCGCCGGCCTCTCCCTTCCTTTTGTTTAAAAAAATTTCAGTTTGCCCCCTCCAATTTTTTTAACTAAACACAAATCACCCAAACCTTTTACCAACTTCATTTAAACTTAACAAGGTTATATTTTTTTAAAAAAAACATACAAACCCCAACTTTATTCTTGTTTATTCATTAAAGCTTCCCCTAAAGTCAAGCCCGAGAGTTTTACGATCTGGCAACATTTACTTAAAAAAAATAAAAACAATTAAACAAATTAGAAGTTAAGATAAAATATAAAATAAATACAAATAAAATAAAAAACATAAACAAACAAACAATCTTAACCAACTGGGTTTTGAGTTAAAAGGCACTGTTAGGGATCATACCAGATAGTTTGTGACTGAGGAACCCTTTTCAGCTTCAGTTACTTCGCATGTTCAGGCGATTGCCGGTATTTTGGTCCATCTTTAAACTCATGCTGCTTTCGCTTACTCAAGCCGTTTTATCACATAATTTATATTTTAAGGTTTATTTAGTTATGACAATCTATCCAGGTCACGCACATAAGTCCTAGGTATAATTTGTACATTCTATCAAGCACACCTGGTTTCCGTACAACATTTTTCACGACACCTTTCCTTAAGCCCAACATCATGCTCCAGACTGGGTTGAGAAAAGAAAGAATAGATCACGGAGGTTTTGTTGGATAGTATACAAAGTCAACTGAATTTTTTGAAACATTTTAACAATGTTCTCATCAGTGACAAAGGCTCAGGGTTTTGGACACTAGAGGGTCTCTTTTGATTGTGCGCATTGGCATCTTTTTGGTTTAACATATATATACAATGTGATCTAAAACGTACGTGGATCAGGGTGGTTCCAGGTCTCCGCTTTCGCAGAACAGAGGAGTCCTCACTCACGTACAACATTCCCAGGTCATTGCTTATGCAAAGCAGAGGGAATGGGATTTTTGAGCATGACATCAACACTCAGAATCGGGCGTGTGTCTCAGGATTCCTGATACGCAGTCAAATAGAAATTGTACTAACCTAAGTGTGTGTTCCCTTTCAAGCATCATACGTTATCTTCAAGTGTTGTGATAAAACATACCTTTTGATTGATTGTCGGTAGAGCCTACCAAGCATATCGACCATGAATCACTGCTTTTCACTTCCACCTTACACGTGTCAGTCAGCAAACACCTGGAAATTTATATCACTTCCCACCTGGTCAACCAAAACCAGAAAAAAATTTAAAAGCACACACTTTAGAGGAAATACTTGTCATTATCTCATATCTTCCCCTTGCTTTTAGATTTTTTTTGAAAATAACCATAAGAAGACACTATTTTTGTATTTTTTAATTTTTCTAATTTTTTTTAATGATTTTTTAATAATTTTTTTTAATAATAAATGAAAGAAACAAATAAATGCAAAAAAAATTGCCAGACTACTCATCAAAGGCTATCATCCGGAGGCCCTTGAGACACATTTCAAAATTTGCACTTGGAAGGGGTTTCGTGAACATGTCCGCCACATTGTCATCCGATGCCACCCTCTCCAAATGAATGAGCCGTCGGTCATAGCAATCCCGAATGAAGTGCGTTTTGATGTCTATGTGTTTGGTTTTAGAGTGCTGCACGGGATTTTTCACAATTTGCAAAGCAGCATTATTGTCACAAAAAATGGGAGTATCGAAAAAATTCAAACCGTAATCTCCCAGCTGATGCTGCAACCAAACCACCTGAGAGCAACAGGCAGATGCAGCAACATATTCTGCCTCGGCTGTCGACTGGGACACCGTGTGATGTTTCTTACTTTGCCAAGACACCAGCCTGTCGCCTAAAAATTGAGCTCCAGCAGATGTGGATTTCCTGTCAAGCTCATTGCCACCATAATCACTGTCAGAGAAAGCATACAGGTTAAATCCGGACTCTTTAGGGTACCAGAGGCCTAGACGAGGCCGACCCTTCAAATATTTAAAAATACGTTTCACAGCAGAGAGATGAGAGAGTTTAGGATTAGCCTGATAGCGTGCGCATTGGCACACAGCGAGCATGATATCTGGACGGCTGGCGGTCAAATACATCAGAGACTCAATCATGGACCGGTACATGTGCTCGCTCACTGGTTGCCCATCTGGATCCCTGGTATGTGCTGGTCTTGCTGCCATGGGTGTGGAGACTGGCTTTGCATCCATCATCTTGTACTTTTCCAAAATTTCGGTGACGTATTTAGCCTGATGGATAAGTATCCCACTGTCACTCTGCTTTACTTGCAATGCGAGGAAAAACTCCATCTCGCCCATCTGACTCATCTCAAATTTTGTGCGCATAACCTTCTCAAATTCTTTGCACAAGTCTTCATTGGTTGATCCGAAGATGATGTCATCGACATATACTTGTACCATGATAATGTCATGCTCGACCTCCTTTCTGAAAAGCGTCTGATCAACAATGCCTCTTGTGTACCCATGTGCAAGAAGATGATCAGTCAGAGTCTTGTACCACGACCGAGGGGCCTGGTGCAACCCATATAATGCCTTTTCAAGCTTGTACACATGATACGGGTGTTCCTCATCAATGAACCCTGGAGGTTGAGTGACATAAACTTCCTCATCCATCTCAGCATATAGAAAGGCAGTTTTCACGTCCAACTGGTAGACCGTGAAATTCATATATGAAGCATAGGCTAAGAAGACTCTTATTGCCTCTAAACGGGCCACCGGTGCGTACACTTCATCATAATCCACTCCTTGAATTTGTTTGTGGCCTTGTACCACCAATCTGGCCTTGTTTCTGACAATAACGCCGTTATCATCCTTTTTGTTCTTATACAGCCACCGAGTGGTGATGACCTTTTTGTCAGCTGGCCTTTCTACTAACCTCCAAACTTGAAGCCGGGAAAATTGATTGAGTTCTTCATGCATGGCCTCCACCCAACTGGGATCAGTCATGGCCATGGTGATGTTAGGGGGCTCAATCTGTGAGATGAAACAGGAGTACATGCAATGATTAATGTCTCCTGACTGGCTTCTTGTGACCACCCCGGATGCTAAGGGACCAATGATGTTTTCCAAGGGGTGGTACTTTTGAATTCTGGTCTCCGCAACAGCTTGAACTGGAATTTCAGGAGGCAGATTTGATAGATCGGGTTCATCATGTGTATCAGCTTCATTTTCGGGATCAGCTCCGAGTGACTGAGGAGAGTCGGGAGCTGGGTCAATTTCTGCATCTGTTTCCTGTGTTTGAGTCTCTACAGGATCAGCAGTCTCCGGTACTGGTGTAGGATCAATTGCAGGAGCAGGGACAGGAGCTTTTGTGATGGAGTGTGAGACAGACGGTCCTGAAATCATATCTTCATATAATTCCTCTGCTAAGACAGGGTCTAAACCCAATGGACGGAAGAATTGATTGTAGTCGAAGGCTTGAGGAGGACCGACTCCGCCATCAGATGGAATTTTCTTCTAGCCAGTCCACATTTGTGGACTCCATCACAATCCCGGTAGTTTTGTTCAAGACCCTGTAAGCGGAGCTGGCAGAGTAACCTACAAAATAACATTCATCAGCCGTAGCAGCAAATTTAGGAACATCAGTGTTAACTAAGACTGTGCATAAACACCCAAACGCCCGAAGGTGACCAATTCTGGGCTTATCATTGTAGATTAGCTCATATGGCGTTTTCTGCTGCCGCTTATTGATGAGCACCCGATTCTGGACATAACAGGCAGTGTTGACTGCTTCTGCCCAAAACATGGTTGGTAGCTTTGAATCACACAACATGGTACGAGCAGCTTCAATCAGGGTTCTGTTTCGTCTTTCTGCGACGCCATTCTGCTGGGGAGTGTAGGGAGCACTGAATTGATGCTCAATCCCCTTATCGGCACAGAAATTGTCGATTGTTTGGTTCTTGAACTCCGTGCCATTATCACTCCTGATGGCCTTCACTTTATGCTTCAATTTATTTTCAATGAGCTTGATGAAGGCGATAAGTATACCTGCAACATCACTTTTCTTGGACAAGAAAAACACCCAAGTGAAACGAGAAAAATCGTCAGTAATAACCAAACAAAATGCAGATCGGTTAAGGCTTAACATACTGACGGGACCGAACAGGTCCATGTGAAGCAACTCTAGCGGTGTTGAGATTCTGTTGAAGACCTTTGGTTTATGTGGACGTTTGTGCTGCTTCCCCTTAGCACAAGCCACACATTTCTCCTTCAGAATAAATTCATTGATTGGAAGATCTTTAACAAGTCCTCCTCTGGCAAGTCGATTCAGGTTCTTCAAATTCATGTGCCCCAATCTTCGGTGCCACAGCTGAGCGTGGTTCTCAGCTGTTTTAGAAATGAGACAGGCCACCTCAGATGTGGGGGGTTTCTGCATGTTCAGCACATAGGAGTTACCATATCTGGGTGTTCTCATCAGCACCCAGTCATCAGGAATGGAGTATCCAGGTTTAAGAATAAGACATTCTTTATTGTTGAATAGAACTGGATAATCCCGATCACATATCTGTGAAACACTCAACAAACTGTGTTTCAACTCCTCTACATAATTGACATCGTGGAAGCTGAGACAACCATTGCGAACCGTGCCTTTCTGAATGATATATCCTCCAACTCCTCCGGCGAACGACACATAACCTCCATCAAATTTTTCCAAGTCGTGTAGTAGGGATATGTCGCCCGTCATATGCCTGGAACAACCACTGTCAACGTACCATAGGTTGCTGACAGTCCTCCTTGGCTGTTCCTGCATACAGAGAAGATCAGTTAGATTTTGGTACCCAGGCCTTAACTGGTCTGGGTGAGACTGGTCTGTCCTTGCTTGGACTGTGGATGTCTGTAATGTTGACATCACGGTGGTGATTTTCTTTGCCAAGCCATTTTTGATTATTTTTGTTTAATTTAGACCCTTTAACCTCTTGAAAAGACATTGAGTGTTTTTTGTACACTCCTGTAGGCTTGAAGGACAAATTAACAACTTTCGGGACATTCCACCTATCATCATTTCTCTTTTGATTCAGGTTTTGAGAAAAATGGTGTTTCCGAAAATCTTTTGAAAACAGGTTGAGGTGGAACAGGTGATTTTGAAAAATTATCCTGCTTTGGGCGAGAGACAGGTTTTGAAGGTTTAGAAGCCCTGGCAGGTTTAGTGAACATCTTTGAAGATTTCATAGCATATTTAGTCACCTTATTTTTCTCAATTGGTGGCTTCTGATTAGGTGACTTGGGCTTTGGCCTCCATTTATGGACATGTGGTGAGCCTTGCTGCACCTTTTGGTTTGAAGGTGCAGACTTCGCTTTTGGCCTAGGATGTATCTCTGGTTGTGAGGGTGGGAATGTGAACTTCTGCACCTTGGGATTTGAAGGTCCAACTTTGGGCTTTGGGCCAACACGTGTTTGGCCCAAAGGGACAGTCTTTTGTTGGACTTTCTTAGGATAGTAGGGCTCATAAGGGCGGTGCAGATAATTTCTTGCCATGTGTCCTGGTTGGCCACACACATGGCAGGACTGTTTCTTTGGATACACGGGAGCCTGTGGTTGGTTCCGCCCAGTGGATATCCAAGTTGGCTTTGAAGCGTTTTTATGGATCCAAAGGGTTTTACCATGGGGCTTAGTGGTCAGTACATACTCCCGTTGTATCGGTTGGAATTGATCATATGCAGAATTGACCTCTGGGTACGGGACAAATTCCTGGGGTTTTGTGTCCAGTACTTTCTGCACATTTTGAGTAGGACAGTTAACACTATCCTCAGACTTTTTCACATCTCCTGTGGGTTTGGGACCATCATTCTGCGGTCCCTTACCCCTTCTTAAAATTCTAACAGTTCTTAGGGGTTTCACAGGTTTGAAATCACATTTACCAATGTTAAACACACCACATTCAGAAAGTTTATCACAAATATCAGACTCAGGAGTTTTTGACTCAAACTTGACAAAAGTTTCAGGTTTCACAAAATCAGAATTTTTAAAAGAAAATTCAACTTCAGACTTCACAGGACTCTTAGTGGACTCCTCGCAATTTACTACCCCTACTTCATGTTTACCTTTATCTGCACAAGAAGTAAAATTGTTAGTAAGGTTGGAAACAGGAGCAGAAATTTTAATGGGACAAGCTGCCAGTTTCTTTTCAATCTCAGCTTTAGCTTCCAATGAGGTCTTAGAACACTCATACTCTGAGATCATTTCATGCATCAGGGGCATCGGTACTGTGTGACTGGACTTTTCATCTTTTTCTTCAGTACCGAGGCCCAAACCAGAGTTGGCTTTTAGATGACGCATTCGGGCGTCTGTGTTGTAGAAAAGTGAACTAGCTTTCATCATTTCTGACACAATTTTATCGTTTCGCTCAACTTTGGTTTGTGATGTTTCTAATTGACCTTTAAGTTGTTCAAGTTCAGTTTTTAATGTGACAATCTCTTCATTAGCAATTCTTAGATATGTGGTTTTGTCACTCAAGTCCCTTTGAAGATTTTTTATGTCAATTTTGGCAGCTTCTAGTTTCTCACTTAATGTTTTAGACCTACCTTTGTATTCTCTCAAGTCTTTATCAGAAAGTTCACGATTTAATGTTTCATTGAAAAACTTACTTTGCTATTCTTGAGATTCATTAAGTATAGATTGACATTTAGGGTTAAGACATACCTCAGAGCTGCTGGCAGAGGATCCTGGAGTTATGTTTGCCATGAATGCATGATGGAATACCTCAGTTGCTTCTTTCTGTGCTTCCTCTTCAGCTAACAAGGCCACATGGTCAAGTGTTAGACTGAGGTCTTCCACCTGGGATGTCGAGTCATATCCTGGCGTATGTTGAACCACCAGTGCCTTGTCATTCTTTCCCGCTTCCTTCTTCATGCTCTCACCCCGGTTATCATCCTTGCTTTCTCTATCAACTCTTGGTTTGGTGCATTCTCTGGCATAATGCCCATACTCATTGCAATTGTAGCACCTTAGATTTGCCTTATTAAAACTCAGCTTTATTCATTTGCCACCATTCAAATCCTTCTGTCCCGTCTTCGCCATGAACTGCCTAGCCCGCAGGGCAGACATTCCCATCTGATAAGATATATCCATGTGCTCTAGATCATCGGGGTTTACTTGATTCACATCATCAGGCGATAGATCCGTGGGAAGAAGTGAACCTGCTACGAGTGCCTGATAGCAACTCATAATTCCCACCCCAAGGGCAAAACCGGGATCTTTAGTCAAAGCATTTACATCTAGAGAAACAACATTTGATGTTCCAGATGAACTTGACCCAGTGGCTTGGGCAATGAATCCCATTGGAGTAGATGGTGGGTTGACTGGAGCGACAGCTGGCTGAGAGATGAAGGCTTGATTCAGTTGATTCATTAATGCCCCATTGCCAATTTTCCTCGCCCTCTTCTGTTTCTTCTCCTCATAGGCTCTGATGGTAGACATGAGCTCATTTAGGGACGAAGTGGACATTTCCACTGTCTTTTCAATCAGTGCAATGGTGCTGTCCCAATTTGGTGGAAGAGAGTTGACCAGCTTTCTGTTGACCTCCACTTGAGTATATTTCACTCCAGCATCTTTCATCCCAGTGACTATCTTGATGAAGCGTTGAAGCAGAGTCTCAATGTTTTCACTAGGGATATAGTTAAACTCATTGAACATTTCCCTTAGATTCTCTTTGCGAGATTCTTTCATATCATCATTTCCTTCATAAGTCTGCTATAACAGCATCCCACAGAGTCTTAGCAGAGGTGCATTCTTTGAAAGCTTCAGCAACTTCAGGGGATAAGGCCATGGTCAGGGCAGCCAGTGCCTTTCTATCTCGTTCTACCCTCTCCCAGTCTTCATCAAGCCATTCGGATTTTGCTTTAGGAACACGTGGTTGACCCTGTGCCCCTGCAGTTGATGGGACAAAGTCTCCCACTTCGACCGACCGCATGATCTTAGCATCATGGTAGTTGATGTAGTTGACAAACCTATACTTCCAGCTCATGAAATCCTTGCCAGACAACAGACGAGGTGGTCTGGCAGTTGTTCCGATTTTAGCGTCCATTTCCAGAGTGGCACTCGACAAGCTAGACATGTCAAAGGCCATTGCTTCAGAGAGTTAAACAGAATCGAAAAGGGGTTTACTGTCGGAAAGGGCTTGATCGAAAAGTACTTTTCGATCGGAAAGGTTAAGGGTCGAAAAGTCTCGGGCGATCGAAAAGTGAGGAATGGATCGAAAAGTCTCAAAGGGGACTTTTCGATCAAAGAGCACAGTGAATCGAAAAGTCACAGGGGACTTTTCGATCAAAGAGGCAGATCGAGAAGTCTCAAGGGGACTTCTCGACTGAGATGGGCGGATCGAAAAGTCTCTAAGGGGACTTTTCGATTGAGGATACTGATCGAGAAGTCTCAAGGGGACTTCTCGATTGAGAGCTTCTGGTCGAAAAGTCACAGAAGGGGACTTTTCGACTGGTATAGCCTGATCGAAAAGCCACAAAAGGGGGCTTTCTCGATCCAAAGAAGCGACAGAACAGGTTTTTTCGATCAGGGTCCTGATCGAAAAGTACTGGCAGGGTCGAAAAGCTTCTCAATCACGCACACAGCTCCACGAAACTTCTGTCTTGATTTGTAACCTGCACAAAAACACCTCCGAATGTGCTAAAAGCTGAAAATCACCACAAAACTCAAAACGTTAGTTCTCAAAAACTTGAATCTGATATCGCGAGAGCCTCGAAACTTGCGTTTCTTGGCTCTGATACCAATTGTAAGGATCAATCTAACCCTCACGCGATATCAAAGACTAGTAAAACCGTGCGGAATCCGGTTTTAGCTAGGTGATTCAAGCATAAACAATATAAGCAATAATCGAAAAGTATAATAAACTAGAAAACACAAACCGATTAGAAGAAAACACTTGTATTGATCACGGTTAATTGCCTACACCTTGATCGAAATCTCTAATGAGAATTTCGATATCACCACAGAACACCAAAAAGACAAGCAACCCTAAACCGATTACAAGAGGTTCTATATATAGGTGAGATTGACTTGGTAAACAAGTCAATCTCCTTAGTAATTTTCGAACCCCAAGCCCATACAAAACAAATCGGACCCAAACCCACAATAATCCTACAAAAGTTAGCCCAATTACATTTATATACTAGCCCACAAGTATTAAACAAGCCCAAAATTATCTAATGCAAAAGCCTCATTTTCTAGGTCTCTACACGACAAAAAGGACATATGGCACAAGGGTGTCCGGTTTCTGAGGCTTCTACATAAAAAGGAGGAAAGGTTCCATATGTTGGTAAATCTGCCAAATACAAGTTTGTTGATGAATATGGCAGAGTGTTTGATGAATCTCCACCGACATTTTTCAAACGTCCAAGAAAAGTTTTACCAAAATTTCAAAATGATTCATATGTCGGATGTTCGTCACAGTCAACTGTGACTGGTTCATCAGATACCGATTTACCAAAACAACAAATTTGGAAACCTAAAGTGGTTTTAAAGCAAAATCAGGACACTGGTCGACCAGAAGCAATTCGCTTCGGGTCATTTATAAACTGACGTGTTTGACCAGTGTGCAGGTACTTTTAGAAGACCTATCGGTGATTAAAAAATTACTGATGGAGGAGTATTCTGCTGATTTAACTTAAATTACATGTGATATCAATTTCAAAATTGAAATTTTTCTAGAAAGCTAAAACTGCAAGATATCCATGTCGAAAGGTTAATTTTCTTTCTTTTTACATTCCGTATGTAGTTTAGGGGGAGAAAATTGAAAAACCAAAAATAGTGTCTCTGTGTTTTTGTTTGTGTTAAAATGAAAATCCAAAAATAAAGTTTTCATTTTAAGGGGGAGAAAAATAGAAAAATACAAAAACATTGAAAAATGAGAAATTGTATCCAACATAATTGGGAAATGATGGTACATTGGCTTACGCGTCTGGCTCATGGATAAATTAGATGAAAACGCCATAAGATCATTGTTCGATGTGCTTGGTAGGCTCGGCATTAAATCAGAAAGTATTCAAATGTGATATTCATTAAATACTAATGTTTGACCAAGTGGACAACATCTTGATGCATATCTCATGATATATCAAGAAAAGATATGTGAAAAAGAAAATGAGAAGTCACTGTGTATACATGTGTTCATTTTGCAAAGATTTAAACTTGTTTGATTTTCTTTATTTTGTCAAACGATCGGACTTTCTCTGCGTATCGAAAGATCGACCTGATTGTTGTTCGTTTGACGTTCTGTTTTATTTTATTTGGTGTTTCGTATAACTCATCGGACTTTCTCTGCGTGTACGGAAGTACCGACCTGATTGTTGTTGGGTTATACAATTTCAACTTATTTTATTTTCTTATTTTGTTAAATCTGAGGCCTTATCTGCGTATCGAAAGATCGACCTTAAGGTAGACGATTTAACGTTCTTATTTCTTTTTGCATGGAACACAGTTGACTATATCATGAATACAATCATTATGTGATTAAATCACAAATGAAATCACAAAGTGTGATATAAAAGCAAAAACATATCTGAGTATGTCTGATAGTGTGGGGTACACTGGTCAAAGCAAACTTAATCAATACAATAACATATTCAGATGATATGAGTATGATTGTGCCTGAGTTTAAGATGGACAAATTATACCAGTAATGACATGACTTATGTGCTGAAGTAATTGAAATTGAAGTGTTGTTCAGCATGTTATGTTCAATATGATCCCAAGTTGTGATCTTTCTCGCAAAAGACAAAAATATTGTCTGATTTTGTATTGCATTTTATCTTTCATATCTAAAAAGTCCAAAAAGATTTTCGGTGTGTTTTGATATAAAGTTTCAAAAAGCCAAAAATATTTTATTTCTTATTTGTTTTCGACTGATCGACATGTGATACGAAATCAAATTTAAAAAAAACCTATCTTGGATTCTCAAAAAGAAGTTTTGTGCCAAGATTAAATTATTTTTCAAAAGAAAACGGAAACCGCGTTTTTGTCTTCTGAAATTGCAGGTTATTTGTGTGACAAGACTAAAGCATGGTGAAAGGGGAAGTATATAATATCTTTCACAAATGGATCTTGAAGATCAAAGATAATTCAAGAGTGATCTAGCCATGCAAGCTCTATTTCTGACAAGATTTCAAGATCGGATGCAGCAATCTTGAAGATTGAAGACTGAAGTTTAGTTAGAAAATAGATACACTACACGTTAAGGGGGAGTTTGTTAGAGCATATACCTATGCTATGATGTGTCTCGTGTATTGTATCTAGATTAGAGCGAGTCCATAAATGGTTGTGACTATGTCATTGGCACCGGACCAAATGGTACGCCCGTACCATTTGGTACGCAGCCTGTTTAGTCACTTAGTATAAATAGGTTCGTGTTAGAATGAATGTTAACACTCTGAGTCATTCTACACTTTCTGTGTGTGTTTTCTAGAGAGAGAAATCAGAGAGAGCTTCTGTGTATCTTCAAGTGATTCAATAAGAATTCTCTTATTTACATCTCGTGTTCATTATATTGATCAAAGCATGCAGTAGTAAGATCGTATCTCGGTTTTACAATAAAATCATCAGCCTGAAGAAGGACAAAATCGTACTCACCAAAAATGTTGAGATCTATAAGGAAAGAGTGGATAAAATTACAAAAGAATGGTATAAGAAGAGAAAAGTTGTTAGTTTATATGTCTGAAAAGTTGATTCAATCAGTAAAGGTTGTGGCTGAGACACAAAAGACAATAGCCGATTTGAATGTTGAAAATTTGGATCTTAATCGTCAATTGCATAACTTGAAGAATTCACATTATTTTGCAAGTTATTTGTGTCAAGACGATAATTTCAAGAAGGTGTTTGGAGGAGATGATTTTAATCAAATTCCGCATCCGGTAATTCAAACGGAATCTATTGTTGATTTAAGTACTTCGAATACAAAGCAAGGTTATTCTGAATTTTTTGCTGAAAACTCTGACTTGAAAACATCAAAGAAATCAAAGAAGGTAATAGAAAAAGGGGAAATTTTAGTTGATAAATCACCATCATTGTTTGTTTCTCATGGGTTTATGTCAGAAGAGGGAATTATTTCTACTGACAAGAAGATTGAAAAAGATGAAAAGCAGCTGAATGAAGAAGTTGTTGCTGCAAGGTTGGTTGAAAATAACAAATTAAAGGATATCAAAGCTTCTTTTAATCAAGTTGCTAAAGCTGGTCCATCAGGTTCTCAAATTGATCTGACAAAGCTACCAGGGTACAAATGTTCAAGTTTGGGTAGCCAGGGTAAGCACTTTGAGAAGAAAGGGAATAAGCCTGTGATAAAGAAGGTTCAGAAAGACAAGAAAGATACAAGTTTAGATCAAATTTATCATCTGGCCCAGGTGTTTATTTCCACAATGGAAAAAGGATTCCGAGGTAAAAATCAAAAGAAGGATGTTATTGAAGATTCTTCTAGAGTTGGTCAATAGGTCAGAGAATCTTCGTCATCTAGTTCCAATACTACTCCTCGAAGTCCTACTTCACAATGGGTTCATTCTAATCGTTTCCAGTTTTTGATGACTTTTATGATGAATTTGAGTCTTCTGACAGGTATCAGGCATTTCAGGGCAAATCACAATCTAAACGTTCTTATCGTTTGTGCTACCAATGTCGCTGAAAGGGCCACATGGCACAAAATTGTCCTGAAATGGCTAAGAAATCATTTTCTACCAAATCTGCCACATTGATTGATGAATCATGCAGAATTTTTAGTGAGTCACCACCTTTAGACTTTAAATCTAAAACTAAACAATTTTTCAAAAATGTTTCAAGTTCCGGTTGTTCATCACGAGATGATGACCTAGTTCAATATGATAAATCAAAAATGCAGTGGCGACCTAAGGTGGTCACCAACGCTGCAAATGATTTCGTGGAAGACATTGGTCGACCAGAAGTTGTGTGCTTCGGGTCCTTTGAAGTCTAATCATAAAATCTAGTGTGCAGGTTTTTTCAAGAAGACCTGTTGGTGATTGTGAAGTTCAAAGCTTCAAGCAGTTACTGATAGTGGAGTTTCCTGTTTAACTTAAATTGAATGCTCCATATTTCAAAATGAAAGTTTTTTCTGAAAGCTAAAAACTGATGAGGTATCAGCATAGATTGGTCAATTTTCCTTCTTTTACATTCTGTATGTAGCTTAGTAAGAGAAAACCGAAACACCAAAAATAGTGTCTTTGTGTTTTTGTTAAAATGAAAAATCCAAAAATAGAGTTTTCATTTTAAGGGGGAGAAAAAGGAAAAATACAAAAACATTGAAAAACAGAAAATTCAAAAACAATTTTTTCAAAAACATTAAAAAATGAGAAATTGTATCCGACATGGTTAGGAAATGATGGTACATTGGCTTACGTGTCTGGCTCGTGGATAAAATAGATGAAAAAGCCATAAGATCTTTGTGCGATGTGCTTGGTATGCTCGGCAGTAAATCAGAAAGTATTCAGATGTGATGCACATTAAATACTAATTCTTGACCAAGTGGACAACATCTTGAAGCGTGTCTCAAGATATATCAAAAGATATGTGAAAAAAGAAAATGAGAAGTCACTGTGTATGCATGTGTTCTGTCACACCCCAATTTCCACTAACGGAGTTTTACCGTGTGGGGTGTGAACCAGACCAGGACCCGAGTCATTAGTTACATTAAACATAAGTTAAGGGTTCAAAATGTAAATATATTTCCAAACGAGAAATATCAAAACCAGAGTTAAAGTTTAGCGGAAGCTCATAAAAGTTATGTTTGCGCAACACAAGCACCCGATAAGTAAATACCAGTTCAAGTTGAAAAGATTTGAAAACAAATTCCCAAAATAACAGGTTTTAGCCAACTTACGTGCCCAAAAATCCGATACTTCTAGCGTCCTACAAAGCATGCACAAGAAGCATGTGTCAACTAATGTTGGTGAGTTCACATAAGCACATAAGTATATCTAGTATAAGTATGCAGTACGAATACAACAGTCTTTATTCGTATGTAAGTATGTATATTACAAGTACAATCCATATCGTAGGTAGCGAGCCTAAGTTCATGTCACTAAAATGTTTGCAACCGAAGCTGACCAATTAGTTGTAGGAATAATTCCTTATGTGTTTTGCCTTCCCCGTGTCTATTCGATCATGGTAAGTTAGGCTGACATTGTCCTCAGTCCGACCGCCAGTCAGGTGGTGTATCTCGTGCCCGCTGAGTGGGGTTTGTCAGACCCAGTAGTACTACCCAATATCCCCTCGCTATTTTCTATTAACGATTCGATAAGTAAGGATTTGAAAGATAAAGCATTTTACGTGAACATGTGATATATACTGGATTTCTACTTTAATCATACATAAGAGTGTCGTGTTATCACCCAAACCCGGGTGTAACGTGTTTGCGTGTTCTATCGTCCAAAACCGGACGTAACGTAAAAGGATGTGTAACTCACCTTAGGGTGTGCTGCTACAATTTAGTAAGAGTCTGAGTCTTGCGTAACTACCAAGCACCTATTAAATTTACATACGTAAGTGTGTGTCCGAACATGAGTAACGTAAGTGTGTGTCCGCACATGATGCAGGTGACAATTTCAATGCGTGATGAAAATTGTTTGTTCGAAGGCAGTAAACAAAATGCTATTTAATCGAGGACACAAAGATTTACAAAAATCAATGTGCGTAGGTTAATCCAAATAATAAATGTAGGGATCATCAGGTAAATATATATATTCATAAATATAAATATCGAGGCGTAATCAAAATTGTGAAAAAAAATAAAACGTCAATATATATATTTATACGGCGTGCTAAAACTTTCAAGGGTTTAAAGAAAATATTTAAAACATTCGTATGTGTATAGGTACATGACAATAAATGAAATATATATATATATATATATATATATATATATATATATATATATTTCTATGTTTAAAACAATTTATATTAATAATAACGAGACTATAAAAGTTCAATCAATTTAAATCATAATGTTTTTATAACATAAACGTTCTACGGGTATCACGAGTCGAGCTTTAATAGACTTGTAATATAAGTTTTGGGTTTTGGACAAGGAAATGCTTGAAATCTATAGAAAAAACTAAAACAGCAGAAATGGGGTTCACGGGACTCTAACCTGTGACTTCTAATTAGAAGTGCAGTAAATTAACCACTAGGGCAGCGCGACATTTGTATCTGGATACCGACTGGAGTGATTGTGTATTAACAATGTAACATAAACTGGTTCAGGAATCAGAACCAAAACAAACAAAAATGAAGAAAACGTGGCTAAGGAGGGTCGAACCCGAGACCTCTCAGTCTCTAGCGAGCGTACCAGCCAGCTGCGCTATCCATGCGCTGGTGTTTGTATCCAGTTACTTTAATATATATCCAGTCCCCATCAGTCATCATCTTCTTCCCCATAAACTCCGGTGGCCGGAGTTTTATTCCGGTCACCGGAAAATCGCGAATCCAGTAACAGAATGAAAGGTAATGTGCGACTAAAAGAGATAAGTGATTACCTCGAACCAAGGATGAGTTTTGATGCGTTTATGAAGCCGAGACGAAACCCGAAACTTCGAACACGAACTCCGATCACGGTCTCGTTTGGACTTGTAATGCCTCTCTGGTTGCTCAGTAGCGATTCAAGATCGCAGAGTGGTGATCGTTAGTGGCCGAATGGTGGTGCTTGGCCGGAAATTCTGAGTTCGCCAGAAAAGGGAAAACGAGAGAGAAAGGGGGTTCACGTGTGAATGGAAGCGATAAAATGAGTGACTAAGGGTGTGAATGATTTAGTGTTTAACTGTTTTGAGTTGTAACAGAAGAAAACGATCGATCGCATTTAAGGGAAAATAGGTTATTGGAAGCAAGGCGTCGACGGTTACGGAATGCATATGATCGTCGCACAGGCTACTCATTATTCAAATTGAGTTTTGGCTTTTGGCAGAATTAGACCCTACAAAGTTTCATAATGGAAAGTCATATTTTAGAATTTACAAGAGCAGTCCCTTCAGGTTTTATTTAGATAAAATGCAAGTTTAGAAAAAATACAAGTTGAGTCCCTCAATGTTTAAAAACTATTGATGAACTCTCTAACGGAGTTAACTTGATGATGATTATTCGAATATACGTCAAAACGTATTTAACGAACGAAGTTTTATAAAAAAAAGTTATAACTTATATATACTTCGCATAAAATCATAGTTATAACTCAATAACTATACATTTTAAAATCCTATAAAAAAATATAGGAACGCTTCGTATAATTTATGTAACACATCGTCACATGAAATCATAAAATATAATGTGTATATATATACTTATATACCACATAAAATCATAGATATAATTGTCACATAATATGACAAAACGTTTTCATGAAATTATAAAAATATGATTTACATAAAATTATAAAATATAATTATTCAAGCAAGTTAGCCGACGTCGAGACTCATGTGCAATGTTCGTGCGACTATTCTAGTTAACTAAGGTAACGGACATTATCGAAATATAACACAAGTTATTAATGGGGTTAACCTGGGAAATTGTCGGTTGTCACATCATCCCCTTGTTAAGGAATTCCATCCCGAAAATTGCCTTAAGTTGCTACGGTTTCTGTGGAAGGAATAGAAATTTTTTTAGGGTTGCTACATCATCCCCTTGTTAAGGAAATTGTGTCCCAAAATTTAACTCATACCTTAATTGGATGTTGACACTTGATCAAATAGGTGAGGATATTTCATTCTCATCTAATCCTCTCGTTCCCACGTGAACTCCGGTCCACGCTTAGATTGCCATCTCACTTTGACGATGGGAATTTTACTTCGTGTCAATGTTTTCTCCTCACGTCCTATGATTTCCACGGGTTGTTCGATGAATCGCAGTTGTTCATCGATTTGAAGTTCTTCTAACGGAACTATGAGAGTGTCATCAACTAAACACTTCCTCAAGTTCGAAAAGTGAAACACGTTGTGTACTCCATCTAATTTAGGCGGTAAGTTTAAACGGTAAGCCACCGGGCCAATGCTTTCGGTGATCTCGAATGGTCCTACATAGCGGGGATTCAACTTCCCGCACTTTCCAAAGCATATGACGCCTTTCCAAGGAGAGACTTTCAATAGTACTTTGTCACCGACTTCAAATTCCAAAGTCCTTCATCGTTTATCTGCACAACTCTTTTGTCTGTCTCTTGCCGCTTTCATGCGGTTTCTGATCTGCACAATTCTCTCGGTGGTCTCTTGCACTAGTTCTGGTCCAGTGAGTTGGCTCTCACCGACCTGAGCCTAACATACCGGCGAGCTCCAATACTGGTATGGTAGCTGTTGTTATAGAAGAATTCTACCAGCGGTAGATGCGTTTCCCAATTTTTCCCGAAGTTGAGCACACATGCTCTAAGCATATCCTCGAGAGTTTGGATGGGGCGTTCAGTCTGTCCATCTGTTTGAGGATGATACGCGGTACTCATATCTAAGAGAGTGCCCATCGCCGCTTGTAAGGATCTCCAAAAGTTTGAAGCAAACCTAGGGTCTCGGTTAGAGATAATAGATAAAGGCACTCCGTGAAGCTTGACAATCTCCTTGAGGTATATTTTCGCAAGTTTTTCTATTTTGTCACTTTCCTTGATAGCTAGGAAATGGGCGGATTTTGTTAACCGGTCAACGATAACCCAAATCATATTGTTATCGCCAGAAGAACGGGGCAATCCCGTGATGAAATCCATCGAGGTTTCTTCCCATTTCCATTCAAGAATTTTAGATTGTTGTAGTAATCCTGCTGGCTTTTGATGTTCCATTTTGACCATTGCGCACGTTAAGCACCAGCTAACATATCTAGCGATGTCAGCTTTCATATTGGGCCACCAATATAACCACTTTAGATCTTGATACATTTTGTCAGAACCTGGATGGATCGAATAACGGGACTTGTGAGCCTCGTCCATCACTAGTTCTCTAAGAATTTCATGGAAAGGTACCCATATACGATCATTATAGTAACGAAGTCCATCAGACTTAACTTCAGAAGTCCCATATATGTCACGTAATGATTCAGACTCGAAATTTTCTTCCTTTAAGGCCTCTTTCTGAGCATCCCGGAGTCTATCCGGTAGCCCCGTATGGATCGTTAATTGGAGAGCTCGAACCCTTCTTGGCTTGACATGCTCCCTTCTACTCAAGGCATCGGCCACCACGTTGGCCTTGCCTGGATGATACTTTATCGCAAAGTCGTAGTCGTTTAGCGATTCGACCCACCTACGTTGCCTCATGTTAAGTTCCTTCTGTTCGAATATGTGCTGGAGGCCCTTGTGATTAGTGAATATCGTACACTTGGTACCGTATAAGTAGTGTCTCCAAAATCTCAAGGAAAATAAAACAAAGCCCAACTCTAGGTCGTGAGTTGTGTAATTCTTCTCATGGGACTTTAGTTGCCTTGACCCGTATGAGATGAATTTACCTCTTTTCATTAAAACACATCCGAGTCCCTGGATTGACGCGTCACAATAGACCTCAAAGTCGTCGATCCCATCAGGTAGAGATAATATAGGTGCAGTACAAAGTTTCTCTTTCAAAGTTTGGAAGGCTGCCTCTTCCTTGTCACCCTATCTGTATTGAACCCCTTTGTGCGTAAGAGCGGTCAATGATTGAGCTAACTGAGAAAGTCCCTTTACAAAACGACGGTAGTAACGCGCTAAACCTAGGAATTGGCGAATTTCCGTAGGTGCTCTAGGGGTAGGCCAACTTTTAATGGCCTCGATCTTGGCTGGGTCAATGTGAATACCTTGCCCGTTGACGATGTGATCCAGAAATTGAACCTCTCGGATCCAGAAATCGCACTTTGAGAATTTGGCATAGAGTTGTTCTTTCTTTAACAATTCTAAGATTAACAGCAAATGTTCCTCGTATTCTTCTTTCGTCTTAGACTAGATGAGGATGTCGTCGATAAACACTCTGAAGAACTTATCTAGATAGGGCTTGCACACACGGTTCATGAGATCCATGAACACAGCTAGTGCATTTGTCAGCCCGAAAGGCATGACCAAGAATTTATAATGGCCGTATCGTGTTCTGAATGCTATCTTTTCTATATCCTCCTCATGGACTCGAAGCTGATGGTAACCAGACCTTAAATCAATCTTGGAATAGTAATTGGATCCTTGAAATTGGTCAAAGATATCGTCTATTCGTGGAAGAGGGTATCGATTTTGACGAATAAGACTGGTGCTCTCCATGGTGACGAGCTAGGTCTGATAAAACCCTTATCTAGCAGTTCATGTAGTTGTGTGGATAACTCATTCAATTCGTCCACCGCTAGACGATATGGTGCACGCGCGATCGGAGCTGCTCTCGGAGCGAGGTCAATCCCAAATTCTACTTGCCGATGTGGAGGAAGGCCAGGTAATTCCTTAGGAAATACCTCTGGGTAATCACGTACGATCAGGAATTTTTCGATTTTTCCCTCCACCCTGGTTTGGTTCGTAACTGTGGCCAGGATTGCCACGTGTCCTTTCCGAAGACACTTATGCGCTTTAAGGTATGATATGATTCTGGAGACAGCACCTCCCCTTTCGCCATGAATCGAGAGTACTTCTCCTCCTGCTACGGGTATTCGTATGACTTTTTCTTGACAGACGATTTCGCCTGATGTTTGGATAGCCAATTCATGCCCAATATCACGTCGAAACTACCGATGGTAAAAGGCATAAGGTCTATACTTAGTTTTTGACCAGATAGTTCTAATGTGCAGTTTTCAACCAAGTGAATGGTGTCAAGAAGCTAACCATTTGCTAATTCAACCATGTACCTAGCTTTTAGTGGAGTTTGGGTAGCCTTAATCAACTTACAGAACTTAGTCGAGATAAAACTTTTCTCAGCACCCGTATCAAATAAGACATTGGCGAAGTAGTTGTTTAGAAGGAACTTACCGGTAATGACGTTGGCATCGTTTCTTTCCTCACTCGAGCCCATAACGAAAGCTCACCATTTGGCGCCATCTCCACCATTCCTACCCCCATCACCACCGTTGTTATTGTTGTTATGGTGATTGTTGTTGTTGCCAGCATTGTTATTATTATTATTCCTTCGGAGCTGCGGGCAATCCCTCTTCAAGTGCCCTGGCTTTCCACATTCATAACACCCCCTAGGGCCTTCGTTATTCGGTCTCTGGTTCTGATTCTGATTCTGATTGGGACGGTTTTGCAATTCACCCAACAATTCGTAGCCTCGTGGCCCCCTTTACCACAACGCTCACAAGTGAGCTTCGTGCATGCCCCATTGTGGTGTTGGTTGCATCAATTGCAAAACGGTGCTCGTCCCTTATACCCATTGTGATTCTGATTACTACCACCTTGGCGATTCTGATTACCGCCCCCACTGTTGGTGTTACTGTTGTTATAGTCACCCCTGGAATTGTTGTACCTCTTGTTTTGGTTGTGAGAGTTAGAGGATCTCCCATTGTTGTTTCCACTACCATTATTGTTGTTGTTACTAGAGTCGTCATCTCTCTTTCTTTTCCCATCTAGGGCAGTTTTGGGGACCTTCCTGGGTGGCAAAGTTCCTTGCTCTATGGCCTGGTCGGTCAGCTTATAAGCCAACCTGATACCATTCTGCACATTTGCAGGGTTTGAGGCAGTATCCATCCCCTTGATTTGTGGAGCTAACCCATCCACATACCTTTCTATCCTTTTGAAGTCAGCATCAACCATCGTAGGACAAAGCACCGCGTACTCGTGATAACGAGCGGTGTACTCTTCAACTTCAGAACCTACCATTTTCGAGTTTTGGAATTCGATTTCCAACCTTTTGACTTGGTCACGAGGACAGTACTCCTCCATGATGGTATCCTTGAATTCCTGCCATGTCATAGCATTTGCTGCGTCGAGCCCTAGCATTTGGATTTGTGCGTTCCACCAAGTGAGGGCAGCTCCCTCGAGTGTAGCGGTTGCGAAATTGTGACACCTCGTCCGAAACAGGTCAAACCTCTCTCCGTTGACTTTTAATTTAAATGTTCATACGTTTTAATTATATGATTAACTGAATTAGTTTTAATGATTAATTGATAACTGATTTATTCTGCATTTGTATACCCGTAAAATACAAAAGTTTTCATATTTTAAATATGCAACTTCAATATTAAAAATATAAATATAAAAATTTGACTTTTTATGTTTTATCAAAACTGACATAAACTGTTTCACTCTAAAACGTTTAGTGAATATAAAATGTGATAAAAACATATCATTGTCATGACTCAGCCAAACGAGGAACCCGTTAAACCTATTGGGCCCGGTTAGGCCCAATAAGCCCAAAGTGACCCGGATAAACCCGAAACTTAACCCGGAGACTCGACTCGACTAACCGAGTCACCGAATCGACCCAGAGGCCTGACCCGCGGCCCAAATGGCCTTGGGCCGAACCCGATGAACCCCTCTCACTCAGCCCACTCAAAAATCCCAACCCTGGCACAAACCCGATTACCCTTTTTGCGGCCCAACCGAGAAAACCCGGCCCGATCTCCGAATTCACTTGGGCTTCGGCCCACCCCCAAACCTTTTAATTTAAATGGGTTTTGACCCATCAAATTTTATAAAGCTAGCCCACTAGTCTTTTTATAAAATTTTGGCCCAGCAACCTACAAATTTCGCCACCTTTGTTTTAAATTATGCTTGAATCAAATTTATAAAAATCATAATTTTTATTAACACCTAACCCCTTTATATTTTATAAAAGCTCCTAATCTTTTATAAAATTTATAAAAATTAATCAACCTACAACTAGAAGAGTTGGGTGAATATGGTGTTGACAACAAGCCTAGTCTAGGTGGTTATTGTTTAGCATGCAAGTGCAAGTTCCCATGATGGTTTAGCTCTAACCAAAGGGTATTAACCCTTAATTAGACTATAAGACCAAGCCCTCCCTTCACTTGTTCCCCACACCACTAACACACTTGCTCCCATTCTCTCCCTCTTGTCTCCCTTGAACCGGCCAACACCCCCCGCCAGTTTCCCCCTGCCGCCGGCTGCTGCCATCTCCGGCCACTGCTGTGCTGCCCCAAAACCACCGCCGAACCACCCCACTCCGCCGGGCCACCACCCTCCTCTCTTCTTGGTTTTCTTCTTCACCCATTGTGAGTGTTCTAAACCCTATTTCTCCTATGATTTCTACATACTTTATCACCCAAGAAAACCCACCAAGTCTTGACAATGAACATAAATCACCTACACTTTTGTTAGTCATCAATCTAATCTCTTCTTTATCCCCATTCTTCTTTGATCTTAAACATTTCCATGGTGTTCTTGGAACTTAAAGTAGCCATGGAAATGAGTGAAACACACTTAGAAATCTATTGAAAGTATGGGTGTGCACCAAGATCACCATCTCTAAATCTTATGTTAGTTGGGTTAATTTTCTTACTTGAGGACAAATCCCTAATATCCAAGAACACACATAGATGAGTTCATGTTCTTGTTCTCTAGTGAAAAATAACCCACACTTATAAGAGTTCGTAAAATTATAACGAAATGACTAACAACAGTGGAACATTAAAATAATGTTAACTAACAATCTATTTATGTTTATATTTATTTGTCCTAACACAAAAATGTGTTAGTAGATTTCATTATTATTTGATTGTCCTAACACTAAAAGTGTTAGTAGATTGCATTTATTTAATTATTTGGTCCTAACACCATGTGTTAGTAGATTGTTTTAATTTAAATACTAGATATGAACTGATAATCATGTTATAAAAATGCTAAGTAAATGAAAGAACATGATAAACAAGTTAATGAACTTATTGAAACTAGATTAAAATCATGGTAACTTTTATATATTTTGCCAAGTTAAATTACACTTAAAAAGAACATGAAAGATTTACTTGAAATGGAATATAACACATTAAATGTGTTATAAAAATCTTTCAAAGACAAAAAGAAAATATTAAATTTTTACTAAAAAATAGGAAGAATAAAATTTATGTCAAATGATTAATTTGACATAAATACTTGGATTTGTTACATGTTTTTTTAACCATTAAAAGCTTGTTATAAAAATGGAAGTTTTCTATAAAAAGACATTGTAGAAATAAATATTTCTATAAAGGGTCTTTATAAAAATAATCAAAAGGCAAGAAAATGACTTTAAATATTTTTATGAACTTACAATAATTACTTTGATGAAACCAAAGTAATCAAAAATAAAAATACATTACGTAGTAATAAAACCGGGACCACACGGAGATATACGCGAAAACGTAAATGTTAGAGAGTTTAAACAAAATTTCTCATCATGTTTTATAAAGACAACTTTTATAAATCCAAGTGCCGTTATGATATTTTTAAAATGTTTAAGGAAATAAATATTTCATGACAATGAAATATTAAAAGATTTCGAAGTTATAAGATGATGTAATTAAAAATGGAGCTTAAAATCCTTTTATGACTGAAATGAAATAAATAATTATTCTTGACTAATAATTATTTACAAAAGGATTAAAACCATGTTTTATTCACCAAGTATTGTTAATCATAATAAAAATAATTATAACTTGCATGATTAAAAAATCAAACACATAATTATTTAATTAAAAATAATTAGACGAACTCATGAAAATAATAATAAACATCATTATTTTTAATTCGATGTTCAAGACTTGATTGAACTATTAAAGGTTTAATCTTTTATTATATTTATGGAACATAAATATAAATCCTCACGAAAATATTTATTTAATAAATACAAGCTAACGGATTTTCAAACGAATACAAACGCGATTAAAATGTCAAGACTTGACTGATATCATTTGGGTGACTTATGTTACTCAAATGATTGTAGACCTTATGTATTTTCCTATCTAATTATTTAGGACGTTACGTGCTACCGTGCCTACACCGTTTATCACCACCTACCTGCTGAATCAGTGAGTTTCACGACCCCTTTTTCTTTTAACTATTTTATACTTTGGGGGAGAAATCATGAAATATGATAAATGCTTTTTATTTATATTATGGTTTAGTTAGCCGTATGACTGCTTGTTCTCTTACTGATTGCCCAATTATGGTACATTATCGTTATAAACGTTTGTACAACTGTATCCCACCAATAATTGATTTCAATTAGTTCTGTACGAAACGATAGCTAGTGAATAGAAATATTTGGGTTGACAACCCTGCCCTAACTGGTAGCTCCTGTTCTGACTCTGGATTGTCTGGGGGTACACGTCAGTTATTCTGCTCTGTTCAGTATCTCTCAGGCGAGATATTATGGGTGGGTAAACCGTTAGCATTTGAAATCAAGGTTCAGGTGAGTTCATACAACCACAACGGTAAACCAATGTAATATTTAAGTATACTGAAACTGTTTTACCAACTTTAAACGTAGAGTCATAAACCTGTGAACCTCACCAACTTTATGTTGACCTTTTAAACTCATGATTTCTTATGTAATTGATGCAATCTCTGGAAGACATGCAAATGGGGCTTTATCATGCTATCGGACCTGCTTGCGGAGTCATAGTCCCAACTATCCCAATAAAATGTTTTTGATATTCATTTAAGACTTTATGAATTTTCAAATGTAAGACATTATCGTTTCCACTACTCTTTCCGCTGCAATGAAATGATGTGATGTTTTTAATAAATTTGAAATTATTAGAAGTCGTTCTATGTATCCTTGACTATGATTCCATTCTCGCTCACACCCGAATCCGTTGACCGGGGTGTGACAGATTGGTATCAGACCTGAGGTTATAGCGAACTAGGATAAACAAACAAACAAAACAAAATCTGAACCTGGACTATAACCCACTCCGAAGCTAGCATTTTCATGAAAGACCTTATCTTTAACATGTTTACTTATGCTAGCTTATGTCTTACCTATGCATTACTCTCTTACTTGAGTTTCTATACTATCATGATGTTGCTGACCAC
Organism: Deinandra increscens subsp. villosa; assembly: GCA_039602395.1. Taxonomy (NCBI): domain Eukaryota; kingdom Viridiplantae; phylum Streptophyta; class Magnoliopsida; order Asterales; family Asteraceae; genus Deinandra; species Deinandra increscens. The sequence goes on along the minus strand of JBCNJP010000025.1, from coordinate 10,790,839 downwards.
TGTTTCCTATTGGAATTTTATCGCAGAGATGACTTTCAAGGAAGTTATTTGCATAGCTGATTCCGATGGGGAACAAAACGTGGAGGACTACACCCCTTCACCAGAGGATCCTACTCCTGAGGACTATACTCCCTCGTCGGTGGATTACGTACCATCGAGCCCTGAGCTAGAGGCGGCCACGGTTGGTACCATCCACCGATCCACTATACCATCGTATTTCTTGAGGCCACTTAGGCCCCTAACCTCTAATGACACACCAGACCACCCTGCTCCCACCGCCACTGCTGGCGGTGTGGCCCCCATTGGTGCTTCAAGCACCGCTGACACCTTTGCAGATCGCGAACGGTCTGTAAAGACCTACGTCACCACACCTGGCGGCGGTAGACGGGGATACACCCCGGGACGGGAACCTGGCCCATCCCGGAGCCGTGAGGTTGGCGCTACCCCTGAGGAGCCTGCGCCCAAAAGGTGCTATGTGTTCGAGCTGCCTCACCTAGCTTGGATGTAGGACCAGGTACAGGCCTAGAGGATTGAGGAGGAGATCCCGAGCAGCTATGCACGGGGCGAGTCATCTCTCCTCGATCCCTCCCGCCGTGTCCCGATGGGCATCTCACCCTTCACATGGGAGCCCATACCCGACACAGTACCTTTCCTGGTGGCCCGCCTGAGGCGCATTGAGACGGACCTTGGAGAGCTTGATGCAGATGTCGCCCAGCTTCCGACCACTGAGGAGGTTAGGATCCTTAGGGATCGGATAGCTGCACTAGTGAGGCGCATGTGTGCCACTGATAGCACCACAGACACCCTTCATGCCCACATGATCGGGGTTAGCATGGCCACCACTGATCTGCTTCTCTCCCATGAGAACTTGCAGAGGAGAGTCGACACCCTAGAGTTCACATCCGGATGACTCCTCTCCGCTCTCGCGGCCATATCCCAGGTCCCGACCTTCTTGATCATGCCCCCAGGTCCACCACCACCACCACCCTTCTAGGTAGATTTGACCTAGACTTTTGGATCGCCATTTATAGATGAAACATGTTATTTTCTTTTGATGTATTACCGGGACTGCGAGCCCAGGATGAAAACTTGTTTCTTTTGGTATGTTTTATCTGTAATATGGTGGAAAAACAATGGTTGTAGTATGATTATGAGTAATGTTATTATGGTTATGTAAAAATTGCTATTATCATGTTATGGTTGTGTTATTTTTATCGTTATTATTACCGCTATGGCACGTTATGTTACCTCTTCTCTTCTTGTGTTTCTTGGTTGCGTTTGCGCATAATATGATATGGCAATTGATGTATGTCATGGCATTTATTCTCGAGCATGTAATAACCCCATTTACATATTATCTAAAATTTCTTTATGTTGACAATTATAACTTAAAGTGAAATCATGCCACCACGACGCCGAACCACCAGGAACGTTTCACCTCCTCCATCCCCTCCTCCTAATGACTGCTGCTGAAATTGAGGAGATGATTGCTAATCGCGTCGCTGAAAATGTAGCCGCTGGTGAAGCCCAATGTCAGAATGACGATGGGGCATGCGGTAAGAACGAATTAAGCAATGTTAGAAAACATTAGTATACAATTCCACCAAATTGTATTCAACGTACCTAACAACTGCAGGCCTCCGTGAATGTTCATATAAAGACTTTATGAATTGCAAACCCTCGAATTTCAATGGTTCTGAAGGCGCTGTTGGTTTACTTTGCTGGTTTGAGAAAATGGAGTCCGTCTTCCGCATAAGCAACTGCCCCGAGCAGTACATGGTTAATATTCCACATGTTCACACCATCAGGAAGGATGTTGGGGCTGCTGCAGATGTTCAAGGCTGAGAATAACGGTCCGGCTGTAGCCAAGGGGGAGTTTGTTGATACACGATATGGCAATGAGCTGGATCAGACAAAGCTAGAAAGACACGAAGACTTCAACTTATGTTCTGGTGGCCGAACTCCGGCCGAGCCTTGGCCGAACCTCAAGTTCGGACAAGCTTAGGAGTTCGGACATCTGTAGTCTTATAAATAGGTTTTGTGTGTGTCTTTGTAACTAGTTTTTGAGAGTTGAGCGAACTTCTGTGTGAAAGTGTGTGTTTGTACTCTGAGTCTCTTGTAATCAAAGTATTAATGAGAGATTGAGTTATTTACACTGTTTTGTTTACATTCTCATATACTCGATTGTTACCGAACCAGACCGATCCCACGCTTAGGCGTTTTCAAGTGGTATCAGAGCTTTCTGGTATCGTTTGGTTCGATTTTAAGCAATTCGTGTGTTTCGAAGTTCGTTTTCAAGTTTATCTCTGAAAAATTACGTCAAAAACATCATGTTTCACGTCATTGTTCCTTGTTTTTGTTCGTTTCTGGTCATTTGAGCGTTCTGAGCTCGTTTGAGTGTGTTTTCTGGTGTGATCTACAAATTTCCGAAAAATTTTCGTTCGCCCGAACCTGCAGTTCGGCGTAACCGCTCCGAGTTTCGAGTTCGGAGTGAAGTTCGGTCAAATTCTTCGTGCGGTGAGAGTTCGGTCGTCTTTCGGAGAGAGTTCGGTGAGAATTCAGTATTGGTGAGAGTTCGGACTAAGATCGGAAAGAGATCGGTGAGATTTGAGTTCGGTGAAATTTGGTGGACGTTCGGACTTTGTTCTTGAGTTCGGTGATAGTTTCGAGCACGTTTGGAGTCTGTAACAAGTTCGGTGCAAGTTCAGAGATATCATAATTTTGAACTTTTCCAAAATGTCAGATTATAACGCGTTTGCTGCTATTTAATCGCAGATGCAAACCTTACTGAATTACGACAATGAAATCGGAACGACTCAGAAAGTTCCCAAGCTTCTTTAGTTTGAGGATTATGCTAATTGGAAGAAAAGATTCGAAGCGTATATCGGTACAACAGATCCAGACTTATGGATTGCTATGGATGCACCATACGTGTATCCGGTTGGCGTAAACAATGTTCCTATTATGCAAAGGAATCTGGATCTTACACAAAAGGTTGATTTTGTTAGAGAACAAAAAGCATATGGTTTAACAACTCAAGCATTACCTAAAGAGTTGCTTCACCAATTTAAAAGCTGCAAACATTCTCATGAATTATGGTCAACACTGAAAGAAAGGTGTGAAGGCAACGAACAGTACAAGAAAAGTAAAAAGAAAGTACTAAACAAGGAGTTTGACAACTTCAAACATTTTGATGGTGAGGGTGTTCCAGAGTTAATTTCAAGATATTGTCACTTGTTGTCTGAAATGGATAATGTCCAAATCAAGAAAGATGATGAAGAGCTTAAGGAAAAATTGCTAGAAGGTCTGCCATCAAAATGGGAATCTCATGTGCTGATGATCATGAATGATAAGGATTATTCTGAGTTGACATTTGTGAAACTGTTGGGAAAATTGCAAGCTAGAGACTTGGAAATGAAAAATGTGAATACTACTCCAGCAGCAGTTCAGAATCCTGATGTTTACTACGGATCAAATGCAGCAACAATTTCAGGTAAGTCGGCAAAAATAATAAGTTCTGCACCAACAACGGCTTTCGTAGCTGGAAGTGTACCTAGACATGTTTCAAATTCCGGAACCGGAATGGGCTCACATAATGTTGATTACAATTACAACTCTGGAGGGAGTAGCACATCAATTCCAGCAAGTAATTTGGTGAACACGGGAAAGATAGCTATGTCTGTTTCAACAACTGAAGTTTATATGGCCCTTGTTTCTGCTTTAGTGTCATCTTATTATGGACTTATAACTGGAAATTTTAGCAATGCTGTATTGACGGAAGAAGATAATGATCTGGTGGATCCTGATGATTTGGAGCTAATGGATATAAATTGGCAATTTGCCATGCTAGCTAGAAGGGTAAAGAGATTCTTGAAAAAGACGGGTAGAAAAGACATGAATTCTGGCGGCCGAATTGGTTTTGACAAGTCGAAAGTGAGGTGTTATAACTGTTCTAATTTTGGACACTTCGCTCGAGAATGCTCTCAACCGAAAAAGTAGGAATATCAAAAATTTGTTCCCACATCAACTGCTTCTGGATCCAACAACACATCAAGTTCAAGGAGTTCTTCTAACTCTAAACCTAATATTGAACCCACAAAAGCTCTTGTATCTCAAGTAGATAAAACTTATAATTGGGGTAATCAATTCGCTGATTCATCTGCATTGATTGTGACACATGTGCAGGATGAAGACACTATGACGGAATCTACTGAAAATGAAAGTGAAGTTCATGGTGAAGTGATTGGTGAAGGTTTTGTTGGAGTCGCTGATGAAGCAGGAGTTTCGGATTCAAGAAATGATCATCAATCTTCTTCAGAAGAAAAGTTTGCCTTCATGGCTGGTTTGTCTGAGAAGGTCGAGTCAGATGCTGTTCTCTTGTTAGAAAAACAAGTTCAACTTCTAACTGAGGAGAAGGAAGCGTTGATTCGTGAATGTGAAGCAGCAAAAGCTGAAGCGCTTGACATAGCAAATGATTTCTAGAACTTGTATCAAAAGAGTCTTCCACTGAAGAAGCGATATGAGAAAGCTCAGCAAAACGCTGTCGGAATTGCTGACAAGATGCTTGTACTTCAGAAAGAAATGCAGAAACTATCAGATGAGAACACATGTTTGAAACAGGAGGTCGGCACATTGAAGAGAAGCAATCCCACGGAATTTGTGGCTCGAATGGCCGATACTTCGAAGGTAGTTTCGTATCCTTTAATGTGCAAATCTTGTGATGATTTACTACTGCTAAGAGTACGCTCTTAGATGAGAAGACAAAACTTAATGATCTTTTGTTAGTAGCAAAAGCAGATAAGAATATATACAAGGAAAGATGGGAGGGAACCACCAAGGAGCTATTGTCCGTTCATGAGCAGTTACGATTACAAAAATCCGATTTTTTAACTCAGTCTGAACTGCTTGTGTCCATTCAAAAGGATTTGGCTGCTAGTCAAAAATTTGTTGCAGATCTAAAATTGAAAATTTTGAATTAAAACAAAAACTGGATTCTGTTCACGTTTCATCTTCCTTTGCCAATTTTCTTTATAAAAATGAAAAGGAAAATGTTTTCGGTAAACTAAGCCAAGTTCCGCCTCCGGTCATTATCACAAATGGTGCTTCTGAAGATAAACTGGATGTTCCTTCTCATGCCAAGCAAAACAATCATCACTCAGCTAATTCAGAGTCTGACAAAATTTCAACCGGAAAATCTATTTTGGATTCGACGGTTGATGAACTTTTTTACGATGTCTCAGATTTTGATAAAGTTGATGATTTAGTCTCTGAAACAGATGTTGAATGTTCCAAAACCACTCCTTCTAAAATTTCTAAGCCAGATCACAAAGATTTGATTTCAAAACATGACTTTTCAACGATTAAATCTGAGCTTACCAAATTGAGTGTGTTTGAACAAAAACAGATTGCTCGGAGCAAGTCTGTTGAAGGTAAGAGAGTTAAATATGGTGGAGTCGATTTTGAGCCTTTGGCAAATTCAAAATCTTTTGAAAAAGGATCTTCTTCTAAAGATTCAAAACCTGCAAAAGCCAAGGCTAGCAATCCCACTTTGAAAACCAACTTTAACAATTTTGAACAATGGGTGACCTATCGCTTAAAAAGATCTTATAAGATTTATAGCGATAAAGATTTTCCTTTGGATATGGTCAATCCCAATTTAATTGATCAAAATTTTCTGGTAAATATGATCCTGCTTATGATCCCAAGATGAGAAGTGTGCCCATTAAGGGGGGGTAATGGCAGTGTTAATGTAATGGACACACTTAATTCTGAATCTGATTCGGGGTTGGTTAACAGAGTGAAAAATTCTGCTCAAAAGTCTTTAAATAAGAAATCATCAAAATCAACCTTTCAATCACCACCAGGAGGTTTTTATAATCAAAGGCAACCAAATTTCAGAAAATCGAGTCCGTATGTAAAAAAGTCACAATTTTACAATGACGAAGATTTTTATGATGAGTTTGGTTGTGGACCAAATCAATCTGTGTTTGGTAGGGGTCCAAAATGGGTTGCTTATGGAGGTCAGAATGATTATGTTCCAAGGTTTGGTGGGAGAAGAAACAGATTTCAGAATTACAAGAATCATCATTTTTCTGAAAATTCATATGTTCAAGGGCATTTTAGGTATTGTGATGATTTTTCGAAAAATGTTTCAGGATATGAGTCAGGACATAATGATGAGTTTGGAAATCGTTATGTGCCTAATCGAAAGGGTTTGAAACCCAAGACTCAAAAACATGTTGTTGAGTCCGAAATAGATGACGACACGAGCGAAAAAGTTGTAATAGATAAACGAAAATGTTTTAAGTGCAAAGCTCGTGGTCATACATATCGGACTTGTCCGTTAAAGAAGCCAAAATCTGGAAAATCTAACGCAGAAAAATTTGATGATATGTCTGAAGGTTATCAAACTGATACAAAGAAGAAAGTCAGATTTGTGGATGAGCAAGGCAGAGTTCACTTTAATAATAAATCATCAGATTTTCATAAAAATGAGAAGAAATCAGAAAGTGAATTTTCAAATATTAAATCAATTTTGAAAAGTTCTGCTGCTAGCTCCACGGGTTCTTTAAATGAAGCATGGAAACCTAAGGGTTCGTCCATGGCTGGTGATGACTTTGTTGAAGATGACGATCGACCCAAAGCTTCAAGCTTGGGCTCGTCCCGAAACTAATCTTCTGTTTTAATTTATGCAGGGATCTTCGCGATAACTGATGAATAACATTTGGGTTGTTGATAGCGGAGCATCTCGACACATGACTGGTGATATCTCTCTGTTGCATGATGTGAAGTACTTCGATGGAGGTAAAGTAACATTTGCTGGAAACAAGGGAGGTCAAGTCACCGGAATTGGTAAACTTTCAAATGATGCTGTCACATTCGATAAGGTTGAATATGTTCAAGAATTGGAGTATAATCTTCTGAGCGTCTCCCAGATTTGTGACAAGCATTTCACAACTGCTTTCACGGGGAGTGAATGTGTGATACTGAAACCTGAGTTCAAGATTCCATATGAATATGTGGTAATGCGAGCACCGCGATTTTCGAATTTGTATATGCTCGACATGAATTCAGCCAAAGCAACTGTCGCTGGTCAATGTTTCTTATCAAAAGCATCCGAGAGAGATTCCATTCTATGGCATCGTCGCATGGGGCACATCCATTACAAAAAAATGAACGACCTTGTGCGGTGGGGTCGTGTCGAAGGGGTTCCAAAGCAACAGTTTTTCCTCAACGATGTGTGTGTGAGTTGCAAGAAGGGAAAATAAAAAAGAAAATCCAATCCACTTGGGTTGATTTTCATGTGAATCGTCAAAGTATTTCTGGGAATTGGTATTGTCTTGTGGTTACTGACGAATATTCAAGATACTCTTGGGTTGATTTTCTGGTCTCTAAGGATGAAACTTCAAGAATCCTTATTAATTTGATTACTACACTTGAGTCTTTGTATAAATTGAAGGTTCGAAGAATTCGTAGTGACAATGGCACGGAGTTCAAGAATGTAGCCATGAGGACATTTGGTATGGAAAAATGAGTTGTACATAAGTTAAGAACTCCATATACACCTCAGCAAAACGGCGTGGCAGAAAGAAAGAATCGTACAATCATTGAAATAGCACGAACGATGTTGGTTGATGCTCAATTGCCTGTTCCTTTCTGGACGGAAGCTGTCAACACTGCATGTTACGTGCTTAATTGAGTGCTTACTATTAAACGTCTTGGGAAGACATGCTATGAATTACTCAAGAATCGTAAGCCGAATCTAGATTATCTAGAGCCTTTTGGGTGGCCCTGTACTGTTTTAGCGTCTGCGGGCAAATTTAACGACAAAGTCTTTGAGGGATTGTTTGTCGGATACTCAAATCAAAAGAAACGAGTATTTAATATGCAGACTGGTACGGTGGCTGAATATTTGCATGTGGATTTTCAATCCTATACTTTACCGCCCAGAGGTGTTGGACCGGACTGGTTGTTCGATTACAAAGCTCTTTTAAAAAATCTTGAATCGACGCCAGAGATGTCTGATGAACAACTTACTCGAGTTTTCATTGAATTACAAGACGATACTCTGGTTCTTAATATACAAACTCTGTCGACTCCAATAGTGCCTGTTGCTGATGATTACATGACCGAGACTTCAAATGATTCGACAATTGCGGCTGATGATATGTCTTCAGGTGATGATAGTGAATTTCATGAAGCTGTGACACATCAGGTGGAAATTCCTACTCAACAACAAGATCCACAAGTTGAGGCTACTACAAATGAAGTTGAAGCTAATACAACTGACAATGTGGTCGATCCACACGTTGATACTATTTCAAATGATGCTGATGTCAATACAACTGAAACTGTGATGGTTGAGGAAGATCTTGTTCCTGGTATGGCTGAAAGGGTGGTTGTTCCTATTCATCAAACACTCCGGATAAACACCATTCATCCGCAAGACAATATTATTGGTGATTTAAATGAAGGACTGCGTACGAGACATCAAATCGAGAGCAGTGCATTATTATCAGTTCTAGAATCTGGTGTTCAGGAAGAAGCATTGCATTCATGCTTTATATCTCAGATCGAGCCAAAAGATGTTCATGAAGCTTTATTAGACGGCTCGTGGGTTGAAGCAATGCAGGAAGAGTTACTACAATTTCAAAAATTAGGAGTGTGGCACCTGGAAGATTTGCCAGCTTGAAGCAAAGAACCGTGTGGAACACGGTGGGTGTATAAATGCATACGAGATGATCGTGGAGTCATAGTCCGCAACAAGGCTCGTTTGGTTGTTCAAGGGTTTTCTCAGGAAGAAGGAATCGATTTTAACGAGGTGTATAAGCTGGACAAGGCACTATATGGTCTCCATCAGGCTCCTCGAGCTTGGTATGAGACGTTTTCCACTTATTTACTCGACAACGGTTTCAAGTGTGGGTTGGTTGATTCTACTTTATTCTATCGTAAAACGGGGGAGGATCTGCTACTGGTACAGATTTATGTGGACGATATCATCTTTGGCTGTTCAAAAGAAAAGTTATCGAAGGATTTTGAGACTTCATTGCAAACAAGGTTCGAGATGAGTTCAATGGGGGAAATGTCGTTCTTCTTGGGCTTAGAAGTTCAGCAATCTGACAAGGGTATTTTCATTCATCAGACAAAATATGCGAATAATGTCCTGAATCGATTCAAGGTGGAAGATGTTCGCATTCCTGGAACTCCTAATCAGCTGTCACATGGCCTGTATCCTGACGAAGACGGTGAATCAATCGATGTCACTCGTTAAAGGGCAACGATAGGTTCGTTAATGTATCTTACAGCTAGTCGACCTGATATAATGTTTTCTGTATGTTTGTGTGTCAGGTACCAAGCAGCACCTCGGGTTTCTCACATGGAAGCAGTTAAGAGGATTCTAGCTTATCTGAAGGGTAATGCAGATCTCGGGATCTGGTATCCTCATGATGATAAGTTCGACCTGTCGGCGTATACGGATTTAGACTACGGCGGTTACAAGATCAACTTCAAGTCTACCACGGCCGGATGTCAGTTTCTCGGCGATCGGTTGGTATCTTGGCAGTGTAAAAAGCAGACTTCTGTTGCTACATCCACGGCTGAAGCTGAATATATAGCGGCTGCTAGTTGCTGCTCTCAGGTTTTATGGATACAATAGCAGATGCAGGATTACGGTTTGAAGTTTCTTACTACTCCAATTTATATAGATAACTCGGCTGCGATTTGCATAACTAAAAACCCCGTTCACCACTCAAAAACGAAACATATTGATATTCGTTGTCATTTCATCCGTGACTGTTTTGAGAAACACTTGATTGATCCGCAAAAGATCCATACTGATTTTCAAAAAGCGGATCTTTTTACGAAAGCTTTTGACAAAACCCGCTTTCGTTATCTTTTGCAGATCAGTAGCTTTTGACAAAACCCGCTTTCGTTATCTTTTGCAAATCAATGGCATACAAAAGTTACCCGTTAAGTAACTTTCGGTTGATCATTTTTCATTTGTTTGTTTTTGTAGTCTGTTTTTATTTTCTTATTCACAAAATCCAAAAATAGCGTTTTGTATTTTAGGGGAGAAAATCAGAAAATGTAAAAAAAAAATGGAAAAATGCAAAAAGCATAAAAAAATGGAAAAATAAAAAATTTGAGAAATTGATCCGACCAAGCGAGAAGTGATATTACATGGGCGTGTGTTATCAACTACGGATAAAGTAAAAATGAAAGGCTGTAAGTGCTTGGTTGGTTAGTTAAATGCGTAAGGGTAAATCTGATATATGCTAGTATGATATAAACATAACAATTTGCTTGATTAGATTGTGAGGCACATCATGACGGATGCTGTGTGATCTTGGCATTAAATAAAATGAAAAATCCAAAACAGAATAAAAAGAGATGTTCTGGTGTATGCATGTTTTTATTTTGCAAAGATTTAAACTTGTTTGATCTTCTTTATTTTATCAAACGATCGGCCTTTCTCTACGTATCAAAAGATCGACCTGATTGGTGTTCGTTTGACGTTCTGCTTTATTTTCTTTGGTGTTTCGTATAACTCATCGGACTTTCTCTGCGTGTGCGGAAGCACCGACCTGATTGTTGTTGGGTTATAAAATTTCTGCTTTATTTTCTATTTTTATTTTCCTAAACAATCGGACTTTCTCTGCGTGCCTGCCGACCTGATTGTTGTTTGTTTAGGGTTCTGCTTTATTTTTGCATGAAACACCATGGACGATAAATCTCGGTAGAAATCAAATTCTGTGGAAAATACAAAAATAATGAAAATAAGCCAGATTACGAGTATTTCTGATTGTGTGGGCTATCATATTATCAATGCATGCTAAAAGTATCTTAACGTATCAGAAAGCTATAAAAATTGATCTGCCCAAACTGAAATAAACTGAAAACTTGTATTTGCTGCCAACTTGACTTGCATGCTGATTAAACATGAAGTTGAAGTGTGTTTGATGCACATTAGCTGATATGATCTCGCGTCTGGATCTTTCTCACAAAAATATTTAAGTTATATTAGTTTTAATTCAGTAATTTTCATTGCATTTCTGTTTGGTTTATTGTTTGAATATTTGAAAATCCAAAAAGATTTTAGGTGTGTTTTAGCATAATTTTGTAAAAATCCAAAAAAAAATTTATTTCTGGTTTATTTTTTATCAAACGTTAGTGAAAAATTCAAAATTATGCCGGAGACAACCAAACTGACTTGTTTTCAGAAACCTGGAGTTCGGACGACCGAATGTGAAGTTCGGAGGTCCGAAGTTCATCATCGGACAAGGTTTGGAGATGGCCGAGTGTGGAGTTCAGTGTAACTGTTCGTCCGAATTTGGAGTTCGGAGGACGTTTGGAGGTCCGAATGTCATGGCCTATAAATTCGCCAATCCTGGAGTTCGGAGGTCATAAGTTACTGTTATCTCCGAACTTGCACCGAACGACTGCCAAATTTTTCAACTTTCTTTTTAGCTCATTATTGACGGATTTGAGACTGAATCTAGGTAGAAAACTTGATTACGAGTTCACTGATTGTCTTAGATTAGGTTTTCATCTGTTGTTTGTGGATTTTTTGTTCGAAAACGCGTCTGGCATGTATTCAGTTCTTAGATCTGAATATTCAGCATCTAAACCTTGTTTTTAAAAATTAAAAGAGGTTCCTATGGGTTTATAATCAAAAACCGACCATGGGTGTTGATTTGTGTAGTCCGATTTGGTCGTTTTCATTGTTTTTCAAATTCAAACTCTTTGGAGTTTTCCAGACTCCGAACCTGGGGTTCGGAGACTCCGAATGTGGGGTTCGGAGGGGGCTCGGACAAGGTTCGGCGAGTCTATGAAATTTTGATCAAATGTTGTTCGTTTACGCAAACGACAATGATTTGACGAAATCAGTGATTATATCTGTTAATAACATTGGATTTAATGAATGTTTTTTCTTATGTGTTTTCAGATATGGCCAACGACCTGAAAATCGGTGACAAACATAACATTTGTGCACATATCGGTGTTACACGAGGCAAACTTGACAAATTTGGAGGATGAGGGATATTTAAGTTTCTAAGGCGATCCAGAATTCATTATGCCATCACTACACAATGTGATGTGTATCGGGACATTATTCTGGAATTTTGGAGTACAGCACGGACAATTACTGATGCTCCTATCAGAATTGTTGCTAATATTCAAGGCAAAGAGGTTGAAGTTACTGAGGCTGATATTCGTCGGGTATTGAAGTTAGAATCTGATACAACAATAGCACGAATTGAATTTCCTCATGAAGATAATGTGGCGTTCTTGAAGCGGATTTGGTATACTGATGATCCGAGTAAAGAATGGGTGTACAAATCGTCGCTGAGCGTCCCGTACAAGTATCTGGCGCACGTGTTGTTGGTCTACTTGGGACATAGGATTTCAGGTCATGATGAAGTCCAACAGATTATTCTATCTCCGATGAATGCGTTAGTAATGAACATGCCATATAATGTTTCTGGGATGATCTTTCACTACATGAGAGATAATCTGACACAAAGACAGAAGAAAGCGGCAATCTATCCCAGATTCCTTCAGATGGTTCTCAATGATCGATATCCAGATTTGATAAAGAATGCAGCCCAGAAAATGGAACAGAAACATATGACGAAGGCAAGTGTTGGGGCTCTAGCGTCTTATCAAAAGAAGGCACCAGAGTTCTAGCCGAAATTGAAGCGCTTGATAGGTCATTTAGCCAATGTCAATTACGTGGCACCAGTACGGGGTGCACCTCGTCATGAAGATGGTAGTGATTAGGAGGAACTCGATTACAGCTGGATTGAGGAACAGAATCAAATTCCACAACAAGGTCGAGTAAAAAGACCTAAAAGATAAGTACCAGTGGTCTAGGAACCAGTGAATCAAGGATCTGAACAAGTCGTCTCTCAATCGCCAACTACTGAACCAGTGGTCACAGCATAGGAAGTTCATGTATCTATCAATGTGACTGAGACACCAGTAGTAAATACCATGGAAGATGAATCAGATGAAGATGAAGAGGATCTGAATGTTGGGGCTGACTCTGAAGACTTCTTTGATACAAACAATCCGCTTGTGAGAGTCTTGATCAACTTAAAGTATGTAAAGCTCAGGAAGGGTAGCGATGAACGTTTCGCTTACCGAATCAGCAAGAACAAAAGCAACGATGGCTACAAGGATCGTGTGTATGATGTGGTGGCCTCATCTGAGTCTGATAAAGACTATAATCCTAATGCTGATGTGATTTATGGTAAAGGTAAACAGCAAGTTACTGGTTCTTCAACAAAAAGAATGTGACACTTCGGTCAATTCAAATGTATCTCTACCCGACCCGTTTCCAATTTCGGATTGTAACCGTGATCTTAATTCAATAAAGAATCATTTCATGTTCCTTGATTATTTTTATTTCAATTATATTGTATGGTTGAATAATTATAATCGCAATCCAAAGAAATCATCTAAACGTTTTAATTTAAACGTTATTTAATTCAATTTTATTGTTTATCGTAAAACCAGAAGACTTGAGTAATCTAAACTTATTATTTATTTGTATGTAATACTAGTCACGCATACGAATAAATATTTGTAAGGTTTTACAAAAAGTTGGAAGGTTAAAAACGAAAAACGATGAACTTTTGACATTTTTACACAATTTCGGTATTAACCGGAAGCCTCGTAAATCATCAAAGTTAAAATATTTATACTCCAAGATTAGAAATATAATGAAAATATATTTTATAATTTTTGGGGTTAAAAAGTATCAATTTATCAAAGTTCGGGGGCCAAAACTGCCAAAACTAAACTGCAGGGGCCAAAATTGTAAAATCTGAAAATATGTCAAAAAGGTGGTCTCGCGGACCAGCGAGTTTCCATTTTATATTTTCACTGGTCCGCGACTGGTGTGCTGGCAGCCTACGAGCTAGGCCGCGAGGTGGCTCGATTTTGAGTGTTTTGGTGTCGTTTTTGAGTGATTAGTCACCTGTAAACGTGTCCTAACCTCCTTGCGACCCTCCCCTTATATAAACCACTCCAGAATCGGTCCAAAAGCCATTAAATTTCGAAATTCTACACCTAAAAGCTCTCAAACTTGTATCCGAACCTTTGCTTTCGAAATTATCTCAACTCGGTCATGCTCAAGCTCTAAAAATCTGCAGTCCTACATCATTTGGTATGTAGAACAAAAGCCCTTTATCAATTTCTGTTTATATCGTTGTTTTAATCATGTTCCAGATTTGCTTAAAAACTAGGGTTCTTGAACTATTTTGTTAAAATTAGAACAATCTGTTAGGAATTAGAAGCTGTAATTTTGAAGATCTTCATACGAACACATAATAAAAGAAACCCCTAAGTTAATTTCATAATTGGAGAACATTTTTTTTCAAGTAAAAACGGTATTATACGACGTTATAATGCCCAAATATAACAAACGGTTATGAGTTGGAATTTCAAACTTTAGGGGATATCTTTATATAATATCAAGATTAAAACCTTAAATTTTTATCATTTTTCGAGCACGTTTGATATTACTCGTAAATTTGATAATCCTTAAAAACCAATATATTTATATAATCAAACATTAGTATATGGTGTTATATGATCATGTATATAATTTTAACATTCTTTTATAAACACCATTGATGTTTTATATAAATATATGTATTTTACAAATATACTTATATATTTATATATTTAAAAACATATATATATATATATATATATATATATATATATATTTAAACTTTTAAACTTAAACTAATATATATATATACACTAGAAGTTTAAATAAAGTATATATATATATATATATCTAATAAAGATCATAAACAAATACATCCAGTTATTTTTATAAAACTATTTAGAACTCGCGCGGACCGGAAGGGTAAACGCCTGTACACTGGGTTTCCTGGCATAGGTAACGATGTCGCATAAATCCCTCGTTGGACCTGGCAGACTTACCTGGGGATTCCTGGAGTGAGTGTTTACTTATAGGAAAACACGTTTTCATATTATCACTAATCTTTGTTATAATCAATACGGAGATAGTCTTTTGACATAATAATAAAACCTAACACTCTTCAAGAACCCTGTCCAATTGGAACTATATTCTTTGTATTTATTTAGCCTATTTATGTTAATAGGCTAATCTCAAGGTCTATCATTATCACTCTCAGCGTTAGCGTTCATCCTCAATCTGCTCATCATGTGAGTACTCGTAGCCCCTCTTCTTTTGTTATTTGGGGTGCAACATGTATCCTATATCAAAATCGTTATTCTTTATTCTTGATACAAAACAATGCGATTATATGAGTATTTGTGTGATTCTTGATATGCTTACTTGTGTGAGACTTGATACGTGAAACTTGAGACTTGAGACTTGAGACTTGATAAACTTGAAACTTGTTAAACTTTAAACTTTATTCTTGCGTAAACATTAACAACACCAAGCCTTTGGTTCATTAATAGCTATTGGTTGACAACCCACCTAGGATATTGAGACGTAATCTTGTTCTCAAATAGGTGATTGGAACCTAAATTGTCAAGGTTTGTTTTACGCGTTTATATCCTGCCTCTAATACTTGTTTGTCATATTCTTAATCATACACTTGGCACGTTGATCGCATACTTTATACTTATACTTAATATTAAACCTATGTGTACTCACCAACTCATTGTAGTTGACAGATATTTTATACATGTTGCAGGAAATGCTACTTGAGACTTCCGTTGTGTTATCACGTTAGGCTCTGCTGGACCTAGTTAAACTTTAATCATGTTTTGTTTAAAGAAGGCAGAAGTCGATTGCTGGAGGAAGAACTAAGAAGAGAAAAGGAGTACAACAGTTCATTCTGCAACCTCGTTCTGGAGTTTCTTCTTCAGCAACTCCTGCTAGGTCTGTGCCTGAAGTGTCTACAACTGTTCAGACTTCAGTGTCTGATGTTCAAGCTGACTTCTTGCAAGATCTGATGAATGCAAATAGATCGACAACTGTTAGCACATCACCTTCAGCAAGTGCTGGTGCGCAATTTGTGAATCAGACAGTGGGATCTACGCCCACAACTCCGGTGTTTTCAACTACAACTGCTACTGCTTCAGCACATTCAACACCTTATGTGAATTTCAACTTCGAACAAGGTTCAGTTTCTTTCTCTCAAGCCAGTATTCTTCAAAGCGCGCTAAACGATCAACAATCTTAGATTGATGACTTGAAGGCTAAGTCTGAAGAACAAGAGAAGATGATTTAATGTGTTTCGTTTAAATAAGGATGATTTGAAGGATGAGAATCAAATTCTGAGTCAGCGGATCACAACTTTGCAGAGTCGTGACATAGCCAAATATCAAGAGATTATGAGATTAAATAGGGCTAGTCAGACTCAGTCTAAGATGATTCTTGAAATGGGTGAGCAGATTAAATTCTTGATGGAGAAGTTTAAAGCTCAGGGGGAGATTAGAGATGGCTCGGGTTGTTTTGAAGACCCGATGTGATTTCTGAACGATGATCCTGATCAAGATGATTCTCAGGGGAACGTTGGTGGAGGACCAGGCCCATCTGGAACTGCGGGTTCGGGTGCTGGGACATCTACTTCCCAGGGGGAGAAAGACTCACGAGAAGCTATGCCGATCACCTCAAATCCATCTAATCAAGCAGCAACGAGTATGAGTGATTTAGCACAAATGTTCCAGACGCTCGAAGAAGGGGAGTTTGTTGGTGATTTGACGGCTGAAGAGTTGCAAAGAGTGTTTGATCTAAATGACGAAGAGATGAGGAAAGCATCTGAGAAAGTTCTAGAGAAATATGAAGATCCTAAACCAGAGTCTGATGAAGACGAAGAGGGTATTTTTGGAGGGAGAAGGGTATTTTTGAAGAGGAGATTAAGATAGAGGATATCACAGAAGAAGAATATCCAGATTTGTATTCCAACTTCAACAATAATCAATCTGGTGATGAGTTCAAGGTATTTCCTAAGGAAAAAGATGCTGAGGTTGAGGAAAGATTGAGAAAGAAAGAATTAGAAAAACCTGAAGACCCAATGGTTAAGGAGGCTAAAGTTCAGAAACAGCGTCAGACATTTGACGAGTTCATGAAAGCTTTTCATGCTAATTATGTTCCGCCTCTGAAGCCAATCAAACAAAGAGCGTTCTTTAAATTCAAAGGTCAAGTTTCAGGTGAAATAATCAGTTGGATGTATGTTTCGAGTTTGAGGTGCTACGGGATTAAACGTGAACATGGAATCCAGTACTTCAAGTGTGCCAAAGATTTTAGCAGTTTGCTGGTTTGGGATATTCGTGAGCTGACCAGAAAGCCATTTTGCTGTTATGGCGATGATGCGTTGGGTATGCACTTTAAGAAGACACTTGAGAGGGAATGTCAAGAAGGATTTCAGTTTTTGGATCCTCAAAAGCCAAAAAGACGTCGATCCCGAACAAGAGTCCACGAAAGAACTGGCAAGAAACTGATAATCTTGGTGTTTCCGGAGAAACCGGATGTAATGAAGAAGATTCCTTTGATGAAAATGAAGCTTGACTTCATCAAGGATCTGAGATGGTGGTACTACAACGAAAGAATGGGTGAAGCAGTTATTGTGTTGAAGGAAAACAACCAAGTTGTGAAGATTTACGATCCTATGTGGCTAATCAACTTGTCGAAGGCTGATATAGACGAGCTTTATCACAATCCGATCTTGTATCATCCTGATTACATGGAGCAAGCGTTGAAGTTCCAGAGGGTGATACGGGTTTGTTTTGCATTCGATATCTATGCTGGAAATAACCATGATTTGGTCAGGAAGGATGATGGGGCTGCTGCAGATGTTCAAGGCTGAGAAGAACGGTCCAGCTGTTGCCAAGGGGGAGTTTGTTGATACACGATATGGCAATGAGCTGGATCAGACAAAGCTAAAAAAACACGAAGACTTCAACTTATGTTCTGGTGGCCGAACTCCGGCCGAACCTTGGCCGAGCCTTGGCCAAACCTCAAGTTCGGACAAAATTAGGAGTTCGGACATCCGTAGTCTTATAAATAGGTTTTGTGTGTGTCTTTGTAACTAGTTTTTGAGAGTTGAGCGAACTTCTGTGTGAAAGTGTGTGTTTGTACTTTGAGTCTCTTGTAATCAAAGTATTAATGAGAGATTGAGTTATTTATACTGTTTTGTGTACATTCTCATATACATGATTGTTATCGAACTAGACCGATCCCACGCTTAGGCGTTTTCAATTACTCCTGTTGCCTTAGACACTAATCAAAATTGCTCTTTAGAACTCTCCAACCATTCCTTCAGCATAGACTTAATGCCCGTTGAAAGAGGAAGTTTTGATGTAATCATTGGGATGGATTGGTTATCAAAGAACCATACGGAAATTGTGTGCCATGAGAAAATAGTTAGAATGCCACTCGCAGATGGAAACACTCTAGATGTGCAAGGAGAAAAGAGTGGAACCAAACTAAATCTCATATCTAGCATGAAGGCACGGAAATTCCTTCGTAAAGGATGCCACGCCATTCTGGCACGTGTAACTGAGAAGAAACCGAAGGAGAAGCGTATGGAAGATGTTCCCCTTGTTCGCGAATACCCGGAAGTTTTTCCTAAAGACTTGCCAGGTTTACCCCCGACGCGACAAGTGGAGTTTCGTATTGACTTAGCACCCGGTGCCGCCCCCATGGCCAGATCTCCGTACCGTCTGGCACCATCCGAAATGCAAGAGTTATCTAGTCAATTACAAGAATTGCTAGATAGAAGCTTCATCCGTCCAAGCCACTCTCCATGGGGAGTCCCCGTGTTATTCGTTAAGAAGAAAGATGGAACTTTCCGGATGTGCATTGACTACAGGGAGTTAAACAAGTTAACTGTGAAGAACCGTTACCCAAAATCGATCTGAGATCAGGATACCATCAACTCAGAGTTAGAGACGAAGATGTTTCGAATACAGCGTTCAGAACACGCTATGGCTATTATGAGTTCCTTGTAATGCCATTTGGTTTGACAAACGCACCAGCTGTGTTCATGGATTTAATGAACCGCATATGCAAACCTTATCTGGATAAATTTGTTATCGTGTTCATTGACGACATCCTTATCTACTCCCGTAGCAAGGAAGAACACGAGCAACACCCGAGGCTTATCCAGGAATTGTTAAAGAAGGAAGAACTTTACGCGAAATTCTCCAAATGAGACTTTTGGATTCACGAGGTATACTTTTTGGGTCATGTGATCAACGATCGAGGTATTCATGTGGATCCCACAAAAATTGAAGCAATCAAGGATTGGAGTACTCCCACGACTCCAACCGAGATCCGACAATTCTTAGGTATCGCTGGCTATTACCGCCGATTCATCGAGAACTTCTCGAAAATAGCCAAGCCACTGAACGCTCTGACCCAAAAAGATAAGAAGTTCGTATGGGATGCTAAGACTGAAGCATCATTCTAGTTGTTGAAGCAAAAGCTATGTGATGCACCAATCCTATCACTACCCGATGGAATCAAAGACTTCGTTGTATATTGCGATGCTTCGCATCAAGGTTTAGGTTCTGTACTAATGCAACGAGAGAAGGTCATCGCCTACATATCACGACAACTGAAGATTCACGAGAAGAATTATACAACCCATGATTTGGAACCCGGAGCCGTTGTCTTTACTCATAAAATCCGGAGACACTATCTTTATGGTACTCAGTGCACCATATTCACCGACCATAAAAGCCTCCAACACATTTTTAATCAGAAGGAATTGAACATGAGACAACACCAATGGGTGGAACTGCTGAATGATTACGAATGCGAGATTCGTTATCACCCAGGCAAGGCTAACGTTGTAGCTGAGGCTTTGAGCAGAAAGGAACGCGTCAAACCACTTTGAGTTTGAGCATTTAGTATGACTATACGCTCGAATATCACTTTGCAAGTGCGTGACGCTCAGATTGAATCCCTTAAACCGGAAAACCTAACTAAAGAAGGTTTACGTGGAATGGAGAAGCAACTGGATGAGAAACCTGAGGGAACCAAGAACTTCATGGATAGACTATGGGTACCTGTCTGTGGAGGTTTAAGGCAATTAGTATTCGATGAGGCTCACAAGTCAAGATATTCCATTCATCCCGGATCAGATAAGATGTACCACGGTCTGAAGCAACAATTCTGGTGGCCAAACATGAAAGCCGAGATAGCCACCTATGTCGGCAAATGTTTAACATGTTCGAAGGTCAAAGCCGAATACCAGAAACCTTCTGGATTGTTGACTCATCCGGTAATTCCGGAATGGAAATGGGAAGAGATATCCATGGATTTTATCACGAAATTGCCTAAGTCTAGGTCTGGATATGACGCTATCTGGGTGATAGTGTACCGATTGACGAAATCTGCACACTTCCTACCAGTCAAAGAGAAAGATAACATGGATAGACGAGCCAAACTCTACATTAAGGAAGTCGTCTCACGACACGGTGTGCCTATATCTATCATATCCGATCGTGATAGCCGTTTCACCGCAAACTTTTAGATATCTCTACAGAAAGCTTTGGGTACTCGACTCGATATGAGTACTGCCTACCATCCACAGACAGATGGCCAAAGTGAGAGAATGATCCAAACACTTGAAGATATGCTGAGAGCATGTGTGATTGATTTTGGACCCAATTGGGACGAGCATCTCCCTCTTGCCGAATTCTCTTATAACAACAGTTATCACACCAGCATTCAAGCCGCACCATTCGAAGCACTTTATGGAAGAAAGTGTAGATCCCCACTCTGCTGGACTGAGATTGGAGACAGTCAGTTAACTAGTCCCGCGTTAATCTTTGAAACGATTGAGAAAATCTTTCAAGTCCGTAATCGTCTGAAAGCTGCCAGGGACAGACAAAAGAGCTACACCGACAACCGACGCAAACCCTTGTCCTTTCAAAAGGGTTATCGCGTCATGCTAAAGGTGTCACCTTGGAAAGGTTTCATTAGGTTCGGCAAACGAGGAAAGCTCAACCCTCGTTACATTGGTCCCTTTGAGATCACTGAGACCATTGGACCAGTAGCTTACCGTTTACGCCTGCCTTCCGAACTAAGCAGCGTACATGATGTCTTTCACGTTTGTAATCTTAAGAAATGCCTATCCGATGAAACGCTCATCGTCCCTCTTGATGAAATTCAAGTTGACGAGACACTGCACTTCATTGAGGAACATGTCGAGATACTTGACTGAGAAATCAAGAAGTTGAAGCATAGCCGCATTCCCATAGTCAAAGTGCGATGGAACTCTCGAACAGGACCAGAGTACACTTGGGAACGCGAGGACCAAATGCGTCTAAAGTATCCTCGACTGTTTGAAAACGTCGCATCCACCAGTAACCAAGACTGAATTTCGGGACGAAATTCTTCTAACTGGGGGAGAATGTGACACCTCGTCCGAAACAGGTCAAACCTCTCTCTGTTGACTTTTAATTTAAATGTTCATACGTTTTAATTATATGATTAACTGAATTAGGTTTAATGATTAACTGATAACTGATTTATTTCCGCATTTGTATACTCGTAAAATACGAAAGTTTTCATATTTTAAATATGGAACTTCAATAATAAAAATATAAATATAAAAATTTGACTTTTTATATTTTATCAAAACCGACATAAACTGTTTCACTTTAAAACGTTTAGTGAATATAAAATGTGATAAAAACATATCGTTGTCAAGACATAGCCAAACGTGGAACCCGTTAAACCTATTGGGCCCGGTTAGGCCCAATAAGCCCAAAATGACCCGGATAAACCCGAAACTTAACCCGGAGACTCGACTCGACTAACCGAGTCACCGACCCGAACCAGAGGCCCAACCCGCGGCCCAAATGGCCTTGGGCCAAACCCGATGAACCCCTCTCACTTGTCCCACTCGGAAAACCCAACCCTGACCCAAACCCGATTACCCTTTTTGCGGCCCAACCGAGAAAACCCGGCCTGATCTCCGAATTCACTTGGGCTTCGGCCCACCCCCAAACCTTTTAATTTAAATGGGCTTTGACCCATCAAATTTTATAAAGCTAGCCCACTAGTCTTTTTATAAAATTTTGGCCCATCAACCTACAAATTTCACCACCTTTGTAATAAATTATGCTTGGATCAAATTTATAAAAATAATAATTTTTATAAACACCTAACCCCTTCATATTTTATAAAAGCTCATAATCTTTTATAAAGTTTATAAAAATTAATCAACCTACAACTAGAAGAGTTGGGTGAATGTAGTCTTGACAACAAGCCTAGTCTAGGTGGTTATTGTTTAGCATGCAAATGCAAGTTCCCATGATGGTTTAGCTCTAACCAAAGGGTATTAACCCTTAATTAGACTATAAGACCAAGCCCTCCCTTCACTTGTTCCCCACACCACAAACACACTTGCTCCCACTCTCTCCCTCTTGTCTCCCTTAAACTGGCCACCACCCCCCGCCGGTTTCCCCCTACCGCCGGCTGCTGCCATCTCCGGCCACTGCTCCGCCGCCCCAAAACCACCGCCGGACCACCCCACTCCACTGGGCCACCACCCTCCTCTCTTCTCGGTTTTCTTCCTCACCCATTGTGAGTGTTCTAAACCCCATTTCTCCCATGAGTTCTAAATAATTTATCACCCAAGAAAACCCACCAAGTCTTGACAATGAACATAAATCACCTACACTTTTGTTAGTCATCAATCTAATCTCTTCTTTATCCCCATTCTTCTTTGATCTTAAACATTTCCATGGTGTTCTTGGAACTTAAAGTAGACATGGAAATGAGTGAAACACACCTAGAAATCTATTGAAAGTATGTGTGTGTACCAAGATCACCATCTCTAAATCTTATGTTAGTTGGGTTAATTTTCTTACTTGAGGACAAATCCCTAATATCCAAGAACACACATAGATGAGTTCATGTTCTTGTTCTCTTGTGAAAAATAACCCACACTTATAAGAGTTAGTAAAATTATAAAGAAATGACTAACAAAAGTGGAACATTAAAATGATGTAACTAACAATCTATTTATGTTTATATTTATTTGTCCTAGCATTAAAATGTGTTAGTAGATTTCATTATTATTTGATTGTCCTAACATTAAAAGTGTTAGTAGATTGCATTTATTTAATTATTTGGTCCTAACACCATGTGTTAGTAGATTGTCTTTAATTTAAATACTTGGTCCTAACACAAAGTGTTAGTAGATATGAACTCATAATCATGTTATAAAAATGCTAAGTAAATGAAAGAATATGATAAACATGTTAATGAACTTATTTAAACTAGATTAAAATCATGGTAACTTTTATATATTTTGTCATGTTAAATAACACTTAAAAAGAACATGAAAGATTTACTTGAAATGGAATATAACACATTAAGTGTGTTATAAAAATCTTTCAAAGACAAAAAAAATATTTAACTTTTACTAAAAATGGGAAGAATAAAATTTATGTCAAATGATTAATTTGACATAAATACTTGGATTTGTTACATTTTTTTTAACTATTAAAAGCTTGTTATAAAAATGGAAGTTTTCTATAAATAGACATTGTAGAAATAAATATTTCTATAAAGGGGTTTCATAAAAATAATCAAAAGGAAAGAAAATGACTTTAAATATATTTATGAACTTACAATAATTACTTTGATGAAACCAAAGTAATCAAAAACGAAAATACGTTGCGTAGTAATAAAACCGGGACCACACGACGATATACACGAAAACGTAACAAAATTTCTCATCATGTTTTATAAAGACAACTTTTATAAATCCAAGTGGCGTTATGATATTTTTAAAATGTTTAAGGAAATAAATATTTCATGACAATGAAATATTAAAAGATTTCGAAGTTATAAGATGCTTTAATAAAAAATGAAGCTTAAAATCCTTTTATGACTAAAATGAAATAAATAATTATTCTTGACTAATAATTATTTACAAAAGGATTTAAACCATGTTTTATTCACCAAGTATTGTTAATCATAATTATTAAAAATATAATTATAACTTGCATGATTAACAAATCAAACACATAATTATTTAATTAAAAATAATTATACGAACTCATGAAAATAATAATAAACAATATTATTTTTAATTCGATGTTCAGGACTTGATTGAACTATTAAAGGTTTAATCTTTTATTATATTTATGGAACATAAATATATATCACCACGAAAATATTATTTAATAAATACAAGCTAACGGATTTTTAAACGAATACAAACGAGATTAAAATGTCAAGACTTGACCGGTATTACTTGGGTGACTTATGTTACTCAAATGATTGTAGACCTTATGCATGTGCCTATTTAATTATTTAGGACGTTACGTGCTACAGTGCCTACACCGTTTATCACCAACTACCTGCTGAATCAGTGAGTTTCACGGCCCCTTTTTCTTTTAACTGTTTTATAATTTGGGGGAGAAATCATGAAATCTGATAAATGCTTTTTACTTAATATTATGGTTTTTCTGTTAGCCGTATGACTGCTTGTTTTCTTACTGATTGCCCAATTATGGTACATTATCTTTATAAACATTTGTACAGCTGTATCCCACCATTAATTGATTTCAATTAGTTCTATACGAAACGATAGCTAGTGAATAGATCTATTTGGGTTAACAACCCTATCCTAACTGGTAGCTCCAGTTCTGACTCCGGATTGTCTGGGGGTACACGTCAGTTATTCTGCTATATTCAGTATCTCTCGGGCGAGATATTATGGGTGGCTAAACTATTAGTTTTTGAAATCAAGGTTCAGGTGAGTTCATACAACCACAACGGTAAACCAATGTAATATTTAAGTATACTGAAACTGTTTTACCAACTTTAAACGTAGAGTCATAAACCTGTGAACCTCACCAACTTTATGTTGACCTTTTAAACTCATGATTTCTTAGGTAATTGATGCAATCTCTGGAAGACATGCAAATGGGGCTTCATCATGCTATCGGATCTGCTTGCGGAGTCATACTCCCAACTATCCCAATAAATTATTTTTAATATTAATTTAAGACTTTATGAATTTTTAAATGTAAGACATTATCGTTTCCACTACTCTTTCTGCTGCAATGAAATGATGTGATGTTTTTACGAAATTTGAAATTATTAGAAGTCGTTCTGTGTATCCTCGTCTATGATTCCATTCTCGCTTACACCCGAATCCGTTGACCGGGGAGTGACAGAAATTGACCCTATTCGCAACTGGGCAGTTGCACATTGAGAATACCTTTTCTGATTTCTCGAGCCATCGCAGCAGACCCACGGCTCCTTCATCACCATTGAACATGAGCGGCTTACAATCCATGTAAGTTTTGAAGGTGCACTGAGCTGGGCCTGGATTGTTTCATGAAATTATTTTAGAGAGTGAGAATAAAAATTTAGTCAATTTTTCATCTGTTTTACTTACCACCGTTGTTGTTTGGCTAATTTTGGGCCGCTGCTAGAGCTGCTGCAACTCCTTGGTCAATCAGAGTTTGGATCTGTGCTGCGGTGAGGTGTTCAGCCATGATTCTGTTTCCATGCAAATCATTCCAATGATTAATATACCCAATATTGATTTCATTATATACGTTAGAACGCATACAACCAAATAATTAATATATCCAATATCAATTTCATTAAGCACTAAACAATTATTCATGCATCCATCCATCCATCATACAAAATAATTTTTGGAAACACATTGGAAAAATAAAGATGTAATATCCATTACAAAATTTAAAATCCAACCACAATGAATCTCAGCATTTGAAACATTTAAAATAAAATGAACACCCAGTCAATTTTATTGGAAATAACAAAATAAAAGAAAAGAAGACAAATTAGATCATGGATCAATAACATCTGGTTCTTCTTCCATGTCCTCTTGAGGCTCTTCCTTAAAAGGTTCTTCCTCGAAGGGTTCCTCCTCTTCTTCCTGTGCAGGAGCACCTTGAACCTGCAGGGCTGCCATTTGAGCTTGGAGGGCGGCGACCTGTGCCGCAAGTGCCGCGTTGGAATGTTAGAGTGTTGCATTAGAATGTTGTAGTGCAGTAATCTGATGTTGTGCTTGATGCAGTACATGCTCCAAATCTACTGGATTGGGTCGCAACTCAAGCTTAGTGACCCTGTCACGGATACCCATTACCCCCTAGGACAAGTTATAGTGGTAGGTATGCCGCTCTCTCTGATCGGCCCGCAATCGCACGATTTCTCTATCGTGTGCAGATTGCTAATGGAATATTTTCTGGTTTCTCCAGAGTGTCGTCATAAGCTGCTATCAGTCCCGTAATGACCCTTTGCAAATCAAAGGGTAGGTCGACCCTGTTAGGCACATGATACCTATCAAGCAACCGATACGTCGTCGGATTCAGCCAGCAATAATCGTCTGGTGCATACCTATGAGGACGTATGTGCTGATCCCGAAGGAAGTCCATTATCGTGTACTCAGGTTGCTCAGGCTCGCAGCCTTGTTGGTTGGAGGATGATGACTGTTCATTGGCAATTTTCTTTCCCTTACCCCTCGTGTTGTCGTGTGGTGCCATACTGCCTAATGTGAATAATCGACTTTTGGCACGCGAAAAGAAGTTTTTTTTGGGAATTGTTGTAACTAATGTTAAAAAAACAGTTACAGTTTAGAATTTTTGAAAATTCTAGTTCTCTGCAACCAATGACTCTGATACCAATCTGTCACACCCCCAATTTCCACTGACGGAGTTTTACCGTGTGGGGTGTGAACCAGACCAGGACCCGAGTCATTAGTTAAATTAAACATAAGTTAAGGGTTCAAAATGTAAATATATTTCCAAACGGGAAATATCAAAACCAGAGTTAAAGTTTAGCGGAAGCTCATAAAAGTTATGTTTACGCAAAACAAGCGCCCGATAAGTGAATACCAGTTCAAGTTGAAAAGATTTGAAAACAATTTCCCAAAATAACAGGTTTTAGCCAACGTACGTGCCTAAAAATCCGATACTCCTAGCGTCCTGCAAAGCATGCACAAGAAGCATGTGTCAACTAATGTTGGCGAGTTCACATAAGCACATAAGTATATCTAGTATAAGTATGCAATATGAATACAACAGTCTTTATTCGTATGTAAGTATGTATATTACAAGTACAATCCATATTGTAGGTAGCGAGCCTAAGTTCATGTCACTAAAATGTTCGCAACCGAAGCTGACCAATTAGTTGTAGGAATAATTCCTTACGTGTTTTGCCTTCCCCGTGTCTACTCGATCACGGTAAGTTAGGCTGACATTGTCCTCAGTCCGACCGCCAGTCTGGTGATGCATCTCGTGCCCACTGAGTGGGGTTTGTCAGACCCCAGTAGTACTACCTAATATCCCCTCGCTATTTGCTATTAACGGTTCGATAAGTAAGGACTTGAAAGATAAAGCATTTTACGTGAACATGTGATATATACTGGATTTTTACTTTAACTATACATAATAGTTGTCGTGTTATCACCCTAACCCGGGTGTAGCGTGTTTGCGTGTGTTATCATCCAAAACCGGACGTAACGTAAAAGGATGTGTAACTCACCTTAGGGTGCGCTGCTACAATTAGTAAGACTCCGAGTCTTGTGTAACTACCAAGCACCTATTGAATTTACATACGGAAGTGTGTGTCCGCACATGAGTAACGTAGCCTAGAAGACGGTATTGATATCATGTAATTCCAAATATGACGCAGGTGACAATTACAATGCGTGATGAAAATTGTTTGTTCGAAGGCAGTAAACAAAATGGTATTTAATCGAGGACACAAAGATTGACAAAAATCAATGTGCGTATGTTAATCCAAATAATAAATGTAGGGATCATCAGGTAATATATATTCATAAATACTAGCCGTGTGCCCGCGCGTTGCGGCGGTGACAGTTTATAGTGCGTTATTTGTCTTATCTTTGCGCGTTGGGTAACGACGACAATTTACAAGGCGATATTTGTTTCTGTCCACGCGAATCGTAGTTTTCTCATTCGTGGCATCGGCATACTCTACCTATGTCATGAGCATTGTAGATCTCAATTAAATAATAACAAACAAACCGATAAGGTTGAATAAGAAGGTAACTGGTCAGAACATAACATCGGCGTAGACTATCTACTATTTATATAATTTATATTAAATATATCCATTAATAGAAGAGTTAGACTTTTTACATGTTTTGATATTCTAACACTTTCATTTCAAAATCAATAATTTTATAATATCCATTTCCACCATTTAGGAATTTACTATCAGTTTTGCACATTTGAAATAATCAATGAAGGGAACTAAATTGGTGCTACTCACCAAGTCATGTGACAACATTTTCAATTCAAGCTCGACCTTGGCAGAATCTCTTCTGGTGGGGAAAATGAATCCTTGGTGTGTGTATCTGATGTATGTGCTTACAAAAAAAAATGCAGGTATACCAACTATTCTTTCTTGAATGGTTTCTGGTGCACCCTGAAATCATAACAAGTCGTATGAGTTAAGCCTAAATGGTTGCACATAACAAGATATTGACTTTTTCTTATACCCTTACACATGCATAAAATTGCTCTTCTATATGAACCACAACTCCCATTCTTTTAAAGTGGGATGCAAAGTGATGTCTCTGGAGAATTTGGAGAGCACTACCACCTCCCCTGCAAATAATGTGAAAAATATATAAAGTTTTAAGCAAGTTTCTAGAAAAAGACACAATAAATTAGAGAAAGAAAATAATACAAACAAAAATGACAATATTAGCACTCAAGGTACAGGAACCGGTAGTTCAATTTTGGCAGTAATCTCAAAAAAATATGAACCAATATTCCATAAAATGTACCATAGCAAAAGGATTAGAAATTTTTCTTATAAGAAGTAGAGGTAAACAGTTTACTTCTAGTAAAAGTCAAACTGTTTATACAAAAAATCCAAATTATATTTAAACATATTACTGATTATGTTCAGTTAGAGTGTTTGACACCCTTATATTCAAATATCAAACCAAAAACCTTATATAATATTTGGTTTTGGGACTAAACCAAAGTTAGAAACTTAAAACCAAACCAACTTTAAATATTGGTTGGGGGTACCTTTTGTAGACGTGAACAGTTATGTATATCAACAACATTTTTTGAGGTTTTTAGAGTTGTCTTTAGATATGACCTGCAAAGTTAAATTCTACATATCCAAATGAAAAGAGAAAAAATCCCAACTCTTTGTCCAAATGAAAGCAACGATTACATAAAGCATAAACATGATATGAAACCATAAAATGAGTTGAAAACTTGAAATGGCTTACCCCAATTCCATCATGCATTGTGTTTGTAGTCTACCAAAGCACCTCGACGGTCTTCTGATGAATCTAAGTCTAAGACGGTATCTATGCATATATTTTTATAATTCAGAAACACGATAAATATATAACTGAAATAGTTAAATAAAACAATGATTGAGGTATGATCCTATACCTCCTGAAGCTCACAAATAGCATTCTCAAGGCCTTCGATGTCCTTCCATCTAGCATTGCAGCATCAACAACATGTTTCAAAACCTATGTGATGATTAAAAACAAATTGCAGATGATGTTGCAAAATACAAATAAAAAAGCTGAGATATTGGCATACACTTATAATAGATATAGTAGATGATTGTTAGTTACAAGAGCAATAGAGAAATCTTAAATTATGACAGGCATGAAATTTATATCCGAGTGTCAATAGATTCATATACTCCTAATGAACTGTCTTTGACGATTCAACCTATAAAACCATAACCCATTTACATTCAAGGCTATTATTTATATCCAATTATAACCTAGTTACCAACTGATCTTTGATGAACGTTTACATTACAACATACTGGTTGATTATGCTTATGTTTAACTAATACATCAAGCCAACCAAAAATTGATGCCATAATTTAACAACAGATGATGAACAACCTTATAAGTTTAACTAAAACCACCAAATTTAGCAAACTTTCATGGGATGATCGCATAATTTCAAGAAAGTAATTATAACAATCTTAATATTGGTTCAATTTAACAACTAAAATCAGAAAACCAGAGTTTGATGTTTTTATGAATTATGACCTATCAAATCAAATCGAACCATATTGGATTTTTTGAAATAAAGCACCAATTCTAAAATCTTATACAGCATTTTGGATTTTTTGAAATAAAGCATCAGATACACAAGCACATCAGAAAATTATATGATTTGGAATAAGATGACTTACCTCAACAGCTATATTGGATCTAATCATTGCAACAAACGGGATATATTGGACCCAATCAGTGCAACAAACTGGAAAAAAAATACACAAATACTTGTATGAAATCTTGAGCGCATATAGCAAAGGAAAGGGTAGCAAAAGAAGAAGCATGATATATATCTGTAATGGGTTTCATTTTTTGTAAAGCACGTCTATATTTGTTAAAACAGGTTAAACTAATTATCACCTGATTTTCACATTTATCAAATCCATTGGACATTAAAATTATTCGCAGAGAACATTATGATGGAGCTTTATCACTCTTTTAACATTAAAATCAACTTTGTCCATGTACTATACATTTAAAAATTATAGCTTTCAATTCAAATGATTTTTTATTCAGCTTAGGCATACTCATTTACCAGTTGAATTAAATTTAACAACACAACATCTTTTAACATTTTAAGGTTTTCTATACCTCTCCAATTTCATAGTTTCTTAAATATTTAGCCCCCTTATGTAAGGTCTAACCAAAAACTAACTTAAACATAAAACAGAAATCACAGTTTCTTAAATATTTAACCCCATCATATAAGTTTAGAGAACCCTTAAGTATTGTATATCAAGCAAAGCTTGAATCATATTTAAACCAAAGATTAGATCTTAAATAACTTAAATATATCAGATTAAACCCTCTCATGTAGGAAACATGAAGTTTTGAACACCAAAATCATAGTTCAGGTTAATCACTTCAGTTTTGATCAGTTTGGACAGTCAATTAGTTATAGGAAGCATGAACATCATAGGTTTGAACACCAAAGTCATAACAAGGTTGAAAAAACTTTATAAAACAGTATTAAAAACTATGACAGAGCAGAAAACAAAACACAAACCAAGGAAACCATACACACATAATATTACGTAATAACAAAGAGATGAACTGAAGTACCTCCGATGGAGATGAACTTGCACCCTTTGATGGAGATGAACTGAAGAATTGATGCAGCTGAACTATGAATCATAGACATACCAACTCGTGAGGCAGGAAGACATAGTATGAATGAATTGAATGTACCTGAAAAATACAAAAAATCAAAAAAAAAACAAAGCTTAATCTGATTTAAACGAAAGATGTCAAAATTCAAAAAACAAAGCTTAATCAGTATTACCAAAAATTGAAAGCCGATGGGTATGGATGTATCAAATGAGATGAATCTTTGCAGTGACTTTATAGCATGGTTCACAATTCAACCTAGCCTCCATCCTCGACAAAATCAAAGACGAATCTGTGTGAAACAAATGAGAGAATCGTCGAATTACGGCTCCAATTGAGAGGAACCGTTGGATTTGTGCTTTCTTCAACATCTGTATGAAAGATGGTCGGATTAAGGTCTGTGTAAAAGAAAAGGAAGAAAGACGAACTGAAACTTACCGTATTTGGGTGAGAGATGAGCGTAACGCAGTGGATTTGGGAAGGATTGCAGCGAACTGAAACTTACCAGATTAGGGCTCCTTGCAGGTATGCTTTTCCTTCTCACTTGGTACAATTGCTGCAATCGTGTTCTTTTAGGTCTGAAAAGGGAAACAACCGCTCGCAAGGTAATCTGGTTCCAATAAGAATGCCCAACCCAAATTGAGGACCCGGTCGGATTTTTAAGACATTTGGGCTTAAGCTACTTGTACAATATGCATCATACTCTTGTACAAGTCTTAAAAATTCAACACATGAACTTTCTCTCTCCAATATATATATTAAGATAGTATAGATGAATAACGAGGTGTAGTCAAAACTGTGAAAAAAATTTAACGTCAATATATATATTTATATGGCGTGCTAAAACTTTCAAGGATTTAAAGAAAATATTTAAAACACTCGTATATGTATAGGTACATGACAATAAATCATATATATATATATATATATATATATATTTATATATATTTCTATGTTTAAAACAATTTAAATTAATAATAACGAGATTATAAAATTTCAATCAATTTAATTCATAATGTTTTCATAACATAAACGTTCTACGGGTATCACGAGTCGAGCTTTAATAGACTTTTAATCATAAGTTTTGGGTTTTGGACAAGGAAATGCTTGAAATCTATAGAAAAAACTAAAACAGCAAAAATGGGGTTCACGGGACTCGAACCCATGACCTATAATTAGAAGTGCAGTAACTTAACCACTAGGGCAGCGCGACATTTGTGTCTGGATACCGACTGGAGTGATTTTGTATTAACAGTGTAACATAAACTGGTTCAGGAATCAGAACCAAAACAAACAAAAATAAACAAAACGCGGCTAAGGAGGGTCGAACCCGACACCTCTCAGTCTCCAGCGAGCGTACCAGCCAGATGCGCTACCCATGCGCTGGTGTTTGTATCCAGTTACTTAATTATATATCTAATCCCCACCAGTCATCATCTTCTTCGCCACAAACTCTGGTGACCGGAGTTTTATTCCGGTCACCGGAAAATCACGAATCCAGTAACAGAATGAAAGGTAATGTGCGACTAGAAGACAGAAGTGATTACCTCGAACGAAGGATGAGATTTGATGCGTTTATGAAGCAGAGACGAAACCCGAAACTTCGAGCACGAACTCCGATCACGGTCTCGTTTGGACTTGTAATGCCTCTCTGGTTTCTCAGTAGCGATTCAAGATCGTAGAGTGGTGATCGTTAGTGGCCGAATGGTGGTGCTTGGCCGGAAATTCTGAGTTCACCAGAAAAGGGAAAACGAGAGAGAAAGGGGGTTCTCGTGTGAATGGAAGCGATAAAATGAGTGACTAGGGAAAATAGGAATGCATATGATCGTCGCACAGGCTACTCATTCTTCAAATTGAGTTTTGGCTTTTGGCAGAATTAGTCCCTCCAAAGTTTCACAATGGAAAGTCAGATTTTAGAATTTACAAGAGCAGTCCCTTTAGGTTTTATTTAGATAATATGCAAGTTTAGAAAAAATACCAGTTGAGTCCCTCAACGTTTAAAAACTATTAACAAACTCTCTAACGGAGTTAACTTGATGATGATTATTCGAGTGTACGTCAAAACGTATTTAACGAACGACGTTTTATAAAAAAAATATAACTTATATATACTTCGCATAAAATCATAGTTATAACTCAATAACTATACATTTTAAATTCCTATAAAAAAATATAGAAACGCTTCGTATAATTTACGTAAGACATCGTCACATAAAATCATAAAATATAATGTATATATATATATATATACTTATATACCACATAAAATCATAGATAGAATTGTCAAATAGAATGACAAAGCGTTTTCATGAAATTATAAAATATGATTTACATAAAATCGAAAAATATAATTATTTAAGTAAGTTAGTCGACGTCTAGACTCATGTGCAATGTTCGTGCAACTATTCTAGTTAACTGAGGTAACGGACGTTATCGAAATATAACACAAGTTATTAACTAGGTTAACCTGGGAAAATGCCGGTTGTCACATGTTAATTTTGCAAAGATTTAAACTTGTTTGATTTTCTTTATTTTGTCAAACGACCGGACTTTCTCTGTGTGTCCACAAGACCGACCTGATTGTTGTTCGTTTGACGTTCTACTTTATTTTCTTTGGTGTTTCGTATAACTCACCGGACTTTCTCTGCGTTTACGGGAGTACCGACCTGATTGTTGTTGGGTTATACAATTTCAACTTGTTTTTATTTTCTTATTTTGTATAAATCCGAGGCCTTATCTGCGTATCGAAAGATCGACCTTAAGGTAGACGATTTAACGTTCTTATTTCTTTTTGTTTGGAACACAGTTGACGATATCATGAATTCAAATCATTATGTGATTAAATTACAAATGAAATCACAAAGTGTGATAAGCAAATAAATATCTGAGTATGTCTGATAGTGTGGGGTACACTAGTCAAAGCAAATCTAATCAATACAATAACATATCCAGATGTTATGAGTATGATTGTGCTTGAGTTTAAGATGGACAAATTATACCAGCAATCGACATGACTTATGTGCTGTAGTAATTGAAATTGAAGTGTGGATCGGCATGTCATGATCATTATGATCCCAAGTCGTGATCTTTCTCGCAAAAGACAAAAATAGTGTGTGATTCAGTATTGCATTTCCGTATTGCATTTATGTTTCATATCTGAAAAATACAAAAATATTTAAGGTGTGTTTTAGCATAAACTTAGAAAAGTCAATAAGATTTTCGGTGTGTTTTGATATAAAGTTACAAAAAGCAAAAAAAATAATTTTTGTTTCTTATTTGTTTTCGACCGATCGATACAAGATACAAAATTATGATTTCAAAACTAAATCTTGGATTCTCGAAGAGAAGTTTTGCACCAAGATTAGTTAAATTTCAAAAGAAAAAGAAAGTCGCACTTCTGTCTTCTGAAACTCCCGGTTCTGTGTGACAAGACTCAAGCATGGTAAAAGGGGGAGTATGTGTAATATATTTCACAAGTGGATCTTGAAGTTCAAAGATTTTTCAAGATTGATCCAGCCATGCATGCTCTATTTCTGACAAGATTTCAAGTTAAAGATCTGACGCAGCAATGCTGAAGATCGAAGACTGAAGTTTAGTTGGATAGATAGATACATAGATACACTACACATTAAAGGGGAGTTTGTGAGAGCATATTCCTATGCTACGTTGTGTCTCGTGTATTGTATCTAGTCTAGAGCATTTGTGTGAGTCTTAGTGGCAACATACCAAAGTGGCCGTACCATTTGGTCCACCGTACCATTGGTACGGGCGTACCAATGGTACGTTGGGTGGTCCGCTATTGTTATGTAGTGAACTATAAATAGTTAGTGTTAGAGGGAGTTTAGCAGTTCGGTCATTCTTCACTTTCTTAACTGTGTGTTCTGTGTGTGTTTCTCTCTCTACATTGTAACCTCTAAGTGAATCAATAAAGCCAAGCTTTATTTACTCGTTTTTGTTTCTCGATTAACCAAATCATGCAGTGGTAAGATCTTTTCCGTGGTTTTACAAGGTCCAGAAAATGACTTTTTGTGAACTTCGTGACTCGGAATGGTTTTTCTCAACATTAACACCGATTTCATGGTCAAAAGTTAACAAAAAAATACAGCCCTAAGATCGAATAATGTTTTCTACCTGTACTCGAACAAAATTCTGCTTCAAACAACGTAAAATTGAAATTTTGGAGAAGAAACAAAGTCGGCAGTTAGGGTTTTCACGAAGTGTGTTTGGGAAAAGTGAGACACGAACTTTGACTTCGGCTATTTATAGCCTTCCCACTTCGTTACACGAAGTGGGACTTCGTGATTTCACGAACTGGAACGAACTCACAATTCGTATCAAGTAAACCACACTTCGCTTTCACTTCGTGTTTACATGAACTGACACTTCGTGTCATACGAAGTCATCCACTTTGTTTCACATAATTTCACTTTACATCCCTGAACTTTGTGATGTTATTCAGATAGAACCAAAAGTTTAAAATTTATCAATTTTCATCAAAACTTTTGATCACACACTTATGAGCTTGATGATTTCAAGACAATTTGGTTACTCAGTATATTTTTTATAATTTTCACTAACGGTTGATCGAAAACAAATCAGAATCAAAATCTTTTTTATTATTGTAATATTTTCAAACACACTGAAAATCTTTTTGAGTTTTCACTAAATTGTGCTAAAACACGCCTAAAATCTTTTTAGATTTTCAGAAAACAAACATTTAACCAAATTGAAATGAAATTCAAAATAACTTAAAATTGCATATTTTTTAGAGAAAGATCCAGACGTGAGATCGTATCTGACATGCGTATTGAAAATATTTTAATTTCAAAGCCAATAAGAATGCAAGCCAAGTTGACCGAGAATACAATATTTATGTTTATTTCAGCTTAAGCAGATCTATTTTTATAGATTTCTGATATGAATTAAGGTATATTTATCAAGCACAAATAACGTGGTCCCCACACAATCAGGTATACCGACAATATGACTTATTATTTTTATTTCTTTTTAAAGAATTTGATTTCCACATAGATTTATCGTTAATAGTGTTTCATGCATAAATAAATCAGAACCCTAAACAAACAACAATCAGGTCAGTTTGTACGGACGCAGAGAAAGTCCGATTGTTTAGGAAAAATAAAAAAATTAAAATAATCCAAAAGTTGTATAACTCAACAACAAACAGGTCGGTACTCTCGTACACGCAGAGAAAATCCGATGTGTTATACGAAACACCAATGAAAATAAAGCAGAACTTCAAGTGAACACCAATCAGGTCGATCTTTCGATACGCAGAGAAAGGCCGGTCACTTGAGAAAATAAAGAAAATCAAACAAGTTTAAATATTTGCAAAATGAAAGCATGCATACACCAGAACATCTCTTATTCTGTTTTGGCAATTTTCAGATTTAATATTTGCCAATATCACAAAGTATCTGTCATGATTTTAACCACAGTTATTAGGCAAGCTTTATCTGTATATCATACTCAACTATATCAGATTGCTAAGCACATTCAACAAATCAGGCAAGCACCTACAGTTATTATTACTACCCTATCCATGGTCGATAAATGCACATTGATGTAATATCATTTCTCGCTAGGTCGGATCAATTTCTCATTTGATTTTTCAATATTTTTATTTTTGCATTTTTTATTTTTTTATATGTTTTTGCATTTTTTTCATATTTTTTTATGCTTTTCCATTTTTCTCCCCCTAAAATACAAAACTCTATTTTTGGATTTTTTTTAATAAAAATAAGCAGAGAAAAACTAAAAAGTAACCTAAAAATGTAAAGCAAAAACATAAATGATCAACTGATAATTATTCGGTTTTTAGCTTTTGAATGCCGTT
The DNA here is from genome assembly GCA_039602395.1 of Deinandra increscens subsp. villosa. NCBI lineage: Eukaryota > Viridiplantae > Streptophyta > Magnoliopsida > Asterales > Asteraceae > Deinandra > Deinandra increscens. The sequence goes on along the minus strand of JBCNJP010000025.1, from coordinate 10,753,840 downwards.
GATTTGCAAAAGATATTTGAAACGGGTTTTGTCAAATGCTTTTGTACACAAATCCGCTCGTTGAAAATCGGTGTGGATCTTTTGCAAATCAATTAGGTGTTTCTCATTGCAATCACGAATGAAGTGGTAACGAATATCAATATGTTTCGTTTTCGAGTGATGGACGAGGTTTTTAGTTATGCATATCCCAGCAGAATTGTCAATATGAATAGGAGTAGTAAGAAAATTCAAACCGTAATCGTGCATTTGCTGCTAAATCCACAAAACCTGAGAACAATAGCTTGCGGTTGCAATGTACTAGGCTTTAGTAGTGGATGTTGCGACCGACATTTGTTTATTACACTGCCATGTGGACTTGAAACGAACGTAGTCAGAGTCGCAGTAAGCTGGCAATTTAGACCTATTATCATGAGGGTACCGTATCTCGAGATCAGGATTACCCTTCAGATAAGCAAAAATTCTTTTGACTACAATAAGATGCGAAAGCTTTAGATTTGCATGGTACCTGGCACAAAGACACACAACAAACATAACATCAGGTCGACTCACAGTTAAGTACATCAGAGGACCGATCATGGCCCGGTAAAGTGTTGGATCAACATCTTCACCGCTCTCATCTGGTGAGAGGCCATGGTTAACCTGAATTGGAGTTCACGAATCCAGACATTGTCAATTTTGAATCTGGTCAGGATGTCATGCACATAGTTCGTCTGATGAATAAATATTCCTTTCGACGACTGTTGCACTTGCAGACCTTGAAAGAATTCCATCTCCCCCATAGAACTCATCTCAAGTCCCATTTGCATCAGCTTCTCGAACTCTTTTGAAAGCTTGTCATTTAAACTGCCAAAGATTATATCATCAACGTAAATATGTACTAGCAATAAATCCTCTTCCATCTTCTTGTAGAAATAATGTACAGTCAACTAACCCTCGCTTAAACCCATTCTGAAGTAAATAAATTGACAAAGTTTCATACAAAGCACGAGGGGCTTGATGTAAACCATACAATGCTTTGTCAAGCTTATACACACTGTCTGGATAATCAGGATCATAAAATCCCGGAGGTTGTTTGACATATACCTCTTTTTTGACTTTTCCATATAAAAACGACTCTTGACATCCATTTGATAAACTTTAAATCCTCGGTGTGCGGAAAACGTTAAAAATATTCGGATTGCCTCAATTCTAGCAAACAGTGCATACACATCATTAAAGTCTATTCCCTCTTGCTGAGAAAACCCTTGAACAACCAAATGTGCCTTGTTGCGGACGATGACACCTCGATCGTCTCTTTTACATTTGAACACCTAATGGGTACTGTACGACTCTTTAATCCCTTTAGGTCTATCAACTAGATGCCATACAACAAGTTTCTGAAACTGTTGGAGTTCCTCTTGAATCGCCTCTACCCATGATCCGTCCTTGAGTGCTTGATCAACATTCATAGGTTCAATTTTTGATAGAAAGCACGAGGATGATAGGTGTTTATTTGGAGTGTCGAATGAACCGGAACTTTAATATTTTCATTCAAGTTATTGATACGATCATCCTCAACCGCAACGTTGTCGTTTGAACTTGAACCAGTTTACGGGACAGGATTATCAACTGGTTCTGACTGAGCTTCATGGAACTCATTAACGTCATCCGAAGATGTATCGTAAACAACTTCGTTTGTAGTTTCAGTCAATTCATCCTCAGCAGGCACACCTAGAGTTATCGGAGAAGGAGCATGCAAAACCGTAGAGTCGCCTTGTAAATCAATATAGATTGATGCGAGTTGCTCACCGGTTAACCCCCTTTTGAATCAAAAGAATCACATAATCCTTTATAATCAAACATCCAACCGCCTCAGTCCAAACAACTACTGGAAGCTTTGAATCAGCTAACATGGTTCTAGTCGTCTCTATGGTAGTTCGATTCTTTCTCTCCGCAACAACATTCTATTTGGGAGTGTAAGGCGCACTGAACTCGTGTACAATGCCCTTTTCCAAACAAAACGTCTCAACTGTGATGTTCTTGAACTCTGTGCCATTATCACTACGGATACGTCGTACTTTCAACTTGTAATATGATTCTAACGTGTTTATTAGTTTGATACGAACTCCGGCTGTCTCATCTTTCTTTACAAGAAAGTTTACCCATGAAAATATTGAGTGTTCATCAGTCACTACTAGACAATACCAATGTCCCAAAATGCTTCGTTTGTTGACAGGACAAAAAATATCCATATGAAGCAATTACAGCGGGATGGTAAATGAATGATATTTCTTCATTGGATATGACTTTCTCTTTTGCTTTCCTTTCTTTCAACTCACACATACGTCATTGAAAATGAATTGATTCTTCGGGACTCTTTCTACTAGACACTTCGTAATCAATTCGTTCATCTTTTTATAGTTTATATGACCCATTCGATGATGCCAGAGAATTGAAGCTCTCTCGGAAGCCTTCGAGACAAAACACTGACCGACCACATTTGTTTTTGCTGAATTCATGTCTAAGACATAAAAGTTAGATAATCTAGGCGATCGCATAACTATCCATTCTTCTGGAATCTTAAAACCAGGCTTCAGAATTAGACATGCGTTCCTAGTGAAAGTTGTTGTATACTGCTTATCACATATATGGGAGACGCTAAGCAAACTGTGCTCCAATTCTTTGACGTATTCCATTTGGTGGAATCTAATCGCACCGTTTGTAAGTTTTCCGAGACCTGTTATTTCTCCTCCTTTGGTTCCAGCGAAGGCAACACTTCCTCCATTGAATGGGTTTACTTCTTCTAGCAAGGAAATGTCACATGTCATGTGCCGGGATGCTCTACTGTCGAGTACCCATAAATTGTTCACGGACCATCATGGAACTCCCTACACAAAGCTAGAAATTAATTAGATCGGAAGGGACCCAAGCTTGGAGCTTTGGGTCATCCGGTGTCCTCCACGAAATTAGCACCCGCTGTGGAAGAACCTTTCTGTTTCCACTATTCTCTCTGCTAGTTTGATGATGACGCCTCCGAATTCTTTAAAATCGATTTTATCTTTTTAGTCTCACCATCTAGTTTCTTATCATGTTTTGCAATTTTAAAACTAGAAACGTATGGCTTCAAGTCATCAACTACCAAACCTTTGTTATCAACAAATTTGACCTTTTTCTTTGGTTCAGCAGAGGCAGGCTTATCTGTCTGATATCCATCAAAAATAGATCCATAGTTTTCAAAATTTTCTTTTAACATCGGACACTGCTTGTACATGTGTCCCCTTTTCTTACATTTGTAACAACAACGTCGGTCGGTAATTAAGATCGGTAAGAGATTTCCGAACTCATCGATCGTATCGTCGTCATAAATGGTCTCGAAAACAGGTTTAGGTTTCCTCTGTTTTAAAATTTTCTTTGAAAAATGAGAAAACTGATGACTATTGAAATCATCATAAAAACCCGAATCATAGCCACTTTCATTTTCAGAATAAAAACCAGATGGTCCAGCACAATATTTGGAACCATGATCAGACCCAGATGGCCCCTACCATAGTTTGATGGACTTGGCCAAAACCAAAATTATCATAGAGACCTTCACCACAAAATTGAGTTTTCTAATAAAATATGTTTGGTTTTTTTAAATTGATTTTAACATTATCAGCAGTTGGTGGTTGAGTGAAATTTGGTTTCTTGAAAGATTTCTTTTAATTTTTAACAACAAAATGGTCAGAATGATTTGAGTGATTTGACCCAGAATAATCAGAATCTAGTGAGCCATTTGGTATGATAATACTACCATCCTTCCCCCTACATGGCACACTAGACTGATTGGGATCACATTTAGGACCATATCCGCCTTTAAACACTTTGTCAATATAATCAGGATTGACCATGCTCAAAGGAAACTCTTTATCACTATACATTCTATCTTACCTTTTCAACCTATAAGTTATCCATTTCACATTCTTGTTAAAAGTTTCAGGTTTCCCTTGAGCACCAGACTTTTCAGCATGAACTTTTGGTGTTTTGGAACTAGAACCTTTGCTAAAAAAAACATAGCATTTTAAGTCACATGTTTTGGTTCATATCCTATTCCACCTTTCTTAGGTTTCTTGTCACCAACCGATTAAATTCTAGCAATATGTTAATGCTCAAATTGACTTAATTTCTTAAGTTCTGAGTGAATCTGATCAAACTTGTTTTGTGAAATGATTTCAGCATGTTTTTGTTTAGAATCAACCTTTGAAAATTCAGGTTCATTGTCAGAAACTAAATCATTAATGTTTTCAAAATCTTTGATATTATAAAATAATTCATCAACATCAGATTCAAGAGCAGATTTCTAAGTTGGATGCTTTTCTGGTTGCTTTGCATGTGATTGTTTTGACGCTTCTTTCTTAAAGGATGGATAATCATATTTCTCATTGGTCAATGGTTCAGAAGATGGGGTATTCATGATGATCAAAGCAGAAGAAACCTGGTTGAATTTTACTTCCTTATCCGACAATTGACTCCGTTCACATTTAAACAAAAAACTTGTAAATGACAAAGACCCTTTAGAGTTTTCAAGTTTATTTGTCAAATCTAGAATTTCAATTTTCAAATTTGACACATATTTCTATGTCTCAACCAATTCCTTTTGGGGCACCACGAGCATGTCAGATTGTTTACCGGATTCATATTTCCGAACTCGTAAACGCTCATGTAAGGTCACAAGTTCCTTAGTAGTGCCCTCCCAACTTTTCTTGTAGATATTAGTATCTGGTTTTGCAATAGATCACTATTCTACCATTTTACTTTCTCTTCTAAAATCTCACCATTTGCTTTAGAAACTTTGCTACATAGATCACACATAGAAGAGTTTGCTACTTTTCGGTTATCAGTCATTAGAGCAACAACTGATTCTATCAAAGTGTTCCACTTCAATGCTGCATTTTCTAATTTCAGGACAGTGTTGTTATCATCCATCTTTTGAAGCTCCTCTTGTAATGTAATGATCGTTTCTGCAGCTTTTATTGCAATCTTGTGAGTCTTTTCATACTTTTGTTGAACTGGGTAGCTCTTCTAAAATAAGGCTTCAAAATCATCAGCTGCTTCTTTAGCTTGTGCCTTTGCTACCTCACATTCCTTGATCAATGCCTCCTTTTCTTTCATTAAAGTCTCTAATTCTTTCTTCATCAACAAGAGTTCATCTTGATCAGCATTAGACATAGAATTTTCCATTAATGCAAATTGATCATTTGAAAATACTTGATTTTCTTCTGTTGCATCTGAAATGTCATTGAACTCACTTTCTTCTGATGTTGTTTCTGTCAAGGCATCCTCATCCTGCACATGTTTAACAATCAACTCAGATGAGTCAGAAAATTGACTTCCCCAATTATAGGTTTTATCATTTTGAGAAAGTAAAGCTTGAGTTCAATCAAATTTAGATGAAGAAGCACTCCCTGAATTTGTTGATGTGAATTTAGGGTTACCAGAAGTGGAATCATTTTTCTATGTTGACTTTTGGTAATCTTGCTTCTTAGGCTGTTGACATTCCCGTGCAAAATGCCCGAAATTGAAACAGTTAAAACATCGCACTTTGGATTTATCAAAGCCAATTCTGCCACCGGAACTCAAATCTTTTCTCCCAGTCTTCTTTAAAAATCTTTTAACTCTTCTTGCCAGCATGGCAAACTGCCAGTTAATATCCATAAGCTCTAAGTCATGGGGATCCACTTGATCGTAATCTTCTTCAGTGAGCTCTACATTACCCACTTTTCCTGTGATCACTCCATAATATGATGACACTAAAGCTGACACCAAATCCATATAGTCTTCGGTTGTGTTGACTGACAAAGCAAGTTTGCTAGCATTTTTAGTGTTGCTCACAGGAATGGAAACTTCGGTGGGAGTTCGGACGTATATCGGTCAGCTGTCGGTCTAGGTTCGGAGTTTCTCTAGGTTCGGAGATAGATCGAGGTTTAGTAGGAGTTCGGACAATTGTTTTTTATTTGGAGCTTGTTTGGACTTTGATTTTAGGTTCGGACGAAGTTCGGAGTTCTGTGTTAGGTTCGGAGAGAGTTCGGCCGGCAGAGTCTAAAATTTTTCGAACGATGTCGGAATTTCACGCGTTTGCTGCAATGCAAAGTGCCATGCAAACCATGCTGAATTTTGACAATGAAATCGGAACAAGTCAGAAAGTTCCCAAATTGTTGAAGCTTGAAGATTACCAAAATTGGAAGAAACGATTTTCTGCTTACATAAGCACGAATGATATCGATTTGTGGATCCCGCTCAAGAAACTTTATCAACACCCAACTGATGCGGGAGATTTTAAAGAAGTTCATACCTTTGATCTTGCTGAAAGGAAATCATACGAGCTTGAACAAAAAGCTTATGGTTACCTTACGATGGCATTACGTACTGAGTTGCTTCATCAATTTAGTACGTGCAAGAAATCTAAGCAATTGTGGGATGCTTTATCAGCGAGATGTGAGGGTAATGATGACTACAAGAAGAGTCGAAAGAAAGTTCTGAACAAAGAATTTGATAATTTTCAGAATTATGACAATGAAAACATTACTGCTCTTGTTTCAAGATTGTCACACTTGATTAGTGAATTAAAGGTGGTTGGGATTGAGAAAACTGATGCTGATTTGAAAGAAAAGATTTTGGAAGCCTTGCCAGAGAAATGAGAGAATTATGTTTTGCTAATCACGCATGACAAGGATTATTCTGCAATGACATTTCATGAGCTTACTGGAAAACTTCATGCTCGAGAAATGGAAATGTTAAATTCAAAGAAGTCAACTGCGACTTTGCAGAATCCTGAACTGTATCATGGTGAGAATAGTGCAAGCATGAGTGCAAAGTCTAAACCAAATCAGAATACCGCACCAAGTGTTGCTTTTAAAGCTGGAGTTTCAGGAAATTCTGATAATAATTCTTGAAGGGGTTGCAATTTCACAATTCCAAAATTTTCAAGTCAAAATGCTTTTTCAGCTGAATCAACAGATGATTGTGCCCAAATGATCTTGATGCTCTTGATGATGATCAACTAACTGAATTGGATGTATCTTGGCAATATGCTATGTTGTGTCAAAGATCTAAGAGATTCTTTAAGAAACATGGCAGGAATATTTCTGGTGATAAATTGGGTTTTGATAAGTCCAAATTAAAGTGTTACAAATGTTCATAACTTGGACATTTTGCTAAAGACTGTCAACAGACACATACAAACAAGTCTGGTGTTTCACAATCATCCAAACCTGGTTTTACTCAACCATCTACTAGTAACACTAGCAAGTCTACAGCTTTGACATCACAAAAAGATGGTGTTGATGATTGGGGTCAACAATTTGGTTATGATTCATCAGCTTTGATTGTTACTCATGTTCCATCCGATGATTCATATTCAGATACTAGTTCCGATACTAGTTCAATTCCAAGTTCTTATGAATCTGCTGAAAACTTGGAGAGTCTGATGAAAGAAAATGCTTTATTGATGAATAAAGTTCAACAACTGTCTGAGGCATTTCATGTGATTAATTCAGAGTTGAATATTTCTAAAGATCATGACAAGGAGTTGACATTAAAGAATGAGTATTTGACCATGGAAATCCAAACATTGAATGAGGTTTTGGAAGTTTTTAAGCAAGATAAGAAGAATGTTGAAATTTCAAAAGCTGAGATTTGTGAAGAAAAGGATGAGTTGATGCATGAAGTGAAGAAATGGAAGGATGAAGCAGCGGATACTGCTACTGATTTTCAGAATTTGTTTGAAAAATCCAAAATTAAGCTTGATCTGCTCACAAAGGCTATTGAAGATTTGAATGCTAAAATTGAAGCTTATCAAGTGGATAAGGAAAAGTTATTGGATGAGAAGCGAGAATTGGTTAGTGTTAATAAGGTTCAAGCTGCAAATCTGGAAATTCAGAAGTAAAATGAGAATAAATTGAAGAAGGAGCTACATGAAGGACTTGACAATCTTCGCATGCAAAAGTTTGAAACTCACAAAGTTGCGAAGCGATTGATTGAAAAAGAAAAGGAATTCGCAGAATCTCAACATCAAATTTCTGATCTTAAAATTCAAGTTTTCGATGCTAATCGTTTACTCAACAACGTTTCAAATTCTCAAGTTTTCACAAGTTTCTTAGCAAATGATGCTAATTTTGAGAAAATGTTTGATAAAACTGCATCACCCCCTGCTCATATCAAAGAAGCTTTCAAAGAAGTGAAGGAACAAGTTGATGAATTTGATTATTCAAAAGTTTCATCATCTACTGCTGACGTGGAAGAGGTTGTTGAAAAGAAGAAAAACAAGAGGCATAAGAAAAAGAAGGAAAAGAAATCCGAAGTCTCTCCTGCACCGAAGTTTGTATATGGTTCATCCTCTGCTGATAATGAGAAGTCGGCTACTTCTAGTAACAAGATCCAGACTCAACCTGAGTTTGATGAAAATATCTTTTATGATCAAAATGATCAAAAGAATGTAACAGAAGTAAAAGTTGAATTTTCTCGATTAGCAAAGAATGGACATTGTTCATCTGAGGAGAAGATTTCTGGAAAGCGTGAAGGTTTGGGTTTTCACAGGATGCAAAACAAAGTTGAGAAGGTTCCAGCATCTTCATCTCATGATTTGAAGAAATCAAAGATGAAACATGTGAAGAAGGAAGTTTTTCAAGCTGATAAAATTCAACCCGAGCGGTTTAACAAACTCAAGGGTTCCGATCAATTATTTTATGACAAAGAATTTGATGCTCGGAAGATTGCTGAGGTCTTTGTGAAAGCTACCATTTCTTCTGAAAGTTCTCAATCTCGAAGCCCTACATCCAAATGGGTACATGATCACAAGCATCAGGTATATGATTCTCATTCTGATCATGTTCGAGATATTCATGTGTGTTCTTCGCAGGTACATCAAAGATGGGACAAAACGACAAGAATCTGTTATATTTTCCGTCGCTCAGGGCATATGGCAAAAGATTGTCCATCACCTGCTGATTCACCACAAAGATTTCACAGGAAGTCTGTTTTTGGTAAACCTGCCACCACAAAGTTCTTTGATGAACAAGGCAGAGTTTTTGATGAAGTTAAACCTACATTCTTCCATAAACAAAAACGTTTTGTTCCAATGTTTTCAAAGGTTCAAAGTGTAGGTTCATCATCACAGTCACTTGTGATTGTTTCATCAAAAACTGAATTACCAAAACAACAACAATGGAAACCTAAGGTGGTTTCTAAGCAAAACAAGGATACTGGTCGACCAGAAGCGATCCGCTTCGGGTCATTTATGGACTAATTAGTTTGACCAGTGTGCAGGTACTTCTAGAAGACCTATCAATGATTGTAAAGTTGTTGATGGAGGAGTATTCTGCTTAATATAAATATTCATGATAAATCTTTCTAACCTGCAAATTTTCTGAATTCTAAATCTGCAAAATATCCGTGTTGATTGATCAATTTTCTTTGCTTAAAAATTTTTCTCAAAAACCCAAAAATAGAGTCTTGTTTTTGTGTAAAATGAAAATCCAAAAATAGAGTTTTCATTTTAAGGGGGAGAATTGTAAGTAAGGGGGAGTAATTGAGAAAAAGCATGTTATGGGGAGAAGGTGAATACATGTCAAATATATAATGAAGGAAGGTGAATACATGCAAAATATAAAATTGTGAGAAATTGATCATTGGGAAATGATGGTACATTGGCTTACGTATCTGACTCATGAATAGAGTAGATGAAAGGGCCATAAGATCATTGTTTGATATACTTGGTAGGCTCGGCAAATCAGAAAGTATTCAGATGTGATATACACAAATACTAATGCTTGACCATGTGGATAACATCTTGATGCATAGTTCATGACACAAAAGAAAATAAGTGTGAATTTCAAAATGAGAAGTCACTGTGCATACATGTGTTCATTTTGCAAAGATTTAAACTTGTTTGATTTTCTTTATTTTGTCAAACGATCGGACTTTCTCTGCGTATCGAAAGATCGACCTGATTGTTGTTCGTTTGACTTTCTGCTTTATTTTCTTTGTTGTTTCGTATAACTCATCGGACTTTCTTTGCGTTTACGGGAGTACCGACCTGATTGTTGTTGGGGTATACAATTTCAACTTGTTTTATTTTCTTATTTTGTTAAATCCGAGGCCTTATCTGCGTATCGAAAGATCGACCTTAAGGTAGACGATTTAACGTTCTTATTTCTTTTTGCATGGAACACAGTTGACGATATCATGAATATACTATGCATTGTGAAAAATCACATATGCTGTCACACAAAAGGAAAAAGAAAAGAAAAGCTGAAAAATGTCTGATTATGTCTGATAGTGTGGGATACACTGGTCAATGCAAATCTAATCAATACCTTAACATATCCAGATGTTATGAGTATGATTTTGCCCGAGTTTAAGTTGGACAAATTATACCGGCAATCAACATGACTTATGTGTTTCGATTAATTGAAATTGAAATGCATTTCAGTGTGTTATGTTCAATATGATCCCATATAAGTGATCTTTCTCATACCAAAAATAGTGTTTGATTCTGTATTGTGATTTCATTTCATTTCAGAAAAGAACAAAAAGATTTTCGGTGTGTTTTAGCATAAACTTTGAAAAACCAAAAAGATTATGTTTCTTCGTTATTTTCGATCTGATCAACACGTGATACAAATCATTTTCAAAATCTTATCTTGGAGTCTGGAAGAGACGTTTTGCGCCAAGACTATTTAAATGTTTAAGCAGGTTACTATGTGCACAATATTACAACTTCGAGTCTTCTGAAGCTGTTGATGAAAGACCAGAGATACACTAGAATGTCATCGAGTATTCAAGATCAAGCTACGATCGAGTTGAGGAGGAGTTTGTTTGAAGATTCATTTCATTGAACGAACGAATTCTACACTTGAGGGGGAGCTTGATTGAAGATACAAAGTTGATGATGTTGAAGAGATACTGCACACGACGAGGGGGAGTTTGTTGATACCTGATATGTGCGTCGTGTGAAGTATCAAGCAATGTACAAGATCAAGTCAAACTAGGTTTGGCCGAACTAGGTACGAACCTGAAGTTCGGACTGGCCGAACCTGAGGTTCGGCCGAAGCTCGGCCAGCTGGGTATAAATATGATGTTTGATCTTTGTATTTGTAAGGGTTCTGAGCGTGTAAGATCGGTTAAGTGTGTGTTTTTGAGTGTGTATTCTCTGTGTCGATTTCTGAGTGTTTACTGATTGTAATTGTTCTTTGTTGATCAATAAATCAATCGGTTAATTACGTTTCGATGTCCGATTAGCTAGATCGAGTAGACGATCCGATGCTCATGCATTTTCAACGTTTGTGGCGGGGATGATTTCGTTATTATTGGCCATCTACAAAATTTAACAAAGTTCTATTAAGTATCTTCGATATCAATATAAACCTTTTAATTTAATTAATACCCTTTTGTGTCTCAAAGACAATTAATAAATTAAAACCTAGAATCCAGCGTTACATTTAAGTTGTGGTTAGGTGACCTTTATCCCACTCCTTAAATTAACAAGGGAGTCAACGTTTAACAATTGCAACTCTTTGCAACTTCTAGTAGTATGGAATCGATTAAACATCTTATGTTTAGTTGGCATGTTTAATCTCATCAACGCCTCTGGTTCCCCATGCTTCGGTGACCCTATTCACATGGTCTCCAATTCAAGTTGTCCTACTTATACACACGTGTAGATTTATACATACAAGTGGTTAGGTGACCTTTATCCCACAAATATGGTAATCCTACCCCATGTTTACAAGTTCCCTCAAATATGGTTAGGTGACCTTTATCCCATAAAGTGTTTACAAGCAAATTGAGTGTTGTATAAAAGGATGGCGTTTAAACTTGTTTTTGAAAAGGGTCGTTTTTAGTTTTCATAATTCTAGTGTAGAAAACTCTATGTACCTTACAATTCACATGCATTCAAATGTATGGTACCCTAGTGTTGTTTGAAATACATATTTTATTAGTCTTTGTTAATGATATTTTAAGAAACGGTTTTAGCTTGTTAATGTTATTAGTTTGTTTTAGCATGCATATCCAAATATCATCCAAACATGAAAATAAACAACCACACAAGCATAATAAAATAGGTGCATAGCCATAGCCAACTATTTACAACACTTGTTAGCCGAAACAAGTGTGTGTCAAGGTCTCTCCTAAGGGACAAGATCACACAAGTGATGTATAGGTGAACTCCCACTTGATCCCGCATCCATATGCTTCAAGTGTTCCATCCTTGGTTGTTCCCTCCTTTAGTGCTTTCCATGGTCTTCATCTTGATGCATGTTTACAAGGAAAAAATCCTACTACATTTTTCTCTAGAAAATCAAAATGCATACAAATTACAAGATTTGCATATGACACATGTCAATATGCAAATTTTTATGCAAAACCATGAAAGACCTATTTAACTATTACAACCATTTGAATAACTAAATAAACAACCAAAACATTCACCACAAGCATCCACAAGGTCTTTTGGCTAGGGCTTATGAACCAAACATATATCCAAAAATACATCCATGTGTACAAATGTAAAGATGGTTCCCTTTTAACCCATTTCCTTTTTCGGTCCAACACAAAACCGAAAACGTGGGTTTGATGTCCAAACAACAAAACAACAAAATGATAAAATGCATTAATCTTTCAAATAACCACATGCATGTTAGTGAGGCATCTTGAAAGAAAAAGGGAAACCATGAACAAAACTTTTGGTTTGTGGTTTGAGGAACCAAAGCCAAGTGTTTTGTGGAGCTAACCAACTAGCTCTTTGAAGCATGCATCCATATAAGCGGCTCTAGATGCCATTGTTGGGTTTTAAGAACTTTATCAAAGTCATTTTAACTCCTTAAAATGTAAAACGCAGCAGAAAATCAAAACCATAGTTTGATTAGTTGATGTATATTTTGATTAGTTGATGTTAAAACCGATTTTTAACACTTGATTATAAAACCCAAGAACCAAGGATCCAAATATGTATGCATGCTATCAAAACTAAAACAACCATAGGGTGTTTAGATTTATACCTTCTTCCAAGCAAGGGATTGAGAAGAAGATGATGAGGTTTAAAGGCAAGCTTCAAAGGAGAAACCTCAAGGTTATGATACACACGAGCTCAAGCAACAAGCACCCTTTGTTGCTAGGATTTCTTGAAGACCAACTCTTTCCTCCATCTTGTTGAATCCAAATCCAATAAGATCTTAGAACTAATTTCCAGATTTTTGGAAGCAAGAATATGTTCTTACTTTTTAGAGAGAGAGAGAGAAGTGTGTAGAGAAAGCAAGTAATCAATGGACTAGTACCTTAAACAAGGTTGCATGCCTTGTTTAAATAAAAAGCACAACCACCCTCTTAATGGGAGGTGGGTGAACGTGCAAGAGGAGAGAGATAGGGGAAAAGCTTTTTAAACCTTTTGAAGTTCCCTCCCATGCATCTAGTCCATTTCCTTGTACACATTCATTTGGCCATGCTTCACTTGACCCATGTAACATGTTACATGTACAAACATGGTGTAACATATAAATATGTTTTATGTAACAATTTATTTAACTAATTAAATAATATTGTTTCCATACTTCTCTAATTTAAATCATCCATATGATTTAACACAAGTTCGATTAATTCGAAACAGATTTCTAATTATCTTCTATAAGTGATATTTATTTAATTGATCATATCTAAATAAAAATCCATTGGGTATTTGTCTAGCTCGTTATTGGGTATGACCCATCTTGGATCATAACGTACTAGCCACATCAATATAGTATGTGCCTTGGGCAGACCGAGTCCAACACATTCATCTCTAGAAGCATAGCACTCTGGGTTTGACTAGCTGTTCTCAAACGTAGAATCTCCTTATACTTAGCCGATTCCCCACGTTTTAATTGCAAATAATCTCCTTGTAATGAAGTAATCAACTTCCCTTGAGATTCAGTTCTGGCTCTCAGTGCATCATTGCTTGTTCTCAACTCAGTATTCACCTTCGATTGTTCTTCAGACTTAGCTTTTAAGCTGTCAATCTGTGCTTTTTGATCAAGTAGAGCACTGTTAAGGATACTGGCCTGAGAAAATGACACAGAACCTTGATCTAGATTGAAATTAACTTCGGGAGTTGATGTTGTAGCTGCAGTAGCTATTGAAAACACAGGTGTTGTAGGTGTTGATCCCATCGTCTGATTACCATATTGAGCACCAGCACTTGCTGAAGGTGCTGTGCTAGCTGTTGTAGACCGTGTTGCATTCATCAAATCTTGCGAAAAGTTAGACTGATCCAATCCTTGAAGAATATCAACTGGAGTTGTAGAAACTGCAATCTGAACTGTTGTAGTTTCTGGGACGAATATACTTGGACCATCAGACGAAGATACACCAAGACGAGGTTTCAAAATATACTTTTCACTCTTATGTTTCTTGCATCTCCCACCGACAACAACTGACTTCATCCTCCTCTTTGATGGAGTGACTGAAGATGTAGCAGTAGCCGGTTGCTTTCCCTTGCCATGTTCAACATCAGCGTTAGGATTGTAATCTTCATCCGAATCAGATGGGACATCATCGTACACATGACCATTAAAACGATCATTTTTCTTTCTCAAACTGGTACGATAAGCCAGATTCTCACACTACCTTTTTCACCTTTTTGTTCCTTGAACCAACCCTTATATAAACAAACGGTTCATTTGTATCTGAGACATCTTCGGAGTTAGCTTCAAGAACGAGACCATCTTATGATTCTTCTTCTTCATCAATCAAGGTATTAACCGCTGGTGTTTCAGTTTTAGTGACAGTCACAGGGACTTCTTGTGTTGAAACAGCAGGTTCTGAGACAGCATGTTGAGAAACAACCGGTTTTTGAACAACTGGATCTTGTTCCTGTGCAACAGGTGTTTGAATCTTTCGTTTTGGTCGTTTAATTCTTGATTATAGTGGCTATTGATTCTGTTCATCTAAAAAAATATATTTCAATTCCTCAGAATCACTATCCTATTCATGACGAGATGCACCTCGAGCTGGTGCAACATAGTTTGGATTAGCGAAGTGACCAATCAACCTTTTTAATTTTGGCTGCTCTTCAAGTGACTTTTTCTGATAAGAAGCCAATGCACCCACACTTATTTCATTCATATGCTTTATATCCATCTTTAGCTCTTCAAGCTTCACCAAATTAGGATACAAATCATTCAATATCATCTGTAAAAATCTTGGATACAATGCTGCTTTCTTGTGCCTCTGAGTCAGATTATCTCTCATGTAGTGAAAGATTAATCCAGCACAGTTGTATGGGCGATTCATAATCAAAGCATTCAGAAATGAAATCATCTTCTGATTAACTTCATCTTGTCCTTAAATCATGTGCCCTAGACATAGCAGCACTACATGCACTAAGAATTTGTATGGAACACCGAAAGATGACTTGTAAATCCACTCCAGACTTAGATCATTGGTGTACCAAATTCGTTTCAACAACGCCACATTGTCAGCATGAGAAAATTCAAGTGGAGCTGTTTTTGAGTCACCAGTCAGCTTTAGAACTCTTCTAACATCTTCTTCAGTGAATTCAACAGTTCGATTTTGTGCTATTGCAGAAATCCTAATACGATCATCAGTAATTGTTCTTGCTGTAGACTAGAATTCCACTAGAATATCACGATAGACATTTGTGTAATGGCATAATGAATTCTCAATCTTCGTAAGAAATCAAATATTCCTGATCCTCCAAATTTAGCAAGCTTGGAACGAGTAACGCCAATATACGCACAAATATTATGCTTATCACAAATTTTTAAATCGTCCGCCATATCTGAAAACACATAAAACTAAAAGTTCATTAAATTGAATGTGATTAACAGAAATGGTCACCAATTTCATCAGTTTATTGTCATTCACGAAAACAATTGACTTTTTATTAAAAAATCAATAGTTGATGAACTTGAGCCGAACTTTGTCCGAACTCCAGACGAACTAAAATCAGTATCCGAACCTTGTCCGAACTTGACCTGGTCAAAGGTCAATGTTGACCTTTGGTCAACATCTGAACTCCTTGGTCAACGTCCGAACCTTAAACGGACTTCGTCCGAACTCCAGGTTTGGCATACGAACTTCAGGTTCCGCAACTGACGAACACTGAAAAATTTGAACTCGTTAAAACTCGATTCAGACCAAATTAGACTTTAAAAATTTAACCCTTTGAGTGGTTTTTGATTACGAATCCACAGAACCAGTTTTTATCATCTAAAATGGCCTCTATGTATGATTAATTTCAGATTAATGAGTCCTAAAACCCCCGACACGGTTTTGGACTAAAAAACTCACAGAAAACGACCAAAAACAATAACCAAAGACACCTTACACTCGGAAAAACAAATTCTATCTTAATCCTGTCTCAGAACAAGCAAACACGCAGTCTAACAAATTATGGAAATTTTGGAGGTTCAGTAGAGGTTCGTGAAAAAGGAGAATAGTGATTGTCCGAACTGAAGTTTGGCTATTTATAGCCTGAGGGTTCGGCTTGTCCGAACTCTGTTCGAACTTCATGTTCGGCTCCAAACCCTGTCCGAACTTTATCTTCGGCCCATCTGAAAGCTGTCCGAACTCGAACTTCGGAGGTTCCGAACTTAAGGTTCGGATGTCCAAATGTTCAAATTGAACCCCAAAAGTTTTTAAATTTTGTCAATTTGCAACAAACTTTGTTTAATTCAATGATGAACTCTCTGAATTAAAATCCATTTGGTTGTAACTGGCATAATTTTTGTTTTTCACTATCAATTGATTGAAAATAAAATAGAAACAAAATCTTTTTGATTTTTATAATATTTTCAAACACACCAAAAATATTTTTAGATTTTTACAAGATTATGCTAAAACACACCTAAAATCTTTTTGAAATTTTCAGATATTCAAAAACAAATAACCAAATAGAAATGAGATAATAGAATTGAAAAGCATAATAACTTAAGATTTTGCGAGAAAGATTCAGACGCGAGATCATATCAGCCAATATGTAGCAGACACACTTCAATTTCAATTTTAATCAGCATGCAAGTCAAGTTGGCAGAGAATACAACTTTTCAGTTTATTTCAGTTCAGGCAGACCAATTTTTATAGCTTTCTCATATGTTAAGATACGATTTAACAAGCATTGAAAATATGACAACCCACACAATCCGAAATACTGGCAATCTGGCTTATTCTATTTTTGTATTTTTCACAGAATTTGAATTTCAACAGAGATTTATCGTCCATGGTGTTTCATGCAAAAATAAAGCAGAACCCTAAACAAACAACAATCAGGCCGGCCTTGTGGGCACGCAGAGAAAGTCCGATTGTTTAGGAAAATAAGAAATAGAAAATAAAGTAGAGGTTGTATAATCCAACAACAATCAGGTCGGTACTCACGTACACGCAGAGAAAGTCCAATGGATTATACGAAACACCAAAGAAAATAAAGCAGAACGTCATACGAACACCAATCATATCGATCTTTCGATACACAGAGAAATGCCTATCGTTTGACAAAATAAAGAAAATTAAACAAGTTGCAAAATTAAACCATGCATACACCAGAAAATCTCGTATTCTATTTTTTCTATTTTCATTTTTTTATATTGCCAAAATCACACAGTATCCATCATGATGTGCCTTACAATTATCAAGCAGAAGTTTTAAGTTTATATCATACTAGCATATATCAGATTTTCCTTCACACATTCAACTAACCAAGAAAAGCACCTACAACCTTTATTTCTACTTTATCCATGGTTGATAACATACGCTGTTGTAATATCATTTCTCGCTTGGTCGGATCAGTGTCACAAATTTTGATTTTTCAAATTTTTTATGCTTTTTGCATTTTTCAAATTTTTTTTTTAATTTTCTGATTTTCTCCCACTAAAATACAAAACTCTACTTTTGGATTTTTGTAATAAAAAACGCAATGAATAATAAACCAAAAACAAAAATTGATCAACCGATAGCTACTAAACAGGAAATGTTTGTATGCTGTTGATCTACAAAAGATATTGAAAGCGGGTTTTGTCAAACGCCTTAGTGAAAATGTCCGCTTTTTTAAAATCAGTGTGAATCTTTTGCAAATCAATCAAGTGTTTCTCATAACAATCACGAATGAAGTGATAACGAATGTCTATGTGTTTAGTTTTAGAGTGATGCACGGGGTTCTTAGTAATGCATATAGCAGCAAAATTATCTATGTATATGGGGGTAGTAAGAAACTGCAAACCGTAATCCTGCTTTTGCTGTTGAATCCATAAAACCTGTGAGCAGCAACTTGCAGCTGCAATGTATTCAGCTTCTGCCGTGGATGTAGCAAAGGATGTTTGTTTCTTACATTGCCATGATACCAGCCTATCTCCTAAGAATTGACACTCGACCGTGGTTGACTTGAAGTTAATCTTGCAACCGCCATAGTCAAAATCTGAATAGGCAGATAAGTCGAACTTATCATCACGAGGATACCAGATCCCAAGATCTATGTTACCCTTCAGATAAGCTAGAATTCTTCTAACTGCATTCAAATGACAAATCCGAGGAGCTGCTTAGTACCTGGAGCACAAACACACGGCAAACATAATGTCAGGTCTGCTAGCTGTTAAATACATCAGTGAACCTATCATTGCCCTATATAGAGTGGCTTCAACTTCTTCACCATCTTCGTCAGGACAAAGGCCATATGAGAGCTAAATCGGAGTTCCTAGAACACGAATGTCTTCAATCTTAAATCGACTCAGAACATCCTTCACATACTTTGTTTGATGTATGAAGATCCCTTTGTCAGATTGTTGAACTTGTAAGCCCAGAAAGAAAGACATTTCACCCATAGAACTCATCTCAAACCTAGTCTGCATTAACTTTTCGAAATCCTTTGAAAGTTGTTCGTTTGAGCTCCCAAAAATAATATCATCAATGTATATTTGTACCAAGAACAAATACTCCCCCGTTTTCTGACAGAACAAAATGCAATCTACCAACCCACGCTTAAACATGTTCTCAAGTAAATAAGTGGATAAGGTCTCATAAAGTGCTTTATCCAGCTTATAAACCTTCTACGGATAATCAGGATCGTAGAATCCCGGAGGTTGTTTTATGATGTGTTCGGAATGTGCCTAAAAACTACTAATAAGACCTAGACCTAATCCTAGACCTATACACACCTAAATTTTACTGAAACTACCTAAACTAGACCGAACCCTAAGGCAAGTGTACCTGTCGGAAACAGTATAGCTACAGAAGTCCGGGATTATCGAACCTTAGGGACACTAGAATACAAAACTCAGCTAGGACGTATGAATGGAAATTTGAGTTTTAGGTTTTAAAGAATTGAATTAACTAATTTAACTAAGCTAACTACTAACAACCGACAATGGAGAAACTTAGGAGAATTCAGATGAGAGAAACAATGCCACATAGACCTAGAATCCTAGTCAACACTAACAACTCTATTCGGTTATTACAACTCTGTTGGCAGTTAGTTCACCTTTTAAGTCCTTCCTAACAGACAATTCTACGCTCAAACAAGGGTTAACCTTTTGAGTACATCCACTTCAACTAATCCTAACCACCTCTGAAACAATCTCGGGCACCCTAGACTAGCCGGAGCTACCTCTAATTCCTACAACTGACACGACTAGCAAATTAGTTAAATTCCTAGGCACTTCCTTTTGAGACAATGTTAACCTAGTTCATAAACCAACCCGACTACCCGATAACTATCATCCTTTTGAGCTTATTTAGAGAGAAATACATAAGATTCAAGGCATCAAATAATAGTCTATACTATGACCAACTAGAGTAGCTGATCACATTAACAAGCAAACACACAGTCACACGAGTTAATTACCCAACCCAAACCGGAAGACATTCGCCGATTAAGCAAGTATAAATTATCAGTTGAAACCCTATTTCATATACACATATGCATCCAATTAAGATAATCAGTGGGATTTAAAGAATTGTCAAACATCAATCAAGTGTCATAAACCGATTAAAGCCATCAATATTAACAAGTCATCCTAAAAGGTCTAGGTGGTAGGCAAAACTTAGCCTACCACCATGATTATGTCAAAATCATGGAAAAGTTTCAAACTTTGAACACAAGTCATGGTCTTAGAACAAGTATTAGACTAGAAATCAAAGATAGAAAAAACCAAAATTGATGATTAGAATCGAATGATTGGATCTCGTAGTCTCCTCTTCAATCCTAGCCATTCCACTTTTGTGTAGGGACTACTCCCAATTTTTTTTTCCTTCCAATGAAGCATCTGCCGTCCAATCTACTTTTTCTCACGTAAGGTTTGATTAGAATGTGTGTATATTTTCCTTGAAGTTCGAACCCCCTTTTTATTCCTTTTTCCGTCCAATTAATTTCCTCCCTTCTAATTCTTTGTTTCCGTCGAATAAAAAAACCCCCTTTATCCATTGTAAACCATATCAACAAATTTTGATTTCTTTGATCATGTCCACGTAGGTTCCAAAATCCCATTTGATTTCTCTATTTTTTTTTCTTTTTGATTTCCATTTCATGCGTATATCTAGCATGGACCTTTTCCCACATTTTACAATTCAAACCCTCATGTTTCTTATAATTACTATGGGTGCCTTCAACCTTACAAGCAACTCTTTGTAGCCCTCAATCTTTGATGTATTTTCATACTATCCCCTTGGCCATTTATACCAACCTACAAACAAACATAATTTAGCCATTTTGAGCATATTTGAACTAATAAACACAGATAAAAATAAAAGACTCAAACTCACACAAATTTGTACAAAAATGACCCAATAACACATTAAGACTCAAATACTATAACTTAGATAAAAACTAAATAAGAATGACTCAAAACCGACTCAAATTGATTCAAATAAATATATAAAAGACCCGGAAAATGAGATGTGTTTGCAACACATCAAACATCCCCACACTGACTCTTTTTTCGTTCTCGTAAAATACTGCAATGGAATCATAACCAGGAATCTTAACCTCTAACTTATTATTTCTCATTAATTTATTATTTCTATTAGCATACTTACATCCTGGTAGCAATCATCGATATTTCGATCCGATTAAACCCAACCACCGACCTTTATAGCCCCCAAAAGTTACATTGCTTATTCAATTACCTAACCAGTCAACCTAATGGATCCCACACTCAAACCTCACAACTTTGCCTAATTCCATCTCAAGATATCAAGGCACAGGTTTAAACCATTTAGGTTCTCCTACCCTAATATTTAATTATATACTTGTCTCTAAAATGGTGGAATAATGGATGATTGGTCTGCTATTTTTGAGCTTTTTATATATATATTTTTTCTTTTCTTTTCTTTTTCAACGAGCTTCACCTAGAGGAGCATCCACTGAGAGTGAACCCGATGGGTAGCACATAGGGTATTTAGCTCAGCTCATGCAGAAATAGAGGTGGAATATGGATTTTTTTTCCATGGAAGCGCCACCAAAGTCGGATTCATTTTCATAAAAAGACAGAGGCGTGCTTATTATTTCAGAGACAAGTCTATCTTTAAATATTAAGGTACCTATCTTCTATTTTTGACAGTTTCAGCATCCTCGTTTCAATCTAAGGCGGGAACCCACTAAATATCCTGATTTTATATTTTAAGTTCCATTTTCAGACATAATTAGGATATTTAAGCTCTTAAGTCGGCTGGGCCTACCAATACATCACTAACCAGGAGTGTTTTCAAGTTTTAATTATATTTATTATTTAAGCACAAAATTAGAAATCCAAATCCCGGTTGTACTATAATTTCCCATTTAATTGCAGCCAGATTCTTGTACATTTTTGAACAATTTTTTCAGTTGTTTTTTAAAAAATTTTGGATTTTTTTCTTTTTTCTTTTTTCTTTTTTTTTAATACACACCAAAAAATAAAACTAAACAGACTCAAGACGCAAGTCTCCCATTCACACACTTAAACGACACATTGTCCCCAATGTGGAATGAGAATAAAATAAAATAGAAATAAAAATAACACACACGAATGAGAAAAAAATAAAAATAAAAATTGCAACAAAAATTAAAAGAAAAGAACATAAACCGGAACGAACTCCCCTGATTATTGATTTGGATGAATGGCAGGCGAGCTCGTATCCGCAGGTCCTTCATTGAAGTTTATGGGAAGCCTTTTGCGTGAATATCATCGAACCTGTAAACTGACAAAACCAAAACACACTCGACAAAAACAAAAATTAAGCACGAAAAAATAAAAATAAATAAGAATAAAAATAAAAATTAAGTTGAGACGTGATTACCTGGAACCTCAGAGATTAGATAAGTGAATAGCAAAAGGCTCGGAACGGTGCCTACCACTTATTCAAGTACATACCTGGAATACGTTTGATGCACAATTTCACTTCTTAGACTCCTTGATTTCCTGCAAACACGAAAAACACAAAAACACAACCGAAAAGAATTGCACGAAAACACATAAATAGAAAAATTAAACCAAAGTTACAAACATTACAACCCGGACTCTATGCATTTTAGCTCCTAAACTCTAAGCAACCTTAGAATATACTATAAGGGGGTTTGGATTTCACATCTTTCAGCACTAATTTACTGGTAATTACCCAGTTTCTACACTTAAGCTCCAATTCTTTAACTTTCCAGTGCTTAAACCGACCCGACTGAAACCTAATTAGTCTTAAGAAGCTCAATTTAGGGTCGTTTACACAAGCAACTAACATCAACCTCCCCACACTTGGGCCAAACTCTACATCCTCACTAACCTCAATTAGATTCCCAAGTGTGGCTCTCCTACTCTTAGTCTCAACCACTAAAACTTCTCTATCACACTCAGCCACTACACCGGATTCTCCTAATGGGTAAAAAATGGTAACTGTATCAACTAAAGCATCTAACCCCTCGGGATTCTCCCCACACTTATTTTTCTCTACATCTTCACCCTATGAACCTGTGTTAATCACCAAATCAGCTCCACACACATAATTAACACATTGATCCACACAAGATATAAAAGAATAAAGAAATTTCATAGCAGCAAAAGTTCAGATGGTCCTTAGTAGTGGGTATGTGGCATAACCAAAAGAAAATTAATAAAAAATAAAAACAACTAAGAAACATAAAACCTACAATTCTAGATTCTCAAAATAAAGTAAAGTACAACACCTAAAACTCTAGACACAAAAACCTAGAAAAAATAAAAAAATAAATAAAAATAAAAAACTAAGAAAAATAAGAAAACTAAAATCTAGACTAAAAAGAAATCCTAAGACTCCAGACACGGAAAAACCAAAAAATAAAAAGACTCAAAATTTCCTAATAACGACCTAAGTTAATCTTGCTATTGCCAAGTGTCCCCGGCAACGGCGCCAAAAACTTGATGTGTTCGGAATGTGCCTAAAAACTACTAATAAGACCTAGACCTAATCCTAGACCTATACACACCTAAATTTTACCGAAACTACCTAAACTAGACCGAACCCTAAGGCAAGTGTACCTGTCGGAAACAGTATAGCTACAGAAGTCCGGGATTATCGAACCCTAGGGACACTAGAATACAAAACTCAGCTAGGACGTATGAATGGAAATTTGAGTTTTAGGTTTTAAAGAATTGAATTAACTAATTTAACTAAGCTAACTACTAACAACCGACAATGGAGAAACTTAGGAGAATTCAGATGAGAGAAACAACGCCATCTAGACCTAGAATCCTAGTCAACACTAACAACTCTATTCGGTTATTACAACTCTGTTGGCGGTTAGTTCACCTTTTAAGTCCTTCCTAATAGATAATTCTACGCTCAAACAAGGGTTAACCTTTTGAGTACTTCCACTTCAACTAAGCTTAACCACCTCTGAAACAATCTCGGGCACCCTAGACTAGCCGGAGCTACCTCTAATTCCTACAACTGACATGACTAGCAAATTAGTTAAATTCCTAGTGCAGTTCCTTTTGAGACAATGTTAACCTAGTTCATTAACCAACCCGACTACCCGATAACTATCATCCTTTTGAGCTTATTTAGAGAGCAATACATAAGATTCAAGGCATCAAATAATAGTCTATACTATGACCAACTAGAGTAGCTGATCACATTAACAAGCAAACACACAGTCACACGAGTTAATTACCCAACCCAAACCGGAAGACATCCGCAGATTAAGCAAGTATAAATTATCAGTTGAAACCTTATTTCATATACACATATGCATCCAATTAAGATAATCAGTGGGATTTAAAGAATTGTCAAACATCAATCAAGTGTCATAAACCGATTAAAGCCATCAATATTAACAAGTCATCCTAAAAGGTCTAGGTGGTAGGCAAAACTTAGCCTACCACCATGATTATGTCAAAATCATGGAAAAGTTTCAAACTTTGATCACAAGTCATGGTCTTAGAACAAGTATTAGACTAGAAATAAAAGATAGAAAAAACCAAAATTGATGGTCTTAGAACAAGTTTCAAACTTTGAACACAAGTCATCCTCTTCAATCCTAGCCCTTCCTCTTTTGCGTAGGGACTGCTCCCAATTTTTTCCCTTCCAATAAAGCTTCTGCCGTCCAATCTACTTTTTCTCACGTAAGGTTTGATTAGAATGTGTGTATATTTTCCTTGAAGTTCGAACCCCCTTTTTATTCCGTTTGCCGTCCAATTAATTTCCTCCCTTCTAATTCTTTGTTTCCGTCGAATAAAAAAATCCCCTTATCCATTGTAAACCATATCAACAAATTTTGATTTCTTTGATCATGTCCACGTAGGTTCCAAAATCCCATTTGATTTCTCAATTTTTTTTTCTTTTTGATTTCCATTTCATGCGTATATCTAGCATGGACCTTTTTCCACATTTTACAATTCAAACCCTCATGTTTCTTATAATTACTATGGGTGCCTTCAACCTTACAAGCAAGTCTTTGTAGCCCTCAATCTTTGATGTATTTTCATACTATCCCCTTGGCCATCTATACCAACCTACAAACAAACATAATTTAGCCATTTTAAGCATATTTGACCTAATAAACACAGATAAAAATAAAAGACTCAAACTCACACAAATTTGTACAAAAATGACCCAATAACACATTAAGACTCAAATACTATAACTTAGATAAAAACTAAATAAGAATGACTCAAAACCGACTCAAATTGATTCAAATAAATATATAAAAGACCCGGAAAATGAGATGTGTTTGCAACACATCATTTTACATAGACTTCTTCTTTCACTTTTCCATACAGAAATGCACTCTTCACATCCATATGGAAGACTTTAAAACCACGATGTGCCGCAT
Organism: Deinandra increscens subsp. villosa; assembly: GCA_039602395.1. Lineage (NCBI taxonomy): Eukaryota > Viridiplantae > Streptophyta > Magnoliopsida > Asterales > Asteraceae > Deinandra > Deinandra increscens. The sequence continues at coordinate 10,728,564 of JBCNJP010000025.1, read as the reverse complement.
AAGCCAAGAAAATTTTGATTGCTTCGATTCTTGCAACACGTGCGTACACTTTCTATAAATTCGATACCTTCCTCTTGAGAAAACCCTTCAATAACAAAACGGGCTTTGTTTTGCACCATAACTCCTTGATCGTCCTGTTTGCACTTGTAAACCCAATGGGTTCCACACGGTTCTTTACTGTTAGTAGGTAAATCAACTAAGTGCCACACTCCAAGTTTCTGAAATTGTAACAATTCTTCTTGCATTGCCTCCACCCACGAACCATCTTGTAAAGCTTGTTTAACGTCAGTTGGCTCGATCTGGGATAGAAAACATGAATGAAACACCTCGTCTTGAATACCAGATTCCCTGATTGTAAGAAGAGCACTATTCTCAATTTGATGTCTTGTTCTCACTCCTTCACTTAAATCACCGATAATATTCATGTGGATGATAGGTGTTTATCCGGAGCGTTTGATGAACCGGAACAATCATGATCTTCCCCAACAACGACATTTTTAGTTGAATTAGTGTCAGACTGTGAACGGTTTGAACATTATCTACCGTAACCTCACTCGTACCACTTGTGGTAGCTTTAACTTGTGGTTCAGCTTGTTGTACATGAATCTTAATCTGATCAGACACAACTTCATGAAACTCATTGTCAGCATCAGAAGATAAATCATCGGCAATAGTTGTGGAGTCAAATTGTTGTTTCTGTCAGATAATCTTCAACAACAGGCACACTCGGAGTAGACAAAGTCTCAATATTCAAGACCGGAGTATCATCTTGTAAATTGATATAAACATGAGTAAGATGATCATCAGATATTGCTGGTGTTGATTCAAGCGATTCAAAAATAGCCTTGTAACCTAACATCCAATCGGGTCCTACGCCTTTGGGTGGTAACGTGTAAGATTGGAAATCAACATGCATATGTTCTTCCACTGTACCAGTCTACTTATTAAACACACGTTTGTTCTGGTTTGAATACCCAAAAAGTAATCCTTCAAAAACTTTGTCTTCAAATTTACCAGCAGACTTTAACACGGTATAGGGACACCCAAAAGGTTCCAAAGAATTGGGATTTGGCTTATGATTCTTGAGTAACTCGTAACAATTTTTCCCAAGCCTTTTAACCATAAGCACTCGGTTGAGCACATAACAAGCAGTGTTGACAGCTTCTCTCCAGAAATTTACTAGAAGTTGTGCATCAGCCAACATCGTACTTGCTATTTCGATAATTGTTTTGTTCTTCCTCTCCGAAATGCCATTTTGCTGAGGTATGTAAGGAGTACTAAATTCATGTACTATTCCTTTTTCCAAGCTAAACACCCTCATGACATTGTTTTATAACTCCGTGTCGTTTTCGCTCTGAATCCTTCTTACCTTCAACTTGTAGAATGACTCAAGTGTATTGATTAAATTGACAAGGATTCTTGAAGTTTCATCCTTTGTGACAAGAAAATCGACCCATGAAAATCTTGAAAATTCATCGGATACCACAAGACAGTACGAATATCCAGAAATGCTTTTGCGATTCACAGGACCAAATAAGTCCATGTGAAGCAATTCCAATGGAACATCAATTGAATGGTACTTTTTCAGAGGATGAGATTTTCTTTTCTGTTTCCCTTTCTTGCAGCTAACGCACACATCATTGAATACAAATTGATACTTCGGAACCCCTTCTACAAGATCCATACGAACCAATTCATTCATCTTTCGGTAATGGATGTCACCCATGCGTCGATGCCAAAGAACAGATTCTTTCTCAGAAGCCTTTGAAAGGAAACACTGACCCACAACATTCGATCTTGCTGAATTCATATCAATAACATAAAGATTTGAGAAACGTGGTGCTCTCATCTGGAATCTTGTATCCTGGTTTCAAGATCAGACATTCACTCCCTGTGAAAGTAGTGGTGTATTGCTTATCACAAATCTGGGAGACGCTTAGAAGACTGTATTCCAATTCTTTGACATATTCCACTCTGTCGAATGTGATAGCACCATTACTCAATTTACCAAATCCAGTAATATGACCTCCTTTATTTCCAGCAAAAGTGACTTTTCCTCCATCGAAATGTTTAACATCATGAAGTAGGGAGATGTCACCAGTCATATGTCTGGATGCTCCGCAATCAACAACACAAATATTATTCATAGGCAGTCGTGAAGATCCCTGCATAAATTAACAAATTGATTAGTTTCGGGATGAACCCAAGCTCGAAGTTTTGGGTCGACCGTCATCTTCGACAAAGTCATTACCAGCTGTGGATGTACCCTTAGGTTTCCACTTGTCAGTTGAAGTGCTTGTGGATCCAGATTCAGAATTCTTTAAAATTGATTTGATATTATCAAAACCACCATCGAATTTCTTATCATTTTGATGTTTGTGAAATTCAGATGATTCATCATAAAAATGAACTCTGCCTTTGTAATCCATAAATCTGACTTTCTTTTGCGAAACATCAGAAACAGGTGTCTCTGTTTGATAGCCCTCAGAAGCCTCATCAGATTTTCCAGCTTGAGACTTATCAGCTTTATCGTTCTTCAAAGGACAATTCTGGTATGTATGACCACGGTTTTTGCATTTAAAACATTTTCGTTTGTCAATGACAAACTCTTTGACCGTGTCATCATCAATACCGGTTTCAATGACGGGTTTCTGTTTCTTTGATTTAAAAACCTTTCGGTTAGAAACACAATGATCACTGAAATCACCGTAAAACCCGTAATCATAACCAGTAAAACTATCTGGAACATCACTACCATGAAAATATTGATCACAAAATTATGGATTTCCAGGATAGTATTGGTCATCATAATCCTGAAACCTACCCCTCTTGCCACCATGCCCTGGACCAACATTATTTCTAAACCCATGATCAACCCACCTTGGACCCCTTCCATAGAGAGGTTGATTTGGTCCATAACTAAAATGATGATAAAAAACCATCATTTTGAACAAATTGAGATTTCTTAAAAAATGAATTTGCTGCTTTTCTGAAATTTGGTGTAGCTAGTTCATAAAAAAATTGTTTATGATAAACCCTTGGTGATTGGAAAGTACTTGGTGTCTTTTGCACAGATTTCTGCACCCGTTTCACCAACCCTGAATCAGAATTATGGTCTGAATGTTCCGAATCAAGTGTGTCCTTTGGTATGATAACTTTACCATCTCCCCTCCTAATGGGCACACTTTTCACATTCGGATCATAGTTTGGACCATAACCCCCCATGAAAACCTTATCAATCAAATTTGGATTGACCATTTTTAATGGGAAGTCCTTATCGCTATACATAACATCTGAACCCTTCAGGCGATAAGATGTCCATTTCTTGGTTTTGTCAAACTTTGCATTTTGAGTTGGATTGTCAATCTTTGCCTTTTCAGAATTCGACAATTTTGAATATGAGCTTTGTTCAAAAACCTTGGGTTTTGTTTTGACAGACTCAGGTACAAATCCAACTCCACCATTCTTTAATTTCTTACCCCCCACAGATTTACCTCTCGCAATCTGCTTTTGCTCATATGTTAGGTACAAATCCAACTCCAACATTCTTTAATTTCTTACCCCCCACATATTTACCTCTTGCAATCTGTTTTTGCTCATATGCACTTAGTTTCGTAAGCTCAGATTTAATGGTAGGAAAATCATGTTTTAAAATCAAATCATTATGATCTGGCTTAGAAACTTTTTGAATAATGCCTTTTGAATTCTCAATTTCGGTTTCAGAAACAAGATCATCAATTTTGTCAAAGTCTGAAACATCATAAAACAGTTCATCAACAGTGGAATCCAAAACTGTTTTTCCAGTTGAATTTTTATCAGACTTTTGATCAATTGATTTCTGATCAAGTTTCTCATCATGAGATGTAACCGAAATCTTTGTGGACGAAGATGTAACATCCACCTTCTCATCAACATTATCAGATGAAGGGCCATTTGTAATGATCACAGGAGCAGGAAGTTTGTTAAACTTTCCAAACACATTTACATTACCAGTATTGTAGAGAAAGTTTAAAAATGATGGTGGAATTTGAAAAGTGTCAATTTTATTGTTTAATTCAAAATTTCCAATTATAAGATCAGACACAACCTTTTGACTGTTTGCCAGTTCCTTTTGTGTGGACACGAGCAATTCAGACTGTTTTACAAACTCATACTTCTGAAGACGTAACTGCTCGTGTACCGGCATTGGCTCCTTTGTGGTACCTTCCCACCTTGTTTTATAAATGTTCATATCAGCTCTTGCTACAGACAAAAGATCATTCAACTTTGTCTTTTCGTCTAAGAGAGTACTCTTAGTAGTAGCAAATTGATCACAAAACTTACACAAACTAGGAGAAGAAATTACCTTTGAAGTGTCGGTCATCAAGGTAACCGAATATTTGATAGTATTTCTTTTCAAGGCACCATTCTCCTGTTTGAGACTTGTATTTTCATCTGACAGCTTTTGCATTTCCTTTTGTAAAGCAATCATTTTATCAGTTACTTCCAAAGCAGTTTGTTTAGCCTTGTCATATTGTTGCTTTAACGGAAGACTTTTCTGATACAGATTCTCAAAATCAGTTGTTGTATCCAATGCATCAGCTTTTATAGCTTCAACCTCCTTAACCAAAGCTTCTTTTTCTTGAGTTAAAACTTCAATCTTCTTTTTCAACAAAAGAATTTCATCAGACTTAACTTGTTCAGAAACTGTATTTGCCATAAATGCAAACTTTTTTTAAGCATTGAGTGAACATCATCAGTTGAAGTTGTAACATTAGTTTCATCACTTTCTCCTACATTTGCTTCACCATTTGCTTCATTATTTGCTTCATCACCATCTTGTGTAGACTCAGTCATGGCATATTCATCCTGCACATGTTTAACAATTAAAGTAGATGAATCAGCAAACTGGTTACCCCAATTATATGTTTTGTCTTCATGAGACACTAAAGCTTTAGAGATTTTCAGACTTAGGGTTTGAGTTTTAGGAACTCCCTGAATTTGTAGCATTGTTTTTTCCAGACGCGTTTGATTTAGGAGCAAATTTTTTATATTCCTGCTTTTTGGGCTGAGAGCATTCCCGTGCAAAGTGTCCAAAATTCGAGCAATTGAAGCATCTCACTTTAGATTTATCAAATCCAATTCGACCACCAGAATTAAGATCTTTTCTTCCTGTCTTCTTTAGATACCTCTTTACCCTTCGAGCAAGCATAGAAAATTGCCAATTGATCTCCATGAGCTCTAAATCATCTGGATCAACTTGGTCATAGTCTTCTTCGGTTAATTCCGCATTGCTCACCTTTCCAGTAATAACTCCATAGTATGATGATACCAAAGCAGATACCAAGGCCATATATTCTTCCGTTGTGGTAACGGACATAGCCATCTTGCTTGTATTCATCATGTTGCTTGTTGGAATTGACACGTTACACCCTCCAGATCCATAGATGTATTCATAATTCTCTGAATTTGTTCCATTCCACGAATTTGAGACATTTCCCGACATATTTCCAGTCACAAATGCAGTCGCCGGAGCAGAACTTGTTGCTTTT